>CAWUFW010010443.1:0-695035 GCA_963921515.1 Calotriton arnoldi | reverse complement strand
ATACTATGTTCAAAATGTGCTTCAGCTATGGACCCCACACTTACATTTTGGTCACTGTGATGATGGGGGTTTAGACCCCATTGACACTATGTTCAAAATGTGCTTCAGCTATGGACCCCACACTTACCTTTTGGTCACTGTGATGATGGGGTGTTGGACCCCATTGCCACAGTGGTCATGGTCTGCTTGCATTGTGGAGGCCACACACATTTATGTGTGACACATGTGATAGGGGGTCACATTGTATGTTCAATGTCATGTTCAGTGTTGTAGGCATTTGACACAGACTACACATGCTTGTCATGGTGTTGGGGGGATGTGTTTTTCTGACATTCCTTATGTTGGAGTGTGCTGGTTGTGTCATGCACTACCCGTCCTATGAGTAGGGGTGGTGTTGGTGGTAGGCATCCATCCCCCTATGAGTGGGGATGGTAGTAGTGACAGGCATCCAGCCCCCCCTGAGTAGGGGTGGTGGTAGTGACAGGCATCAAGCACCCCATGAGTAGGGGTGCTGGTGGTGATAGGCATCCAGCCCCCCCTGAGTAGGGGTGGTGGTAGTGACAGGCATCCAGCCCCCCCTGAGTAGGGGTGGTGGTAGTGGTAGGCATCCAGCCCCCCTGAGTCGGGGTGGTGGTGGTGGTAGGCATCCATCCCCCTATGAGTAGGGGTTGTGGTAGTGGTAGGCATCCAGCCCCCCCCTGAGTAGGGGTGGTGGTAGTGGTAGGCATCCAGCCCCCCCTGAGTAGGGGTGGTGGTGGTGGTAGGCATCCATCCCCCTATGAGTAGGGGTGGTGGTGGTGGTAGTGGTAGGCATCCAGCCCCTCTGAGTAGGGGTGGTGGTAGTGGTAGGCATCCAGCCCCCCTGAGTAGGGGTGGTGGTTGTGGTAGGCATCCAGCCCCCCTGAGTAGGGGTGGTGGTAGTGGTAGGCATCCAGCCCCCCCTGAGTAGGGGTGGTGGTAGTGACAGGCATCCAGCCCCCCCTGAGTAGGGGTGGTGGTAGTGGTAGGCATCCAGCCCCCCCTGAGTAGGGGTGGTGGTAGGCATCCATCCCCCTATGAGTAGGGGTGGTGGTAGTGGTAGGCATCCATCTCCCTATGGGTGTGTATGGCATTGGTGATAGCCATCCCGCCCCTATTGTTCTGCTGTTGCTGGTGTACGTCATTTCTGCATCCCTATGTGTGTGTGACATATGTTGGGTTCGTGTCATTTGTTTGTGTAGTGGGTGTTTGACGCGTCGTACGCGTCCGTACCGGTCCCGGTAATAGATGTAGAGTATTGGTAGGACCTGCGCGATGGGATTCATGGTTTGTTCTGCCTCTGCTCGGGTTTCTCGTGGCGTGGACTCGTACTCGCCGCTGGCTTGTCCGTCTCGTCGCCGTGGATCGTCTTGTGGCGCGAATCGTAGCTTATGTGCAGCTCTCCCGGATGCTCTGACGAGCCGGACGTGGCGACGGGTTCGGCGCGTACGGAAGGCGCATCGTACTCGTCCGGCCGGAAGGTGCTGTGTGTTTGCTTCCGTGCAACTCGATTCGGCGTTTACGGATCCGGCTCGGACGGGGTACAGGAGCTGGATTTGGTGAGTACGGCTCGCTTGGAATCTGGGCTGTTATGCGCATCGTACTTGTTCGTTCAGACGACTGTTCGACTCGGTCGGGAAACACGCGTTCTGCTTGGTTTTTTTCCGGACGAATACTGTTGGGTGCGCTTCCGGCCGAGATCGGAATCGACCCCAGTGTATCCACGTTTCCTGTCTGGTAGTTGTGTCTAAAAGTGGGACCCACAAACCAAAATAAGGATAAGAGACTCAGGAGGCCTTGAAAAGAACCAAAGAACACATAAGTTGGCGAGGGCCAGTAGAATGACCGTAATAAACATGTATGTGGAACCAGCAATCTTATGATAAAATATTGTCTGTTATCTGTAGATGTTCTTTAAAATCTAATAAAATGTATTAAAAATAGGGGTTCTAGACTTTGCTCCAGTACCGAGTCCTCTATGATCTAGGAAATTAGTCCTCTGGAAAGTACTCAGTGGGCTGCTGTGCAACAAAGTTTGGTGTCTACCTGACAGCCAGTCTCCTAGGACATCACCTGAAGCCTGCACTTTCTTCTTGAAGAGTTGTATATCTGCCCTGAAGCAACTAGAAGCCTGCCTGCCTGCCTGCTGAGAGAGGAAATGAGTCTGCTGAGTTCTCCAGCAGGAAAGGTTATTCATGAGGACAGAGGCACACCCTGTCCAGAGAGAGCTGACTTCATGTGGGTGAGCTGGGTGGACCTGTGTATGATGCATGATCATCATAAGCCCAGTTGTAATTGCAAACATGTGACTATCCTAGAACTGAACAGGCTGCACTTACCTTTGCTGTGATGGGAGTGCAAACCTTGTGACTACTGTTAGGCTGATCTGGGATGCAACTGTTCTTGGTGCAGACAGAGCTGCATCATGCAACATTTCAAGACCGCTGTTGCCGGATCTGGACCTGTGATGGTGCTACAGGCTCTACAGACTGAGGCTGGGCAGGTGCACTCATTGATCCATAGCCGGGTCTGAACTGGATATGCCCCATGCCTAGTTTCTTGCATGGCCCAGGGACTTACTGCTCCCTGTGGCTCCCACAGCAGACATGTTGTGACCAAATCATCCATAGGGAAAAGTGGACTCGGTCATGTCATCCATGACTGAGGTGGTAAGACTTGAGTGTGTTTTTGACTGTGAACCTGAAAGCTGCACCTGTGATTGATGCACACTATCTCCTGATATCTAAGGGCCTGTGAAGGAGGAAGTAATAGAGGAATCAGGGAGCGTGTAGCACCTTGAGGAAGAATCACACCCTGGGAGACTGGTAGGTATGACTTGGAATAGTTTAAAATGTAGTACAACTGCGTGATTTAAGCACTTTCATTTTTTGAAAAGACAAGCACTTGGCTTGACATGAGAATTATTATATCTGTTGTTTGGTTGTTGAGAGCTGATCTTTTGCCATCCCACACTACTTGAGAATCCTATGACTGCTCGACCTTGCTGCCCTGAGAGTCAAGTGTAGAAGGAGTAGTCCAAGGTCCAATTTGCAGAGCCATATTTGAAAGCACTCCAGGACACCAGTGGCAAACAACCTACACTTCTACGGTTGCAGCCCATTTTCCCCTACCTATCCCATGGCCCACTTCAACAGGGTCTGACAGGCTCACTGAAGAAGGCTCCTTTACTAAACTTAAATGGATGGGCGTCCATCTAGGCACTTACATCTTGGTTGGTTTCCGGGTGATTAAATTCTTCTTTAGATTTCTCCTGGATTCTTCAGAGCTCTTGAAGTCACCCCTCATTCAGCTGTAGCTCACAGATGTGCTGTGTCACTGACAAAACCAACTTCGTAAATACCTCAAATTTTCGGGAGAGTAATTTACTTCATTTTCAGTCTTTGAGTGACTTTGTCAAGTTACTTCATATTGCATAAACATTCATAGTTGTGGCAACTGCACAATAACTCATCTCGAGTAACGTACAGCTTCACCTCATGTGTATTGACCATTCAAATGTCAAATTGATTTAGAGCTTCTATACACTCATTTCATAATGTGTCATTCTGTGGAAGTCTACAAACTCGCATGGAGTGTTCTCCTTTGAAACCTGAGAGGCACTCTATACTGGAAGAAATGCACTAGTGGTAGCCAAAAGCAAAGGCCCTTGAAAAACAAAAATAATATATGCCCCTAGAACAATGACATTCAAATGCAAAATATATATATATATATAAACATCATATGATAATTTGCATGCTGCGGAAAATACATATGTCTGCAACATCTCCTGTCAGATTACATCACCAACCATGTGAGTACTGGTTGAGAAACCAAGCACAGTCATTGCACACATGAGGTTGCTACTACTAATCTTTATGTGTGTTAATAGGGACAAGGAAGAGACAGACCTTTTGTTATGTTATGTGATCATAATATGAAAAGAATGCTCAAGGTCTTCACATTCCCACCCAGTCTCTCACAGATGATACACATCATCACTCTCTCCTGAAGGATATTGGAGGTTTTTTTTTTTACATTTTTCCTTCCTCACCAACAAAATGTGGATTGCAGTAGCCATTCAAAATGAAAATATGTTCTTTTTGGGTCAGCTCTAACTATTTGTCTTTTGCTTTCCCACTCCTTTTGATACCTCCAGATGTTACTAGCTCTATTATTAAAAATGATCTATTTTAAATATCTAGCCGCACCAAATTACATGATTAGCATCATAACATTCCAAGGGACTCCACCACTATATCTTAAGAAATATGAAAAAATATTGCAACCATACATAAAAGAGATCTCAACGTGGCAGGGAGAACTAGGTGTATCTCGAAATATGATGTCACCAAAGTCGCCAATGAAATGTGTGCAAAAGACCTTGATCAGAAAGTTATTTAGAAATCAGGTGAGCAGTCTTTGGTTTCGTCCGAAAACTGAGAATAAAGTAATGCACACTGTTGATTTGGTCTACATGTCATCTGACTGTCATTTCTCATCAAGAGGCAATTATGTAAACATATAGCCATTGCTCGCTTCAAGAGTTCAGACTTTGGAACTGATGTTGTGTGAACCATTATGAAATAGCAGCAGGACCACAATCTGAGAACGAATACATTGTAGATGGTATACACCTTATTGTACAAAACTCTGGACAGATTGGCATTGTAAACCTGAAAACTGAGACATGTACATGTCTTGCAAATAGCCATGGGTAACAGTGTGTACACATGCATGTAGCAAATGTTGTGCACACAGAAATATTTATAGACAATGAAGGTGATTCAAAACACATTGAAACAGCAACACGCTAGAGCAGTGTAATATAAAGCCAAAAACAACTCATCAGAGCACATCAAAGTATTGTACAAAACAGATGCTTATGGATCTCAAAGAATGGAGCAACAGTAGTGAGTATAAACCATGCAACAAATTGTTTGCATCCTTTAAGCATGCACATCAGCGGTTTTTAGGAAAATAAAAAAGTACAACAAAAAAACAAAGATTGAAAAGCTACAAAGCTATCAGAATACAACTGAAGACTCAAAAAGTTCTGTATTAGCGATACCTTCCTACCACATTTCACAATGTTGGATCAAACATCTTTATACACATCACCCAGACATTAGATTTGAGAGAGCTCCCCAAAAGCAAAGGGTGCATATTGGCAAGTTAAACCCACGGTGCAGCATAGACCAATCAATGAATCTAGAAATTATCACATATAACCATAACTTTCTGATACCATATTGACATTATGTAATGCACATATTACTGACTCTAAACCAGGGGTCTCCCACCTTTTGTGTAATAAGAGCTACTTATATTCAATGAAAATCATTGTGAGCTACTAATATTATTAGTATTGTAAAAGTGACCACCTCAGGGAAGATTACATAATTGGTCACTATATGCAAGATTACTAGCAGTGATCACCTCAGTGCATCAGACTGCGTTGCGAGCAGTAATGTAAAAAAGGCTTTGTCGATTTGGAATGCCTCTACATGGGTTATACTTATCATCCACAGCTGCAATGCCCCTGGCCTGAATATTGTATTAAAATAAGTCTTCCCACATGATTTAGCACTCAAAAATCAGTTTTAAATATTTCTGGGAAATTCAGCCATTTTTCTTCAAACATCAACTTATGAGTTCTGAAAATACACACATTTTTGTCTTGAATACACAATTTTGGCATACATACATTAATTCAACCTAGTATAAGGTTCTAATGTAGTAGGCTGTGATTTCCTCAAGAGAGCTACTTACAGGTAGCTGAAGACCTACCAGTAGCTCCTCAGCTGCTCGTTGGAGAACCCTGCTCTAAACTATACGCCTTCTCTAACAGACCTCACCTGTATCCCTTTCCTCTTATACAATCAGAAAAAATACAAATCTATTATGTCAATGAAAGGCTGATAAGTTATGAGGTACTGAAGCAAAAACATTTTGTTTTAGCTGTTGCAGGAACAGAAATCAAGTTTGTATGTACTGTGATTGATTTTGGGATCAGTTTCATTTTACAAAGTTTGAAAAGCATGCCTATCACTGTTTGAAAGTTAACTGGATTTACTGATTTTACTACTTGTTAAAAAACATACACTTTCCGAATTATTGTCATATCTAAATTTGTATTCAATAAATGTTATGTAAAAACATAATAACAGTCAACGTTATTTATGTAAGGTATCTGCCCAATGTGCACTTATGGAATAGAATATCTTCCTAGAGAATCACCTGATTGCCAGAGTCCAAGGTACAACGGAACACCAGATCCACAGTGCAGGTGCAGAACAAAGTAGATTATCAAAGATCTGCCACCTGGTATGGCATAGTCAAAGAGGTGAAAGTAAGCTGTCAAGAGACAGGTCGCATCTTAATGCAAAGCAAGAATTCCTATGAGCCATCCTACAATGCAATGATGAAAATATCACTAAAACACTTCCCTGATAACAAAACAAAACACAGCAAAAAAAAGTCCACTACTTTGGGGCCGATTCCGATTCGGGCCGGAAAAAATACCGACCGACTCGGTACGGGAATTTAGTCCGACCGACTCGGACCGGCGGCGTACGACCCGGGTAGTACGATGAAATGCATGTGAAATCCGACCGACTCGGACGGAATACAAAACGACCGACCGAACCAGACGGAAACAAGCCATCCGGCCGGGAAATTACGCGAAACGAACCGACCGACACGCACTGGGATTGAACCCGAACGAAACATACCTGCTAACTCCGACCCGCGTAGTACGATGCTGTGCGTGCAAAACACGACCGACTCGCCCGGAGCACAAGCCGTACGACCGACACGCATACAAAACCCAGCCGAAGCAACCCAATACTACGCGACCGACTCGTACGCCGCATATGAAACCTAGCTGACACACAGCGGGAACGAGTCGGACAAGATCGCACCAGACAACTGCAGCGTCCTACTCGGACACAAGAACGACTCCTACATGCACCAAAAACAACAAGGAAAAATTAGGAAAAAAAGGGCCAAACAAGCAACCACTAAGCCAATAAATACAGGGAGGGGAAAAAAAATGGAACAAGGACACACCTCCAACTCCACCTACATAAAGGCCACAAATCCCTACCATGATCCTTTGCAAATTCCACTGACCTGCCAGACAGAACACCATCACACAGCAACCACAGACACACTCACAGCTCATACATCACACAAGCCACACACCATTACCACACCTACAAATAGTACCCTCACACACACCCAGCTAAACCTACACTCACACCCCCCCACTTGCACACACAAACACATCAATCACCACCACCACCCATCACCATGCCCCCAAAGAAGAACCATAAGTTCCTAGATTGTGAATTGGAAGTCCTGGTAGACGAGATCCTGAGGGTAGAGCCACAGTTGTTTGGTACATTGGTACAACAGACCCCCATGTCGCAGAAAACCAAGATGTGGGCGAGGATTGTCGACAGGGTGAACGCACAATCACCATGTTTGCGCACAAAGGAAGACATCCAGAACAGGTGGTATGATGTGCGCAGGAGGGTCCGGGACCTACTAAAAAGGACTACCTCCTCAGCCAGCACACCGGCAGTGGCCCTCCTGCAAAACCAGTATACCTCAGGCCCTGGGAGGAGAAGGTGCGGGCCATCCTACCACCAGTGAGCGTATACGGACTAACAGACATCCCAGAGCCTGGTGAGTACACAACTAATATACACAATATGGTGTGACAACACACACACATCACAGTCAAGTGGATAGGCAAACCATGCACACTTAGCAAATACACAGCAACCAAAAGATATTCATCCCAAGATGTGAATGCTAGTCAGACAAACACAATACCTGCCATCTCATAGTGATATGTAACTGTGTCATGACATCTATAAACCTAACAACAAATACAGCAAGGCAGTGGCACAAATAGAACCAACAAACACTCCCAGATATTTACCCACCACTAGAACACCACTTCACAGGGAAGCTCACTGAAAGGAAGGAATTCTGTGTATGCTGGTCAAGTCAGTGTAGCCAATAGCATGATGGGAGTGGTAGTCACAGATATTGGTCACACCCACAATTGGCCCATCAACACCACTCTGAACCATGCTCACATCACAGGGAGTGGAAAACAACTGACAAGATGGCTGACACTGGCTACTGCTGTGGGGAGCACAAGGCCCTGCTGGGAACTGGGCACCAACAAACAACAGGACCACACTGTCAGCCATCTTCCCATTGCTGTCACACTCACACACAGTGAAGTCCACTCAAAAGGAAGGAAGTATGGGCATGCTGGGAAGGGGGGTGTAGGCAATAGCAGTATGGGAGTTGTAGGCACAGATATTGGTCACACCCAAAATTGGCCCATCAACACCACTCTGAACCATGCTCACATCACAGGGAGTGGAAAACAACTGACAAGATGGCTGACACTGGGTACTGCTGGGGGGAGCACAAGGCCCTGCTGGGAACTGTGCAACAACCAACAGCAGGACACCACTGACTGACATCCTGAAAGACAACTTGCACTCCCTGCAATGGAAGCACGTTCCATGGTGGGATATCTGGCTGGGTGGGAATGAGGACTCACAGCACTGACCATAGTTACAAGCACCTCCCCTCACACACCCCCTCAACACTAACTCCACATAACCCACCTGGGAGAATGCAATGCCTCACAATCTAACTGAAGATCCCACAAAGAACCACCACCCTGGGTTATTCTGTGTGAAGCACAGGGACACTCTTGGGACTTGTAGCCAAACAACTGCCAGGACAACACTCCCAGCCATCCTATCAGCACAGGCACCCCACCCCACAGGGAAGCAGAGTCAAAAGGAAGGAAGGATGGGAATGCTGGGAAGGGGAGTGGAGGCAATAGCATGATGGGAGTTGTAGGCACAGATATTGGTCACCCTCACAATTGGCCCATCAACACCACTCTGAACCATGCTCACATCACAGGGAGTGGAAAAGGACTCACAAGATGGCTGACACTGGGTACTGCTGGGGGGAGCACACGGCCCTGCTGGGAACTGTGCAACAACCAACAGCAGGACACCACTGACTGACATCCTGAAAGACAACTTGCACTCCCTGCAATGGAAGCACGCTTCATGGTGGGATAACTGGGCTGGGGGAGAAGGAGGCCTGGATGGTAACCAAATACCACCAATGCTGGTCATGCACACATCTCAACATTCACATTGACATGCCACAGGTTGGCAGGACAATGTGCTACACCAATATCACTCTCTGACTGTCACAATTTAGGAGAATG
Source organism: Calotriton arnoldi (assembly GCA_963921515.1). Lineage (NCBI taxonomy): Eukaryota > Metazoa > Chordata > Amphibia > Caudata > Salamandridae > Calotriton > Calotriton arnoldi. The sequence goes on along the minus strand of CAWUFW010010443.1, from coordinate 685,737 downwards.
CAATGTCCTCGCCCACATCCAGAGGTACAGTCACAACTGTCAGGTGTTTGAACAATTGATGCCAGTAGAAACATAACATACAATCTGTGTCTCTCCCCAAAACAGGTGATGATGGGGACACAGCAGCAGACCAGGAGGAGTCCCTGTCCCAGGCTCCGGGGAACACTGAGCTCACTGGTGTGGATCAGCCTCTGCACTCCTCGGATGGTGAAGAACAAGCTGGACCCTCCGGTGTGAGTCATCATGCAGCACCAGCAGGACCAACATCTGCACCCCCTGCACCCACCCCTCCAACAACTGCCAACACACAGGCCACCCCTGCCAACACGGACACACCAAGGACCACAGATGACAACAGCGCAGGGACCCAGGCCCAAACTGGAGCTGGTGACAACGAGCCCAGGAACAACACCCAAGTGGGCCCACGGTCACCCATGCGTGCCACTGCAGGTCCTGCACGTGTCGCCAGGGGTGGTGGGAGGGGTGGTAGACATAGGTCACTCCTTGCAGAGGGGTCTGGACTGCATGATGACCCACAACTGGCACGCATTGCGGATGCGTACCAGACTAGCACCGAAGAGGTCAGCCAGGTAGTGGGGATCCTCAAGGACATACAACAGCAGCAGGCTGCCCATCATGCCCGCTTGGACTCCCACATGTCCCGTGTCGAGACACACATGTCACGTGTCGAGACACACATGTCTGGCATGGAGTCCAAGTGGGACACATTGGAACAACTGACAGCGGTGCATAGGGACATACTGACATGCCTCCGCCAGATCAGCACCAACATGGCCTCACCTCCCTGTGTGCCCACAACATCTGTTGCTGATACACTGCAAATGCCACAGGGAGGGAGGAGGACTCTGGCAGAGAGTCCCCTGCACTGCCGCAGCCTGCACCTGAGGGCCCCCCCCCAAGAAGAGGGGCCGTCCGAGGAGGCCAAACTGAGAGGCCGATGGCCATCTACATCCCCCAGGAAGCCAACACCTGTTCTGGAACTTTTCCTCTGTGTGCAAACTGCACGCCCTGTCGAAGCCAACCCAACTCTCCCACATGACATGGGGAGCTCTAGTTGACCAAATGTATCAGATGACTGTGGACTTTACTCTGGACATTTCAGCTACCAAGACTTCCAATTCACATGGGAACTTTGGATTCCAATTTCTATGTACAGCACCCACCATCCTGTGCACCATCCTCACACCTGTATGTAAATAAACTCACCAATACACCATATCTGCCTCTGTTGTGATTCCAACGTGGTTTTTGTCATGTAGATGGTGATCTGCTAAATGACACTGTGCATGCTAACTGCTACAGCAAGTCCGACGTGACACATATGAGGGAGACACACCACTAGGGCCACAAAACACATACACACCAGGGCCATCAGACCCATCACCTATACTGATGTTGCAACGAAATACAGTGGAATGCACAGACACGCCACCTATTCACAGTCACTGTCAACTAGACTACAGGTGCAGTAAGCAAATGTCAGTCAGATGTGTGACTACAGACAACGCACATCCCAAAGTGAAGCACAGGTTTATTACACATTTGCAACATGTTGTTTCCACTACAAATGCAAGCTAATCCAACCTGGCTGTGGCCACAAAGTCAAAAAGTGCAGAAGATAGAAAGTCCAGGGGTGTGTGGCACATCACCTGTAGGGAAACGACTGCTTCCACCTTGGAAGTTGAATCATAGATTCGGGGGATCCAAGTTGATCAGACAACTCCAGCAGCACCCTGTGAAGGACAGACATGACACACAGTCGAAACCACTGAAGAACAGCACAGAACGGCAATACTCATGTCTAATACATGTCACAAGATAACTACACAAAACCAAGTTAGCATGTCAACACTGTTGGGGAGTACAGACCACCTGCAAGGACACATCGCTGCACGCATGCAGTCAAGTAGCACATGGCCACACTCAAACAGCACCAGAGCACCACACACACATATCATGCAAACTCAAATCATTGACATTACAACCCTCTGGAGACTCACATTCAGCTGAAGAAGTTGGTGATGAGCTGTGTGCGGACATCACCATCATCATCATCTTCACTGGCATCGTGACCCAGGCCAGGATCTTCCACAGGTGGGGGACGTTGGTCATCGTCATCCAGGATGAGAGGCAACTCCTTCCGCACTGCCAGGTTGTGTAGCATGCAGCAGACGATGACAATCTTGCACACCTTTGCTGGGGCATATGGGAGGGCCCCTCCTGTCTTGTCCAGGCAGCGGAAGCGGCTCTTCAGGAGACCAAAGGTCCACTCAATCACCCTCCTCGTCCGACCATGTGAGTCATTGTAGCGCATCTGGGCTGGTGTCACAGGGTTCCTGAGGGGTGTCAGCAACCACGGCATGTTGGGGTATCCCGAGTCACCTACAGACAGACAATTGCACATTAGCCGATTTGAAAATGTGTGCGGAAAACAACATAGCAGAACACACACAATGGTACAAAGTCAGTACACACCAACAAGCCAGGCACGCTGGTTCGGCATCTGTGACATCATCCTCGGGATGCGACTTCTCCTCATCACGTAGACATCGTGTGCTGAACCGGGGAAACAGGCACACACGTGTGATGGTCATATCTGCAAGACATACCACCAGAGCATTGATCGAATGGTAATGTTTACGGTTCCGGTATGCCTGCTCATGTGCCTGTGGTGGTATCAAAGCCACATGTGTCCCATCAATGGAGCCAATTACATGTGGCATCCTCCCCAGGGCATAGAAGTCACTCTTGACGTCAGTGAGTCGTTGACGTGTTGGGAAATAGATGTACTGGTTCAGGTATCTCAACATTGCCCCCAATACATCGCGTAGCACACGGCTGAACATAGTCTGTGACATCCCACCAGTAGTTGCCACAGTGTGTTGAAAGGTACCGGTGGCAAAGAAGTGTAGGGCTGCCATCACCTTCACCTTGGGGTCAGCGCTGTAGGATACGGCCGGCCAGGCTGAAAATGTGGGTCCAACCGCACTGCCAAATCCTCAATCAGCTGCCTGGTGAAGCGGTACCGTCGGATGCTGTCACGTTCCACCATCGTTGCCAGGTCTGGGAATGGTCGATGGACAGCAGGAGCCCTGCAGTGCATAGGTGAAGAAAGCAAGATTGTCAGTCACACCACCTATGTGCCGTTCACCATACTCAATTTCACATGATACATCATTAACAAACACAATTACTTGATGTGTGTGTCGTTCCGTTTGGACATATATGGCACCTACATGGACATCATCTAACATCTCTGTTCAACAAGTGTTGACAACAGGTTCCAGGGTGTGCTATGGGAAACCATTAGGCTGTGTCACAGTACCCATTTACTGCTCTCACGTTCCACACACATACCACAGTGACATGTCTGGACAGATGCTCCACAGGCATCACAGCTCATTGACAGGTAGATTCCCAGGGACCCTGTCTTGCCACATGGACACTGGCATGACATGGCGTATCATGTACACGTCAGAAAAACAAACATGACACCCACAGGTAGTGGCCCCTGTAGCCTCTGCAGGACAGACATGGACGTCTGTGACACACACACACACAACATCAAAGTTCATGCACAAACCACGTGGATGTGGAGACTGTCTCCCATTGTGCACATGGAGTCAGAGACATGTGATACACAACATGCACACAGACTGTGGAGGCACATCACTATTGTTGGAATGGGCCACCCTGTGACGTACATGCCTTCCCACATGTAAGCCTGGGGGTATGTGACATGTCATACACATACACAACCTGGAAATGTGACCATGACACATGCTCAGAAATGAAAAGTTGCACACCACAGTGGTCAGGTGCACAACACACAAAGAACCCTGTCCCCATGAACACGTGCACAGCCTGGGTGTGTCTGCCCCCAAGTGCCACCCCAAAAACCACATGTTCACCCCCATACACAGATAAGGTAATGCTGCCACACATGCCTTAGATACAGTGTGGACTGGGTGTGGTGTTGTAGGTGTGCCCCTGAGTCCATGAAAAGTAAATGTGGCTGGCATAGGTTCACCAGTGACCAGCATGGTGACATATGCGTGTGACCTGTCCAGGGACGCGTTGTAGTGCAATGGGCCGATCGGTGTGCCCGGCCGGTCCATTGCATTGTATGTGAGCGGGTACGCGTTGTAGAGCAATGGACCGATCGGTGTGCCCGGCCGGCCCATTGCATTGTATGTGAGCGGGTACGCGTTGTATCCCGGGTACGCGTTGTACAGCAATGGACCGATTGGTGTGCCCGGCCGGCCCATTGCATTGTATGTGAGCGGGTACGCGTTGTATCCCGGGTACGCGTTGTACAGCAATGGACCGATCGGTGTGCCCGGCCGGCCCATTGCATCGTATGTGAGCGGGTACGCGTTGTATCCCGGTGCAGCGTAGTACAGCAATGGACCGATCGGTGTGCCCAGCCGGCCCATTGCATTGTATGTGAGCGTGTACGCGTTGTATCCCGGGTACGCTGTTGTACAGCAATGGACCGATCGGTGTGCCCGGCCGGCCCATTGCATTGTATGTGAGCGGGTACGCGTTGTATCCCGGGTACGCGTTGTACAGCAATGGACCAATCGGTGTGCCCGGCCGGCCCATTGCATTGTATGTGAGCGGGTACGCGTTGTATCCCGGGTACGCGTTGTACAGCAATGGACCGATCGGTGTGCCCGGCCGGCCCATTGCATTGTATGTGAGCGGGTGCAGCGTTGTAGAGCAATGGGCCGATCGGTGTGCCCGGCCGGCCCATTGCATAGTATGTGAGCGGGTACGCGTTGTAGAGCAATGGACCGATCGGTGTGTCCGGCCGGCCCATTGCATTGTATGTGAGCGGGTACGCGTTGTATCCCGGGTACGCGTTGTACAGCAATGGACCGATCGATGTGCCCGGCCGGCCCATTGCATTGTATGTGAGCGGGTACGTGTTGTATCCTGGGTACGCGTTGTACAGCAATGGACTGATCGGTGTGCACACATTGGCTGGGGCCTGGCATGGCAACGGACGCGTTTTCGAAGCTCCAACGAGTCTGATGCAGTGAATTCAGTTGGCCAGCCACAACAATGTTGCAAAATCATGGGTGTCATGAAGTTGAAGATTTGAAGGATGCTGTGGGTGTGTATTAGTGCTGCTATTCCATGGATTGGTCAGATTCAGAAGATGCAAACAACTTGGACCTATCACTTTGGACACATGGGACAGTATCTGCCTCTGCAGCACACATATAATGCTGGCTGTTCCCCTGAGAGCTCACTTGCCTGCACTACATGCTCCAGGACGACATCTGCCACCAACACTGCTGCTGTTTATGCATCCTCTGGCTCCTGCAATGGCACGTACTGTGGAGAGAGCCTCAGCCTTCAGCCTTGAGGAGAACCAGGCCCTGCTGGACAGCCTCATTCCACAGTACAGCAAGCTGTATGGGAAACCAGGGGAGCAGGTGAGTGTGCTGTCCACTGCCTCACTAATTGTGCATGTTGTCTGACTAGCAGGACTTTCAGTGTGCACACCACTGGATAGCATGCCCACTGAGTAGTTGTCACACCCCAAAGTGTGTAGTTACATGCACTGAACTGGTACAGTGCAGTAACAGTGCATTCCAACTAGGTTTACTTCCCATGCAATGATACCATGTAGTGACTGCTGGCAAACTGTTCATAGCCATTGTTGCACTGCCTGTGTACATCATATGCCCCTGTGATTGAGACATGTATATCCAACTGTGTGATGCACGTATATGTTGCATGTGTAGTAATGGCCTTTTCACTTTGTCATCCTCACAGGTTAATGCCCACCAGAAGCAGGAAATATGGCTGACCATCGCCCGGAAAGTAAGATCTGTGGGGGTCTACAGACGCAGGATCCGCAACTGCCAGAAGAGGTGGCAGGACCTTCGTGGCTGGACCCGGAGGATCGCAAGGGTCCAGCTGAAGCTGTCGCCTCCTCGCAGGAGGGGCGGACACCGGACCCTGACCCCCCACATGCTCCGGATCCTGGCGGTTGTCTTCCCTGACCTGGATGGGCAGCTGAAGGACAGACAGCAGCAAGGAGGGGGTGAGTCCATGACTGCACTGTGCACTTTGTCTGACATGCTATGTGCCCTCCTCTGGCCTGGTTAAACTTCCACAGTACATCAGTCATGTGGTCCCGGACCCATGTCCCTCATTTGTGACATGCCCACTTCTCCTCTGATACGCATATGTGTGGCCCTTATAGTCAGGAAATTGTGTCATTTGGGGACTGTGTCATTGCATTTAGCTTTGCTCAAGCTGGGGGACAGCATTTGTTCCCGTGACTATGTTGTGCGATTCATGGGTGGGTCAATTGCTTACACAATGCCTAAGTTCTGACATGTAATCTGGGTGTAACTTTGATATGTGGTCCGCTTGCTGCTCTGACTCACCACATGTCCCTGGGGAATTTGGCACACACCAATGCTGCTGGTGGGAACAATGTTTGGGCCTCAGGAGTATGTGTATCCAGTGTGTCACACATGCTTAGCCACCTGCCTACTGTCCAGGACTCATCCCTCTTACAAGTGGAGCTGGACAGTAATGCCTACTCCAGGTCATGCAATGCACTCTGTACTCCCACTCCCGTGTATCATCTGGCATGTTGTGATCAGTGTAATGTACCCTCAGGTGTCTGCCTCTGTCTCATTGTGCTGTGTCTTCATTGTCAGGACTACTGGTATGTTTATCGGTTAGGGCTCAGCATGCCATCTGAGATGTGACCATGATAGACGATACTTCTGTGACTTATAGGTGTCTGATCACTTGACTGTGCACACAGGTGTTTGCGACTGTGACTTTCAGGCAGCAGTATTGTCATTCACAGCACACTGTGAGGTGCTCATGTTCAGAGAGTTGTGTTTCATGTCCCCCATATGTCCAGTTGGTATGACGTGGATAAATAGTAGTACAGATGATGTGGTATTTGGGGGATGGACATGTGTACTTGTCATTCACATACCTTGCATTCCCCATGCCCTCGGATTGTGACACAGTGCAGACTGTTGTTGGCTGGCTGCCATGGCCATGTGACTTGAGACAGTAATGTATGACTTTGCACGCATTCCTGTGTCATGGCATTAAACTTCCTGAGACTGATCCTGCAGGGGAGTGACATGTGCAACATGCACCCCATTGTGGCATTGACTATACGGACATGGGTGCATCATGGTGTCTGGTGCTGGTATGCATCACATGCATTTCTATTTAGACTCTGGCCATCCCTTAATCCGGACACCTGCACTGACTCAGTGCCAAGAGATGTGATGTGTGCATGTTCACATACTTCACCGTGTTCCCTGCAATGTCCAACAACTGTGTAGGTGGTGCATGTGTCCACACTGGGGTCTTACCATCAGACAGGCACCAGACAGATGGGTGCAAGGGCAGGAGGGGTGTGAGTCCCATGGTTGACCATCAGACTGACAATTGGCTTCCCCAAATCTGTGTGAGGACTTTAGGCAATGTTCAACTAAGGATGCCAGAGCTTGCTCTGTAATGTGCTGTACTTACTGTGGTGTGCGCGGTCAGTGCAGGTGACTGATGTTTGTCTGTTTCCCTAATTGTTTGCAGATACATCCATGGCCACAGGAGGGGACAGCTCCACGGACCAGGAGGAGCAGTGGAGCCAGACTGGGTCAGCATCGGACGAGTGGTCAGAGGGACCCAGTGGCACTGAGGGCGAGGGGAGTCACACCGAGGAGTCCTCAGCACCATCCACCTCAGCTGAGGACCACAGCAGCTCGGAGGATGACTCCCTTGTGGAGGCGGGTGTCAGCAGCCACCAAAGTCCAGCTAGTCTGTCTGGCCCCGCCACCACCCCCACCACCACCGCCCTCCCATTGGCTCCCATTCCTGAGGTCCGTGGAGGCTCCCGTACTAGGGAGCGTGTCTCCTTCGTGCCAGGCACCGCAGCCCCTGCCCCTGTGTCCCCTGCTGCCCTGAGTGAGGAGTCTGTGTACCTACTTCGGCAGCTCCATGTAGGGCAGACAGCAATGCTGAGTGTCCTCCATGCACACACCACTCTGTTGACACAGCTGGTGTCGTTCATGGAGTGCATCTCGACGGGTATGTCTGCCCTACAGAGGAGCAATAAGTCCATGGACTCCTCCCTGACGGCAGCAGTGTCCCTCCTCCAACAGTCCCTCATCCCTCCCACCTCTGCCCCATCCACACTTCCTGCCCCCTACCTGTCCAAAGCACATGCACACCTGCACAGTCACCCAAACACACAGACACGAGCAGCACAGACACACCCAAGAGAAATGCAAGACGTGCACACAAGCATCCTCAGGGGACTGATACCACAGACACAGGGGACGGGGAACACACACACACACGGGCATCCACATTAACTCCGCAGTCCTCCAAATCCTCTCCCTCCAAGACCCCTTCTCTTGCCTTGCCTGCTACCACACCTACACAGCAGATCTTCCTGTGTGACCTCGGCCTCTTCCCCTCCAATCCTGCTGATCCAGCATGCCGGGGGAAGAGGAAGTCCACCCACACAGAGGGGAGTGCCCCTCGCCCCCGGACACCCTCCCCAGGCGCAGGCAGAGTGAGCCCCCACCCGCAAGTCCCCCGGTCCCGGAAGAGCAAGACCCCACCACCGCCCTGCAAGTCAACCACCCAGTCTCTCACCTCCATCCCCCAGGCCACCACTCCACAGGTTCCACCGCCACACCCTGCCCCTGGTTCCCCCACACACTGATACAGCATCCCCAGACTGCTTAGGCCCTCCCCCCCGCCACTTGCTCTTCCACCCCCAAACCAGACACTCTGCCTGTTTGTGCCACTGGTGTGGAGACCGTGTCCCCCCTCTGTCCTGCCCAGCTCTTCTGCCCCCCTTCCACTACCTTGGAGTCATGCACTGCGGTGGAGTCCACAACAACCCCGTCTGACTCGGGCACTGCATTGGGGACCCAGTCCACTCCATCTGACCAGCCCACTGCAGTGGTTGCAGCACCAACACCATCAGACTTGAGCCCTGCGGTGGTGCCAGCCCCCTGAGTCAGACACCTCCACTGCAGTTGCCGGTGACACTCCTGCACCCACCTCCCCTTCACTGCCTCCTTCTGGCATCCCCTGATCCTGTCCCTGCGGTGCCTGGCCTGCCCCTCGTATGCCCCTCCAAGGGGGATGTCCCCTGTCCGTACCTGTGCAGGCAAGCAATTGTTGACAAGTTGTCACACATCACCCTGTTGGGACTGTATATTTGGACTGGCCATTGGCCTTAGTTTATTTTGGACTTTTGATTTGAGTTGCACACTTGCTGAATAAAGCCTCTTTTTGTTTACTTGTGGTTAATCTTTGGAGGTCCATGATGTAGATGTGTAGAATCATGCATTTGCTGTTGTAATAGTGTTCAGATCAGGTAAATGAAGTTTTGCTGTGATGGGCTCCATGTGGTCCATGGGATATGTGTCCTAATCTAGTCTTGATCTATAGCATCCTTTGCTGCAGTCTGAGGGTGTAATGTTCAGCATTTGACACAGGGATGTACGTTTAGCTTTTGTAGATTACCATCTTTGTCCTACAATGATGCACATCTGGTGGGCTTACCACTGTCCAATGTTCCTAGTACCCTGACTGTGTGCCCGTCTCCAATGGACATGCAGTTTAGCACATCAAATTTGGAGGACTCATCTGTGTACACAGTGCAAGTTGCTTGACACGTGTCTTGGGTGTATGCAGATGACTGACGTGACACTCCCGTGCCCAGGCTGATATGAGCAGAGCCTTCAGTGTGTTGTAGTTGTTGACTCACTGACCGAGTGTTCTGCTGACATGTTTGAGTCGTGCACAGACAAGGTTTGGCACAGCTGAGCTTCCACAGGAGTGGAGTGCCCTCATGGCAGTGCGTGATTCCGTGATATAGGCTGTGCCCGTGTTGTGTGTTGTGTAGGCATGTCTGTGCGTGTACCCTTCTCCTTTTCCTACACAGGCTGTGTCCCTACGGATGTTCCTGTTTGTGATGCTTGCTGAGTTGTTCTGTGTTCATCCAGCATCTTGGACCTGGTTTCTCCGGGATGTGGGTGCATGGCAAACTAATGTTAATGAGGTTGTCATCCCTAGTTGTCTTTGTTGTCAGGGCTGGGGATGCGGGCAAACGCAGATGGGACACAGTCAAGATTCCTCTTGGCACTTGTTGGTTACACGAATAATGTGATTTTCTGTTTGTGTATGCTTTCAGTGATTGTGACACGTTGTGTGTGTGACTGCTGCCACTCCTCAGGGTCAGAGCTGCAATGTTGGAAGTTGTCTATGTGTGTCCTTTGTGGGTCAGCTTGGCTTCTTCATTGGTGTGTGACTATGGCCAGGATCCCATTGTTTGGGGTGGATTTCACGTCATGCCCATGTACGGCATACTGTGCAGTGTGTCAGACATTCACAAGTATTGTTGACTGGCCATGTGTGATGGGTTTCTGCACCTTATTTCCCCCACCACCCCTGGGATTTTCATGGGTGCATGTGCAATGTCAGCAGTCCATGTGAGCTTCACTGCTGCACATTGGTGGAGTTCAAGGTGTGTGGCGTTGAGTGTGTGCAAATGTGAGTTGTTGCACGGCTGGGGCACTATCTCCATATTGTCCTTGGCTGGCAGGCCATGCTGAGTGCTTTGTGCTTGTATAGGTGTGATGGTAGTTTGTTGCTCAGGACACATGGCTGTGGTTCACAGTGTGGATGACATCTACCTTTGCCATCACAGTGTGATTGTCATGCAGGCTAGTGTCACCACAATGTGGGGTCCCTGGGGGAGTGCTGTGGTGGTTCTGTCTCTTGCTGTGTTTGTTGCTGTTCCTACAAGCTTGTGTGACATGTGTAATTTGGGCTCCCTCTCATCTCACAATGCCTGTTTGCCCACATAGGGGAATCCAATCCCTGAGTTAGTTTTGTATGTGACTGTGTTGACATATGTGTATTAGTGAATCTGGCCTCCTCATGTGTTGTGTGTTTGCCTGGGGACACTGGCACACAACCCCCTCACCTGTTGTGTATGATATGCAGTGTGAGTCTGCCTGTTTGTGTTTGTGCATTTGCACCACTGCATTGGCATATCTTTAGTTTGCCATTGGCTGTATGTTGTTTGTTGGCTATCCCCTACTGGCCCTGGGACTGCTAGGTCATCAGTCAGCACATTGATCATGGTTAGTATGTCCCATTGCTGCCATGGTATGGTATTTGTTCACATGACAACTACAGTCTCCACAGGATATCTACATGTGTGTGTCCATTGCTGCAGATATGTGGGTCTGCATTATGATGCTCACTTCTGTCATTGTGTTATTTGTGAATGTAGACAATGTGGGCCCCCATGGCTGATGTTTGTGTGCACATGGCTAGAACGATGTGTCATTGGCACTGCACTGCTTGCCTCACACAATCTATGTTGCTATGGGACACAAGCACTACAATGCCACTGTAGTGTTTGGTGTTGTGTGGCCAGGAATTATCCCTGCATTTTTGGTTTAGCAGCTTTTACCAGGACTACACTTAACTTTTGGGCACTGTGGTGATGGTGCTTAGGGCCCCATTGCCACACTGTTCAAAATGTGCTTCAGCTATGGTGCACACACTTACCTTTTGGGCACTGTGGTGATGGGGCTTAGGGCCCCATTGCCACACTGTTCAAAATGTGCTTCAGCTATGGTGCACACACTTACCTTTTGGGCACTGTGGTGATGGGGCTTTGGGCCACATTGCCACAGTGGTCATGGTCTGCTTGCATTGTGTAGGCCACACACACAATTATGTGTGACACATGTGTTAGGGGGTCACATTGTATGTTCAATGTCATGTTCAGTGTTGTATGCATTTGACACAGACCACACACGCTTGTCATGGTGTTGGGGGTGGGATGTAATTTACAGACAGTCCTTATGTGGGAGTATGCTAGTTGTGTCATGCATTACCCGTCCTATGAGTAGGGGTGGTTGTAGTGACAGGAATCCTGCCCCCCATGAGTGGGGATGGTAGTAGTGACAGCCATCCAGCCCTCCATGAGTGGGGGTGGTGTTAGTGGTAGGCATCCATCCCCCTATGGGTGGGGATGGCAGTAGTGGCAGGCATCCATCCCCCTATGAGTGGGGATGGCAGTAGTGGCAGGCATCCATCCCCCCATGAGCGGGGATGGCAGTAGTGACAGGCATCCAGCCCCCCATGAGTGGGGATGGTAGTAGTGGCAGCCATCCAGCCCCCCATGAGTGGGGGTGGTGGTGGTGGCAGGCATCTAGCCACCCATGAGTAGGGGTAGTTGTAGGGTGGTGTTGGTGGTAGGCATCCATCCCCCTATGGGTGGGGAGGGTAGTAGTGGTAGGCATCCAGCCCCCCATGAGTGGGGATGGTAGTAGTGGTAGGTATCCAGCCCCCCATGAGTGGGGATGGTAGTAGTGGTAGGCATCCAGCCCCCCATGAGTGGGGATGGCAGTAGTGGTAGGCATCCAGCCCCCCATGAGTGGAGATGGTAGTAGTGGCAGGCATCTAGCCCCCCATGAGTGGGGATGGTAGTAGTGGTAGGTATCCAGCCCCCCATGAGTGGGGATGGCAGTAGTGACAGGCATCACGCCCCCCATGAGTGGGGATGGTAGTAGTGGTAGGCATCCATCCCCCCATGAGTGGGGATGGCAGTAGTGACAGGCATCCAGCCCCCATGAGTGGGGATGGTAGTAGTGGCAGCCATCCAGCCCCCCATGAGTGGGGGTGGTGGTGGTGGCAGGCATCTAGCCACCCATGAGTAGGGGTAGTTGTAGGGTGGTGTTGGTGGTAGGCATCCATCCCCCTATGGGTGGGGATGGCAGTAGTGGTAGGCATCCAGCCCCCATGAGTGGGGACAGTAGTAGTGGTAGGCATCCAGCCCCCCATGAGTGGGGATGGTAGTAGTGGTAGGCATCCAGCCCCCCATGAGTGGGGATGGCAGTAGTGGTAGGCATCCAGCCCCCATGAGTGGGGATGGCAGTAGTGGTAGGCATCCAGCCCCCCATGAGTGGGGATGGCAGTAGTGGTAGGCATCCAGCCCCCCATGAGTGGGGATGGTAGTAGTGGTAGGCATCCATCCCCCCATGAGTGGGGATGGCAGTAGTGACAGGCATCCAGCCCCCCATGAGTGGAGATGGTATTAGTGGCAGGCATCCAGCCCCCCATGAGTGGAGATGGTAGTAGTGGTAGGTATCCAGCCCCCCATGAGTGGGGATGGCAGTAGTGACAGGCATCACGCCCCCCATGAGTGGGGTTGGTAGTAGTAGGCATCCATCCCCCCATGAGTGGGGATGGCAGTAGTGACAGGCATCCAGCCCCCATGAGTGGGGATGGTAGTAGTGGCAGCCATCCAGCCCCCCATGAGTGGGGGTGGTGGTGGTGGCAGGCATCTAGCCACCCATGAGTAGGGGTAGTTGTAGGGTGGTGTTGGTGGTAGGCATCCATCCCCCTATGGGTGGGGATGGCAGTAGTGGTAGGCATCCAGCCCCCCATGAGTGGGGACGGTAGTAGTGGTAGGCATCCAGCCCCCCATGAGTGGGGATGGTAGTAGTGGTAGGCATCCAGCCCCCCATGAGTGGGGATGGCAGTAGTGGTAGGCATCCAGCCCCCCATGAGTGGGGATGGCAGTAGTGGTAGGCATCCAGCCCCCCATGAGTGGGGATGGCAGTAGTGGTAGGCATCCAGCCCCCCATGAGTGGGGATGGTAGTAGTGGTAGGCATCCATCCCCCCATGAGTGGGGATGGCAGTAGTGACAGGCATCCAGCCCCCCATGAGTGGGGATGGTAGTAGTGGCAGGCATCCAGCCCCCCATGAGTGGGGATGGTAGTAGTGGTAGGCATCCAGCCCCCCATGAGTGGGGATGGTAGTAGTGGTAGGCATCCAGCCCCCCATGAGTGGGGATGGCAGTAGTGAGAAGCATCACGCCCCCCATGAGTGGGGATGGTAGTATGGTAGGCATCCATCCCCCCATGAGTGGGGATGGCAGTAGAGACAGGCATCCAGCCCCCCATGAGTGGGGATGGTAGTAGTGGCAGCCATCCAGCCCCCCATGAGTGGGGGTGGTGGTGGTGGCAGGCATCTAGCCACCCATGAGTAGGGGTAGTTGTAGGGTGGTGTTGGTGGTAGGCATCCATCCCCCTATGGGTGGGGATGGCAGTAGTGGTAGGCATCCAGCCCCCCATGAGTGGGGATGGTAGTAGTGGTAGGCATCCATCCCCCCATGAGTGGGGATGGCAGTAGTGACAGGCATCCAGCCCCCCATGAGTGGGGATGGTAGTAGTGGCAGGTATCCAGCCCCCCATGAGTGGGGATGGTAGTAGTGGTAGGCATCCAGCCCCCCATGAGTTTGGATGGTAGTAGTGGTAGGCATCCAGCCCCCCATGAGTGGAGATGGCAGTAGTGACAGGCATCACGCCCCCCATGAGTGGGGATGGTAGTATGGTAGGCATCCATCCCCCCATGAGTGGGGATGGCAGTAGTGACAGGCATCCAGCCCCCCATCAGTGGGGATGGTAGTAGTGGCAGCCATCCAGCCCCCCATGAGTGGGGGTGGTGGTGGTGGCAGGCATCTAGCCACCCATGAGTAGGGGTAGTTGTAGGGTGGTGTTGGTGGTAGGCATCCATCCCCCTATGGGTGGGGATGGCAGTAGTGGTAGGCATCCAGCCCCCCATGAGTGGGGATGGTAGTAGTGGTAGGCATCCAGCCCCCCATGAGTGGGGGTGGTGTTAGTGGTAGGCATCCATCCCCCTATGGTTGGGGATGGCAGTAGTGGCAGGCATCCATCCCCCCATGAGTGGGGATGGCAGTAGTGGTAGGCATCCAGCCCCCCATGAGTGGGGATGGTAGTAGTGGCAGCCATCCAGCCCCCCATGAGTGGGGGTGGTGTTAGTGGTAGGCATCCAGCCCCCCATGAGTGGGGATGGTAGTAGTGGCAGGCATCCAGCCCCCCATGAGTGGGGATGGTAGTAGTGGTAGGCATCCAGCCCCCCATGAGTGGGGATGGTAGTAGTGGTAGGCATCCATCCCCCCATGAATGGGGATGGCAGTAGTGGCAGGCAGCCATCTCCCCATGAGTGGGGATGGCAGTAGTGACAGGCATCCAGCCCCCCATGAGTGGGGATGGTAGTAGTGGCAGCCATCCAGCCCCCCATGAGTGGGGGTGGTGTTAGTGGTAGGCATCCATCCCCCTATGGGTGGGGATGGCAGTAGTGGCAGGCATCCATCCCCCCATGAGTGGGGATGGCAGTAGTGACAGGCATCCAGCCCCCCATGAGTGGGGATGTTAGTAGTGGCAGCCATCCAGCCCCCCATGAGTGGGGGGGGTGGTGGTGGCAGGCAACTAGCCACCCATGAGTAGGGGTAGTTGTAGGGTGGTGTTGGTGGTAGGCATCCATCCCCCTATGGGTGTGTATGGCATTGGTGTTGGCCATCCCACCCCTATGGTTCTGCTGTTGCTTGTGTACGTCATTTGTGCATCCCTATGTGTGTGTGACGTATTTCGGGTATGTGTCGTTTGTTTGTGTTGTGGGTGTTTGACTTACCGTCTGTGCCGTACGCGTCCGTATCGGTCCCGGTAATAGATGTAGAGTATTGGTAGGACCTGCGCGATGGGATTCATGGTTGGTTCGTCTCGTTCGGGTTTCTCGTGTCTTCGACTCGTACTCGTCGCTGGCTTGTTCGTCTCGTCGCCGTGGATCGTCTTGTGGCGCGAATCGGAGCTTATGTGCAGCTCTCCCGGATGCTCAAACGTGCCGGACGTAGGGACGAGTTCGGTGCGTACGGAAGACGCATCGTACTAGTCCGGCCGGAAGGTGCTGTGTATTTGGTTCCGTGCGACTCGATTCGGCGTTTACGGATCCGGCTCGGGCGGGGAACAGGAGCTGGAATGGGTAAGTACGGCTCAGTCGGAATCTGGGCTGTTATACGCATCGTACTCGTTCGTTCGGTGGAGTGTTCGAGTCGGTCGGAAAACACGCGTTCGGCTCATATTTTTTCCGGACGAATACTGTTAGGTGCGCTTCCGGCCGACATCGGAATCGACCCCTTTGTCTTTTACATGCTCTGCACTGAGAAATTTTTCTCGTTCTTTTAAAAAATGGCAAATCATTTTTGTGGAAAGCGAGATCATTTTTTAACCCATTCCATGAGTTACCAGGTCAAAGTCCACCATGCATTTCTGAAGTTGTGATGAAGTATCAGACACTGACTTTCTATTAAAAAAAAAGAAAAACAAATCCGTTATTACACAGAAGAATGTGTAAGCTTTGGCAACAGACTGTCATTTTTAATGTAAGTAAATTCATAGATTTAAGAGTGAAACTGAAAATAGGCAGCTTTGTGGTGCTGGCTGCTTACAAGATTCTAAAGTACCTCTTTTGTTCAGTCTGCCTTTCTCCAGGTTTTCGCGTGTTCCCTGTGAAGGCCAGGAGGTTCTAAACCTTTTGACTTCTGGGGACCCCCTTTTAATCAATACTGAGATCTTGGGGAACCCACCCTCTCCCGAATCATTATTGGAATCCAGGGACCCACCAAGTGAGTCATGACTGCTTGCAGAAGGCCTCAGCCTAAGCATTGTCAATGATTTGAACCAAAAAACAACACACAAAAAATGACAGAAAAAACATTCAAATACATAAATGATTTAATCCGCAAACACATATAAAAAAAATCTAAATTTGAATTTTAATATGAAGGTTGGAGCTTTTTTAAATTTAATAGAGGCCACTCATCATCCATACTATAGTCTGCTCGATGCACTTGCACTGCTCCAACGATTCTATTCTGATTCTCCATCAATCTCTTATAGACTGAGAAACCGCTTTGGTCTTAGCCTCTGTCAGTTGTTGACCACACATCACTGGTCACCATCACTCAACAGTCCAACAAGGCATATACTCAGCTTAACTAGCCTATCTAATTAGGCTATCCCCAGTTTCAGTTTCCATCTTTTCTTGTGACCACTTACTGCTCAGTGGCTTCTATCCCCTACATTTGGCTCTCATGATGTGGAACTCTGTGCAAAAGCACTTAGCTTAACTCTTCTTGGAGGACATCATCCAGTGTAATTTCTCTCACTGACTCAGATCTGGCCCTTCCTGGTCCAGCCGTTGGTGCTACCTGTCCCATGGTGCAGATTTCCAAGAAGCAACACCCACATCTTGGCCCTCCTCTATTGACACATGTGGTTTCTGATCCTTATCCTACAGTCAGACCTCATTACTATTCTGAGAGCTAAATCACAATCATTGGCTTAATTTCAGGGCAGGACTGGAAACCAAAATCAGTCGTATCAAAAATGTTGAAACCAGCCCCACACTGCAGGATGCTGAGCCTAGAATGGGGCCTATGGGCTTTTAATGGTTGGGTCATTGCACTATGGCACAGTATTTTACCACTGGGAGATCTCCACCCCAACTGTTGAGTCTCTCTATGGAAAAGTATAAAGAAAATGAAAAAAGTTTATTTAATAGAAAAAACATTAGTAAAATAATGTTATGTTACAGATTAATATTTCTATATTTATTTTAAATGTAGAACATAGAAAAAGAACAAGTGCAGCTTTAAATTAATTTTGAATGAAACGTTCAAATATTTTAAATATATTACAAAGAATAAAAATAATTGTTCTGAAGTTTAAATTAAAAAATAAATTCCCAGCTACTTACCCGGCCGGGAAACGTCTCCATAGCGCGGTGCGAGTCGTGTCCATGCGAGTCGGTCGGAGCGTGTTGAAGCCGCGTTCGAGTCGGTCGGCGATTTCGCTGGTGCTTGCATCGTACTCGCTCGGCCGGACCCGCGTACGATTCGGTCGGGAAACAGGGCTCCGAATCGGATCCGGTGAATCCGAATCCGATTCGGAGCACTATCGGCCGAGATCGGAATCGGCCCCTAAGTGTTTTATTTTTGCATATATTTTGACATTAAATTATATTTATTTACAGTTTTAATTATTTTAAATAATTTAATTAACATTATTTTCATATGGGTTTAATCTTAAATCCAGGCTTCCATTATATTCTATGGGAAAGTGTTGCAGTACCAGTGGTTGACCATGTGTGGTGCAGGACTTTATTCAGCTCTAAAATTGAGTAATTTACTGCTGTCTCAGGACGCTTTTTGGCTGTAGTCCTTTTAGTGAATATCTGTTTTTTTTTGGGTGGGTGAATCTCCCACCCTAAACTCCTCCCTAAACCCATGGTTACTCCTCCCTAAACCCATCTAATTTAGTATGACCCCAGGGAGTACAGGGCATATTAACATTTCAGATTGCTGCCGAGTTTAACTACAGTGGTTTATCTCTGCTCTGCTGTCAGCATTTCTTTTCTAAGCACTGACACCCATTTAATTCCAACGGCACTAAAGTGCATTTTCCTAATGTTGGTAAGAATCACATTCAGAGGCCTTTGTAGAGGAACTACACACAAAAAGGAGAGGAGAAGCAAAAGAGACAAGAAGCCAACAGGTTGGCGAGAGAGACAAAGGAAATTCTCATGAGAAACAGAGCGGCAGAACAGTGTGCTGGCTCAGATAAGTTGTGAATTAAAGGTATCAACCAGGTGCTGTGGGGTTTGGAGACAGTGGATTCCCCACACTGCCATCTCTGTTACAGCTTGGACTCTGTCCAGCTCACTAGCAGCATTTGAAGGTGGTGCTTATTCCGCTATTGCTACCTGAGTTCCCCTCCCAACACCGGCTGGGGTGCCACTGTCTAGAGATATTGCTTTGGGAACCTTTGAAGAACATATGGGCCTGATTCACAAAGAGCCTCTGCACTTGTGGTGGAGGCTCCACAGTTGTACTGAGATCTCCGGACTTGAGGTGGGATCTTCACACTGCAGTTTCTCATTGCGGAGTGCCCACCCCGAGTGCAGAGGCTCTTTGTGATTTGGGCCCTATGTTTGTAAAAGTGTCAGCTATCTTCGAATGGTGTCATTTAAAAACAAAACTTTCAGTAAAAACAAGGAGGGTGCTAAAGGTAACACTTAATTTACAAAACATTGTCAGACAATGTTAGAAATTGGGTATCTTGTTGGCAGAGGTATGCCCCTTGTCCAAGCAGGAACCACAATCCTAGTCAGCGTAGGTCACAACACACCATAAATTATCCTGTGCTCACCCTTTGGTAGCTTAGCACAGAGAAGTTAGGCCTAACTTAAGAGGGAATGTGTAAAGTATTTTTGCAACCTTTCAAACAGTAACACTCTGAAAACATCACAAAAAGACTTCACACCATGTTAGAAGAAAAGAGCTTAATTTTATAAATAAAACAAGACGAATATGACAAAAATACTAAAAGTAGAAGTTGAGATATACATTTTGAAAGAAGTGCTTGGAAGCAATAAGGGCTTAAATGGGTTATTTGGTTACACTGGACTGGGGCAAAGTCAAAAGTTCGGACCAACCACGATGGAGCGCGGGCCAGATAGAGGGACCCACTTGGGTCCGCTGAACCAAAGTACAAATATGTCGTCGTTGATGAAGATTCGAGCTGTAGCTGAAGCAATGCGTCAATGTCGAGCAACGCAGTGGACGAGATAAGTCAATTTTCTCCATGGAACTGCAGCGATGGGTCGGTTCTGAGTGCGAACCATGAGTAACGAATGTGATGCATGGCAGCTGCTCCCACTGTAGGCAATGTGTAGATTCTGAAGGTGATGTGCTGGTTCTGAAGGCAATGCGCCGGGTCCACTCCAGGCAATGAAGAGAATGCATTGGTTCCAAAGGTGATGTGCCAGGTCTGCTCCCTGTAATAAAGAGGGGTGTGGGTTCAGGATGTAGATGCACCTTAGGCCTCACTTCCAAGGATCCAGGACTGGGGTGGCACCACATGGCAGGGCAGACTCACAGCTTGTAGAGTCCAGATGTAGATGCAGGTAGTTGATGTCTTTGATATCCCTGAGACTTAAAACAGGAGGCAAGCTAGCAAGCCCTTGTAGGCACTCTATATTCAAGTAGTGCGTGTCCAGCAGAGTTGCAGTCCTTTCAGCAGCACAGCAGTTCTTCTTCCTGGCAGAGTGGTCACAGGTCCAGAAGTGTACTGAAGTCATGGTGTCAGAGGTCCAGTACGTATACCCAGTTGTGGTTTTGAAGTTGGGGAGACTCCAAAGAAAGGTCATTAAAGGGCACAGCGGTCCTCCCTTTCTGCCTTGGCTCCAGACTCACTACAGGGGGGTATTCAGCCCTTTGTGTGGGGACAGGACTCAGCCTATTCAGGTATAAGTGCTAGCCCCTACCTTCCATCCTGCCCATTATGGCCCATCAGGATGTGGATGGACCATCAAGTCACACCTAAGCTCCCTTTGTGTGTGGCTGTCTAGAGGGAATGCACAAAGCCCAGCTGTCATCCACCCCAGACGTGTATTCAGAGACAGGCAGCCAGCACATAATGGCTAAAGTAAGAAAATGCCAACTTTCTAAAAGTACATAAAGAACCATGACCCTTGTCTGAAATTATTTGCACAAAACATAATTCCTCGTGATCAAGATATTTAATTAGCTTGACGACTTTCTCAATGTATAAAATTAATTTAACACTTTTTGTTCATTTTGCATGACAAATTATAAACATTGGATTACATGACCATCAGTGAATATCCTATGGACTTAAATGACTTCCAACTTGTTCTTGGGTTCTTAAAATCAACAAAAGAAAATGTTATTTTTTTTAAACAATTTTTTGCAATTTGAAATATACTTTAAAATGTAACAGTCTGCAACTTTTTTACAATAGGAGTTGCAATTTATATCTTCAATTATCAATGCTCCTAAAATGAAATAGAACATCAGGCGTTATGACACCTTATTATTACAACCTATACAAGGCACCACATTAATCAAACAGGTTGCCTATCAATAGTTGTGACTCCAATTACTCCCTAAAGCTTGGTAGTCGACACATTTCGACCCCCGATGTTTTATGGGTCTCCTCAGGACCAAGAACTGGGTACAACTCAACTTCGATATATTCATCTGTGTCAACCTTCTTAAAATGAAATTGGGTTGCGCGTTTTACTGCGTAGATTGAGAACACTTTATTTGCAAATGTACGGTAAGGGCTGTTATCATAGTTGCTGTTTTTTTTACAAGTTAACAATTCTGAATCTGTACTTTCCTTCCCGAGGATGACGAGGCTGTAACGGTTAATTCAATCACCTATGCTGGAGTGTAATTCTTTTATAACAATGTATCTGCTTAATTTAGGATTACTTTTTGCTGGATTAATCCCTTATTTGCAGTGTTCAATGTACGCTGTTGCCATAGTCCAACAATTTTACAATTCTCAATCTGTTTTAGCCTTCTCAAGCAGGGCAAAGTTAGATTAGTTTCTTCAATCTGCCGTTGCCTGCATGTGATTCTTTTATAACACTGTAGCCGCTTGCTTTGTGTTTTGTATTTAGAAATTCAGCATCACTTCATACATCAGAGTGTCACTAAAATCACAGGTGCGTGGCAGTAGCGTCAGCAAATAACTCAACCCATAGGTTCATAACTTTCTAAAAGTGTCATTTTCAGAGCTGCAATTTAAAATCCAACTTCACCATAATTTGTGATTCTAAATTGCGAGTCCAGAGATACTAAACTTTAAAAGTCTATCTCTTCACAATCGGGAATTACACTTAAAAGATGTAATAAATGAATCCCAATGTTATCCTATGGTAGAGATAGGTCTTGCAGTAGTGAAAATCGAATTTGAGAGTGTTTCGCTACTAGGACATGTAAAACATAAAAGTGCATGTTCTACCTTTTACATACATTGCACTCTGCCCTCTGGGTGGTTGTGGTAATGTCTTCTAAACCTAGCCTCGTTTCCTTACATTCCTTTCTGTATTTTCATTCTGTTACTGCCATTGGTTGTTTGTTACATTCTATTATTATGCCTACAGCATTCTAGTCTTGTGCTAATATTCTTGTCAGTTGAGGCTTGCTGCTGTTTCCTGTGGATGCTCCTAATAAAGTTCTAAGTAACTTTTATTCTTCGTGTGGACCCTACTTCATTTTGGCGACGAGGATGGGATCATTTACCTGGCAGGAGCATCCACCTTCTTCTCATCGTTGTCGGCCATCCATGTTTCCCTTCTTGGATTTGTTTCTTGGATGATCGCCTTCCTCCCTCCGCTTCATGGATTCCTGTGTTACTGCCGTCATTCTGATCATCGTTGGTTTCGTCCATCCTCACAGCAGGTTGTTTTCCTGTTTTGTTCAATTTTGGGGCACCCTGCCGTTGGGCTCGCGCTTCTCATCCGGCATTGAAGTGTTGCCTGGATACGCTGTCCCTCAGAGTTTTTCGTCACCACGTTTCTTCCATCCGTCAAGGCGCCTTTCCTTGTGGGCGTCCAACGTCTCACGTCATAACGTGTTTGCTTCCTGTTTCCGCATCACATTCTTCTTTGGAGTTTCATCGTCACACAGCCTGGTGTTGCCTAGTTACGGCAATCCCGTTTTCACCGAGTTGCTGCTTTTCTGTGTACTGGCTTCACGCTTTTCAAGCATGTTTTCACTTAATTACATTCTCAGCTCTTCAGTTTCTCTGGACAACACAGTTTCAGGTTGGATTATTTATTTTTATTTTTTTTTTCCTTTTTTATTTTCTTGTTTTTTTTTCTGTTTTCACCACCATGGCCAGTTCTAGTTGTGGACACCCTCCACCTCCATTCTTCAAAGGTGCCAATCAACCTAGCATGAAATGGGACAAATGGCTTCGTCATTTT
The DNA here is from genome assembly GCA_963921515.1 of Calotriton arnoldi. Lineage (NCBI taxonomy): Eukaryota > Metazoa > Chordata > Amphibia > Caudata > Salamandridae > Calotriton > Calotriton arnoldi. The sequence goes on along the minus strand of CAWUFW010010443.1, from coordinate 663,017 downwards.
AATCATTATCTGTTGGCCATCAATGGTGCTACCTTTTCTCCACAAAGGAAAACAGCCTTACTTTTGAATCTCATGGGTAATGATGCAGAAGACATTTTTGATCACTTACCTCCTGCTGCACCTCCTCATGGAGTAGAGGCTGGTGACTATGATTGTTCTTCTGAAGCTCTTGACAGACTGAAGAAGAGATTTAAGGAGGAGCCACATATAGTTTTAGAAAGATTTCACTTTTATACTCGACACCAATTTATTGATGAGTCTGTTGATGCTTATGTGTCTTCATTAAGAGTTCTTGCTGCTGACTGTGCGTTTGGTCTTGAAGTTGATAATTACATCAGAGATCAACTTATAATTCGTTGTTCAAACAAAAAGATACAAGAACAGCTTCTTCGTCAACGCAATCCTTCTCTTCAGGAAACTATTGATATAGCTAAGAGTGTAGAACGCTCTATTAGCTCCTTCAATACTATTAATGTAGACACTGTTGTTGACGGTCTAGCAGCATTATCTGTTAAAGATAGTAGCAAACCTGTTTTTCCTAAATCTAAATTTTCTAAACCTAATGCAACTTACAATACTTCTTTTTCAAAAACGGTATGTAATCGCTGTGGTTCTAGAACACATTCTGCTCAATTCAAGTTTTGTCCTGCCAAAAATAGAGAATGTTACTCTTGTGGTAAAGTGGGACATTTTGGTAATGTTTGTTTAAACAAAAGTAGAAGAATTTCTAGTGTACAAAATAATCTTCAAGAAGAACAGTGTGTACAAGATGTTATGTTGTGTATTAGAGATTCTCCTGTTTTGGAAAAGAAGGAAGTGTGTATGATTAATTCTCAAGATTTAATTTCTGAGAGCACTTGTCATGATTCAGATTCTTCCAATCCCTTGGATCTTTCTGAGTCTTCTCAGGTATTATCTGGTGTTTCATCAAATTGTGTGGATGGAGAACCTTACATCCCTCCTAGTAATGGCAGACTCGGGTTCGCCTTATACTATTATCTCTGATTTATTTTTCAAAGAAAATTGGCAAAACAAAGTTTTGGAACCTTCTGACATTAAAGTCTTTGGGTTTGGCCGGAAGGAAATCGCATAAGCGGTTATTTTGTTTCTGAAATTAGATTCAGACATAAAGCCATTTTTGGGAAAGTTTATGTCGCTATTGATGGTTTACAAGTCTTAGGTTAGAGACATCAAGGAAAATGTAATATTACACTTCGTCCTAATGCTAAGGTTCAAGTTTGCTTTGCTGAAGATTCTGATGTCATCCAAAGTGTTTTAGAGAAAAATAACACGTTAGAATCTATCCTTGAGAAACATAAATATTTATTTTCTAAGGAGTTACGTCAAGTCATAGGTTTTTCACACCATATTCAACTTAAAAAAATGCTGTTCCCGTAAAGCATAAATTAAGACATGTTCCTTTATCTGTTCGTGCTGAGTTATCTCAAATGCTCAAGAACATGTGTGCTGAAGGTATAATCGAACCTGTTGATTCTTCTGAGTGGGTCTCTCCCATTGTTTTAGTTAAAAAAAAAAATGGTGAGCTTCGTTTGTGCTCTGATTTGAGGTCTGTTAACAAACAAATAATAGTTGATTGTCATCCGCTACCACGTATCCAAGATTTACTATCTAAATTGGATGGAGCAAAAGTTTTTTCCACCATAGACCTAAAATCGGCCTATCATCAGGTCACTTTGTCTCCTGAGTCAAAACATTTAGTCACATTTATTACACCTGATGGTGCATTTAGGTATCTCAGGATGCCGTTTGGATTAGCGTCTGCCGCCTCGGTATTTCAGAAATTGATGTTTTGTCTTTTTGGGAGTATCGAGGGGGTTGTCGCATTCCAAGATGACATTCTGGTTTTTTCTAAAGACAATGTTCAGCATGCTTCTCTGTTAAATAGAGTACTAACTATTTTGGGGGACAAAGATATGACTGTTCGATTAGACAAGTGCAAATTTTTCACAAATGAATTTGAGTATTTAGGACACACCATATCAAGCACTGGTATGTCGCCCAAAGAAGATCTCCTCATGTCTATTCGTGATATGCCTATTCCTAAGTGTAAAGATCAACTTAAGTCTTTTTTAGGCTTATGTGAGTATTATGCAAGATTTATCAAAAATTTCTCGGATATTGTTCTATCTTTAAGATTGTTGTTAAAAAAGGGTGTCAAATTTGACTGGTTCGAGATTCATGATTTGTCATTTAATTCTTTGAAAAAGTTATTATTGAGTCAAAACCTTTATTTGCCTTTTCTCAGGACGCAATCAATGTACTTACAGTGGATGCCAGTTCTACTGGACTTGGTGCAGTCTTTAGTCAAATCAAAGATGGTGTTGAACACACTACTGCATTCGCCTCCAGACCTTTATCTAGTGCTGAATCAAGATATTCCACCATTGACCATGAAGCTTTGGGTTGTACATGGTCTGTTGAACACTTTAAAATGTATTTATGGGGAAAACATTTTCATCTCAAAACTGATAATAAGCCTTTAATTTCATTACTTTCCAAAGATGGCATGGGTAAAGCCTCTTCTAGGTTGGTCAGAATTCTTTCCAAACTCTATGAATATAATTTTACTGTGTCTTACATCCTCGGTTCACAGAATGTTCGAGCTGATTGTTTTTCTCGTTTTGCAGGTGATGTCATTTTGAGTCCAAATTGTTCTTCTTTTGAGCAATGTGTTGCTGCATCTATCGATGATGTTGTACTTTCAGTGGGTGAGGTTATCTCTAAGGAAGAATGGTTTTCTGCTTTATCTCAAGATAGCGTTTTGTCGTCTCTAAAAAAATTTATCTTGGAGGTTTGGCCTTTAGAGAAACATTTATCTAAAGAGTTACAAGTGTTTTGGAAAGTCAGAGATGAATTGTTTTTAGAAAATGATCTTGTTATCAAAGGTTGCTGCTTTGTTCCTCCCTCTTGTATTAGGAACAAATTGATTTCCATTGCCCATCTAGGTCATTTGGGACAATCTAGTACCATTAAAAAGGTTAGGGAGTTCTTTTGGTGGCCTTTTATGGACAATGATGTTGTCAAATTTGTTGAAAATTGTCCATTGTGTGTCAATTCTGACAAGGTTTTGAAGGCTCAACTAGTCGATAATATTTAATCTGCTGTTCCTGACAGACCTTGGGTGAAGTTGGCTTTGGATTTGTTAGGACCGTATGAGGGTATTGATTCTAGGAAGATCTACATCTTAGTTCTCATTGATTATTTTTCTAAATGGGTTGAATTAAAATGGATTTTTCATCCTGATTCTCCAACTGTAATTGAATTTTTGCAAGATATTTTTAGGAAAGAAGGTTTTCCAGACAGTATTGTCACCGATAATGGCTCCCAGTTTACTTCTGTTGCTATGGAAGAATTTTTCAAGCATGTTGGTATTCGTCATCTTACCACAGCTCTTTATTCTCCTAACATGAATGGTTTGGTGGAAAGATTTAACAGAACTTTAGTGGAAGGTATTCAGTTGGCTCGCAGATCTAGGATTGACGTTAAACAACATATTTCTGATTTATTGTGGTCTTATCATTGCACTCCACATTGTACCACAAAATGTTCTCCTTTCCTGTTACTTAAAGGTAGGTCTCCTAGGCAAAGACTTAACCCTGGGTGGTTGTTTTCCCAAACTCAATACTTGCAATGTTGAACGTGTCTATGAAACCGTTAGACAAATTGTTGAAACAAAAATAATAAGAATTTTGTTCAGAAGTTTAATAACTCTAAAATCAAGTTAGTTGTTGGTGACTTTGTGAAGATCAAGCTTCCTGTTCGTGTACAAAAGAGTTCTTCAAAATTTTCTGATGTCAGAAGAATTGTCAAAATTGGTAAAACGTCAGCCTTACTGGATAATGGATCTTGGTGGAGTTTGTCCAGATTAACTAAAACTTCTGGACCTTTTCCATTGAGTTCTTCACATTTTTCTTCTAATGTTCCTGATTTTGCTAGTGAATCCTGTTTAAAGAAAATGTCCAACAAAGAAACTCTTTGTGATTCTCTTCCTGAAGCTAGTGAAAGTAATAAGAGGATTGTTAAGTTACCTTCTAAGTTTAATGATTTTGTTTTGTATTAAGTTTGTTTATTTTTCTTGTTTTGTTTTTGTTTTATTAAGGGAAGGAGGTATGTGGTAATGTCTTCTAAACCTAGCTTAGTTTCCATACATTCCTTTCTGTATTTTCATTCTGTTACTGACATTGGTTGTTTGTTACATTCTATTATTACGCCTACAGCATTCTAGTCTTGTGCTAATATTCTTGTCAGTTGAGGCTTGCTGCTGTTTCCTGTGGATGTTCCTAATAAAGTTCTAAGTAACTTTTATTCTTCGTGTGGACCCTACTTCAGTGGTCCAGGGCCTACCTTAGGGGTGACTTAGATGTATAAAAAGGGAAGGATTAGGCCTGGCAAGAGGTTTATCTTGCCAGGTCGAAATTGCAGTGTAAACCTGAGACATGGATAAGGTGCTACTTAAATGGGTGGCACAACCAGTGCTGCACACCTACTAGTAGCATTTAATATACAGGCTCTCGGCACATGTAGCGCACTTTACCAAGGATTTATAAGTAAATTAAGTATGCCAATTGGGTATGAGTCAATATTACCCTGTTTAAAGGAGAGAGCACATGCACTGGTTAGCAGCGGTAAAGTGATCAGAGTTCTTAGGCCAGTAAAAGCAAAGTCAGAAAAAGTGGAGGAGGAAGGCAAAATGATTGTGGGTGAGGCTGCAGAGAGGGCCATTTCCAACAGACAATATATATTCTTTACTTAGTTGATAAACTTTGTTAGTATACACAAAATAAAAATTAGAAAACTTTCATTTTTTAAATGTTTACTTTGCTCTATGAACTGTACACATATGGGGCAGCATCTTACAGAGTAGCATTGTTTGAATCTGTGGAGTACAAGAGAAACGATTTATTTTTATGATGTATGTAGCTGCGCTGACAATGCTATTGGTTCTGAACATGCAAAGCTGAATGTAAGGTGATTGCTTTGACACATTGTTTGCCATCTTTGCAGCCCCGTGCAGGTATGCGTGATCTCGCCAATGCAGGTGCATGGCAGCAGCAGCAGTGCCTTAATTGAACCACCCCTCTCCCCTGCACAGACAAGGAACAGAATATTTAATCAGCAAAGGCAGCTTCCGAAAAAAAATGCAAGAATATTTTTGGGGTCTTAAATGCCCCTGCACTACAAAGGCCTACATTGTGTATGGATGTGCTCCTTGTGAAAGGGAAGTTAATCAATAGCTGAGATGGGCTGACCTACTGTCCCATGCTGTACGCTGTAGTGAGCGAAATTAAAATGTGACTGACATTATAACTGACCAATGGAAGAAGAGGGCTGTCTGAAAGCCCCTCTATGTAGGTAGATTATACATGTAATACTAGTACAATCAAAAGGTCTTGGCTAACACCAGCCATAAAACTTGTTTTCCAAAATTATGTTAAGAAATATCTTTAAACTTAATTATTTGGCAATTAGGCAAGCTTTGTCAAACATAATAGGTCTACCCTTTAAAGGACACTTTCAAATACGGAAGAACTATTGGTTTTGCCAGTGAGTAAATATTTCAGTTCCCTGCAGCAGAAACATGAACATGACGTAGTCACAAATAGGAGCAGACCAGAAGGTTATGTATGCAGCTGATGGTGGTCCTTGCCAGGGCAGAATATTAAAGAGACACTAGAAGAATTTATGAAAGTACCAGAGTGAAGGGAGGCATCCTGGGCTTGTGAGCAAATGTGAGCTGGAAGACATTTTCCATTTGAAACTTTTTAAGTTATCAAAAGTTTGTTCCATGTCCTTGCAGTCAGAGCAAGTATAAACCTAGATGGGTTGATTATGCACACTGCTAGCAAATATCCATGCCCCAAAACATGACAAAATCTAACTGGCTCAGTAACATAACCACTTTCTACTGACATCTGACTTCAACATGTAACCTCATATTTGAATTTTATCTGGGCTGACTTAGCCATTCATCCTTCAATGGTCTATATACTGAGCATTGTTAAATCATGTGACGGTAAACATCATAATTCTAGGGTTACAACACAGAAGGAGACGGAAAACATGGAGAATATGTAAACAGGAGAATACACAGTTGCGTCACTCCATAATAGGATTTCTACAGGGTATGTATAACAGCCCCAACTGTCTGCTAATAGTATTGGAACATATGCATGGCACATACATAGGACATCACACACATAATTATAAGAACATGCTTGTGTTATTTATTTTTGCTATGTCTTTTTGGGAACATATGTTCTTGGTTTGTACACTGCAATTATAGTTAAAGGAGATCCTGGGGCTGTATTACAGAAAGTGCCCTGTGAGCGCAACAGGCGTGTGCCCCCACTTTCTGCACCCCTAGGGCACTTTGGCATTACAGGAGGGGCTGCAGAGGCTTGTGCGACCCCTTCTGTAATACTTACAGTGCTGGCACACATGTGGTGCAAGCGCTGTCATGAGAGGGCATTCATTCAATTACATGGGAGCAAGGCCCCATGCAAATGAGGGAATCAGTTTGGGTCTTCGCACACGGCATATTACCAAAACAGGTGCAGAGGCAAACATGCCCTTAGGATGAGCACTGAAAGGGAGTCACAAAAAGGTGCAGGGTTGATGCGCCTCCTGATTAGAGCCCTCTCATGGGGGAAAAGGGGGGCCCTTAAACCCCCAGATTTCCCCCTGAAGGCGGGTGTAGTCATTCACTGCACCCTCCTGCAAGGGGATCTGTATTCCCTCTTGAAAGTGCAGGCAGGTTGCCACCTACATTCGGAAACATGGAGCAGCTTTTAAATGCTCTTTATTTCACTTGAATGTGCTGCCCCAGGGCAGTGTGAGTTCACGGCTGCACTGAGGGCAGCGCATTAATCACAGGAGGGCACATTTTCCTTGTTTGTGGTCGGCACACCTGTTTAAAGGTGCGCCGTGGTGCAAATAGGGAAAATGCGCCCTTTAAGTAATACGGGCCCTGCAGTGCATTCCGGCTGTGTCAAAAGTGGGTGGTGCATGACTCTGATGGCCAGCCTGCAAATACAGACGGGCAGCCATTGTCACAACACGGGGTCCACATGCTAATGCAAAGGCTGAAAGTAGGCCCCTGGTTTTGCAGTGCATAGTTAAATTGTGTGAATTGCAAAGCACTGGAGAATTTTCTAAAACCTTTAAGGAAGAGTAGAGACTGAAGGTGGGTATGAAGGACTTGAATGTCGCTCTGGACAGATCAGAGCAGAAGCTGGAGAACAATGAGGGCAGGACCGAACAGGGGCAGGCAGCGCTGTGAGGCCAAAGGCGCTGATGATAAGGAGTTGGGTCCACAGTGAGTCTAGATGTGGTGCGCTGCCATCAGTAGCAGGACATGAGAGCAGCCCGGCACCAGTGTGTGGAGAGGCCACTCACAGTAAGAGGAGCCAATCGATGAAGTGAACTTACCATTGTTCCATGCTTTGTGATGTAGTGGACAGAAGCAAAATGTAAATGACAATTGAACACATTAATGGATGAAGTGGCTTCACACAAAGGGGCCGAATCCGATTCGGGCCAGAAAACGTACCGACCGACTCGGTACGGGATTTTAGTCCGACCGACACGAACCGGCGCCGTCCGACCCGGGTAGTACGATGAAATGCATGTGAAACTCGACCGACTCGGATGGAATACAAAACGAACGACCGAGCCGGACGGAAACAAGCCATCCGGCCGGAAAACCAGTCGAAACGAACCGACCGACACGCACCCGGATAGAAACCGAACGAAACGTACCCGCGAACTCCGACCCGCGTAGTACGATGCTGTGCGTGCGAAACACGACCGACTCGCACGGAGCACAAGCCGTACGATCGACACGCATACAAAACCCAGCCGAAGCAACCCAATACTCCGCGACCGACTCGTACGCCGCATATGAAACCTACCTGAAACACAGCGGGAACGAGTCGGACAACATCGCACCAGACAACAGCAGCGTCCGACTCGGACACAAGAACGACTCCTACATGCACCAAAAGCACCAAGGGAAAAAAGTCAAAAAAAGAAAAAAATGGCCAAACAAGCTACCACAAAGCCAATAAATACTGGGAGTGGGGAAAAAATGGAACAAGGACACCCCCCCAACCCCACCTACATAAAGGCCACAAATCCCTACCATGATCCTTTGCAAATTCCACAGACCTGCCAGCAAACAACACCATCACACAGCAACCACAGACACACTCACAGCTCATACATCACACAAGCCACACACCATTACCACACTTACAAATAGCACCCTCACACACACCCAGCTAAACCTACACTCACACACCCCCACTTGCACACACACACACACACATCAATCACCACCACCACCCATCACCATGCCCCCAAAGAAGAACCACAAGTTCCTAGATTGTGAATTGGAAGTCCTGGTAGACGAGATACTCAGGGTAGAGCCACAGTTGTTTGGTACATTGGTACAACAAACCCCCATGTCGCAGAAAACCAAGATGTGGGCGAGGATTGTCGACAGGGTGAATGCACAATCAACATGTTTGCGCACAAAGGAAGACATCCAGAACAGGTGGTATGATGTGCGCAGGAGGGTCCGGGAGCTACTGAAAAAGGACTACCTCCTCAGCCACTGCACCGGCAGTGGCCCTCCTGCAAAACCAGTATACCTCAGGCCCTGGGAGGAGAAGGTGCGGGCCATCCTACCACCAGTGAGCGTATACGGACTAACAGACATCCCAGAGCCTGGTGAGTACACAACTTATATACACAATATGGTGTGACAATACACTCACAGCACCCTCAAAGGGATAGGCAAACCATGCACCCTTACCAAATACACAGCAAACAAAACATATTCATCCCAAGATGTGAATGCCAATCAGACAAACACAATACCTGCCATCTCATAGTGACATCTAACTGTGTCATGACATGTACAAACCTAACAACAAATACAGCAAGGCAGTGGCACATATAGAACCAACAAACACTCTCAGATATTTTGACACCACTAGAAAACCACCTCACAGGGAAGATCACTGAAAGGAAGGAATTCTGTGTATGCTGGTCAAGTCAGTGTAGCCAATAGCATCATGGGAGTTGGAGTCATAGATATTGCTCAGCCTCACAATTGCCCCATCAACACCACCCTGAACCATGCTTAAATCACAGGGAGTGGAAAAGGACTCACAAGATGGCTCACACTGGGTACTACTGGGGGGAGCACAAGGCCCTGCAGGCAACTGGGCACCAACAAACAACAGGACCACATTGTCAGCCATCTTGCCATTGCTGTCACACTCACACACACTGAAGTCCACTCAAAAGGAAGGAAGGATGGGCATGCTGGGAAGGGGGGTGGAGGCAATAGCATGATGGGAGTGGTAGTCACAGATATTGCTCAGCCTCACAATTGGCCCATCAACACCACCCTGAACCATGCTCACATCACAGGGAGTGGAAAAGGACTCACAAGATGGCTGACACTGGGTACTGCTGGGGGGAGCACAAGGCCCTACAGGCAACTGTGCAACAACCAACAGCAGGACACCACTGACTGACATCCTGAAAGACAACTTGCACTCCCTGCAATGGAAGCATGTTCCATGGTGGGATATCTGGCTGGGTGGGAAGGAGGACTCACAGCACTGACCATAGTTACAAGCACCTCCCCTCACACACACCCTCAACACTAACTCCACAGAACCCACCTGGGAGAATGGAATGCCTCACATTCTAACTCAAGATCCCACAAAGGCCAACCAGCCGGGCTCATACTGTGTGAAGCACAGGGACACTCTTGGGACTGGTAGCCAAACAACCGCAAGGAGAACACTCTCAGCCAACCTGTCAGCACAGGCACCCCACCCCACAGGGAAGCAGAGTCAAAAGGAAGGAAGGATGGGCATGCTGGGAAGGGGGGTGGAGGTAATAGCATGATGGGAGTGGTAGTCACAGATATTGCTCAGCCTCACAATTGGCCCATCAACACCACCCTGAACCATGCTTACATCACAGGGAGTGGAAAAGGACTCACAAGATGGCTGACACTGGGTACTACTGGGGGGAGCACAAGGCCCTGCAGGCAACTGGGCACCAACAAACAACAGGACCACATTGTCAGCCACCTTGCCATTGCTGTCACACTCACACACACTGAAGTCCACTCAAAAGGAAGGAAGGATGGGCATGCTGGGAAGGGGGGTGGAGGCAATAGCATGATGGGAGTGGTAGTCACAGATATTGCTCAGCCTCACAATTGGCCCATCAACACCACCCTGAACCATGCTCACATCACAGGGAGTGGAAAAGGACTCACAAGATGGCTGACACTGGGTACTGCTGGGGGAGCACAAGGCCCTGCAGGCAACTGTGCAACAACCAACAGCAGGACACCACTGACTGACATCCTGAAAGACAACTTGCACTCCCTGCAATGGAAGCATGTTCCATGGTGGGATATCTGGCTGGGTGGGAAGGAGGACTCACAGCACTGACCATAGTTACAAGCACCTCCCCTCACACACACCCTCAACACTAACTCCACAGAACCCACCTGGGAGAATGCAATGCCTCACATTCTAACTCAAGATCCCACAAAGACCAACCAGCCGGGCTCATACTGTGTGAAGCACAGGGACACTCTTGGGACTGGTAGCCAAACAACCACAAGGAGAACACTCTCAGCCAACCTGTCAGCACAGGCACCCCACCCCACAGGGAAGCAGAGTCAAAAGGAAGGAAGGATGGGCATGCTGGGAAGGGGGTGGAGGCAATAGCATGATGGGAGTGGTAGTCACAGATATTGCTCAGCCTCACAATTGGCCCATCAACACCAGCCTGAACCATGCCCACATCACAGGGAGTGGAAAAGGACTCACAAGATGGCTGACACTGGGTACTGCTGGGGGAGCACAAGGCCCTGCAGGCAACTGTGCAACAACCAACAGCAGGACACCACTGACTGACATCCTGAAAGACAACTTGCACTCCCTGCAATGGAAGCATGTTCCATGGTGGGATATCTGGGCTGGGGGGAGAAGGAGGCCCGGATGGCAACCAAATACCACCAATGCTGGTCAGGCACACACCTCAACATTCACATTGACATGCCACAGGTTGGCAGGACAATGTGCTACACCAATATCACACTCTGACTGTCATAATTGAGTAGAATGCAATGTCCAGGCCCGCATCCAGAGGTACAGTCACAACTGTCAAGTGTTTGAACAATTGATGCCTGTAGAAACATACCATACAATCTGTGTCTCTCCCCAAAACAGGTGATGATGGGGACTCAGCAGCAGATGAGGAGGAGTCCCTGTCCCAGGCTCCGGGGGACACAGAGCTCACTGGTGTGGATCAGCCTCTGCACTCCTCGGATGGCGAACAACAAGCTGAACCCTCCGGTGTCAGTCATCATGCAGCACCAGCAGGACCAACATCTGCACCCCTGCACCCACCCCTCCAACAACTGCCAACACACAGGCCACCCCTGCCAACACGGACACACCAAGGACCACAGGTGACAACAGCGCAGGGACCCAGGACCAAACTGGAGCTGCTGCCATCGAGCCCACTAACAACACCCAAGTGGGCACACGGTCACCTGTGCGTGGCACCGCAGGCCCTGCACGTGTTGCCAGGGGTGGTGGGAGGGGTGGTAGACACAGGTCGCTATTTGCAGAGGGGACTGGACTGCGTGATGACCCACAACTGGCACGCATTGCAGATGCGTACCAGACCAGCACCGGAGAGGTCACCCAGGTAGTGGGGATCCTCAAGGACATACAACAGCAGCAGGCTGCCCATCATGCCCGCTTGGACTCCCACATGTCCCGTGTCGAGACACACATGTCTCGCATGGAGTCCAAGTGGGACACATTGCAAGAACTCACAGCGGTGCATAGGGACATACTGACATGCCTCCGCCAGATCAGCACCAACATGGCCTCACCTCCCTGTGCGCCCACAACATCTGTTGCCACCACATCCGCAACTGCCACAGGGAGGGCGGAGAGTAGCCTGCACCGCGGCAGCCTGCACCTCAGGGTCCCCCCCCCAAGAAGAGGGGCCGTCCGAGGAGGCCAAACTGAGAGGCCGATGGCCAGCTACATCCCCCAGGAAGCCAACACCTGTTCTGGAACTTTTCCTCTGTGTGCAAACTGCACGCCCTGTCGATGGCAACCCAACTCGCCCACATGACATGGGGAGCTCTAGTTGTACAAATTCATCAGATGACTGTGGACTATACCCTGGACATTTCCTCTACCAGGACTTCCGATTCACATGGGAACTTTGGATTCCTAATTCTATGTACAGCACCCACCATCCTGTGCACCATCCCCACACCTTTTGTAAATAAACTCACCAAAACACCATATCTGCCTCTGTTGTGATTCCAACGTGGTCTCTGTCATGGAGATGGTGATCAGAAAAATGACACTGTGCATGCTAACTGCTACAGCAAGTCCAACACCGTCATGGCAGTCATGGCGACGTGACACATATGAGGGAGACAACCACTAGGGCCACACAACACATACACACCAAGGCCATATGACTCATCCCCTACACTGATGTTGCCTGGAAATACAGTGCAATGCACAGACACCACACATATTCACAGTCTGTGTCAACTACACTACAGGTGCAGTAAGCAAATGTCACTCAGATGTGTGACTACAGACAACGCACACCCCAAACTGAAGAACAGGTTTATTACACATTTGCTACATGTTGTTTCCATTACAAATGCAAGCTAATCCCACCTGGCTGTGGCCACAAAGTCAAACAATGCAGAAGATAGAAAGTCCAGGGGTGTGTGGCACATCACCTGTAGGGAAACAACTGCTGCCACCTTGGAAGTTGAATCATTGATTCGGGGGATCCAAGTTGTTCTAACAACTCCAGCAGCACCCTGTGAAGGACAGACATGACACACAGTCAAAAGCACTGAAGAACAGCACAGAACGGCAATACTCATGTCTAATAGCTGTCACAAGTTAAATACACAAAAGCAAGTTAGCATGTCTACACTGTTGGCAAGTACAGACCACCTGCAAGGACACATCTCTGCACGCATCCAGTCAAGTTGCACATGGCCACACTCAAACAGCACCAGAGCACCACACACACATATCATGCAAATCAAATTCATTGATAGTACAACACTCTGGATACTCACATTCAGCTGAAGAAGTTGGTGATGAGCTTGATCACCATCACCATCATCATCATCATCACTGGCATCGTGGCCCAGGCCTGGATCCTCCACAGGTGGCGGATGTTGGTCATCGTCATCCAAGATGAGAGGCAACTCCTTCCGCACTGCCAGGTTGTGGAGCATGCAGCAGACGATGATAATCTTGCACACCTTTGCTGGGGCATATGGGAGGGCGCCTCCTGTCTTGTCCAGGCAGCGGAAGCGGCTCGTCAGGAGACCAAAGGTCCGCTCAATCACCCTCCTGGTCCGACCATGTGCCTCATTGTAGCGCATCTGGGCTGGTGTCACAGGGTTCCTGAGGGGTGTCAGCAACCACGACATGTTGGGGTATCCCGAGTCACCTACAGACAGACAATTGCACATTAGCCAATATTGAAAAGTGTGCGGAAAGCAACATAGCAGAAAACACACAATGGTACAAAGTCAGTACACACCGACAAGCCAGGCACGCTGGTTCGGCATCTGTGACATCATCCTCGGGATGCGACTACTCCTCATCACGTAGGCATCGTGTGCAGAACCGGGGAAACGGGCACACACATGTGTGATGGTCATGTTTGCAAGACATACCACCAGAGCATTGACAGAATGGTAATGTTTCCTGTTCCTGTATGCCTGCTCATGTGCCTGTGGTGGTACCAAAGCCACATGTGTCCCATCAATGGAGCCAATGACATGTGGCATCCTCCCCAGGGCATAGAAGTCACTCTTGACGTCAGTGAGTCGGTGACGTGGTGGGAAATAGATGTACTGGTTAAGGCATCTCAACATTGCCACCAAAACATCGCGTAGCACACGGCTGAACATAGTCTGTGACATACCACCAGTAGATGCCACAGTGTGTTGAAAGGTACCGGTGGCAAAGAAGTGTAGGGCTGCCATCACCTTCACCTTGGGGGTCAGCGCTGTAGGATACGGCCGGCCAGGCTGCAAATGTGGGTCCAACCGCACTGCCAAATCCTCAATCAGCTGCCTGGTGAAGCGGTACCGTCGGATGCTGTCACGTTCCACCATCGTTGCCAGGTCTGGGAATGGTCTATGGACAGCAGGAGCCCTGCAGTGCAGAGGTGAAGAAGGCAAGATTGTCAGTCACCCCACATATGTGCCATTCACCATACTGTAGTTCACATGATACATCATTAGCAAACACTAGTACTTGATGTGTGTCTCGTTCTGTTTGGACATATATGGCACCCACATGGACATCATGTAACATCTCTGTTCAACATGTGTGGACAACAGGTCCCAGGGTGTGCTATGTGAAACCATTTGGCTGTGTCACAGTACCCATTTACTGCTCTCACATTCCACACACATACCACAGTGACATGTGGACAGATGCGCCACAGGCATCACAACTCATTGACAGGTAGATTCCCAGTGACACTGTCTTGCCACATGGACACTGGCATGACATGGCGTATCATGTACACGTCAGAAAAACAAACATGACTCCCACAGGTAGTGCCCCCTGTAGCCTCTGCAGGACAGACATGGACGTCTGTGACACACACACACAACATCTAAGTCCATGCACAAACAACGTGGATGTGGAGACTGTCTCCCATTGTGCACATGGAGTCAGACATGTGAAACACAACATGCACACAGACTGCGGAGGGACATGACTATTGTGGCAATGGGCCACCCTGTGACGTACATGCTTTCCCACATGAGCCTTGGGGTATGTGACATGTCATACACATACACAACCTGGAAATGTGACCATGCAACATGCTCCAAAAAGAACAGTTGCACATCCCAGTGGTCATGTGCACAACACACAAAGGACCCTGTCCCCATTAACATGTGCACAGCCTGGGTGTGTCTGCCCCCAAGTGCCAGCCCAAAAACAACATGTACACCCCCATACACAGATAAGGTCATGCTGCCACACATGCCTTAGATACAGTGTGGACTGGGTGTGGTGTAGTAGGTGTGCCCCAGAGTCCCTGGAAAGTATATGTGGCTGGTATAGGTTCACCAGTGACCAGCATGGTGACATATGCGTGTGTCCTGTACAGGGACGCGTTGTACAGCAATGGTCCGATCGGTGTGCCCGCTCGGATCATTGCATTGCATGTGGGCGGGTACGCGTTGTACAGCAATGGTCCGATCGGTGTGCCCGCTCGGACCATTGCATTGCATGTGGGCGGGTACGCGTTGTATCGCGGGTACGCGTTGTACAGCAATGGTCCGATCGGTGTGCCCGCTCGGACCATTGCATTGCATGTGGGCGGGTACGCGTTGTACAGCAATGGTCCGATCGGTGTGCCCGCTCGGACCATTGCATTGCATGTGGGCGGGTACGCGTTGTATCGCGGGTATGCGTTGTACAGCAATGGTCCGATCGGTGTGCCCGCTTGGACCATTGCATTGCATGTGGGCGGGTACGCGTTGTACAGCAATGGTCCGATCGGTGTGCCCGCTCGGACCATTGCATTGCATGTGGCCGGGTATGCGTTGTATCGCGGGTACGCGTTGTACAGCAATGGTCCGATCGGTGTGCCTGCTCGGACCATTGCATTGCATGTGGGCGGGTACGCGTTGTATCGCGGGTACGCGTTGTACAGCAATGGTCCGATCGGTGTGCCCGCTCGGACCATTGCATTGCATGTGGGCGGGTACGCGTTGTACAGCAATGGTCCGATCGGTGTGCCCGCTCGGACCATTCCATTGCATGTGGGCGGGTACGCGTTGTATCGCGGGTACGCGTTGTACAGCAATGGTCTGATCGGTGTGCCGGCTCGGACCATTGCATTGCATGTGGGCGGGTACGCGTTGTACAGCAATGGTCCGATCGGTGTGCCCGCTCGGACCATTGCATTGCATGTGGGCGGGTACGCGTTGTATCGCGGGTACGCGTTGTACAGCAATGGTCTGATCGGTGTGCCTGCTCGGACCATTGCATTGCATGTGGGCGGGTACGCGTTGTACAGCAATGGTCCGATCGGTGTGCCCGCTCGGACCATTGCATTGCATGTGGCCGGGTATGCGTTGTATCGCGGGTACGCGTTGTACAGCAATGGTCCGATCGGTGTGCCCGCTCGGACCATTGCATTGCATGTGGGCGGGTACGCGTTGTATCGCGGGTACGGGTTGTACAGCAATGGTCCGATCAGTGTGCCCGCTCGGACCATTGCATTGCATGTGGCCGGGTATGCGTTGTATCGCGGGTACGCGTTGTACAGCAATGGTCCGATCGGTGTGCCTGCTCGGACCATTGCATTGCATGTGGGCGGGTACGCGTTGTATCGCGGGTACGCGTTGTACAGCAATGGTCCGATCGGTGTGCCCGCTCGGACCATTGCATTGCATGTGGGCGGGTACGCGTTGTACAGCAATGGTCCGATCGGTGTGCCCGCTCGGACCATTGCATTGCATGTGGCCCGGTACGCGTTCTATCGCGGGTACGCGTTGTACAGCAATGGTCCGATCGGTGTGCCCGCTCGGACCATTGCATTGCATGTGGGCAAGTACGCGTTGTACAGCAATGGTCCGATCGGTGTGCCCGCTCGGACCATTGCATTACATGTGAGCGGGTACGCGTTGTACAGCAATGGTCCGATCGGTGCGCACGCATTGGCTGGGGCCTGGCATGGCAACGGATGCGTTTTTGAATTTTCAACGAGTCTGATGCACTGAATTCAGTTGGCCAGCCACAACAATGTTGCAAATTCATGGGTGTCATGAAGTTGAATTTTTGAAGGATGCTGTGGGCGTGTATTGGAGCTGCTATTCCATGGATTGGTCAGATTCAGAAGATGCTACCGACTTGGACCTATCACTTTGGACACATGGCACAGTATCTGCCTCTGCAGCACACATATAATGCTGGCTGTTCCCCTGAGAGCTCACTTGCCTGCACTACATGCTCCAGGACGACATCTGCCACTACACTGCTGCTGTCTCTGCATCCTCTGGCTACTGCAATGGCACGTACTGTGGAGAGAGCCCCAGCCTTCACCCATGAGGAGAACCAGGCCCTGCTGGACAGCCTCCTTCCACAGTACAGCAAGCTGTATGGGACACCAGGGGAGCAGGTGAGTGTGCTGTCCACTGCCTCACTAATTGTGCATGTTGTCTGACTAGCAGGATTTACAGTGTGCACACCACTGGCTAGCATGCCCACTGAGTAGTTTGCACCCCCAAAGTGTGTAGTCACTTGCACTGAACAGGTACAGTGGAGTAACAGTGCATTCAAACAAGGTTCACTTCCCATGCAATGATACCATGTAGTAACTGCTGGCAAACTGTCCATAGCCCTCGTTGCACTGCCTGTGTACATCATATGCCCCTGTGATTGAGACATGTATTTCCAACTGTGTGATGCACGGATATGTTGAATGTGTAGTAATGGCCTTTTCACTTTGTCATCCTCACAGGTTGATGCCCATCGGAAGCAGGACATCTGGCTGGACATCGTCCGGGCAGTCCGATCCGTGGGGGTCTACAAGCGCCGGATCCGCAACTGCCAGAAGAGGTGGCAGGACCTTCGTGGCTGGACCCGGAGGATCGCAAGGGTCCAGCTGAAGCTGTCGCCTCCTCGCAGGAGGGGCGGACACCGGACCCTGACCCCCCACATGCTCCAGATCCTGCCGGTGGTGTTCCCGGAGCTGGATGGGCAGCTGAAGGGCAGACAGCAGCAAGGAGGGGGTGAGTCAAAGACTGCACTGTGAACTCTGTCTAACATGCTATGTGCCCTCCTCTGGCCTGGTTAAACTTCCCCAGTACATCAGTCTTGTTGTCCAGTACCCATGTCCCTCTATTGTGACATGGCCACTACCCATCTGATGCGCCGGTGTGCTCCTTACGCTCAGGATAATTGTGTCACTCGGGTACAGGGTCCTAGCATTTTGCTTTGCTCAAGGTGGTGACAGCTTTTGTTCCCGTGACATTGTGTTTGCCTTCATGGGTGGGTCAGTTGCTCACACAATGCCTGAGTCGTGCAATGTAGTCTGGGTGTAACTTTGATATGTGATCCACTTGCACATCTAATTCACCACATGTCCCTGGGGTATTTGCCACACCCCCATTCTGCGGGTGGGTACATTGTTTGGGCCTCAGGAGTATGTATGTCAAGTGTGTCACACATGCTTAGCCACCTGCCCACTGACCAGGGCTCATCCCTCTTGCAGGTGGAGCCGGACAGTCATGCCTACTACAGGGCATACAATACACTCTGTACTCCCACTCCCGTGTATCAGCTGACATGCTGTGCTCAGTGAAATGTTGCCTCAGGTGTCTGCCTCTGTGTCGTTGTGCTGTGACTACGTTGTCGTGACTCCTGTGATGTCTTTCGGTTAGGGGTCAGCATGCCATCTGCTATTGGACCATGTGAGACAAGACTTCTGTGACTCATAGGTGTTTGATCACTTGACTGTGCAGACAGGTGTATGCGACTGTGACTTTCAGGCAGCTGTTCATCATTCACAGCACACTGTGAGGTGCTCTGGTTCAGGGAGTAGTGTTTCATGTCTCCCATTTGTCCAAATGGTGTGCAGTGTACAAATACGGGTTCAGATGATGTGGTTAGTGGGGGATGGACATGTGCACTTGTCAGTTACATTACTTGCCTTCCCCATGTCCTAGGATAGTGACACAGTGCAGACTGTTGTTTGCTGGCTAACATGGCCATGTGACTGGAGACAGTGATGTATGACTTTGCAGGCATGCCTGTGTCATGGCATTAAACTTCCTAAGGGTGATCCTGCAGGGGGTGACATGTGCAACAGGCACCCCATTGTGGCATTGACTATCCGGACATGGGTGCTTCATGGGGTCTGGTGCTGGTATGCATCCAATGCATTTCTTTTTAGACTCAGGCCGTCCATTTATCCAGACACCTGCACTGACTCAGTGGCAAGAGATGTGAGTTGGGCATGTTCACATACTTCACCGTGTTCTCAGCAATGTCCAACCACTGTGTAGGTGGTGCGTGTGTCCACACTGGGGTATTGCCATCAGACAGGCACCAGACAGATGGGTGCAAGGGCAGGGGGGTGTCTGTTCCATGGTTGACCATCAGACTGACAATTGGCTTCTCCTAATCTGTGTGATAACTTTTGGCAATGTTCAACTAAAGATGCCAGGGCTTGCTCTGTGATGTGCTGTACTTACTGTGGTGTGTGCGGTCAGTGCAGGTGACTGATGTTTGTCTGTTTCCCTTATTGTTTGCAGATACATCCACGGCCACAGGAGGGGACAGCTCCACGGACCAGGAGGAGCAGAGGAGCCAGACTGGGTCAGCGTCCGACGAGTGGTCAGAGGGACCCAGTGGCACGGAGGGCGAGGGGAGCCACACCGAGGAGTCCTCAGCACCATCCACCTCAGCTGAGGACCACAGCAGCTCGGAGGATGACTCCCTTGTGGAGGCGGGTGTCAGCAGCCACCACACCCCAGCTAGTCTGTCTGGCCCCGCCACCACCACCACCGCCCTCCCATTGGCTCCCATTCCTGAGGTCCGTGGAGGCTCCCGTGCTCGGGAGCGTGTCTCCTTCGTGCCAGGCACCGCACCCCCTGCCCCTGTGTCCCCTGCTGCCCTGAGTGAGGAGTCTGTGTACCTCCTTCGGCAGCTCCATGTAGGGCAGACAGCAATGCTGACTGTCCTCCATGCACACACCACTCTGTTGACACAGCTGGTGTCGTTCATGGAGGGCATCTCAACGGGTATGTCTGCCCTACAGAGGAGCAATAGGTCCATGGACTCCTCCCTGACGGCAGCAGTGTCCCTCCTCCAACAGTCCCTCACCCCTCCCACCTCTGCCCCATCCACACTTCCTACCACCCTACCTGTCCAAAGCACATGCACACCTGCACATTCACCCAAGCACACCGACACGAGCAGCACAGACACACCCAAGAGAAAGGCAAGACGTGCACACAAGCATCCTCAGGGGACTGATACCACAGACACAGGGGATGGGGAAGACACACACACACACGCATCCACATTCACTCCGCAGTCCTCCACATCCTCTCCCTCCAAGACCCCTACCCTTGCCTCGCCTGCTACCCCAACGACACAGAAGATCTTCCTGTGTGATCTCGGCCTCTTCCCCTCCAATCCTGCTGATCCAGCATACCGGGGGAAGAGGAAGTCCACCCACACAGAGGGGAGTGCCCCTCGCCCCAGGACACCCTCCCCCAGGCGCAGGCAGAGTGAGGCCCCCACCTGCAAGTCCCCCCGGTCCCGGAAGAGCAAGACCCCGCCACCGCCCTGCAAGTCAACCACCCAGTCTCTCACCTCCATCCCCCAGGCCACCACTCCACAGGTTCCCCCGTCACACCCTGCCCCAGGTTCCCCCACACACCGATACCGCATCCCCAGACTGCTTAGGCCCTCCCCCTGCCACTTGCTCTTCCACCCCCAACCCAGACGCTCTGCCTGTTAGTGGCACTGGTGTGGGGACCGGGTCCCCCCTCTGTCCTGCCCACCTCATCTGCCCTCCCTTCCACTCCCTTGGAGTTATGCACTGCAGTGGAGTCCACAACCACCCCGTCTGACTCAGGCACTGCAGTGGGGACCCAGTCCACTTCGTCAGACCAGCCCACTGCAGTGGTTGCACCACCCACAGCAACTGACTTGTGTAGCACGGTGGTGCTGGCCCCCGCTGAGTCAGACACCTCCACTGCAGATGCCGGTGACACTCCTGCACCCACCAGCCCTTCACTGCCTCACTCTGCCATCCCCTGATCCTGTCCCTGCGGTGCCTGGCCTGCCCCTTGTATGCCCCTCCAAGGGGGATGTCCCCTGTCCCTACCAGTGCAGGCAAGCAATGGATGAGCATTTCAGACTTATCACCCTGTTGGGACTGTGTTTTTGGACTGGCCATTGGCCTTAGTTTCTTTTGGACTTCGGACTTTTCTCTAACATTTGCTGAATAAAGCCTCCTTTTGTTTAATTTTGGTTTTTCTTTTGATGTACATGATGTACATGAGTAGCATCCTGCATTTGCAGTAGTTATAGTGATCACATCAGGAAAATGAAGTGTTGCTGTGATGGACTCCATGTCGTCCATGGGATATGTGTCCTGTTGTTGTGTAGATCTATGGCATCCTTTGCTGCAGTCTGAGGGTGTGATGTTCATCATTTGACACAGGGATGTACGTTTTGCATTCGAAAATGAACATATTTGTCTTACACTGATGCACATCTGGTGGGCTTAGCACTGTTCAATGTTCCAATTCCGTGACTGTGTGCCCATCTCCACTGGACATGCAGTTTTGCACATCAATGTTGAAGGACTCATCTGTGTGTACAGTACAACATGTTTGCCAGGTGTTTTGGGTGTATGCAGATGACTGACGTGACACTCCCGTACCCAGGCTGATGTGAGCAGAGGCTTCTGTGTGTTGTAGTTGTTGACTCACTGACGGAGTGTCCTGCTGACATGTTTGAGTCGTGCACAGACAAGGTTTGGCACAGCGGACCTTCCGCAGGAGTGTAGTGCCCTCATGGCAGTGTGTATTCTGGTGACATTGCGTGTGCCCGTGTTGTGTGTTGTGTGAGCATGTCTGTGCATGTTCCCTTCCCTTTTCATACACAGGCAGTGTCCCTAGGGATGTTCCTGTTTGTGATGCTAGCAGAGTTGGTATGTGTTCATCCAGCATCTTGGACCTGGTTTATCCGTGATGTGGGTGCATGGCAAACTTATGTTCATGAGGTTCTCATCCCAGATTGTCTTTGTTGTCAGGGCTGGGGATGTGGGCAAACGCTGATGGGACACATTCAGCATTCCCCTTGGCACTTGTTGTTTACACAAGTAATGTGATTTAGAGTTTGTGGTAGCTTTCTGTGATTGTGACACGTTGTGTGTGTGACTGCTGCCACTCCTCAGGGTCAGAGCTGCAATGTTGGAAGTTGTGTATGTGTGTTCTTGGTGTGTCACCTTGGCTTCTTCGTTGGTGTGTGACTATGGCCAGGATCCCATTGTTTGTTGTGGATTTCATGTCATGCGCATGTACGGCGTACTGTGCTGTGTGTCAGACATAGACGAGTCATGTTGAGTCGGCATGTGTGATGGGTTTCAGCACCTTAGTTCCCCCCACCACCCCTGGGATTTTCAGGGGTGCATGTGCAATGTCACCAGTCCATGTGAGCTTCACTGCTGCACATTGGTGGAGATCAGGGTGTGTGGTGTTGAGTCTGCAAATGTGAGTTGTTGCACGGCTAGACCCCTACCGCCATATTGTCCTTGGCTGGCAGGCCGTGCTGATTGATTGTAGCTTGTGTAGGTGTGATGGTAGTTTGTAGCTCAGGACACATGGCTGTGGTTCAGAGTGTGAACGACATCTAGCTTTGTCATCACAGTGGGATTGTCATGCAGGCTAGTGTCAGCACAATGTGGGGTCCCTGGGGGTAGTGCTGTGGTGGGTCTGTCTCTTGCTGTGTTAGTTGCTGTTCCTACAAGCTTGTGTGACATGTGTAATTTGGGCTCCCTCTCATCTACCGATGCCAGATTGCCCACATAGGGGAATCCAATCCATGAGTTACTTGTGTGTGGCACTGTATACACATCTGTGTAACTGTGATTCAGGCCTCCTCATGTGTTGTGTGGTTGCCTGGGGACACTGGCACCCCCCCATCACCTGTTGATTTTGATATGCAGTGTGAGTCTGCCTGTTTGTGTTAGTGCATTTGCATCGCTGCATTGGCATTTCTGTAGTGTGCCATTGGCTGTATGTAGTTTGCTTGTTTTCCCCTGCTCTCCCTGGGACTCCTAGGTCATCAGTCGGCACAATGACCATGGTTTGTATCTCCCATTGCTGCCATGGTATGGTATTTGTTCACCTGACATCGACAGTCTCCACAGGATATCAACATTTGTGTGTCCATTGGTGCAGATATGTGGGTCAGCATCATGATGGTCACTTCTGTCATTGTGTTATTGGCTGAATGTTGACAATGTGGTCCCCCATGTGTGATGTTTGTATGCACATGGCCAAAACGATGTTTCTGTGACACTGCACTGTTAGCCTCGCCCAATCTATGTTGCAATGGGACACAAGCACTACTATGCCACAGATGTTTTAGTTGTTGTGTGACCAGGATTCATCCATACAGTTTGTCTTTGGCAGCTTTTACCATGCCGACACTTACCTTTTGGTGACTGTGGTGATGGGGCTTTAGGCCCCATTGCCACACTGATCAAAAGGTACATCAGCCATGGAGCCCACACTTACCTTTTGGTGACTGTGGTGATGGGGCTTTAGGCCCCATTGCCACACTGATCAAAAGGTACATCAGCCATGGAGCCCACACTTACCTTTTGGTGACTGTGGTGATGGGGATTTAGGCCCCATTGCCACACTGATCAAAAGGTACATCAGCCATGGAGCCCACACTTACCTTTTGGTGACTGTGGTGATGGGGCTTTAGGCCCCATTGCCACACTGATCAAAAGGTACATCAGCCATGGAGCCCACACTTACCTTTTGGTGACTGTGTTGATGGGCCTTTAGGCCCCATTGCCACAGTGGCCATGGTTGGCTTGTATTGTGGAGGCCACACACATTTATGTGTGACACATGTGATAGTGGGTCACATTGTATGTTCATTGTCATGTTCAGTGTTGTAGGCATTTGACATAGACTACACACGCTTGTCATGGTGTTTGGGTGGATGTAATTTTCTGTTATTCCTTATGTGGGTGTATGCTGGTTGTGTCATGCATTACCCGTCCTATGAGTAGGGGTGGTGGTAGTGATTGGCATCCAGCCCCCCCTGAGTAGGGGTGGTGGTAGTGATAGGCATCCAGCCCCCCATGAGTAGGGGTGGTGGTAGTGATAGGCATCCAGCCCCCCCTGAGTAGGGGTGGTGGTAGTGATAGGCATCCAGCCCCCCCTGAGTGGGGATGGTAGTAGTGATAGGCATCCAGCCCCCCCCTGAGTAGGGGTGGTGGTAGTGATAGGCATCCAGGCCCACCTGAGTAGGGGTGGTGGTAGTGGCAGGCATCCAGCCCCCCATGAGTGGGGATGGTAGTAGTGATAGTCATCCAGCCCCCCATGAGTAGGGGTGGTGGTAGTGATAGGCATCCAGCCCCCCATGAGTGGGGATGGTAGTAGTGATAGGCATCCAGCCCCCCCTGAGTAGGGGTGGTGGTAGTGATAGGCATCCAGGCCCACCTGAGTAGGGGTGGTGGTAGTGATAGGCATCCAGCCCCCCATGAGTGGGGATGGTAGTAGTGATAGGCATCCAGCCCCCCCTGAGTAGGGGTGGTGGTAGTGATAGGCATCCAGGCCCACCTGAGTAGGGGTGGTGGTAGTGGCAGGCATCCAGCCCCCATGAGTGGGGATGGTAGTAGTGATGGGCATCCAGGCCCCCCTGAGTAGGGGTGTTGGTAGTGATAGGCATCCAGCCCCCCCTGAGTAGGGGTGGTGGTAGTGATAGGCATCCAGCCCCCCATGAGTGGGGATGGTAGTAGTGATAGGCATCCAGCCCCTCCCTGAGTAGGGGTGGTGGTAGTGATAGGCATCCAGGCCCACCTGAGTAGGGGTGGTGGTAGTGGCAGGCATCCAGCCCCCCATGAGTGGGGATGGTAGTAGTGATAGGCATCCAGCCCCCCTGAGTAGGGGTGGTGGTAGTGGCAGGCATCTAGCCCCCCATGAGTAGGGGTGGTGGTAGTGATAGGCATCCAGGCCCACCTGAGTAGGGGTGGTGGTAGTGGCAGGCATCCAGCCCCCCTGAGTGGGGATTGTAGTAGTGATGGGCATCCAGGCCCCCCTGAGTAGGGGTGTTGGTAGTGATAGGCATCCAGCCCCCCCTGAGTAGGGGTGGTGGTATTGGCAGGCATCCAGCCACCCATGAGTAGGGGTGGTGGTAGTGATAGGCATCCAGGCCCCCCGAGTAGGGGTGGTGGTAGTGATAGGCATCCAGCCCCCCCTGAGTAGGGGTGGTGGTAGTGGCAGGCATCCAGCCCCCCATGAGTAGGGGATGGTAGTAGTGATGGGCATCCAGGCCCCCCTGAGTAGGGGTGTTGGTAGTGATAGGCATCCAGGCCCCCCTGAGTAGGGGTGTTGGTAGTGATAGGCATCCAGCCCCTCCTGAGTAGGGGTGGTGGTAGTGATAGGCATCCAGGCCCCCCTGAGTAGGGGTGGTGGTGGTGGCAGGCATCCAGGCACCTATGGGTGTGTATGGCATTGGTGATGCCCATCCCACCCCTATGATTGTGCAGTTGCTAGTGTACGTCATTTGTGCATCCCTATGTGTGTGTGACATATTTTAGGTACGTGTAGTTAGTTTGTATTGTTGGTGTTTGACTTACCGTCTGCGTCGTACGCGTCCGAACTGGTCCCGGTAATAGATGTAGAGTATTGGTAGGACCTGCGCGATGGGATTCATGGTTGGGTCGTCTCGTTCGGGTTTCTCGTGTCTTGGACTTGTACTCGTCGCTGGCTTGTTCGTCTCGTAGCCGTGGATCGTTTTGTGACGCGAAACGGAGCTTATGTGCGGCTCTCCCGGATGCTGAAACGTGCCGGACGTAGCGACGGGTTCGGGCGCGTATGGAAGACGCATCGTACTTGTCCGGCCGGAAGGTGCTGTGTATTTGCTTCCGTGCGACTCGATTCGGCGTTTACGGATCCGGCTTGGGCGGAGAAAAGGAGCTGGATTGGGTAAGTACGCTCGCGCGGAATCTGGGCTGTTATGCGCATCGTACTTGTTCGTTCGGTAGAGTGTTCGAGTCGGTCGGAAAACACGCGTTCGGCTTGTATTTTTTCCAGACGAATACTGTTAGGTGCGCTTCCGGCCGGGATCGGAATCGACCCCAAAGTCTCTCTACTTAAGGTATACATACATATATATTATTATTTAAGAGTTTTTGAGAAAACATGACTTTGGTGACACTGCTGAAGCTGTCTCTAAGGCCGGACGTGTAAACAAGCATATTTAATTCATTAATCTGTTAATCTAAATTTATAAAAGTTTAATTAAAATGACCTACCCAATCCCCAAATAAATTCAAAAACTCAAATGCAAAATGTAATGTGCTCCATGTTTGATTGAACTTTGGACTCTATCTATATTGATAGTAAACATATCCTTGATGAATTATTCATTCTAAGATGAAGTTCTGAAAAGAAGATAATGCTTTGGCTGGTGTGGTTGAATATTATGGGTTTTTGTAGGGAAAGCTACTGATATCTTCGGCATAAAGCAACTAACATGTCAATGTATTTACAGTGTATTTATGTGAGTGTGGTGAAGGTTCTTTACCACAGCTTCTTTGTCTAAATTAATTATGCACCAAAATATTCACTTTAATAGAGATGAAATTAAATACCACTCACGTCCACAGTACTGGTTCTAGAAATCTGTTTTGTGGAGCACATAATGCCCATGGCACCAGTAAGTGAGGCCTATTGAAAGGGGAAGGAAGTGGCTAAAAGACTGCAGTTTAACTACAAAACGATACCAAGAAACAGCACAATTAGGGAGGTGTCCACAAAGCAAATGGAGGGAGTAAAGCAGGAGTGTTATTGGACTTCCACACACAGTTTAGGACAGCCTCCAACTGATTCGACTATCTTGTTTGTTGCCACATCTTATTTTGTACACCATTTAATGCCTCATGGCTACCACTTTAGGGTCTGATGAATATATTCCAGTGATTGACTGCTGGTCAATATATCAGTCTTCAAAGTTTCTACAGCTTCTATGTTTTCTGAAGTAGTTTTAAGTTATTGTTTGTGATCTGCAGTCATTGTTTACAGAAGACTTCTGCATGAGATGTGCTAGCATACAAGTCTTAACCTCACTCAGGGAGGAGAACTGGGTCTCCCATCTGGTGGTGACCTGAATCTTGTTAAAATAGAAATGAGAGAGAAAGAACATTGGGCCAGATGTACTAACCAATTTTGCAGTCACAAATTCTGTGATGATCAACATAGGAACATTTGTGACTCCAAAATATGTTTCCCATATTTATGAATCCCATTTTAGGAGCCAGTAAACATTTACCAACTCCCAAAATGGGATTGTGAATGGATACAAATTCACAATGAGTAATGAGTCTCACATGGGCGTCCTTTCCAAATTGTGAATTGGCATATGTATTAATGTTCTGCAACCGTAAAGCGATCAGAAAACCTTGAAAAGTTACTGTTTCCTGATTTGGGGTGGTAACCAATTTACAAAAAAGGGAAGAGATCACAAGGGACACCTTCACCTTTGCAAATGAAAAAAAAATGTTTGTTAGGGAGTAGGCAGTGGCCCCGGGCACGTTGGCCAGCTCTTAAATTAACCTTTCTAAAAAGTAAACCTTTTCTTTAAACTGAGCCCTTTTTCCTTTAAGTAAAACGGGCTGCATTTAAAAAAAAATGTATAGTTTCTTAAAAGGTGATCACAGACATGGTCGCCTGCTGATCCCAGCAGACCACCATCCCAGTGATGGCTACCAACTGATGTGAGTTGCAATTCACAATCCACCGCATGAATATTAATGGAGTAGGCAAAACTGAGACTCATTCCGAATCAGAAGGGGATTATAGGATAAGATAAGACTTTAATGGATGTCCTCAAGGCCTCGGAGTTCCACAGGTAACAACTTCTAAAATAATTGAGGTGTACAATAAAAGGACTGGAAGGTGGTACTTGGAGGTGCGATTTGAATTTCTTGGTTTCAAGTCTGAAGATATCTTTGCTTCTGTGGTATTTACATCCCGGTCATATTTTTATGACAGCGGCCTAGTATGCTGGTTTTTGCATGTGAATGGATTTTCATGTGATGCAGGCAAGCTTGAATGTAATTCTGGCTTTGAGTGGAAGCCACTGTAAGTAACAATGAATAAGTTGAATGTGGTTGAATATTTTGACTCCAAATATTAGTCTGGTGGCAAGATTGACTGCACTGGTTACAATGTGTGACTGTGACCCAGCCATAAACTGCCAAATTGTGTGATGTTTGCCTTTGCCAGTACCTATGAGGGTATATGTGCCAAAATCCTATATATACACCCCTAATTGGCTTGATAAAGAGTTAAATAAAATGGACACAAGCGGCAGTATTTGAAAGAAAGCATCACCATTTGCATCAGCGAATTTGAATCAGACATTTATAGAACATTAATTTACCTTGAAACGGTTCATTGACTTCCTGTCTGAACAAATCAAAACCCTGGTGTTTCAGAGCACTGAGGTGATGAGGAAGGAAGCAGAGCACAGGAACAAGCCAGACTGACATGCCATCATATTTTAGGAGGCTACAATGATGACATCTGCCGACATATCAGCCTTTGTTCTTCATGGGACCCTCTGTGTGATGGGACTGGTGGGAAACACCTTCATTGTCACTGTTAATTTTAGAAAATGGATCCAAAGAGCCAATGATCTGAATATTAGTGATGTCATAATTTCCTGCCTTGGAGTCACCAATTTTTTTTTCCAATGTGCAGCATTTGTAATTTCTGGCTGCACTAGGTTGTGGAGAAACATCTTTCTTCAGGAGAAAATCTATGAGCCATTTGTTACTGCAGGCTTCTGTTTGGGTGGCTCCAGCCTCTGGTTTGCCACCTGGCTCTGTGTCTACTTCTGCTTGAGGATAGTGAGTTTCAACCACCCATCTTACATCAGGATGAGAGCGGGATTCCCAAAGGCTGTGCCTTGGCTCCTGATGGGCTCACTGTTTGTCCTGTTTTCAATCAACATTTCCACAGACTGGCATCCCTGTGTTATACCCAATGCCAGCCAACATTCTCATTTAGTAAATGACACATCTTTCAATACCTCTGGTAATGTCACCATGACAGGCTTGACACAAAAAAGCAGATGTCTCATTCCACTTATGATTCAGGCTCTTGTTGTTTCAGTGGCCTTCATAATCTTTACTCTCTCTGCTGGAGCGATTATTACCTCCCTGAGCCGACACATGAGGCGGGTGGCACGGAATGCGGACCGCTTTCGGAACCCACGTCTCAGTGCTCACCTCGGTGCAGTAAAGACGGTGACTCTACTCTTGATTCTGTACGTCTTCTTCTACCTGGCACAATGTCTCATTATGTTACAACTCCTTGGGTTTAAGAACATAGGACTTTTTACATGTCAACTTGTGGCCTCTGCCTTCCCTGCCCTGAGCTCCATAATCCTCATCCTTGGGAACGCCGGCCTGAAGAAGACACTGGCTGGATTCCTCTGTAAGAATCTTTCCCAGACCTAAAGCTTTGGGGGTAGGCAACCTTCTACATCTCATGACCACAAGCCCATTCAAACTCAATGTTTTACTCCTGTTGCATGTCTTACGCGAAATATCGAAACATATAGCTATGTGTGAAACCCCCAAAATAACTCAATCCTTTAAGTGCAAGAACACAAAAGAAAAACTGTTCACAAATGGGGAAAAGGCTATTTTCACTTCTAGATGATTAACTTCAAAAGCAAATGCAGATATTGTGACCTGTTTACAATCAACATTCACCCTGGTCTGGTTTCGATATCTACTTTAGGAGCCTGAAACATTGCCTGATGTGAAAATAAGAAAAAATCCTCATGGGCTCAATTTGTGCACCATAGATAATCATAAATTATAGATTTTGGACTTGTGTCTTAAAGCTTTGTCAGCATTTCTAGGTTTCAGGGGCATCAATCCTGTATGTCCAATGTCTGCCTAATAACTGGTGTGGTGTGTTTCTGCAATATCTAATCTTTTTACTATATATATATATGAGTGCATTCAGATTCTGATGGTATTTATATTTACATATTGCCTGCATATCATGAATAACAGAGTCTGTTGAGCCTGTGACAGGAAGCATTATAACTGATAATTTGTCAAATTAAACCTAATGGTGGGACCAGCGGGTGGTGTCATTGCCTTTAATTAACTTAGGAGCGACCACAAATTTCCATGTCTAGTATCATCTGACACCTCTGACTAGACTCTGAATTCTGTATGTGCCATTGTTTTATTTCTCTCTTGCTGTGCCTGCACTCTGAATTCTAGTAGGCAATGTGTTGTGTCAAAATTAAATACATTAATAAATAAGCAATTGCTACAAAATATAATTGTGCAACCAAATCTTCACTTAAACATATTGAGATCCAATTTGGTGAACTACAGATAAGTGCCAAGATGTTTAAAAGGAAATTTACAAATCTTTACTCAAATGTTTAAGGTTTTAATACTAAGACTGCAACGCTTATGCTCTATTCACCAACACACACAGCACATACCATGCATTACATAACACACACATAACATACAGAAATGGCCTTCAGGAAAGCCCTCTTCAGCTATTGTTTTTCTATGGGTGAGACAGCTTCAGGCTGTGGCTCACTGAGATAATGTCAAGTTGTTGGACCAGCGCAAGGCATACCACAAATGCAATCATTATCTGCTACACTACAATCATGAATTGAAGATGGGGTTGTCAGACCTCACACCTTTCATGTGGTATACCCAGACTTTGTGCCATCACTACCCTGTTTTTGAGGAATCCTATTTTGCTGGCATTAGGACCTCATGGACTTTGCCCATGCTAACCAGAGGTAAAGTGCTTGTGTTGTCTCCCTTAAAATTTTTAAAATTGGTATAAGCTAATTGGCACATTTAACTTATAAGTCCCTACTATATGATACTAGATGTACCCAGGGCCTGTACATTAAATGTTACAAGTGGGCAAAATCACTCATTGTGCCACCCACTAAAGTAGCACTGTAAAGCATGTCTCAGTCCTGCGACTGCAACCTGTAGTGCAGTTTTAAACTGCTATTTCGACTTAGCAAAAGAAACCTTTCGCCAGGCCTAAAACTTCCTTTTTAATACTTATAAGTCACACTTTAGGTAAGTTCGCAAGGCTCATAGGGATGGGTGCATGGTGTTTAAAAAGTAGGACATGTATACTTACATTTTGCATGTCCTGAAGGTGAAAACCTCCTAGAGCTGTTTCTCAATATAAGAAGGCTACGTCTCCCATGGACTAACACTGGTTTACCTTATTAATCTTAATAAAAGATAACTTGAGTTTGGGAACAGATAAATACTTCTTCCACTCATTTTAATTGTAATTTAAAATCCTTTTTAATGGTAAACCCAGATTTGAAGTTACTCTTCTGAAAATGCCAGTTTTAAAAAGTAAGCACAAGGAGATGATGGACGGAGTGCTGAAGCTTTTCAGGCACTCACACCAAGTCACAGATCTGGGTTGAATCCATCATCTTTCTTTAGCTCACTTCTCTACCCCAGTTCAGACCCAGCCATATGCAAATCAGTCTTGACCCTGTCCCTCATGGGGACAGTCCAGCCCGAACTGCCAAGCCAGGTCTTCCCTGATCCGGAAACAAGCATCCTGGGACTGGTTTCGGGGTAACACCCCTCATCAGCCAGGCTAGCTTGAATCCAGTGGCAAAATGAGCAAGGGACCCACGTATGGGTATACCCTGCCAACTTAGGGTGACAAATGCAAAAAGAACAGATTATGGACGGAATGCTGTTGACAGGAGCATCCAGAAGATGTAGGGCCATTTATATGTGGTTGAACACCTTCTCTGCGTATAGGGAGAGGGTAACCCTCTCCTCCTCTGAGTCCCTTGAAAGTCATAGAATATAGGACAGGGTGCACAGATCATTCCAGGATGTGCTACTGGGTATAAACCTTACCTGGGAGTCACGTATCAAGGTGGGGATCACCCGTTTAAGGCAGGTAGCTAATATTGCTGCCAGCAGATTCACATCAGTATTGAGCAGGGATATGGGGAGATAGTTGCCTCATTGTAGCAAGACTTTCCCTGGCTTAGGGAGGACTGTAAGACGCCCCCTATTGGTCGAGAGATGTGCTAAGCTTCCATGTTCCTCTGCCTCTTTGAATACATCATAGAGGGAGTCGACTACTTGGGTTGGGTCCATATGTAGTATTTTCCTGAGAAGCTGTGTTCCATAGGTGCTTTATTATAGGGGAGGATAGTGATAGCTTGCAAAATCTCCTCTTTTGTTATTTCACTTCTTGGGAAGGCTCGGCCCTGGTCATTAACAGAAGGGAGTCAGAGATCCTCAAAGAAGTGGTCTTCTATGCTAGTGTCATCCCCAACATCCAAGCTGTAAATGCCAATATAGTAGCCCACAAAAGTGGCAGCTATCTCTTGGGAGGTCGTAGCTGGTGTACCTCCGATTCCGTGGACGGCTGGAATGGCCATCGCAGCCTCTCACTGGTGCAACTGTGCAACCAGTAGGCAGCCTATCTTTTCACCCTGCTCGTAAAGTCAGGCTTGTAGTCAGTGGAGCATGTATTCTGCCTTAGCAGTGAAGAGAGAGTTCAGTTCCATTTTCACTCATTCCAAGTTTCTGTGCGAGCTTACAGTGGAGCATACGAGATGGAATTGCATCATGGATTCAATGTTCCTTTCTAAGTTTGTCTGGCAGTCTGACCTGTGCTTATTGGCAAGGGCATAGTCTCTCATGATCTGTCCCCTATGGAGAGCCTTAGCCGTGTCCCAGAATATCTGGGGGATATGACCGAGCTAGTATTGTCCACCAGCTATGTAGAAAGATGTGATTTTCAGCCCGTTCAGTCGGCAACCTGTAACATAAAACATTAAGGCACCAAGGCCTCCTGTGGCGCAGTGTAAATTCCATTCAATAGAGAGACCTATATGGGTGTGATCAGGGAGAGCTGTGTCAAAGATGACACTGTTGTGGGTACAAGCGACCACCATTTGGGTCACCAAAAAGTAGTTGATGTGGGAATGGGAGTCATAGGTCTGGGAGTGGAAGGTGTATCCCTTGTCTACAGGATGGAGGAGGTGCAAGATTTCAAACAGACCATGGTCATCTCGGAGATCCAGCAGGAGAGCCGGGTCATTGCCATGCGTTGTGTCGAGGGGGCCTGTCTTGTCCATGATCAACTAAGGGGCGATATTCCACCCTGATGACCCTGTTGCCAATTTTAACCTTGGCCACTGCAAAGCAGCCCTCGTCATCTGTCCAGGAGTGCAAGACCTGGCATGCCAGCGATGTTTATACCACTATCGCCACTCTGCATTTCTGGGAGCTAGTGTGTGCAGTCGGTGGAGATGTGTGTGGGCAGGCTTCTCTAGAAGACATGTCCAACCCAGTCTCGTTTGAGTTTGAAGGATTCCATGTGTTACAAGTGAGTCTCCTGAATGGGAGCTATGTCTGCCAGCTTGCATGCCACAAAATAGCTTGTTAGGCTATTTAAATTGAAGGAAATCACTTGCAATGGAGCAGCAGTCATCCTTACAGTGGGGGGGAGAAGTAAGGAGAATGAGCTGAAGTAAGTGGGGGTGAAGGGTGGGCAGGTGCACAGGCAATTCCCGGACGAATGACTGCACGTGGGCTAGGAGGGGAATATCACTATCCATGTGGGATGGACGGTTGAAGTAGTATTGCTAGCAACAGACAAGCCTTAGCTAGGGGGGTCGTCCGCAGTCAGTTTTGTCGGTTGGTCTAAGCCTCGTGCCCAGGCCAGACTCCAAGGGGAGGTGGCGGTGCCAGTAAGTAGGTGACTAAGGAGGAGAATGTTGTTGGCTGGGGGGGAGAGGGAGGGGGAAGAGGAGGGGGGTTTAGCCACCATGGAGGAGGGCAGGTAAAAGGGGCAGGTAGAAGCATGAAAGGGCCAAAATGGCCCTAGCAGCAACAGTCTGAATCCGGCAGCCAAGTGGTTTGCAAGAAGACAGAACAACACAACATTAGTGCAAGTTCAAATTCATGGAAAGAGTACATAGTCTATCGTGTGATACTCATCTGTTTGCAGTGGGCTGTCTGCCATTTTGTTCAGTGGGGCAAGTTGCTGGTCCAAAGGGGCAGCAGGTCCAAAGGGGCAGCAGTAACCGATAATTTCAAAGGTGATCCTGATTTATCCATCGTTCGTAGATTCCTCCACACATCATACTGCCCTCTGAGGATTTCTTAAAAGGCATGTCAAGGGATCTCCCTGTCCATGGGGAAGGTTGTCTGCTTTGAAGTAGTTGGGGCTCAGGCATGATTGGAGGCAGAGTTATGTCCATACATAAATCAGCCAAGCAGTCTAAGCTGTGAACCAAGTCTGCTGGCTAGAAATAGTCTTTGCAGTTGCTGTCCATCATTATCCACATTCTGGTAGGTTCAATGAGACCATATTGAATGTCCCATTTACGAAGTCATGGCCGGAGTTGTAAAAAGTATTTCCGTTTGGGGTTGGTTTTCATGAAATAATCCGCAGCCATCCACATTTTATGCCCATCCAAGTCATACAGGCCATGAGATCTGGCAGGAGAGAGAATCAGTTGTACCTATTCATGGCATAGGAAGCAGGTGATAATCAGGCTAGGTCTCGCCAGATTGTCATGAAGTGGCACCCGAGAGCTGATTCTATGGGTCTCTATAGCTCCAGAGGGCAAGTAAAAGTCAGGCCGAGTAAGGTCAGTATCACACAAAGAGCCCTCGGGTCCGGGGTCACGTTGGGTGAGTGCAGAAGTGGGAACAACTATGCTGGAGAGGGGTGGATTTCCCTTTTAAGGACGGTTTCGCTCACACACCAAAGGTGTCATGCTTCATCATCGGGAATCCTCCTCGCATCACGAACCTGGTTGTGATGTGGGCTACAACCCCCTCGCTGCGAGAGAGGAGCTCAGGGATGTTTTTAAGGTAAGAGGGGTATTCATAAAACCCAATGTGAGCAAAGCGTGTGGTGGGAAAAGTGCAGTGCTAGCGGAACAGTGGTTAAAACTAGCTACAAGGTTAGCCAGACACCGTTTATTATTGCTACCTGGTGCTAGGATTAAAAACAAATCTCGGATAGTGCTGCTGCCAACATTAGAGGCAGTTGCACTAGATAGTGATCAACATGTTTCAGCCTCAAGACCTAAAAAACTGTCATGGCTTACATCAGGATCTCCTAATACAGCTACTGCTATGTGTGAGTGAAAAGAATTGTCGGAGTGAACAATGAAAGATAATAAACCAGTGATCCAGCAGTTCAACGGATTCACCGGTAGGACCTGTGGTGAAACATAAACAACAAACCGCGCGGTAAAGTCAATGTAGTAGGGTGCAGTGCAGTTGTCCCACAACTAGGCATGTCAACGTGAAAACATATCTAGAAAAAACATCTACACAGCTTGTACATCAGTATCAAGTGTCATACAACAGAGATAATGTGGTGACTGTTGACAGTCTACGTAATTTTACTATGTAATGTGTCGCTCACCTGCAAAAGTCAGGTTCCGTGCCACATCTGTCCCTGGCTAGTAGCCTAAGGTACACACGCCCATCCAACCTAATAAGTAGAGGTGGTGGCGTTAGAAAGTGGAAACGTTTTACCCCAGTTTTAGAAGACAAGCATTCAGAAGTCAAGATGCAGTGACTATGAGACCAGGCATAGTGAGTGGAAGCGAAGCCTGGTCTGGGTGTCAAGGAAGAGATTCTCGCAGGAGAAAGCTCTGCAATAGGAATTGAGCAAAGTGCTGGGCATTAGGCACTGTTTGAAGTGAAGTGCCATCCTATGGAATGCGAGGAATCACATGGCATCTAACCAAGTCAGTATGTAAATAGGGGACGATCGTCCGCACCAAGTCGAGTAGAGATGCTTTGCCATCCCAGAGAGTCTAAAATGATGGTGCGAGACTCATCTGGTATGGGGCAAGTCGTCCCAATCGTGGTGGGGGTCGAACCCGTGTGCCTTTGCAGTTGTCAAAAAGACGCCGCACCGTTGCTCAATAGATTAGTGCGGGACAGTGAGGAAAAATGCTGGGAACCCAGGGGAGAGCGGGAGCTACGATTAGTGTTTGCCCTTGTAAAAGTTGCTCCGATAGCGCAGAGTACAAGGGACGCCGACGGAGCGCAGTAGGAAAATGCACTTACCGCTTCACTGTAGCAGGGAGACGGCAGAGTGTGTCCAGCGGGCAGGAGAATGCCGGCTTGAAACAGCCGGGCAGATATCTCCGGCGTGCGCTCTGACCTCATGACCGCTTCCTGGAAGCGGTCCCAGGCATGCTGGGTAATGTAGTTCGTTGGCTTCCGGAGTTCGGAAATCAAGTGTAAAAATCGGTCTATATTGAAGGTAGGGTGTATAGGTTACATGTACACTCGTAAATGATCACAGAGGTGACCGAGTGGGTAACAGGGGGGGCCTGGAGATACCAAATAAAGTTATTGCAAAACACAAAGGTGGCGCAATAATGTTTGGTCCTCAGTGCGGAAATCAATTGTGAATGTCGGTACATGGTGAAGGTTACATGTACACTCGTCAATGATCACAGAGGCGTTTTCCTAATGCGCTTCGTCGGCGTCCCCTCTACTCCGCGCTATCGGAGCAACTTTTACGAGGGCAAACACTAATCATAGCTCACGCTCTCCCCTGGGTCCCCAGCATTTTTCTCACTGTCCTGCACTGATCTATTGAGCAACAGAACGGTGTCTTTTTGACAACTGCGATTGGGACGACTTGCCTCATACCAGATGAGTCTTGCACCATCGTTAGACTCTCTGGGATGACTAAGCATCTCTACTCGACTTGGTGCGGACGATCGTCCCCTATTTACATACTGACTTGGTTAGATGCCACGTGATTCCTCACATTCCATAGGCTGGCACTTCACTTCAAACAGTGCCTAATGCCCAGCACTTTGATCAATTCCTAAACTGTCAACAATCACCACATTATCTCTGTTGTATGACACTTGATACTGATGTACAAGCTGTGTAGATGTTTTTTCTAAATATGTTTTCACGTTGACATGTCTAGTTGTGGGACAACTGCGCTGCACCCTACTACAATGACTGAACCGCGTGGTATGTTTCACCACAGGTCCTACCGGTGAATTCGTTGAACTGCTGGATCACTGGTTTAGTATCTTTCATTGTACACACCAACGCTTGTTTATCACTTTATTCTTTTCACTCACACATAGCAGTAGCTGTATTAAGAGATCCTGACGAAAGCCATGACACTTTTTTAGGTCTTGAGGCTGAAACATGTTGATCACTATCTAGTGCAACTGCCTCTAATTTCGGCAGCAGCAATATCCGAGATTTGTTTTTAATCCTAGCACCAGGTAGCAATAATAAACGGTGTCTGGCTAACCTTGTCGGTAGTTTTAACCACTGTTCCACTAGCACTGCACTTTTCCCACCACACGCTTCTCTCACATTGGGTTTTATGAATACCCCTCTTACCTATAAAACATCCCTGAGCTCCTCCCTCGCAGCAAGGGGGTTGTAGCCCGCATCACAACCAGGTTTGTGATGCAAGGAGGGTTCCCGATGATGAAGCATGACACCTTTGGTGTGTGAGGGAAAACTTCCTTAAAAGGGAAATCCCCCAACTCCAGCATAGTTGTTCCCACTTCTGCACTCACTCAAAGTGACCCTGGACCCGAGGGCTCTTTGTCTGATATAGAGTCTATAATTGGGGAGTGCTCCCTCGCTGGCCCATTAAATCTCCTCAGGCCCCCCTCGCGTGCATGTGCGAGTAAGGTCAGTATCAGTTCCACTAGGACAGCCCCAACGTCTTTTTTTACTCTTTCTTTTAAAAAAAAAATATAGAAATGGACATCTGTCCTGCCCTCTTCCTTACCTTCTGTTTGAGGTGCCAGATGTCAGTGCCCCAGAAGTCTGCATTGTCCAGCGACTCCTCGATGAGGTTAATTAATTTTTCCGAATCACTCACCTTAGAGCGGAAGGAGCCCATGTCCTTCCATAATCACTTCATATCCGCAGTGAGATCAGGGATCCTTGTATCCATTAACTCCAGTTGAGCCCTCACCGCTGATATTTCCTTGTGGATAAGTTCCATGGAGGCCTCCAGGGGGTGGTGCGAAGTGTTTCTTGAAGACTGCTTTGAGCCCTCCACAGCCTCCATAAACAGCAGGTGAGGGTGGCCTTACTGCTAGCCATGTCCACCAGTTGGCCCCCCAGAGGCATCCCTGATCCTGATGTTGGTCGTTCCAAGGAACTGGCAGACAAGAAGAGCCTGGATAGTGGTCCAGGGAAGAAGGCATTGGTGGGAAGGCTGCAAGTGGGGGTAGGCGAGGTCTCGTAGGGTGTCACTGGAGGCCTGGGCTCAAGCAGGAAGGACTATAGGGGATGGTCTACACGGAGTTGGGGCAGCCAAGAGCACAGATGCAGTGGAGAAGATGGTATGTGGTCCTCTGCATCATTAAAATAATTGCCGCACCAGGCAAGGCCCCAGGCCCCTTGTGCGGATTCTAGGAGCAGATTTCAGGCTCCCAGAGGTGGAGAGGGGCTCTAGTGTGATGAGTGCTTGGGCAGCGTCTCCAGTGGGACTGAGATGTGGCACGCCCGAACGGGTCAATGCAGGTGGGTGCAGACGGCCCCAGTGCTGTGCCCTTGGCAGCCCTCTCTCACCTCAGGGGCAACGCTTTACACCGGAAGGGTAATGCTGGGTGAAGAGCAGAAGGAAAGGGAGATGTTCAGGCCATAAAAGCAATATGTGGTGCACTCCTCTAGTCTCCCTGGGCAGCCATGCGCGCTCAAGCAGCCAGCAGTAATCAGCCGTGTGGCATCCAGTGGGCTTGAACAGCCGGTGCCCACCGCAACAGTGGGTCCCAGTTCATGCTCCCACCCTTCCACTGTTGGCAGACCCAGGTGCGGGCAGCGGGGCATATGGAAAGAGCTGCTCAGTCAGCCAAAACTCCTCACAGGCCAGAGGAGCTTCAGACGGAGGCGGCCATGTCATTTGGCAGCCTGACTTCTGCCCCAAAGCATACATTCTTGAGAATCAGTGTGAACCTTTGAGGCCATTTTGGTTAGTGGAAAGTGAGAGTCCCTAATAATGACAAGGAGTTTTAGGACCTGACAGGGGATTTAGAGACCTGAGAATGAGCAATGGCTTTCGGGTCTAAGGACGAGCAACGGATTCAGGGACCTGATGATGAGAAGATTTATTGGCTGATGGCATGTGTCAGAAGACCTGTGGAGGAGCTGCAATGGAATAATGGTGTTTTAACTTATGTCTTGGATGATGTTACTGGCCCTAGTTAATTTAAAAAGCTTACATTATCACAAATGTCTCTCCAAATTAAGCTCCTGATACTAAGCAAGCAACGTTCATGAAAGGTTGCAATCTACAAATGTGGGTGACTTTATTTGGGTGCGCGGGGCAATTTTTGGTCCTAATACAAAGCTGTCAGTTACTCTGCCCTCATCTTTACACTTGCTCTTCTTATGTGTACAGTGTTTCTGTCATGGTTGACTTAATTCATTTCCTGGTTGCTTGCTATACACGCAGACCACAGGTATGCAGTCAGGATAGTGATTCCCTCTAGTAAGTAGAAGGGGGAAGTTATCAGCTCGGCCCGTAGCAGGGATGGACACACACACCTACCTTCCTTGACAAGGCAACATGGTAACTCTGATGGGGATAAGAGGGCATGCGCCACATCAAGAAATGGGTCGCTTCTTCCTGTTCCTATCACTTCTGCCAGCTCGTGAGGAAAGATAGAACATCACAACCATGGACTGGTGAGGGGCGCTCACACTTTGCTGCCTTTGCAGTGGGTCATGACTGTTTTCTCTTGTTTACCTGAGTCTGTCTTTGCAGCTCCTGTTGTTGGTCTAAATCCATCCTTGCTGCCTTGTTTATTTCACTTATATCAGGGTGCGAGTGGTGTGAGTGATGGATATGAGAAGTGAGGTAACCCTTTAAGACCTTGGGCAACAGTCCCTCTGGGCTAAATGGCCAACAA
Organism: Calotriton arnoldi; assembly: GCA_963921515.1. NCBI lineage: Eukaryota > Metazoa > Chordata > Amphibia > Caudata > Salamandridae > Calotriton > Calotriton arnoldi. Next base: position 623,151 of record CAWUFW010010443.1, on the reverse strand, counting down.
GGTGATAATTTGTCACAGTGCTCAATGCCTATATCTTTGACATGTGTATGATGATCCACACTTGTTGAAAGATAGTCCACATAACAAATCACATTGGATATGAATGCTATTGTTTTTTTAAATTTAAACAAGTGGAATAAACATTGACGTTTCTGTCTCTGCCATAATGGATAAATGAGACCATCCTCAGGGCTGTATTTCATAGGGTGTGGATGACTGCCCCCTAAATGGTACATTTTATGGACATATCATAGCTCAATTGGTTGGATATAGGCCTTGAGCCCTGTGACAAATTATCATCTTGTTGGCCATTTAGCCCAGTATGGACTGTCTTAAGGGGTTGTTGGGGTGTCCTCTTTTTTCACACCAACATAATATAGCATTCACATATCTCACTTCTCATATCCATCACTCACACCACTCACGTCAGTCGTGTCACGCATACCACCGGCATGACTTACACCACAGCTCCCACAGAGCTCTCATCAGTCACAATATTAGCACCAATCACTCCATTATCATCACTCTCAGCAGTTATATCACTCATATTACACATATAGTTTACAATGCTCACTTATTTCACATCACTCACAGTACTCACATTGCTCTCCCTACCTATATCATTTACACCCCTCACTCCAATGACATCCATCACATCACGCACTCCATTGACATCGCTCACACGCTGCTCATATCAGTCACTGAAGGCACATCATAGACATCATGCTTACTGTCCACATCACACACTGCTGTCAGAACACACATCACTTATTTTAACTGCACTCTGTTAGATGTCCCAGACTGTTGGAGCCTGCTTGTATCTGAATTCTCTTTCAGTTGCCCATTGTTTGCTTAGGTACAGAATCTGGTGGAACACTTTTGATGTATGGGAAACAGTGGTTTAAAAAACAAGACACCAATCAAAATGTGCCTATTTCCCATTGACACTGACAACACAGCTCTTGAGAAGCACGAAGACTACCGTTGCACTATCTGTTTCCTCTGTGCGTTTGCTTGCTCTAGTTACGAGTTTGTGTATCACCCACATTGTCCCTAGCCACTTTTCTAGAGTAGTGCTGAGGTGACAGTACAGAAGGTCCTGTAGAGTTAAGACACCTGCTGCAAAGGTTAAATATTTGGTTCCTAGGGGGCAGACTTTTCAGGGACCTTAAAATGAGAATGAGGTCTTGATCTCAGAGGATGCAGGTTCTTGCACTCAATTCATTCCTTCTAATCTGGTAACTGTTTCTAGGGCAGCGATGGGACCTATTTCCCTGCCAGGCACTTTCTCCTTATTTTTAAAGCCTCCAATAGATTCATCTGATGTCTAGAATGCTTTATATCATCACGCCCTTTCTTTGTCTCTTGATTGGTGCAAGTGCATAGTTTTTTTCCCAATATCATTTTCACAATGGAGGTTTATTGATGATGCAGTTTTACAGATGAGGTTCTGTGGATTCACTTCATCATCTCTGATAGATTTTACCTCTTTGATGAGTTAAGCGCTTCCTTTCCTGTATGCTTATTTCTGTCTGTCTATCTGTCAGGGATATGATTGAAAACCTTTGCAAACCCAATCAGCATAACTTACAGCAGAAAATGTAAGGTAGACATGTTGTCTCTACTAGTGCTTGACTGGGTGATACACCCTCTTTTATGCATGTGTTAACTCTTTGAGATAGCTCATTAATACAAACCTGATCTTTTTATTAGGTAATAGTGCAGACGATCCAGTCTGTTGCTGGCTAGCCACCAACTGTGAACAGCTTTCTTTTTAAGTCACTGGCCCACATTTGCAGGTGCTGCTTTGGTTACTTGTTCCCAAGAAAGTTACAATTAAAGACCTATGTCTGGCCAAACCTTTGGCATTTGCCAAAGGTATTTTAAGATACACTTTCTGTTAGATCTGTAGCAGGAATGTGAGATGATGTGAGACTGCACAGACCTTTTATACTATCAACAGGTCATACTTTGAAAATTGCGACCTTTGTTCTCTACTTTGATCCACCATTTTAAACCTCTCATGTCTTTTCAGACATAATCCCCACCAACCACTGGGCCTGAAGGAGATTAAACTCAACATGAGTAAAGCAATATTAGGCAAGATCAGGATATCAATGACAACCAGAGGAGGCCAAAATGTCACCACAGAGGCTGTCGTAGACTACTATAACTACAGCTTTACTACTTTGTAAATAAGCCACAAATGTTTATTTAGCAAGCAGTGTCAACACATAGCAGTTCCTGAGGCATCATTGTCAGTCTGGCTGAACCACAAGTGTGTCCGGCTAGACCTTGGGAATGTGGCATGGCAGCTTCACAGCATGACAGATACTCAGCACAGTAACACATGATGCGTCAGTCAGCGTTCGGACATCAACATTCAGCACACTTACCACCTGTGTCCATATTATTGGGGACAACTGTGAATGTCACATACCTTTTTTTTTTTTTAATAATCTTTTTTTTATTTTAAATTTTGCCACAAAAAAGAAGCAGAAATAATATATATGACAACATTTTCAAATAAGAATACATCAGTATGCATATGCAGAGCACGGAGAAGCATTTATGGAGCAGAATAAAAAAAAAAAAAAGAACGGGGGAAAAAAAAAAAAAAGGGGGAGAACAAGAAAGGAGAGAAGTGGAAGAGGAAAGACAAGGAAGAAAGAAGAGGAAAGTATGAGGAAGAAGAGAAAGAAAGAGAAGAGAATATATACAATCGTTAATCTCAATGAAGGCAGGACCAAACCCTGCGCAGTTTTAATAGGGATCGGGGACCTCTAGCTTTAGCCAATGCAGTTTCCATTTCGAAGATCTCCCTCATCAGAGACCAAAATTCGTTAATACTGGGAGGTGTGGCATGTATCCAAGAGCGGGCTATGCATAGACGGGCACAAGAAGCAATAATAGAGGCTAAGGGGCACATTACGATGGCGGGCGGAAGCACCACCGCCGTGCTGGCGGATGCAAAAACCACCAGTTACCGCCGGCACGCAGCAGTCCACACGCCCGCCCAATTACGATGCGAAAAGTAGGCCAAACACCGCCGGCAAGCCAGCAACACCGTCCGCCATCAAAGTGCGCCCGTACATGTAGCGGCGCAGCCCAACTGACACACACCGTCCGACCAAACACGTCCCGCCCGGCGCATAAATTACGATACCGCAAACAAACGGCTCCCACGGCCAAGAGATACCGTACGACAAACCGAAGCGGTAACACGGACGCCGAGCACGGACAACGAAGAAGCGGCTCCCCGAGCATGAATCCAGCACTGCAGGCACTCCCCATGCTTCTGCTGATGCACCACCAAGGACGCAACGTACCGCGGAGACGCAGGTAGGCACACACACAACAAGTGCACGCAAACAGCGCACACAGTGCAAGGGCGGAAAAGCGGACAACCCCCACCAGCGCGTGTACACTACACATCCACCATCGCATCCACATATGACACACAGGCCAAATCGTAACATCGCAGAACACATGTGTACACACCACCTGGGACTAGGAACCAACCACCCCGTCACGGCCCCAAAGCGCCGATGACGCCGCCACACATGCGCACAACGCAGAGGCCAACCGCAGCGCCATGCATGCGTCGCACACAGACACAGGGACACAACCAAGCAGCACACACATCAGCCCCACCCCGAACGCACATGACACGTGACAGGCCGGCCACAGACATGTCCTCAACGCCCAACTCACGGACAACACCCAACGCCACACAACCGACGCACACATGTCAGTGAAGACACGCAACAGCAGGACACACCCCAGTGTAACAAACATGGCGTAGCACACAGCGGCGGCAACACCAACTAGGAGAAGCAGGGCCTCTTCGGGAAGAGGAACGCCAGTACCACACAGAAACACCCATACCACCCTGCACATATGAACAAGACATATAAAACGGAACACCAAAGAGCCCGGGGACCGACAACAGGTGGCCCAAGAATAACATTCACACACAAGGCCCAACGCAGAGCGGAAAGGCAGCCTGCCGCCCACACAAGGGAGAGCAGACAGCACTGAATGACCTTCCATTCCAACTCCGAAACCACAGCCCTACGACAGAAGCCGGTGAATACAGCCATTGTCCAAGAATAGACCAACACAGGCATGCCGAGGAGACCGACCACAGGGCAGATAGCGCATATCACAGAAGCACACAACGGACGGGGAAGAAAGAAGAAAACACTCCCCCATGTCGGCCACATGCAAGTTAATTGGAAGGAGTCACACAGCACTGACCTTGAACTGTCTGAGAAGCATGTGGGAAGAGGGCCCGTGTCCTCCAAACAAGCCAACAGAACACAAGTCCTGTCTCCCCACGACTACACAGAGCTCACAGCAACCCCGGAGCGTGCACATTGCAGACTGCACACACAGCCGGAGCACGCCACCTCAACGAACCGCTGCGAAATGGCAACCGCAACACACCTACCCAACTACGCCGAACAGCTCAAGCTGTACAAAACCAACCTGTGCCATACATTGGGATGCGATCTCCTGTCCCTGCTGAACGTAAGTTACCGACTGACTTACCGCATCACATTGTTCAGCTGCGTCATGCCCGTCTTCTACTGTCGGAGGTGTCCCTACCAGCATCCCGTCGAGATATGCCTCTCCAACCCGGCATGTCTGAAGGCGGACCTGCTACCACTACTCCTCCCTCTGGACGCACACGACAGGGCCTGCTCTGCCTATGGGGGCATGGCGTATGTGGCCAACATCGCACCCGCACTGAAATGGGACCACTGTGCCTCCACACGACGGATCATCGAGAACAGCTACATCGAATGTCACCCAGCATGCCCCATCATGGTCCTCCAAGGGACAACCTACGAACAACACCTTGACAGCCACCATCCGCTTCATTGGCTGGCAAACATGTACACCACCAATGACATGGAAGCCCTGCTGGACGGCATCGCATACCTGACAACCTGTAAATACGTCGGACCACAACGCAGGTTCCCCGAGTGACCTATGATGTCCAACCCCGCACCCATGCTTAGCTTCCGCACGGACTGGCCAGTCACCACCACAACAGCCATACCAAACAACCGGCAACTGTAACCACACCATCAACGACATCGCCATGACATCGGATATGACCGGGACATGCACACTGTTCCCCATCACATCCAGGAACACCGCATGCATCGTGGGAGGCAGTGGCATGGGCTCTGTGTATCGCACCCACATGGACGGAACTGCACGAACAACCAGGACACGACATGGATCCAGCGCCCATGGACACACACACCGCTCAGTGGACATGAATAGGTCGCCTGGAGTCTGTGGGTGCTGCACCCCTCCCACCCCCGCCCCGGGAATCCCATACCAGGACCTTTGCATGGACGACAAGTGCATACAACAACAACACGACCCCAGTGACTGTGACATGTCCAGTAACCACCACAGTGCAACAACAAGTGGCACGCCGCTGCATGCACGCAAGCACATGCCCTGATGTCATCTCACATGCACGCGTGCATGAGGAACAACCGCAGCAAACCTGTCACATGGAACTGAGATGGACTGTGCCCATGATGCCAAGCGGTCTGGTAGGCTACATGTATACCGTCTGTGTCAAAGTCCGCAGCTCCGCAGCTATACGTAAATGTACATTAGCACAGCCTTGGCCAAGCAGATGTAACTCTGAAGCCCACATCCCACATGCAACAGCCAATCACATGTAACCCCACACCCTATCCCATTTGCAATCATGCTCAGTATATCCTCAACATGTATCCCGCTGCCAGTAGTGTCCACTATACTGCATCACAGAGGACAGAAGACTCAATATAATGTTTGAAACCAAAACTGTCTCCGCTGACTCATTTCACAAGTACGAATGAGAGAGGATGAGAGTATGTGAAGTACACGGCAGTCGTGACATGACCATGTAGTCCACTGGTATTGGATGCCAACGCAAATGAGTAGCACTACTGTGGAAGACACACATGTGTCGTGTGAAGTCGTATGGACGCAGTGCTCAGGTGGGTGGGTGCGACGGGTAGATGCGCACATGCCAAGTTGGAGCACGCCGTGTTGGGAGGGGTCATGAACAGTACACCACCGCTTCCCTGGGCATTGTGAGAGGACACCTGTCGGGGGAGTGAACACGTGTGTGCACAGCAGCCGGGCACACGTACAAAGCGGTACCAGGCGCACCTCAGCCCACCCTCTGTGGACAAGCTGGATCCTGTTGTGCGCCCGCCATGCCCCTGACAAGGCACACACAGCCCCAGTCGACCAGGTGTAACCCCAACATAGTCAATCCGCACAGGCGATACAGGGCACGGGATGGCAGTGGAGCATGGTGTGTGAGAGGTCTCCTCGCGCTCCTCCTGGCCATATCACGCAGGCAATAGAACCTCAACGTCTAGCATGGCACAAGTCACATGGAAGTGTAGGGGGGACGCACCACAGCACGAGCAGCACTGACGTCACGGGAGGTGGCTCGCACCATCCCATCCATTGCCCATCATACCAACCACGCCACATGCCATTGCGACTAAGTGCAAGCGCGTGCGCCACCACCCCCGAGCCCTCCCCAGAGAGGCCAAAGAGTGAATGTGTGGGCCATCAGCCACAGACGGACGCGGCCTGGCCGCAAGGGCAGCCACAGCCACTGGGTGTCGCAGGTGGCGGATCCGGAAGGCGAAGACTGTGATGCATAGTCCATGCAGGCCGGGTCACCACGCAGGTGGACGGCGTCCCGCAACACATCATACCCTGAGACAGCCCACTCGTGCAACTGGACCCACACATACACTCCTTGCCCTCTCTGGTGCGAGCTTGGGGCTGCCTGTGCAAGCGCTAGCCTCGCAGGTGAGCATGCATATTGGGGGAGCGAGGGGAGGACATGAGGGCTGGGGCGAAGATGACTGTATCACTGTCAGTTAGTACAAGGGATGACCCAGATGTGGTGAGAGACGTCGCCGACTGGATGAGGAACAGCCGCCTTAAACTGAACTCAGACAAGACGGAAGTCCTCATCCTGGGCTCATCACCCTCCGCCTGGGACGACTCCTGGTGGCCCCCGGCCCTGGGCACCGCGCCCAAGCCAACGGACCACGCACGCAACCTGGGCTTCATCCTGGACTCCTCCCTGTCGATGACCAGACAAGTCAACGCCGTCTCATCTTCATGCTTCAACACCCTGCGCATGCTCCGCAAGATCTTCAGATGGATCCCCACTGAAACCAGGAAGACCGTCACCCAGGCACTCGTCACCAGCCGACTGGACTATGGGAACACCCTCTACGCCGGAACCACAGCCAAACTTCAAAAGAGACTCCAGCGCATCCAGAACGCCTCCGCACGACTCATCCTGGACATCCCCCGACACAGCCACATCACCGTGCACCTGAAAGACCTGCACTGGCTCCCCGTCAGCAAGAGAATCACGTTCAGACTCCTCACCCACGCACACAAGGCCCTCCACGACCTGGGCCCAAAGTACCTCAACGACCGCATGACCTTCTACACGCCCACACGCCAGCTACGATCAACCAGCCACGCCCTCGCCACCGTACCTCGCATCCGCAGAACCACCGCCGGAGGAAGATCCTTCTCCTACCTGGCAGCCAAGACCTGGAACTCCCTCCCCACTCACCTTCGGCGAACCCAGGACCATCTCTCCTTCAGGAAGCAGCTCAAGACCTGGCTGTTCGAGCAGTAACTTACCCCCTCCCCCAGCGCCTTGAGACCCTCCCGGGTGAGTAGCGCGCTCTATAAATGCCGTGATTGATTGATTGATTGAAAGGAAGAGACGTGTCCCGTGTGTACTGCAACTAGTCGCCAATACAACTACCCCCCCATGTCCGGAATGTAAGCCCGCACCTAGGCCCGCCCATCCGCCACATCGAACATACCACCAGCACGACAACCTTCCCATTCGAAACACTGACTGGGGGTGGCGACCAGTGTACAATCATGTGTAGCCTACCCACGCGTACATGTGGGCCCTCCATGATCCATGTCACCTGCGGCAAAGTCATGACATGCGCAATGAGGGAAGTGAGGAGAGCTGCCCGCCCCACGCGCAGAAGGTGCATCAGCTCCACAGACCCAGCAGCGAGTCCAGCAGGGGTCACATGTGCAGGGGCAGCTGTGCCTGGTGTGAAGGCACATGCATATAGACAGCACATCGACCAATGTGTAGTCTGCCCACATCTACAGTCCATCATCATGCGGACATAGGAATTGAACACAGGGCAACACATCTTAGTGGGTGCACCCACCGTGACCAACAATGCGCAATCATCGACGTACCCGCCCTGTGCATGGCCCCCCACCCAACGGAGGCACATCCAGTGCCACCATCCCACACACACAAGCCTTCCACGGAACATGCTGTGTCCAATGGTCAGTACAGAGTCAGCGCCCATCTGGTGGATCCTGAACAGGAGACACATGCACACACATGCCAGCTCCCACTATGTACGACTGCCACCTGGCACGTGCAATGTAACCTCTCACCTGTGACGTGTGACTGCAAGCACACAGCCGTCTTGGCATGGGGCTGTCAATGTGGACACCTGTCAATGTTTCGGGAGGTGTGATCCGTACAGTGCTGTACATAGGGTGCAGTGCTGACACCTACTACTGTCTCATATCCCCTCGTGCCACAGGTCCCACTTGTTTTGGCCGCTCAGCCTGTGCCCACATTGTCGTCGTCGTGTGCCATACTCATCCAGCCGCGGAAGCAGTTCCATGCTCAGCAGACATTCATGTTGCCGTGGCGTTGCCGCTTGACGGAGATGCAGTCAGTCCCCATCAGCACGCCCCGCAAGTCATTGGGGCCTAGATCCCCATGTGCATGCACATGGCAGTGGTTTGTATCACTAGCCATTGCCATTGTTGGGAGACCTGTGTAAGTGTATTGTGGCCGTGCCGTCCCAGCTTGACAGCTGGGCTGTGGCTCCTGTGCTTACTCAGTCATGTCAGTGATGTGTATGCGAAATTGCTATGTGTCGTGTTGCTTTGACATGTGTCCTCTGCCATTGTCCCTAGGCGGAGACCGAACATTGACCGCCCATACCAATTGCTGGCGGACATGGACGATACAGAGGTTATTAGGAAGTTTCGGCTGGACAGGCCAACCCTGCATCGACTGTGTGCCATGTTAGAACCCCATCTCCGTCCCCGCAGGGTGTATCCGACTGCTGTCACCCCCACGGCTAAGGTGATGGCCGCCATGCATTTCTTCGCCACTGGGTCATTCCAGCACACAGTGGGCAGTGGAGGAGAGATGTCCCAGCCCATGTTCAGCAAGGTGCTGAGGGATGTACTGGCAGCCATGATGCTGTACCGGAACAGGTACATCCGCTTCCCCAGGGCTCGTGAATTGGCGGCAGTGAAGGGTGCATTCTATGCCCTTGGCAGAATCCCACACGTCGTTGGAGCCATTGACTGCACACATGTCGGCCTTGTTCAACCACAGGCCACTGAGCACCTGTACCGCAACAGGAAGCACACGCACTCCCTGAATGTGCAAGTGGTGTGCCTTGCGGACATGGTGATCACCCACGTGTGTGCAAAGTTCCCAGGCTCGGCCCATGACGCACACATAATGCGCAACAGCATCTTGCCACGACTGATGTCCAATATGCAACAGGATCGTGCCTGTATTGTCGGTGAGTATGTGGAGTGGTGTAGCGTGCTGGCTGTGCGATGCTGTCCCCTGTCCAGTTGGATTAGCAACGGTTCTCTGTGTCCCTCACACCCAGGTGACTCTGCGTATCCGAATGGGGCATGGCTGCTCAGTCCATTGAGGAATCCTCGCACCCCAGCAGACGATCGCTACAATGAGGCACATGGGAGGACCAGACGTGTGGTCGAGCGTACCTTTGGCCTCCTCAAGTCCAGGTTCAGGTGCCTGGACCGCACCGGGGTGCGCTGGCGTACTCCCCACAGAAGGTGTGCCGGATAGTGGTGGCGTGCTGCATGCTGCACAATCTGGCCATTCGGAAGCAGATCCCCCTCATCGTGGATGACGGAGATCAACCAGGGCCCCAGCCCGCAGACCAGGACAGCTCGAGTGAGGAGGACAGCGGAGAGGAGGAAGCTGGTAATGTGCGGCAGCAGCTCATCGCCCGCTACTTCACTTGACGGTGAGTGTCCATGTACGACGGCTGATGTGGCTGTATCTGTGCAGGTGTGTGTGTGCTGTGTCAGGGTGGCCGTTTGTTCACTGCGTGCTGTGTGTCAATGCTCCATGGCCAGGGTAGTATGCCACTGTTGGTGGCTGTGGCATTGTGCCCTATTGCTCTGTGCGATGTGTGTACATTGCTTGTAGTTGTTGACATGTACTGTGTGATGGGTGTGTGACACACTCATTGAATGTGCTCCTGTTCTGTCTCCCACCCCTAGGTCCCTACAGGCCCTCCGGATTCAAATGCCATGCCACGCATCAGGTGCCTTTCCGCCCAAGGTGGCCGTTGTATTCCGTACAAATAAGACACAGGGCACAAACAGCAGTTAGTGAAAAAGGTGCATTTATTACAAACTGTGACATGTGATTGTGTGTAAGGTGATGACAAAAGTGGTGCGTGCAGTGACAATGAGCTGTCGGTCATGGCTGCGTGATGATCAGGGTGTACCCACTGGTTCTATGTCCATAGTCCAACACACACATGCCATCCAGATGGCTGTGTGGAGTGGGATCGTAGTCCAAGTCAATGCAGTGGCTGGTCAAGGAAGGCTGGCGGAAGGCTTGCTGGCTGCCTCACTTGCGACTGGAGCGTGCGAAGTCCTCCCGGGAGATCTGTTTCCTCTTCGGACGGCCCCTTCCACGTTTGCGAGGGGGGTGCCTGCTTGCGACATGCTGGTGGTTGAGGTGTGATCACTGGCTGTGGACGCAGGGGAACTGGACACTGCTGCTCCACCCTGCGCCCCGGCAGGTGGTGGCGGAGGGGAGCTGCTGTCCCTGGCTGTGACCTCACCGCCACCACCAGCTGTCCCATGAGGTCCACGATTTGGCCCATACGGGCGTCCATGGACCTCAGCACCCCCAGCACCTCACGCGTGTCTGAAGCAGACCGGACCCATTGTCCTTGGGCCTCTTCATAGGCCCCAAGGACTCTGGCCATGTGAGGCAGGGCATGGCTCCCAGGGGAGGCTGGCGTTTCCCTGACCCTGCTCCTCCTACCAGTCCTGCTGCCACCGGCCTGCCCACTAGCCACATTGCTCACCACGGTCCTCGCTGTGGCTCCCAGGGTGGATCCAGTCGTCCGGGCCACCACCTGCGCTGGGGCTGGTGCCAGCGAAGACGTGGCGGTGGTGGCGGCGGTGGTGGTCGGTGCGGCGATGGTGGCGGTTGCGGCAGTGGTAGTGGCCACAATGACCGTGGGTGTGGCCGCAACGACAGTGGCAGCAGGGGGCTGTGAATGTTCAGCAGCCCTGGATGATGGGTTGGTGGGTAGGAGGGGTCCTGGGAGCGGCTGGGCCCTGCCACACCAGATGGGCCTGCTTGGTTGTCCGTGTCCGAAGAGGAGGACAGATCCTCCAGATCCGTGTGTCCTCGTTGGGGGCTTGTAGGCTGGCTGTGCTGGCTGCTGGCTCCATCCCCAGCATCCAGCAGTTCGTCACCTGTGGAGAGAATGTGATTTGTTATTGTGTTGCACCTGGCGAAGTATGTATTTGTCGTCTGACATTGACAGTTCGTGCAATCTCGTACATGGGTTTCCCGGAGGCGTGTGTGTGGCTGTAGCATCTGTAGTTGTGTGTGCTTGGCAATGGGACTGTGTGCTGTGCACATGTGGCATGGGACGGATTGGCCATGCCGATGGGTGTGTTGCTGTGCCCCTACTTATTGTGACTCTGGTGTATGCGGGCTCCTGGCCCATCCTGGGTCTGGTTTGTACTTTGCTTTTGGGGTTCAAATGGAACGCTTAGGAACGCATATGGCAACATGGGGGCCATGCCCCAGAATCGCATTTGGGAGGGAATATGCTTTTGGGGTTCAAATGGAACGCTTAGGAACGCATATGGCAACATGGGGGCCATGCCCCAGATTCGCATTTGGGATGGAATATGCTTTTGGGGTTCAAATGGAACGCTTAGGAACGCATATGGCAACATGGGGCCATGCCCCAGAATCGCATTTGGGAGGGAATATGCTTTTGGGGTTCAAATGGAACGCTTAGGAACGCATATGGCAACATGGGGGCCATGCCCCAGATTCGCATTTGGGATGGAATATGCTTTTGGGGTTCAAATGGAACGCTTAGGAACGCATATGGCAACATGGGGGCCATGCCCCAGAATCGCATTTGGGAGGGAATATGCTTTTGGGGTTCAAATGGAACGCTTAGGAACGCATATGGCAACATGGGGGCCATGCCCCAGATTCGCATTTGGGATGGAATATGCTTTTGGGGTTCAAATGGAACGCTTAGGAACGCATATGGCAACATGGGGGCCATGCCCCAGATTCGCATTTGGGAGGGAATATGCTTTTGGGGTTCAAATGGAACGCTTAGGAACGCATATGGCAACATGGGGGCCATGCCCCAGATTCGCATTTGGGAGGGAATATGCTTTTGGGGTTCAAATGGAACGCTTAGGAACGCATATGGCAACATGGGGGCCATGCCCCAGATTCGCATTTGGGAGGGAATATGCTTTTGGGGTACATGCTGTGAGCCATGGGTGCCGAACGTGACATGTGTTGTGGCAGCATGACAGTGCATGGTTTGAGGTGTGTGCATGCTTGACATGGCCTGCATATTTGCTGTCTGTTGTGATTACTGGACATGGCATTGGACGCATCGTTATGAGTGAGTGATGGTTGTGTGCCAGCCAACGTATTGCAGTTGTCCCATCTCCTTGGTGTGCGTGCTGCCCTGTGCCATGTGCATCACTGCAGTGCTCGGGGGTGTGGCCCATGTTGTGTGTTGTTGCTCACAGTGTGTCGTGCACTTCATTGACTTCTGGCACATGGTTGGTCATGGGCATGTATCTTAGCGTGACTGCTGTATGTGTGGCAGCTGTGCGGATGACATGCCTTTCATGAGACTGGGGCTGACGGATGGGATGGATGGTATGTTGTTTGTGCATGGTGTGTCTGTGTGTTTGATGGGTTCAGTGGTGTTCGTGTGCATTTATGTTGTTCCGCTCTGTTGCGTCTAGTGTTGTTTGTCTTACATAGGCGTAGTTGTGGGGTGTGTGGTTGACAGGCAGTAGGGGCTACATGGACAGGACTTCAATGTTGTTTCGGTTGTGTGTGATGAGTTGCACAGTGGCTGCCGTGTGGGACTATATTCAGTGTGGCTTGTGCATGCAGACGTGGGTCCTTGGGTGTTGCTATGTCTGTGATGGGTCATGTGGGGTGTGAGTCTGTTGTTCATGTCCGTGTGCACATTGTTCACTTGTTCGTGACGGTGGGCGGTGCTGCGTGTTCGTCTGCTACGTGACATGTCCCATGTGTTGGTCGTGTTATGGTCCTCATGCCTCCAGTAATCCAGCCCTGTCCAGTTTCCCACCTGCAAGTTGTTCGTGCGTGCACTGTACTGGATGCCACATGGCTCTAAGCGGGGGTGCTCCATGTTGCAGGTCTGTGGGGGTGGGGGGTGTTGTGGGTCGTGGGGGTGGCTGGACACCCACTGACACCGATTGCTGTGGACCGTGATGTCTGCCTTTCGGCTGTCGTTGTGCACTGCGGTGGCTGGCACGTGGCTGTGGGGTGTGGGGGATGCTCCTCCTTGCTGTGCTGTGGGACTGGGGCCTGGTGTGTGTTGTACTTGGGCTGTCCACCGTCCCACCCACTGCACTTTGTGTTCCTGCCACTTACCTGTTACTTGTCGGTTAGTGCAGCTGTGGCGGACACATGGGTGTGGTGGGTGCTCGTTGTGGCGCTTCTGGCATATTTGGGGACCTGTTGGTGGTTACGTGGCTGGCTTAGTGTACACATGTCCCCACGCATCTTACAGTTGTTCGGTTTGGGCTGTGTGTGGTAGTGTCTGTTGCATGTGTGTGTGATGTGTTGTGTATTGTGTGCTGGACATGGGGGTGTTTGTCCCTGGGAGCTGTGGCATGGTGGTAGTGCATGTGAGTACATAGCGGTGTGCTGGTATACATTAGTTTGTACTTACCAGCCTCCACTCCCCTGCTAATCCGGCGAGGATCTCCGGATGGATTACGACTCGCACCTTCTCCTCCCACGCTTTGAAGGTCTTAAAGAGCGCGGGATTCCCTCCGCCAGTGACGGCAGCCAGCTCTCTGTTTTTGCCCTCCTTCTTCTTGACCAGGCTCTTTACGTCATTCCAACGTTTGTTAATCTCGACTCTGTTCCTGGGCAGGGTCCCGACTGCATTGACCTGGTCTACGATCCGGTTCCACATTCTGTTTCTGGTGGCTAGTGGTGTGTGCTGGACCATGTTCCCATAGATTTGTGGGTACACCTTGATGATCTCGTCGACCATGACCGTCAGCTCCATGGGCATGAACTTGGGCATTCTTTGTGGTGCCATGATGTTTGTGGTGCTGGTGCGGTGTGTGTTGTGTAATGTGCAGGGGGTTTGTGGTGCCGGTGTTTGGTGGTGGTGGTGGTGGTGGTGGTGGTGTTTGGTGGTGGTGGTGGTGGTGGTGGTAGTGATGTGTGCGTTTCTGTGGTGTGCTGCTGTCCTTGCTGTGTCACTGTGTCCTCTCCTCTCCTCTCTGGTTTGCAATGTAGCAAGGGGTTGTGGTCTGTGGGAGTGCTGCTTTTGTACTCACCTATGTGGGTGTGTCCTCATGGTCTGTTGTTTTCAGGTGTGTTGTGTCTGGTGTTCTGGCCTTTGTATTTTTTGTTTGTCCGGGGGGTGTTTTCGGGATGTGTACTGTGCTTGTGTATTTGTGCGTGCCTTGCTGTGTGGACTTGTTGGCCATGTTGTGTGCTATTGGTTTTGTGTGCGGATGGTTTCTATGCAGGTACGTTGGCGCCATGGCTTCTGCCGTGTCGATTCTCATCGGCGTTGTTTGCGCTGGCGGGCGGTATATTTGTGGTTTTTCCGCGCTCATGTCGGTGCGATCGTAATCTCACGTGCGGTGTGTCGGACGTGAGGGCGGGCGGTTTTGTGTTGTCGTGCGTGTTTCCGTCCGTGGCGGGCGGTTTGACTCCGACTCGGACGTTGGCGGGCGGTATTTTGTGTGCTTTTTCCGCCGATGGCGGTATTCGGTTTGTGTAATCGTAATGGCGTGGTCGGTGTTCAGGCGGTGTGTGCGGGCGGATTTTTGCCGCTTCCATGCCTGGCGGATTTATTTACGCCGGGTATCGTAATGGGCCCCTAAAGGTTTCGTAAGACTCCCAGATTCGGGAAATAGTCCCAACAACAGCTCTTTCCCTGAAATCGGGATATCATAGCCGATCCAGGTTGACAGGGCCAGAGCGATGTTGGACCAAAAATCCTTCAGCCGAGGGCAAATGAAAAACATATGGTGTAAATCAGCAGCGTATTCCTGACATTTAGGGCAGCAGGTCTTAGCCGCGGTTGAGTTATTAGCCCATTTGGAAATTCGCTCGGGAGTGTAATAGAGCATAAAAATAATTCTATGTTGTTGTAGTTTTAGATTAACAGACGTTACAGCTGAGTCAATAGTTTGAAGAGACTCTTGTATTTCCTCCCTAGAAATATCAGAGGCAAAAACCCGACTGAGTTTGGCAGCAATTTGTACACCGTCATCGCCCACCGCCCGATAAGTTTTTGGTAAATTTTACCGATAGCTCCTCGCCCTCTGGTGCCGACAAGTATAGGCAGGATCTCGGATGGGCTAGACAGCTCGGATAGTCCCCGACCTCGAATGAAATAGTCCCTAACTTGCAGGTATTTAAAAAATAAGTTTGTGAGAGGTCGAATTCTTCTTTTAATGATGAAAAAGTTCGAAAACCCTGATCGTCATACAGCTGGCCCATCCGCGTTATACCCTTAAACTGCCATTCTTCCCCGATATGATCATGGAATGTATTAGGAAACAAAGGATTCCCCCAGAGCACCGTATATTGATGCAAGTCGGCTATTGCGTAAGTTTTACAGATTTCACGCCAAATTTGAGTAATATCTCTGTCTACCTTAAAGCGAACTCGCTTAAAATAATTAGGATCAGACATTTGGTATAATAGAAACCCAGTGTTTGGCCCGCACGCCATCTGGTATAAAAACCAGTTGGGATTTGTATCAGTTCCTCTGAGTAGACTCTGTATCCGTCCAATGAATGCTGCCCAAAAGTAAAGTTTGAAATCGGGGAGATTGAATCCACCCTGTATGTATGAAAGTTTTAGAAGTCGGATAGCTCTTCTAGCCCGTCGATATCCCCAGATAAAGCTACCCAAAATACTATCTAGACGTTTAAAAAAAGAAGATGGGATAATTAGTGGGATAGTACGAAAAAGATATAGAAATTTGGGTAGAATATTCATTTTAACCACATTACACCGCCCATAGATACTGAGAGGAAGACGGTGCCAGCTCCGTAGCTTCTCCGCCACTTTCTTGAGTAATGTATCATAGTTGAGTGGAATGATTTCGTTAACTTGGCTACTGAGACATACCCCCAAATAAATAGCTGTATTTGCAACTCCAAGAGTTGCTGGGGGGGGGGACTAATTGAAAGTTTAGGATCGTCTGGGTTTTGTGCAAATTTAGCTTGTAGCCGGAGAAAGAGCCGAATCGCTGTGCTTCATACATAATTGCAGCCATAGCTTTAACAGGGTCGGCTGAGAAAATTGCGATATCATCGCGTAAGCGGTTAACTTTAAATTGGTCCCGTTCAAAATAACTGGACCAATATTGCCATTGATCAGTAGATGTTGAATGAAAGGCTCGATATAAATAGCAAATAATAAAGGGGAAAGAGGACAACCCTGCCGGGTCCCTCTTTGAACTGAAAATGAAAGAGAAGAGAGCCCATTAAGTGTGATTGTAGCTGTTGGGTGATTATATATTTTCTGTATCGCCGAGATGAACCTTTGACCGAGGCCCATACAAGACATAAATATCCATAGTGTTTCCCATGTCACCCGGTCAAAAGCCTTCTCGGCGTCTAACATCAGCATACCCATCTGCTGACCTAACTGACCAGAGATAGCGAATGCGGCTATTGCGGTGTTGATGTGAGCGGATGTGTCTCTTCCGGGAACAAAGCTGTGTTGTTGCTCTGAGACTATTAGGTGAATTACTGGAGCTAGACGAGCCGCGAGAATTTTAGAAAAGAGCTTAGCGTCGGTGTTAATCAACGCTATTGGTCGGTATGAACTCAAATCGTCGATAGGCTTCCCCTTTTTTGGGAAAATGACGATATTAGATGTATTCCAAGAGAGAGGGACCTCTTCTCCCTGAAAGATAGAATTGCATACCTTGAGGAAGATAGGGACCAGTAAATCTTTAAAGATTTAAAAAAATTCCAATGGAATCTTGTCCTTGCCGGCTGCCTTACCGGCCGGCAAAGCCTTTATAGCTTCCTCGATTTCGCGTGCATCAATGTCTGTGTCAAGTGGCTCAGATACCATTGGACACAAGGTTGACAACTGGCATTCCTGCGCGTATTCCAAAATGATCTGTTCTCCAGAACTGTCTGAGCCACTATATAAGTTAGCGTAGAAAAACCCAAATTGTTCGACTACATGCGCGGATCTAGTATATATCAGGCCATCCACCCCCTTAATCGTTTTTACATGGGTATTAGCATTTTGATCTCCGATTTGATTAGCTAGTAACCGACCGACTCTTTCACCATACTCATACTGTTTAGTCCGAAGCTTGTGATAGTTATTAGCGACTTTGTCTTTTAACCGTCTTTTGAGGTTGGCCCGTGATTCTACAATCTTTAGGTATAGCAAGTGTTCGGTTGCGCTCTTTATAACAATAGCCGCAGCGTGCTGACGCTCCAAATCCAAGCACTGTTTTTGCTCCTCATCCCACTGTCGAGAACCGAGCCTATTTTGCCTTATGATAAATTGGAGTGTGATTCCTCTGACATAAGCCTTTAAACAGTCCCAGACAGTTGCGATTGACGCCGAACCTATATTAGAGTCGATATACTCCCTGAGTGCACTACGCATCACCTCTATGTAATCCGAATTGTTAAGAAGGTGTCTGGGAAAAGTGAAATCCCTAGTTGGTGCTTGTGTGCTTGATTGTATCTGTGCTGTTAGCATGACAGGATTGTGATCGGAGGTGACTTTAGGACAAACTGCCACCAATGCGTTTTCCAAAATAGAATATTTGGCAAAAATCATACAATTCTAGAATAATGCTTATGGGGAGATGAAAAAAGGTGTAGCCTGGGACATTGGGGAATAGCCTCCTCCAAGAATCTTCCAACTGATGCAAATGTAGGAGCTCATGTATGGCAGTTCTGGTTTTACACATTCTAGCCCGAGCAGATACATTAGTGGTGTCAATCCTCCTATCCATTATGCAATTGAAATCACCCATCACTATCTTATCACCAGACCATTCCAACAGCTCTGAGCTCACGTGATAAATAACATCTGGGCAGTCTGTATTGGGGCCATAAACCATACATATTGTAAACATATGCCCATAGATCAGAATTTGTGAAATTGCCCACCTCCCCCTAATATCTGCAAGTGAGCGAACGAAAGTAGCCTGAAACAGTCTAGATTTTAACAAAGCCACCCCACGAATAGATACTGTTTGTGATGTGCATACCATAAGGTCATATCCCAAGTGTTTAAAAAGTGCTTTATCCTTATAAGCAATATGCGTCTCTGCCAACCCTAGTATATGAGGCTTAAAAGTGCGTAACTCTTCCATTACTAATCGTCGTTTCCCCGCTTGGTTCAAACCTGCTACATTCCAACACATACACTTAAGTTCAGGCATTGTGAAATATTCAGAATCCGGATCGTATTAAAAGTACTTGATATAACTAACTCCTCTATATGTTGCTCTGCATAAATAATGGTGTTTGACATTTCAAAACTGTAGTTTTTACCCCCCCCTCCCCCAGGCAACCATCCCTACCTGACCCTTCACCCACCCCGCTCCCAGTTCCTAAAGAAAGGAATCGCCCCTTTCCCTGCTGTCGCATAGTGACAGCATTGTGGAGACTCCCTCCCTAATCCCCCCCCGAACCCCGGCGACCCCCACTGTCCCCAACCCTGTATGTTGATCATACCATTTAACATTGTATCTAAAAGAAAAGAAAACCCCATGTTAGCAAATAAGAAAGAAGGAGGCCAAACTGGAAAAGAGAAAAAAAAGGAAAAGGAGTAAAGAGAGGAAGTCTCTTAGGAGTGTCCGTTATATAAAAAAGAAAAAAAGTTCTATTTCCACGAGAACATCCTCTCTTGAAGTTACTGCAGTAGACTTAAGACTGTAAATACTATTTGCCAGCCGATTGCCATTTGCTCAAAGCTTGTTTAGCGTCTTGCTCGTTGAAAAAAAAATATTGTCTGCCATCCTTAACTACTTTTAGATGTGCGGGCTCTTGCAAGAACACCTGCGACGAAACAGCCTTAAAGGGATCTATTAGTTGACGGAGCCTCCAACGCTTGTCCATGGTTGCCTTGCATAAGTCAGATCGCACAAAAATAGTCATTGTATCTACCTTGACTGGGCCTGCAGGACGCGCCTTAAAATATATTGCTTGGCGCAAAAGAAAATTGCCCAGGAACACCAAGATCGGTCATGCAAAATCGGTTTTAGATTGATTACCCTGGGAGACTGAGATTGACAATGGTAGTCTATGTGCTCTTTGGACTTGGGTGTCCATATCCCAGTCTGCAAGGTCGGGGAAGGCCTTTTGGAGGAGATTGACGATGAAGGCACGTGGATCGCTGCCTTCTTTGCCCTCGGGAATTCCAAAAATTCGCAAGTTCTGGCGCCTCTGTCGATTTTCGAGGTCTTCAATCCTGAACTGTATTCCTGACATCTGAGAATCCTGCATTTTGACAAGATTAACAGTAGATGTATTGGCTTCTTCCACCTCCGCAACTCGTTGTTGTAAGTCAGCGACTTCGGAAGAAAGTTGGGCGACCTTGGATGTGACCTCCGCCAATACTTGCTTGATTTCAGAGCTATTGATTTTGGCCTGTTGGTAGTATTCTTGGGCTTCTGCTCTCTGAATGTTCAGTGCCGACAGAATACTGGAGAGGGGAGCATCCTCTCCCGTACCGTTGGAGCTCGTGACACCCGTTTCTAATAGGATCGAGGGTGACACCTGAGGATGAAGAGCAGGAGAAAAAACTGAGGAAGTTGAAGATGTTGATGGAGTACTACTGGGTAGAGGGTCAGGCTTCTCCAACGGAGCGGATGAAAGTTGTCTATGGCTCCCTCCATTGCCCCCAAGGTCTGCCCGATCTCCATCAGATGTTTCAGTCAAGGAGGCCGTAGATTGATTGACATTTGAAAGTCTTGAGATGATAGTTTTGACCTCTCCTTTAGATGATACCCACTTACGAAGAGGACTAATCCTAGTCCCGGCCTTGGAAGCATTGACAGTTGCATCCTGGAGTCGCCCCATTGCCTCAGTTACTTGCTGTTTTACCCCTCGTCCGCGCCCTTTGCCTCCTTTAAGTTTTTTAGGCGTATTGAAATTCTTATTTTTCTGAACCTTCGCCCCATCAGGGGTATTGCAGCCATCCTTTGTACTGGACGGCAAGTCCCGGACCGAGTCGCGCTGTTCTGAATCTAGCGCCGACTCTATTGGGATCAGAGCGGTTGAGTTTTGAACTGGGATATTACTGGTTGAAGCTCTATAAGTCTCTATATCTTTAGCAAGATCCTCTACTTCCTGGCTAAAAGAACCCCTAAGATCGGCAGTTGTAACAGTGGTAGCAGTAGATAATGCTGTATCTATGGCGATATCACTCCCGGCCATATCATCCTGATTGGTACTGTTATCATTATCATTATCAGGACCATCCACTCTCCCTCCATTTGCTCTGTTTGCTCCATCAGCCCGATCATTTGGGAGAGGTCTTGTAGTGAGAGTCGCATCAGAGGATAAAGTATTTGCAGGAGAGGCGCTGCTGATTAAGCTGTTATTACTGTCAGGTGCAAGACTGGCACAGCTCCTACTTCCCTGCACTGCAGTGTTCAACACCTCGGCCATTACAAGACCTGGAATGGAATTTTCAGAACCACATGTACGGAGGATTTCGTTTGCATGGCCAGATTGCAGTAGGTTCAAGATAGACTTCCCTATTTGTGAACCAGACCCAGACCCAGACCCGGGCTGGACCCCCGCTTTAAGTCTGTTACTAGCAGCTGTTTGTGAAGTATGTACAGTGAAATGTGGCTCACCAGTTGTAAAAGGAGCGGTGTTGCTTACCCCGCTCACCCCGTTATTTCCAGTTGTCACAGTGCCCTTCTCCTTCTCTTTCTCCTTCTCCTTGTCTTTGCCCCCCACACGAAGTGCTTCACTTGTTTCCGCCGGTGTGGAAATTTCGTTGCGTCTGGTTTTAACATTGCGTGGTGGAGCCATTTCTTGTACAGTTGCTTTCCCTGAGAAACTGGAGGAAACAGGACAAACTATGAGAACAGTTGACCCAAGTTGAGGGGTTTTGAGGCATATAAGAGAGCTGGAGAGCTGGAGCGGGCCTGGCCAGGAGAACCACCGAGCGCGGCGGCTTTGAATAACCCTTCGGTTTAAGGTAGCGATGCGGCATATCCGCTGTTCTTGTAGTGAAGGATAGAAAATAAAAAAACAAGTGTCTGATAGAGATAGGCTGAGGTAAGAACTGGACCGAAGCCCGGCCCAGCGAAGCAAAACAAGGCAGACAAAACTGACAAAAGTAGTTCCTATTGCTCGGAGATGCCTCCTAGAGTCACAGTGGCAGGTAGATGCCCAGAATCAAGGCAGAGCAATCCCTGAAGGCAAAGTATCAAACGTCTCCACAAACTTACTTTTCACTTCTCCCCCGTGGCCCGACCCGGCCTGGCTGCTCCAGCATGGCCGGTGAAGCAGCCTCCGAGATCAGAGAGTTGACATCTAACGTCAGTTCAGAAGGAGACCCCGGAGGGAGGATCCCAGGACTCTCGGTCCGCAGCTGAGAGGAAGACGATGGAAGCGGCCGGGGAGGCAATCGAAGGCAGTCCGAGGAGAAATGAAAGCAAGTGAAATAGGCCGTAAAAACCAGTGAGGCAGCCCGGCAACCCAGAGGGACCAACTACGGCACCAGAGGCGTCCCGCAGCTTTGACGGCTCCAGCAGCTCCTGTGGCTTCGCGGCGTTTGGCGGACAAGCAAGTAAGCGATAGGGGCAACGATGTCGGATGTCACAGCTCTGAGAAGGCGCCCTGCTCCTGATCCTTCAGCAGCCCGCCGGATTGTCTGCGGGGGAGCACAGCTAGAGAGTCACCGAGGCATTAGCGGAGGAGTAGGGAGAGCAGGGAGAGCGTCAGCGCATTCGCGGCATCACACCGCCATCTTCCTTGAATGTCACATACCAAATGTTCATTTTTATCTGGAAAAAAGATAAAACAACATTCAAGTCCACAGTGATAAGGCATTCAGTAGTAAGGGAAAGGTAATAATTGGTTCCTGCTGAGAGGGGCACAGATTGCCCATGCTTGCAACTCAAGCAACTCGTTGACAAGGGAATGGAGAAAGAAAATGCCATTTTGCATATGAAGCCAAAATCAGTGCCGTGTGAAAAGGTTGGTTCAAGTAAATGAAAGGTGTACACTAGAAATGCTCTTGGAATCCCACACACACAGCCTGGACCGCAGTGACTTATCACATAAAAATTTGCAACTCTAAATCTCTTATAAGGATCTTCTTATACAGTAATGGAAGAAAAATAGATCAATTTGGAAATTTTTGTTCCAGGTTACACATAGGGGGCGATTCCGATCTCGGCCGGTAGGGCTCCGAATCGGACTCGGCATTACCGGATCCGATTCGGAGCCCTGTTTCCCGACCGAGTCGGACGTGCGTCCGGGCGAGCGAGTACGATGCGAGCGTATGCGAAATCGCCGACTGACTCGTTCACGGGACCCAACCGCTCCGACCGACTCGCACGGACACGACTCGCACCGCGCAATGGAGACGTTCCCCGGCCGGGTAAGTACGATGCGCGCAGCGAGCAGTCCGACCGACTCGCGCCGTCCGGCTCAAAAGAGCAGTCGGAGCCGCACTTTGGGGGTCTGTGTCGAACCCCCCTGTACGCCTAGCCGCGTGTGTCGCACACAGGGGGGACCCATGGGTCCCCCCTACCTGTGCATGTACGGCGTGACCCGCTTCGACGCATACCCACTGTAGGGGGCGCCCTTGTTCACCTCGCACCCATTGAGTCAATGGGAGCCCGCGTACGCGTTGTACGACCGGCTCCCATTGACTTCAATGGGAGTCCGACCGAATCGAGTCCGATAGCATGCGAACGCATCGTACTCGTTCGGTCGGACTGCTAGGGTCCGATTTGGTCGGAAATCTCTCCGGGTCTGGCTCGGTCGGAGAGATTTCCGGCCTGAATCGGAATCGGCCCCTTAGCCTTGAAAAAGTCCTAGGCGTGCATGCCAGAAAAGGGTGAAACACGTGTTGGCTTAGTCTCAAAACCAACATAAAGAAGGATAAATGAATGAACAATAAAGAACCTGATTGAAGATAAGCATTAAACAGAATTCATTGTTTTTTATTTGAAAACATATATGGTAATGATATCTTCAGAAGGTAGCTCGTAACACTATTTGGAGGTTACACTCATTTTGCTTAAACATTTGTATTCACAATAGGAGATGTTGTTGGGCCAACCCCCATATGAGGTGTTCAAATTCCTCCAGATCCAATTTTAGAAACAAACATTTTGGAGATTTAAACGTCAAGCCATGAATGTGTAGGGCCTCTAACACTCTGAACATGTTTTCTTTAATGCATTTTTAATGCCATCACACTGCAACATTTAGTCTTAGTGAACTCCAGGTGTGAGCTTGCAAGGTTATAGACAAGTTAGTTCAGCTGATCCCCAGGGATCTTCAATCCACCTTAGTGAAACATTTCCTTACGATCCCCTGTTCCATCCAACCTTAGAGCTGCTTGACTAAAGGCGGCAGTAAAATGTCACTTGAGGTAGTAGAATGCTAGGTTTTAGCTAACTTAGTCAACTGCAGGATTTAGAAACAAAACGCCCTGCCATCCATAAAAGCACACATCAGATGCTTAGTATGCTGAAACAAAAGCTGCTGTTTTTTGGCAAAGAACAATTAAGGTAACTTGTTAGGGAAACCTGAATGTAGTAATCTGGTTAGAAAAAAAGAACTTTGGAAAAATATATATTATCTATTAAAAATGAATGAAAGAGAGCAATCAAGAGAGACAGACGAGGTTGAATGGCAGGGTACACCAAAGCTCCAAAACAGCCCGAAGTATGGCCAATATTTTTTGCAGTTTTTTAAAGCATGAATCTTGACCAAGGTCATTGGAGCACTTTACAACAGAACCAGACTAGTTACACAGTATTTGTCCTTTGTAGGCATATGAAGATTCAGTGATTTTCCCAGAATCACCGGATGTTGATTTGGGGCTGGACTCAAACCAAGTTCCCCATGTCCCAAAGTTGCCAGCACTAGCCACAAGGCTGCATGGCCTCCACAATCAATTATACACTAACAGGGTAGAAATGGTGTCACAGCAGAGAATACAAGATTTAGAGTGTGGTATTCACGCTTATGGTTCTCTGTAAGAATCATACATAACGTTTAGAATTGTAGATGGGTAGGAGTGAATTACGGGGATGTTTATTGTCAAGGGATTCTGAGTTACATCAAATAGATGAGAGCTCATCATGACTTGCCTATGATGTCACTCAGAACAACGAAGTGAAAAACATCCTCATTATTCATTTTTTGCCCATCTATAATTTTATGTTATGTATGGCCCCCAAAATCATCTGCCCCTTCTTTCAACTGCTACACAGGAGAATAGGAGTAATAGGAGTCCTCCTGACCCAAATGTGAAAAAAATATCTTACCTGCCATCCTTACCCAATCCCCACCTCTTCCCCTGCTTTCCTTCCACCTCCTGCAGTTGTGCTTTCTGCTTTCAGTCAAAGAGCAGCACCGTGCTGACCGGCTCTCAGAGAGCCCTGTCAGCCTGGCCTGGAAGGCTGTTATGATTTAGCAACAGTAAGTACTGAGTTTTGTTATCAACAGTTGCTACATCACAGTAGTGGGTTACCACAATTCCAATCTGGTGTGAACGATAGCGGCTGCCTATGGACACGATGTGTAACACATAGGATTATAGATGGGTAACAGGGGTTCTGAGTGACATCAAATGGGCAATGAAGGTGAAGCTCAAGTTGCCTATGATGTCACATAGATGATGTTAAAAAATACTCGTAATCCACTTTTTGCCCATCTATAATTTTGTTATGTATGGCTCCAAAAATCATTTGCCCCTGCTTTCATCTACTACAGAGGAGTCATGGAAGAGCCATATATAACTTGGGCTCTGTTCGGTATCCAAAATGTAAAACTATATATATACCTGGCCTCCTGCCACCCACCCCCACCTCGCTCTGTGCCCTCCCCTCGAGGAGCTGTGCTCTCTGGTTTTCAGCACTGCTCTGACAGGCTGTCAGAGGGCCCAGCTAGTGCAACTTGGAATTCCTTATGACGTAGCAACAGTGAGTAACAGCTATGTTAACAACTATTTCGATGTCATAGCAGTAAGTTACTGGATTTGAAACCAGTCATTCAACTAGTGGGGTTTCTACCTAAAGAATAATTCAATAATGATACTTTGTGCTGTTTAAGAAATGTCCCTCTCTTTGGTCCAAATAGCCTTTGGGTGTTAACGCAAGGGCTCTTGGGAGATACTGCTTTCTCATTGTACCCTTTCGGTGCAGTAGGAAGCAAAGTGTCCTTAGTATGGAGAGGATTTTAAGGTCTATTTAAAATGTAGCTATCCATCTGGTGGGGATGTGGACTGCTTTTTTTAAATAGAAATCTGTTCTCATGATCCTCAGAATTGTAGAAATCTTTGCTCCTACAATTAAAAAAAGCAACACTGCCTTCCTCAATTCACTATATGCAAGAAAATACACATTTCACTGCGTTAGATAGATATTTAGAAAAGGGAGTCATAACGAACTTTGGGATATAGCTATATATTTTTATTGCACTTGAAAATATATTGTATAACAAACTTGTATTGATGGATACACATGTTTCACCCATAAACCCTCTGTATCCTGAAGTGGGGACAACTTTAAAAGCCACTTTGCATACATAGGTTTCATTTTGATGTATAGGCAATAAATAATATTCATGTCCGCAGGGCAGGTTTTATGGGAAGGTAATCTTAGGCAGCTGCCCAGATGCAGGAGATTTCCACCATAAGCAACAGAACCAAACCAACTGTCAGAGATAAAATGTCACTTTGGCTAACACAACAAAAATCACCACAGTGGCATCGCCAATCCATGCGCAGAGGCATCCACGTGGAAGACATGCAGGCCCAACCTACAGGAAAGCTTCTATTCGGGTATCCTGGAAGGACATGAAGGGAAAAGTGGATGTCTCCTTTCAAGTCACTCTTCTACCAGACAATCACCGAACGTTGCCATGGATGTGGCCCCTTAATGCTTATAGGTCATCAAATATGTTTTCTCACCCTCTAATCTTCAGACCTATAATCCACCCTAAGTGGAATATTCAGTGAAGTAATACAAAATGGCGGGGCCCCTGCAGAAAGTGTTGAGGAGCCCCTGAGCCTCGCATATCTTACAGATATTCATTGGAGGTGGGCTGAATGGGGGGCCTCTGAAGGCATGGGGGCCACTTGAATGGTTGCCCCCTGCCCCCAAGGGGCTGCACGGACCTCTGATACGCCCCTGGAGTATTTGCTTGTATGTTTTCCCTGCTCTATTGCAGGCGTAGTTCTGCCAGTGGTGTTCTCTGCCACGTGGAGCACAGGGGGTCACAATCTACTCTCTCTTCTGAAAGCAGTCACACTCCACACTTACACAGCAGCACGCGGGAGGTGTTCCCGGGATACTTTTCCCTTACATGGTGCAAATATGCGACAACCGCTGCAACACAATTCGGGCATTGTTCATACCTCAGATTGTCTGAAATTCAAGCGCCCCTCCTCTTAAGATGCAAAATCTGCTACTCTGATCAGAATGTTAGAGCCACATTGTGACCTTCATTCTTCCAATTTACTATGCACATACTGGGGGCTACTGTATATTTGTCAGTTGAGAGAAAAATCCCAAAGGGTGCTACAAAGAGGTAAAATTATATTGCGACGGGTGGCAGGATTCAAATCAAAGGCTAATCATTTGCATCAGTCAAATTGAAGTGGACTTATATGGAACCCTCATTTAAACTGAGATTCTTCAGAGCTACCTGGGTATTTCCAGAACTCTGAGCTAAGAAGGAAGGCAGTGAATCCCTGAAGCCAGCTGGAGTAGGAAAGCAGTCATACCACTTTAAGAAGACACAGTGATGACATCTAGTCACATATGAGAGTTTGTCCTTCAAGGAGCCTTCTGCATGATACGACAGACAGAACTACATTTATTGTCACCTTAAATGTTTAGGGCTGGATATACACAGACAATGGTGTTCATTTCGGATATATCCTTGCCTTCTCTCTGGAAGCAACCAGGATTTGTTTTCAGTGCAGACTGTTTGCATTTACATTAAGTAACAGATGCTCCATGTCATTTATCATCTGGTCCCACACGGGTTATGTGGCCTTTGCAATCTTCTCGCTCACAGCTGAGGTGATTAGTACATCCCTACACATACAAATGATGAGGATGGCACAGGATGCAGACAGCTCTCAGAAGCCATGAATCAATGCGCATGTTGGAGCAGTGATGACTCTATCCGTGTTTCTGATACTCTATTTCTGCTATTACTTAGCACATTCCCTCATCTTCAAAACGTTGTTGGGGACTCAAGTGTTCATCTACTCCTGCAACTAGATTTAAATCTACACTTTTTTTAAATTAACTTTTTCTGAGTGTAACAATATGCCAAGGTGTAGACTATCATGTCTCCACCGCTCAAATCAGGGGCTGGAGCTTGCTGCTCCTGCCCCGTCTCTCTGCCCTCTGTTGTCTGAGTCCAGCCCCTACCCTCTCCATTCTGCTCTCCATACTCCTTTGTACATGCCCCCCAACCCC
The DNA here is from genome assembly GCA_963921515.1 of Calotriton arnoldi. Taxonomy (NCBI): domain Eukaryota; kingdom Metazoa; phylum Chordata; class Amphibia; order Caudata; family Salamandridae; genus Calotriton; species Calotriton arnoldi. The sequence goes on along the minus strand of CAWUFW010010443.1, from coordinate 595,048 downwards.
CTTGCCCAATGTGTTCCTCTGTCCTGCCACTAACCCTCCAGCCTGCTATATGTGGTATGCTGTGCTGCCATTACCACCCCTTCCTGATTCTACATGGTCCCTGACCCCATCCTAACTTCCCTCTGTTGTCCGTGTGCATGCCTCTTTCCCCTCCCTTCTGCTCTCCATGGTACGTTATGCTTCCACTGCCCTTACTGCCTGCCCTGCATGATCAGCTTACTGCTCCTGCCTCTGCACCGTCCCCCTGCGCTTCCTTGTCGATGTGCATACCCCCTTCCTCCTGCTCTCCATGGTACTTTGTGTTGCCACTTCCCACCTGCTTGGCCTGCATGGTTCGTTGTGTTGCTATTGCCTCTTCCAGCTGCCCTGTGTGGTTAGCTTCTCACCTTCTCCACTCCCCCCCACCCTCCGTTAACTGAGACCGTGCCTCTCTTCCCTCCCTCCAGCCCTCCATGGTCAGTTAGCTTGCCCCTGCCCCCTCTCTCCTGCAATCAATTGTCTGTTGTGCTGCCACTGACCCTCTTGCCTGCTCTGCGTGATGAGCTTGCCACCTTTGCCTTCCTCCTCCTGACCTCCGCTGTCCATGTGCATACCCCTGTACCCTCCATACTGCTCTCCATGATTCACTGTGCTACCACGGATCCTCCCACCTGCCCTGTGTGGTGAACATACTGTCCATCTCCTTGACCTCCATTGTCCGTGGAGTGCCTCTTCCTCCTCCCTCTTGCCCTCTATGGTCCCTTGTGCTGCCTCTGCAATGCCGCCTGCCCTGTGTAGTCTATTGGGCCGTCACTATCCCTGCTGTCTGTCCTGTGTTGGATAAACATGCTGCACCTACCACTTACCTCCTGCCCTCCATTGCTTGAATCTGTTCCCCTACTGCATCTCTCCAGCCTTACACGGGCATGCTGTGCTGTCACTGCCCCTCCTTCTTTCCCTCCATGGTTTGTTGTGTTGCCATAGCCTCTCTTGCATGTCCTGCATGGTTGACTTGCCCCTGTCTCCCTCCCCCCTTTCCTCCATGGTCCGTTCTTCCGTCACTGATCGACCCACCTGCCCTGCATGGTCTTTTATGCTGTCACTACTCCTTCCTCCAGCCCAGCGTGGTCAGCTTGCTGCCTCTGCACCTGCTCCTCCCCTCCCATCCATTGTCCAAGTCCGTGCCCCTGCTCCCTCCCTTCCCACAGTGTCCTGAAAAATAACTAGAGCATTAACTGTCTGTAATAATTGTGGCACACCTGAAGTCATCTTGATGGAATCAAAACTGTGGAATCTAAAGCATTTTTTAAAGAAATGAAAAAACTAAGGAGATTCTTATTTCATAGAAATTGTGGTTAGTGCTCTAGAAAGCTAAAATGAGGACACATTCTCAATTAGAGACAAAGGCCCTTTAAACTAGTTGCTATTTTTATGTTTATCATCCAATTGTTTTGCATACTTTTACCATTGGGCTATATTTGGGCCTTAATTTCTTCATTTCCTGCAGGATCCTCTTAAGTAAATGATTTTAGTTATACAGTTGTGATTTAATCAAAATGGCGTTCAGGTGTGCCATACCTTTTTTTTTAAATGTCCTTATATCCCCAAGACAACCTTGAGTGCCCTTTGGAGCGAATGAGACTTCGGCAGGTGTTTTTGACCAAGGTGGCATTTCTTTAAACAATTCTCTCATTCAGTGCTTACGGGCAGTCCGACACTTTATAATGAGAACCCAGATTTATTCATTGGACTAGCAGCAACCACAATTCTTCTCATGGTGAAGTCACAGCGAAAACACGCCACAAAAGTATCCCACACCAGTTTAGACAAATAGTACATAAAACAAGACAAAAAGGGTGAAAATCCATTCAGTAGAATAATTCAGTAAAAATAGTGGCAAAAGCCATAAGCGCCAACTGTAGATATCTTGTTGTGTTGTGTAGCCCACTAATCCGTAGGATCTGCATGTTTGAGACAACATCAACTTTAGGTGAGGTGTTTAGACTGATTCCATGCACCCCCATAGGATATGTTAGCCTAGAGACCAGCTAGCTCACAGTGCCACCATAAGCCCCTCTAGCCCAAACAGGGAGCAAATGGTTTCTGGCAACCACTGAACTATCCTTTAGTGGACTTGCTCCTTCCACAGTGCAGCGCCGTCTGGTAGCTGCTGCTGCTGTCCCCATCTGCTGCTGTTGGTGCTACTGACCCGGAGGTGAGGAGTTCAAGGCCCTCCTCCACCCGCAGGCTCCTGCCTGCACCTCATCCCTGGTGGTCCAGTGGTAGAGCGTCACTGTTCTGCTGCTTGATTGCCCTTATATCCCTCTTTCTGCTGTATCTGTCCATCTTTCTGCTTTTCTCTTTTGCTTTTCTGCCTTTTCTTTTTTCTTCTCTTTTCTTCCTTTTTTCCCGCCTTCTATCTCGTTGCTCCTACGATTCCCCGCAGCCCGCCCCCCTCCAGTGTCCCTTCCCGCTCCCACATTTCCTGCCTCCCAGCTGTCCAGCCCCCCCCACAGCACTACTCACTGGTGCCCGCTACGTGGTGAAAGTGCAGTCCACTATTCTTTAGTGGACTTGCTCCTTCCACAGCGCAGTGCTGTCTGGTAGCTGCTGCTGCTGACCCCATCTGCTGCTGCCGGTGCTACTGACCCGGAGGTCAGGAGTTCGAGGCCCTCCTCCACCCGCAGGCTACTGCCTGCGCCTCAACCCTGGTGGTTCAGTGGTAGAGCATCACTGTTCTGCTGCTTGACTGCCCTCCTAGCCCTCTTCCTGCTGTATCGGTCCCTCTTTCTGCTTTTCTCTTTTGCTTTTCTGCCCCTGCCTTTGCTTTTTTCTTCTCTTTTCTTCCTTTTTTCCTGTCCTGTCCCTCATCGCCCCTGCTGCTGCGATCCCCTGTGGCCCCGCCCCCTCCAGTGTCCCTTCCCGCTCCCACATTTCCCACCTCCCAGTTGTCCAGCCCCCCCTGCAGCACTACTTAATGGCGGCTGCTGCGCGGCCGAGCCGCTGGCACGCTAAAGGCAAGCCTGTCTGCACCCGTCTGCGCCTGGACAGTGCCCAGCGACAGGGACCCTGCTTCTCGAACATTCCACTGCTACGACACCAGCACCCTCCTCGCCCTCATCCCTGGACACCGCCTGCCATCTAGCATCACCGAAGAAGAGCCTTAGACCCTTCGCCTGCTGGAACTGCAACTGCACCTTCATCCACACCAACACGCCAGCTCTTCTTGCCGCCCAGCCGACCAACAGCGCACCCATCAGGCTCAACTGCATCCTCCTCAATGTGTTCTTTTCACAAACATGCCACAGAAATCTGGGACCTCCTTGATGCAACCTCTCCTGACATCGCTTTCTTCACAGAAACTTGGACCAACCCCTGCTCCGGACCGGACATTGCTATCCCCATACCCGATGGCTACAGAATCACTCGCAAGAACCGCCCCGACCACCCAGGAGGAGGAATCGCCATTGTTCACAAAAACACACTCCGACTGACCACGCACTCTAATGACCCAACAACGACCTCATCACACCCCAGGCTCTTGCATCCACTGACTACATCCTACTCAGAGACCTCAACTTCCACCTGGACAACTCCAGTGACCAGAACACTGCCTCCCTTCTGGAGAACCTCACCAACATTGGACTCAAGCAGCTAGTCACCGCACCGACCCACACAGCCACACACGCTTGACCCTGTCTTCTCCGCCAGCAGGAACGTCAGCTACAACCACGCCACCAAACTCTCGTGGACCGACCATCACTGCGTGCATCACGCCTTCGCCACACCCACCGTACATCACCATCATCATCACACCCCTCGCAGCTGGATCAAGGCCACTGAAGAACGTCTCATCAACTCCCTCAGGACAACCACTCCACAAATGCCTACGGACGCCAACATAGCAGCACGCATCCTCAACTGATGGATCTTCAACTGCGCCGACACCCGAGCACCCCTCAAGAAAAGACCAGGCAAACAACACTCCAAGAAGGCCAGCTGGTTCACTCCCACCCTCCACGAGTCCAGACGGACTTGCAGACACCTCGAGAAGAGATGGAGGAACAACAAAACCCCAGAAACTCACACAACCTTCAAATCCGCCGTCAATGCACACCACCTCGTCCTGAATACCACAAAGAAAACGGCCCTCCAAGACAGATTCAACGCCAACGCACACAACAGCAAAGAACTCTTTGCCATTGTCAAGGAGTTCGCCAGGCCCAACAGTGCGACCATAGACGTTCCCCCCAAGACCTCTGAAACAAACTCGGCACCTTCTTCACCACAAGATCAGGAAGCTCTATGACAGCTTCAACACCCTAGACCCAGCCACCACACCCGCCACCATCGCACACAACTAAGCCACACCCCACCAGACCGTGCTCTGCTGGACCCCGCTCACAACAGAGGATATGCTCAACACCATGAAGAGCATCCACTCAGGAGCCTTGACGGATCCTTGCCCGTACCACATCTTCCACAGAGCAGCTGCCATCATCACCCCCCAGCTGCACCGCACCATCAACTGCTCTATCAAAACCACCACCTTCCCCGATGACTGGAAACATTCCAAGATCAACCCCCTGCTGAAAAAGCTGTCCTCAGACCTGACAGACCTCAAGAAATTCAGACCCATCTCTATCCTCCCCTTCCCAGCCAAGGTCATCGAGAAGGCCATCAACGCCCAACTCTCTTAGTTCATAGAAGTGAACACGTCTTGGACATCTCCCAATTCGGCTTCCGAAGCAACCACAGCACAGAGACTGCACTCCTCACTGCCACTGACAACAACCGCTCCCTCATCGACCAGGGTGAGACCAAAGCCCTCATCCTACTAAACCTCCCATCCGCCTTCGACACTGCCTCCCACCTCACCCTAATCACAAGACTCCACAACGCCGGCATCCACAACAAGGCTTTGGACTGAATCCACTCATTCCTCACTGGCCGGACCCAGTGAGTCAGACTATCACTGTTCCTCTCAGAACCCACAGAGATCAGCTGTGGAAAACCCCAGGGTTCCTCCCTGAGCCACACCCTCTTCAAAGTCTACATGGCCCCCCTCGTAGCCATCGTCAGAAGCCACAGACTTAACATTGTCTCCTACACCAACAACACCCAGCTGATCCTCTCCCTCACCATTGAACCCACAATAGCCAGAACCAACTACCAACGTGGAATGAAGGCCATTGCTACCTGGATGAAAGACAGCTGCCTCAAGCTCAACTTGGACACGACCAAAGTACTCATCCTGGGAACCACCCCTTCAGCCTGGAACGACTCCTGGTGGCCAGCCACTCTGGCATCTCCTCCCACTCCGACGGACCACACATGCAACCACGGCATCATACTGGACTCATCGCTCACTATGAACTGCCAAATCAATGCAGTTTCCTCAGTCTGCTCCCACAAGCTTCGCCTGCTTTGAAAGACAATCAGATGGATCCCCACAGAATCCAGAAAGATGGTCACTAACGCACTCATCACCAGCAGACTCAACTATGGCAACTACAGAACGTCCAAAACACCACAGCGAGACTGGTCCTTGACATCCCCCTCTGCAGCCACATCACACAACACCTCTGAAAACTCCACTGGCTCTTAGTCAACAAGAGAATCACTTTCAAGCTCCTCACTCACGCCTACAAGGCTCTACATGATGAATGACCAGCATACCTGAACCACTGCCTCACATTCCATGTACCCGCCAGACAACTCCGATCCTCCCAACTCACCTTTGCCTCCGTCCCCAGGATCCACATGACCAGAACCAGAGGAAGGTCATTCTCCTACCTTGCCGCCAGGACCTGGAACACCCTGCGCCTCCACCTCAGGCAATCCACGTCGCTGTCCCAATTCAGGAAGGACCTCAAGACCTGGCTCTTTGAATGATCCTCCACCCAGTCCAACCAGCAGCCCCCATCGCCTTGAGACCCTCACGGCGAGTAGCCGTACTATACAAGATCCTGATTGATTGATTGATAGAACATGACAACACTGACCCCTCAGGGATCGTGGTAACAGATCTAGAACCCTTCCGCTCAGTGACTTGTGCATCTTGTTCTCAGAGAAGTATACAGAGAATAAACATGGGACGTTTTCAATATATTTATTGAATACATGTGCTGTGATAATCAGTAGACAGAAGCAAATTAAAGTGATTACAAGCACCAAAAGAATAAATTGCAGATATAGTTCTACCATGGTGCTAAAACAGTGTGTATATACAGGCATATAAAGCTAGGTAGTAATCAGATGTACTCCTACTATGCAATCCCTACTCTATGAGTGTTTAGAGTGTATGTTGGTGTAGAGCCAAGAATCCCCCACAGGATAGTCCAACCCCATTACCTGGCAGGAGAGAATGTAGGACCCTGTCTTGGTCATGAGCCAGACACTCCTCATGGAGATGGTAGGCAGAGATCCCTCGGTGTCAGCTGAAGTGTTTCCTCTGCTAACCCCCGGAAATGCTTCTTTATTTATAATAAAAAGCATCCTTGTGATGTATATGCAGATTAGTTTTGTTATAGGTATGCAGATAGCCCTGTCGTCTCGTGGATGAAGCTAGAATGACATTTGTACTGTGCGCGTAAAATCCTTGTACTCCGTGTTCGAAGCATCATGATAATGTTGCGCGAAACCAGATGTGTAAGCAAAGCAGTTTCAGAGAAACTAATCCAACATTGTCACACACGCACCTATGTGCAAAAGGGGTCACTGACACAATATCGTTGTAAATAAATATTGATGTAAAAAATATCAAGTAAAAAATATAGACAACAAAAATATCGACTCCTATAATTAAACAAGTACAAAAATATCGACTAAAAAATATCGATGTAAAAAATATAGATGTATAAAATATCGACTGTTATATAAATATAAAATAAAATAATATATATCAAATATATTAAATATTAAATTTAATTTTAACGAAATAAAATAAATTTAATATATATTTTAATAAAATATAACAAATAAACTTAATAAAAAGATAAACACACAAACATAATTATTTATGTATATATATTAACTTTAAAACAATTAATAAACTATTATTTTTAATTTATGTTAAAGTTAAAAATTATATAAAATAGATAAATATATATATATGATTTAAAATATAAAAAACAAAAATCTATAATAAATTAAAACATTAAACTATTAAAAAATATTTAAACTTAAATTTCACAATACAGTCAGTGCAACAGTAGGGAAAGTGTTGGATAGCGGAGGGGTAAAAATAACTATTTCCACTCCAGTAAGAGGAACAGTAGGGAAAGTGTTGGATAGCAGAGGGGCAATAAATATTATTCCACTCCAGTGAGTGCAACAGTAGGGAAAGTGTTGGACAGCGGAGGGGTAAAATTTACTATTCACACTCCAGTGAGTGCAACAGTAAGGAAAGTGTTGGATAGCAGAGGGGTAAAATTTACTATTCCCACTCCAGTGAGTGCAACAGTAGGGAAAGTTTTGGATAGCGGAGGGGTAAAAATTACTATCCCCACTCCAGTTAGTGCAACAGTAGGGAAAGTGTTGGATAGCGGAGGGGTAAAAATTACTATTCCATCTGCAGTGAGTGCAACAGTAGAGAAAGTGTTGGATAGCGGAGGGGTAAAATTTACTATTCCCACTCCAGTGAGTGCAACAGTAGGGAAAGTGTTGGATAGCGGAGGGGTAAAAATTACTATTCCATCTGCAGTGAGTGCAACAGTAGAGAAAGTGTTGGATAGCGGAGGGGTAAAATGTACTATTCCCACTCCAGTGAGTGCAACAGTAGGGAAAGTGTTGGATAGCAGAGGGGTAAAATGTACTATTCCCACTCCAGTGAGTGCAACGGTAGGGAAATTGTTGGATAGCGGAGGGGTAAAAATTACTATTCCCACTCCAATGAGTGCAACGGTAGGGAAAGTGTTGGATAACGGAGAGGCAAAAATTAATATTCACACTCCAACAGTTATAAAAGAAATAAAAAATTAAAAAATTAAGAAAGATTATAAAAATAAATAATATTTTAAAAATTGGAAAAAAATATGTATTATATATATAAAAGAAAACATTATTAATATTAATTACATATAATAAATACCTACAAATATTATATAAAATTAAATATTAACTAAATAAAGAAAATAATTCTTTTAAACTAGAAAATATTTACAAACAAAAACATTAACACATAAATGTATTTATTATATTTCCTACCCTATAACACCACACCAATAACAACACACTTGAACATTTTAAATTACATTTACTTCCATAATTAACATAATTAATAATCAATTCAAAAAATATTATTAAAAAAACTAATAAACATTAATTAACTACACACACTTTAACACTATAATGTCCACAACACACACCTAAATGTATGTATAAAATAATAAAACACAATTAAAACATATTTTCAAATTAAAAACTATTACTATTAACAACTAATTATAAAGTAATTAAAATGTATTTAATACCCAACCTTTAGCCCTTTAAAAGTAAAAACAAAACACAAAAAAATAAACAATTACCCAAAATAAATATCAAAATATTAACATTAATTAACAACTATGGGGCAGATTACGATATAGCTAGGAAAGCCCTCCATACGACTCAGATCCGGAGGGCTTTCCTAGCGAATTGCGCTGTGCGAGTCCGAGTGACCGATTCCGATGCACCCGTATGATGATGGACTGGTTCGCTCGGACTCCCATTGAACTCGATGGGAGCCCGTGTACCGCACGCGTACACAGGCTCCCATTGCAAAAAGGGGTGGGTGGGGAAAAGCGAGCACCCTGTGGCAGGCACCCATGGTGCCCACCACACTCTGCATGTATTGAAAGGGGGGACCCATGGGTACCCCCCTGCGACCAATTCGGAGGGCCCAGGGTGAAGGGGGGCCTGCTAAGGCCCCCCAAAGTCCGATTCCCACAGCCGTTTTGTCCCGGCAAAACCGAGTGGATACGGCTGTCCGAATCGTTCATCGTACTCGCTCATTCGGAAGCCGGCTCCATTGTGCGGCACGAATCGGCTTCGAACGAGTCGGACTGACAAGATCAGGTTTGGAAACGATTTGATCGGCGCGGACGAGATCTTCGCATCGTATTTGGTCGTTCGGAACGGAGTACGATTCGATCGGAACCATAGGATCCAAATCAGATTTGCTTGTTCCAGAACCCGTCCAGAGGCCTTCCGAACGAGATTGTAATCTGCCCCTATATATTAATTAAACACAAATTACTTCCCCATCATTACCTTTATAAACACCACAACACACACCTAAAACGAATTACACAATTGCCATAATAAATGTTTAATTAATTAAATTAATATCAATTAACATATAATTATTAATAAAAATAAATAAACTACTTAACACCCTTTACCCCTATAAACCCCAAAACACAAACCTAAAATTAATTACACAATTACCATAATTAAATACCAATTAATGAATTATAATTAACAACCAACTATTAATTCATCAAATAAAAATAAATTACTTCCCACCCTTTACACCTATAAACACCAAATCACACACCTAAAATTAATTACACAATTACCATAATTAACTACCAATTAATTAAAATTAATTAACAAACAATTATTAATCCATCAATTAAAAATAAATTACTTCCCACCCTTTACACCTATAAACACCTTAAAACACACACCTAAAAATAATTACACAATTACCATAATTAATTATAAATTAAATAATTATTAATTAACAACAAATTATTAATTATTTAATAATAAATTACTTTACACATTTAACACTATAATATCTCAATTAAACAAATATTAATAAATAGAAAATAATCAATTAATTTAATATAATGAAATTACTTCCCACCATATTCCCTATATACCCACAACCCGCTACGGAACTAAAAACGCAAAATTCAAAAAAGATTAATAACTACTAAAAATGTAACACATATATTAAAAATACAAACAATTCTTATACAAAAAAAATACATCACATGTATTTAAAACATATAGTAAAAACATAATACTAATTAAAAAAATCAATATTTTTAACAACTATATTTTTGCAAATGATATTAAATACTTCAATATTTTTAAAATCGATATTACTTATATTAAGTCGATATTCTTGACCACGATGATCTTGCTGACGATATTTCTGAACCACGACTAAATTGACCCAGTTAGGCCCGCTAAACAGAGTACTTTAAATCTTGGTTTGTGGAGTGATGCGAGGATCCGCATCAAAGATGTATCTTGCAGCTGAAGCGATACGTCGGTTCCGTGATGCGGCGAGGCTGCCATGAGAGATCCTGAGTCGTTGTGGAGATTCCCGAGTCATGGAGAATCCCATCGACGAAGGCTGGCAATGCGAAGTCCAGCCTCGAAGATGCACTGACCAGTCGGGGAGATGTGATGCGGAGTCGGTCGTAGAAGCTTCCATCGATGAGAGATGTGTCAGGACCTGATCGTATTGCGCCTACCTAATTGGGCCGAAACTAAAGTAAAACTACAAGTCCCATGATGCCCAGCGTAGGAGGGGCTATTTACAGGAAGGACGCACACCGGCCGGTGTGCGTAATTCTGCATCCGGTTTTCTCTCTCTCGGCGGAGGGAGAGGTTCGTGACATTTCCTTCCCGTTTGGTTCGAAGCGGCAGGACGGAAGTATTTTGGCATCTGGCTCCTTGAGAGGTTTCACTGACGAGTGCGGCTGGAGAAAGGAGCATTGTCGATGTTCGTCCTCACCTTGAGCGCGGTGAGTTCTCTGGCTTGTCACGGAGAGGCTTCCCCGTGAGCAAGCCCTTTTTCAGCATATGTTCTCTTGTATGCTCGGAAGTATCGGAGCTTGTTGACATCGTTTTTAGAGCGGAGTGCGGTGGTGAATTCTGACCACGCATTGCCGTCTTGCAGGTCATCGGAGTGACTTGCTGGAAAGTACTTTAATTTGGATTTCCTCAATTTACCAAGCGGAATGCAGTGGTGAATCAACCACGCATTACCGTTGTTGGGGTTGAATTTCTTGGTTTTCTTGGTCTTCCCTTCAATCCTATAGCAGAGGACAAGTATTAGTACCAGAGCGGAACGTAGTGGTTAGCTACCACACATTACCGTGTCTGGGTAAAGCGCTCTTAACATTACCTTTTTTTTTTGGGTTCATTCTAAACCTTGTGGAACATTGTGGGCTTGTATTATTCCTGGAGAATTATCCAGGGCATTCCGTGGTCCATGTACAGTAATGGAAAACTACTCAATCCAGGGTAGTTCATGTACAGGTGTTCTCTCTTCCATATACCGAAGTATTGTTACTGGTAGGTATGTGGAGTGATTGATGCATTGTCTTCTGAAATGAATAGGGATAACCTACGAGTACCTTCATGTATGCTTTCTTTGTGTTATAGAGGTACACCGGATTTATGTGAGACCACCAGTTACCTAGAGAGTACTGAACAACAGTCCATAGCACAAGGTATAAAGCGAACCTAGCGAGAACATATGAGAGTAGAGTTACCACTGCCTGTTGTTTTATGCACTTGTTCTTTCTTGTTACAGGTTCCGTTCCCTGCTGTCCCTTCCCTATCCTTTTCCCTCGCCTGATCGCTCTAATACTCTGTGTTCATGTTCAGAGTTGGGGATGTCAGGAGGTGGACTCTTTATTGCTGCACCTGGATTCTGAGGAGTGTCCTCTTTATATGAAGAGGAACCTGACAGAATTACGCACCCACAAAATCAAACTCTTCCCAGTCCTGGTGTAGCAATAATATGGCGTCCATGGAAGATGTCCTTCATGCTCTGGTGTTGGTTCAACAGGAATTAGCGTCCTCAAAGGCGGAAACAGCCGCCTTAAGGGAGAAGGTAGAGAAATTGACCAGAAACCCTTTCGATGCCACAGCGGCAGCTTCTCAAATTCAAGTCACAGTCCCGCCTCCCATTCCCTTGGCTAGTCCTGAGAGATATGCGGGGATCCTCAAAAATTCAGGTTTTTCTGACACAGATCATGCTGCATTTCTCATGCAAACCTGCTTCTTTCCCTACTAATCATTCTAGAGTGGCTTTTGCAATCTCGTACTTGGTAGGTGATGCAGCCAGTTGGGCTGTTCCCTGGTTAGAAACAATGATGCAGTGTTATCGGATTGGTCCGCGTTCAGAGCAGAATTTGAGAGAGTGTTCGATAGAAGGGCGACGACCTTTAGTGCTGACCGTGAGCTGCTAGATCTGAAACAAGGGAGGAATGATCTGATAACCTATCTCACCAAGTTTAACCGATTAGTGGCAGAAACGGCCTGGCCCGAGGAGAAAAGAATGTCTCTTTATTATCAAGGATTAAGGGATGATATGAAAGATGTATTAGCTCAAATCGACCCCCAGCCTACCAATTGTACCGATATGATCAATTTGACGCTACGGCTGGATAGCCGATTAACGGAGAGAGGTGGGGATAGGAAGAAAGCAGATAGAGGGGTTATCGACCAGAGAGACTCCCTAGTAGGGCAGCGTCCAGCACAGAGGCTGGGGCTGAACCTATGGAAATAGGCGCCATAAGAGCCCCTTTGACCCGAGAAGAGAGGGAGAGTAGGAGAGTACAAGGTCTGTGTATGTACTGTGGGAGAAAGGGGCACTATGTGAGGAGTTGCCCTTCTAAACCCAAAACATCCGGCCCTTGGTCGCAAAACAAGAAGTTGGCGGTGTCCCTTTCCCGACCCGAGAGGGGGAACCTTGGTGAGTCAAGTATAGAAGGGGAAGCAGGTAAGGAGTGGAGACTTCCATCCTTATCTACGGTTGCAGTACAAGACACTGAATCCCATATTGTGCTTCCTATGTGTTTGGAGAGCGCTCACAGGTTTCATCAGGTGTTAGTAATGTTGGACTCAGGTGCCACTGGGAATTTTATAGACAGTGGTTTGGTAACACGTTTGGCCCTACTGAGAGTGCCTAGGGAAAACCCGGAGGAAGTCCTGGCAGTAGACGGCCAGCCTCTGAAATCTGGTCTCCTTACTGAGCATACAGAGGCGGTTCTCCTGTCCATGGCAACTGTTAATGGGAATCATGTGGAGGAATTGATGTTAAACATTATTGAGGCTCCACAGTATGAGGTGATTCTAGGGATGCCGTGGTTAAGTCATCACAATCCCACCATTGATTGGAGAAAAAGACAGTTGTGTTTACGTCAGATGTTTGTCAGGGCCATTGTATACAGGACATACCTTCTCAGGCGGCGGCGTTAACGTATCCATTTGTTGTGGCTACGGCAGCGGAGAAGGTGATGTCCCTACCTCTGGAATATGAGAGCTTTTCAGACGTATTTAGTGAGACCCAGGCCGAAAAACTCCCTCCCCATAGGGAGTATGACGGTCGCATTGATTTGGTGGAGGGAGCCAATGTCCCTGCTTGTAGGGTGTATGCCTTGTCCGTGCCAGAAACAAAACACCTGAGGGAATATCTAGACCATTATCTGGAGATTGGGTTTATTAGGCCTTCCCGTTCCCCAGCAGCATCTCCCCTTTTCTTCATAGCTAAAGCTAATGGGGATTTGAGGGCCTGTATTGACTACCGAATGCTGAACAAAAACACTGTTCGCAATCGGTACCCTTTACCACTTATCACGGTTTTGCTGGATCAGGTGAGGGAGGCCAAAATCTATACCAGACTGGATTTGAGAGGGGCTTACCACCTGGTGCGCATCAGGGCTGGGGATGAGTGGAAAACCGCCTTTAAGACACGATACAGACTTTTTGAGTATACTGTAATGCCGTTTTGCCTTTGCAATGCTCCAGCGGCATTCCAGTATTTTCTCAATGATGTTCTTAAAGAATATGTGGACCACTTTGTAGTGGTCTACATCGATGACATCCTGATCTACTCTAGCTCCCGACAGGTACACAGGGAACAAGTTATCTTGGTGTTAGAAAGACTGAGAGAACAACACTTATACTGTAAATTGAGCAAGTGTGAGTTCAGTGTCTGTGAGGTGGAGTTTCTAGGAGTGATGCTTTGTCCGGAAGGGTTACACATGGCGGAGCGGAAAGTACAAGCAGTATTGGATTGGCCAACCCCCAAAACCGTGAGAGACGTACAATGTTTTCTGGGATTTGCGAACTACTATCGCAGATTCATCATGCGTTTCTCTCAGGTGGCAGTCCCTATCTCACGGCTACTCCGAAAAGGGGTTCCTTTCCATTGGTCCCAGGAGGCGGAGGAAGCGTTCACCTTTCTGAAACAAGCATTCACCACGGCCCCTGTTCTCGCACATCCTAAATTGGAGCATCCGTTTGTGGTAGAAGCGGATGCCTCAGATGAGGCTATCGGGGCCATCCTCTCACAAAGAGATCCGATGTCCGGACAACTCCATCCAGTAGCCTATCTGTCCAAAAAACTGAACCCGGCGGAGTTGAATTACACCATCGCCGAAAAAGAACTGCTGGCGATTAAGAAGGCTTTCCAGGAATGGAGACAGTATTTATGGGGGCTCGCCATCCCATTACTGTTTATTCAGACCACAGAAATTTACAGTACATGAGAACTGCTCGACATCTTTCTCAACGACAAATGAGGTGGATGCTGTTTTTGCAGAATACGACTTTATAGTCACCTTTAGGCCTGGAATCGACAACCGTAAGGCAGACTCATTGTCCAGGCTGGAATCAGGGGAAGCCCATAAAGAAAAAGAGTCCCAAGCAATAATCGAGCCCTCACGAGTACTATGTGTGGTGAACGCAGAACGCTTCTTAGAGGAGGTGCGGAGTTACAAAAAACAAACCGTGTGGGAGAAATGGGCGGGTCAAGAAACTAATCGCACAGTGAAACAGGGGCTGCCTTTCTATCAAAACAAGTTATATTTGCCCACGCTTGCATTGCGAAAGAAGGCTTTTGTTTGGTGTCATGCATCTCCATTGGCCGGACTCCCGGGAAAGCTCAAAACGATTCGGCTAGTACAAAGGCATTTCTGGTGGGAATCTATCAACAACGATATTTCCACTTGGGTGGCCAAATGTGAGGAGTGTGCCCGGGCTAAGAGCGCTAACACCCGGAAACAAGGGTTACTTATGCCATTACCTACCCCTCAAAGACCCTGGCAAACGTTCAGTCTGGATTTCATAATGGGGTTACCCCTTGAACAGGGATTTTCAGCGATTCTGGTGGTAATCGACAGCCTCACGAAGTTGGGGCATTTTATTCCTTGTAAAAACCTGCCTACGGCGGGACAAACTGCGCAACTACTTCTGACCAATGTCATCAGAATACATGGTTTGCCGGAAGCCATTATTTCTGACAGAGGGCCCCAATTCATAGCACGGTTCTGGAAAACGTGGTGCAAGGCCTTGCATATTGAGTCTTCGCTCTCTACCAGTTTCCATCCGCAGACCGATGGACAAACAGAGAGACTTAACCAGACCTTGAAAAAGTATCTCCGGTGTTATGCGAGGAGGCGCAGGACTCATGGGTGTCTCTCTTGTGGATGGCCGAATTGGCTTACAATAACGCTTGGCATTGTTCGGTGGGGGTATCCCCGTTCCATGCAACTTTTGGTTTTGATGCGAAAATCCTACCTGTCAGTCTTCCAGATGACATCGTAGACCAACCCTCGGTACTGGGACATATAAAGACCCTGCGATCAATACATCAGAAGGTCCGGCAACATTTGACACAGGCAAAGAGGGTCTATAAGAAGTGGGAGGATCTCCACAGACAAGCAGGTCCGATATATCAAGTTGGTGATCGGGTGTGGTTGTCCACAAAAAACATTCAATTTAAACTGCGTAGTGTGTTCCACCCTAGGTACATCGGCCCTTATACCGTGATCAAGAAGATCAATCCAGTGGCTTACAAGCTGAAGTTGCCAGGCAGCCTTCGTATCCACCCTGTTTTTCACTGTAGTCTCCTGAAGCCTGCTGCGGCGGCACGACGACGTGCACCTCCTCCTGTGTCCTGTGATGGGGGTCTGGAATACGTGGTTCGGTGTATTCGGGACTCGAAGTGGAGAAAGGGTGTCCTGTGGTATCTCATCTCATGGAAGGGTTATTCGGCGGAGGATGACACCTGGGAGCCTTGTCATAACGTGCATGCTCCCGTTGCTGTCCGCTCCTTCCATAGACGGTTTCCTGACCGACCTGGTCCTAGGAGGCGCCCGGCAGGGAGGCCTACTGTCAGGACCTGATCGTATTGCGCCTACCTAATTGGGCCGAAACTAAAGTAAAACTACAAGTCCCATGATGCCCAGCGTAGGAGGGGCTATTTACAGGAAGGACGCACACCGGCCGGTGTGCGTAATTCTGCATCCGGTTTTTTCTCTCTCGGCGGAGGGAGAGGTTTGTGACATTTCCTTCCCGTTTGGTTCGAAGCGGCAGGACGGAAGTATTTTGGCATCTGGCTCCTTGAGAGGTTTCACCGACGAGTGCGGCTGGAGAAAGGAGCATTGTCGATGTTCGTCCTCACCTTGAGCGCAGTGAGTTCTCTGGCTTGTCACGGAGAGGCTTCCCCTTGAGCAAGCCCTTTTTCAGCATATGTTCTCTTGTATGCTCGGAAGTATCGGAGCTTGTTGACATCGTTTTTAGAGCGGAGTGCGGTGGTGAATTCTGACCACGCATTGCCGTCTTGCAGGTCATCGGAGTGACTTGCTGGAAAGTACTTTAATTTGGATTTCCTCAATTTACCAAGCGGAATGCAGTGGTGAATCAACCACGCATTACCGTTGTTGGGGTTGAATTTCTTGGTTTTCTTGGTCTTCCCTTCAATCCTATAGCGGAGGACAAGTATTAGTACCAGAGCGGAACGTAGTGGTTAGCTACCACACATTACCGTGTCTGGGTAAAGTGCTCTTAACATTACCTTTTTTTTGGGGGTTCATTCTAAACCTTGTGGAACATTGTGGGCTTGTATTATTCCTGGAGAATTATCCAGGGCATTCCGTGGTCCATGTACAGTAATGGAAAACTACTCAATCCAGGGTAGTTCATGTACAGGTGTTCTCTCTTCCATATACCGAAGTATTGTTACTGGTAGGTATGTGGAGTGATTGATGCATTGTCTTCTGAAAAGAATAGGGATAACCTACGAGTACCTTCATGTATGCTTTCTTTGTGTTATAGAGGTACACCGGATTTATGTGAGACCACCAGTTACCTAGAGAGTACTGAACAACAGTCCATAGCACAAGGTATAAAGCGAACCTAGCGAGAACATATGAGAGTAGAGTTACCACTGCCTGTTGTTTTATGCACTTGTTCTTTCTTGTTACAGGTTCCGTTCCCTGCTGTCCCTTCCCTATCCTTTTCCCTCGCCTGATCGCTCTAATACTCTGTGTTCATGTTCAGAGTTGGGGATGTCAGGAGGTGGACTCTTTATTGCTGCACCTGGATTCTGAGGAGTGTCCTCTTTATATGAAGAGGAACCTGACAAGATGAGAGGGCCTGCGCCAAGGATGCATCGCGCAGCAGCAGTTCCTATTAGCCTGCGGGCTGCGAAGGCGATTTGGGTCTTGCGGCAGGTCTGATCCACACAGCGGAAGAGGTGAGTCGGTTCAGCTGGATTCACAGAGGCTTTAGGCCAACTTCCAAGGGTCCAGGACTGGGGTGGCACCACTTAGCAGGGTAGAGTCACAGATGGCAGTCCAGGCACTGGGTTGTTGGAGCCTACTGTCCCTGAGGCTCTAGTAAGGACAGCCAACTAGCCTTGGAGTTACTCTGGGGTCCTGGGTTCAACAGATGCAGGCCCATTCCTTCGCACAGAGGCAGAAGGGTAGCGGGTCAGCACAGCAAGGCAGTACTACTTTAGAGCAGCAGTCCAGCAGAGTGGCAGTCCTTTCAGAAGAACATCAGTCCTTCTTCCTGGCAGAGTATACACAGTTCCAGAAGTGTACTGAAGAGGTGATGTCTGAGGCCCAATATTTTTCTCTTGGGGTATATTGTTGTTTCATGATGTCATTTGAGATATCATCAGTGATGTCATGAATGGTGTCATAGAACATGTCATGTGTGATGTAATATGTGATGTCATAAACAATGCATGGCGGGGCGCAACTGGTGAACTTCAGTTTTTGCTTCTTTTACTTCAAAATGTTAATGTTATCACTGACAAATTCACATAACTATAACATGACTTTAACCTTTGTTTTTTTAAGTGAATGTGTGTGTATATATATATATATATTCACTGAAAAAACCATAGGTTTCAGGGACGTTATAGTTACAAATTAGCATTTAAAAACCTTAGAAATTCACTGAAAAACCATAGGTTTTAGGGACAGTTATAGTTAGTTGGACATTGCACTCGTACAAAACCCATGAAATTCCCCGTTATAGTTAGTCCAGCTAACTATAACTCGCGCCCCGCAATGCACTGCTGATGACGTCACATATTACATCACTCATGACATGGTCAGTGACATCACTGATGACATCACTGATGACATCTCAAATGACATCACTGATGACATCATCCAGTGACTGTGTGTTTCTGTAAAGTTTAAATATTTTTAATATATATAGGAAAAGACGTATTGAAGAATGAGTGGGTGTGTAAGTGTCTGTATGGATGATTTAGTAGGTGCGTGACTGACTGTATAAGTGAGTGATTTAACGTATCTTACTGAATGCATGGGTTAGTGACTAAACTGGGTGAATGTCTGTATCCGTCTGTCTGTTGCTGTGTAAGTGGCTGCATGTGTTTGTGAATAGCTACATGAGTGTCTATATGAGTTATTGAATGCTTGTGTGAGTGTCTGTATGGGTGCCTGAGTGTTTGTGTGGGAGGGTGTGTGCGACTCTGTGCATAGATGTGTGAGTGGGTGATTCACTGGGTGGATGGTTTCAAGAGTGCATCTGTGATAGACTGTATGGGTGGGTAAGTGTGTGTAAGAGTGTGTTAGTGAGTGAATGTATGTCCCAGTGGTACATGTGTGAGTAACTACATATGTGAAAGGCAGTATATATGTGTGTTGGAGTATATAAATAGCTATAAGCGAGAGTGAGTGATTGTGATAGTGGCTGTATGGATGAGTGTGTGCTTGTATCAGTGATTGTATAAGAGCGTAAGAATGTGCTAGTATTTGTATGAGTAAGTGAGCTGGTGTGTGTATAACTGTATAGGTGAGTAAATGGTAGTGTGTTAAATTATTTGCATGACTGACTAGGTGTGTGAGTACCTCTATGGATGAGTGGCGGTGTTTGAGTGTCTATATAGGAGTATGAGTGCATATGATAGTCCTGTACTGAGTGACCATAAGTATGAGTGACTGTACGGGTGAGTGAGTGGATGTGTGCGTAGACCTAAGAATCAGTGAGTGGGTATGTAGTTATTGGTGTTGGAGTGTCTATGGTTTTGCGAATGGCAGTCTGTAATTTAGAGTGGGTGTATCAAAGGTTACATTAGGGTGTGAGAAGATGCATGAAATTATCACGTGGATGATGTCATCAGTGATGTCATTTGAGATGTCATCAGTGATGTCATCAGTGATGTCACTGACCATGTCATGAGTGATGTAATATGTGACGTCATCAGCAGTGCATTGCGGGGCGCGAGTTATAGTTAGCTGGACTAACTATAACGGGGAATTTCACGGGTTTTGTACGAGTGCAATGTCCAACTAACTATAACTGTCCCTAAAACCTATGGTTTTTTCAGTGAATTTCTAAGGTTTTTAAATGCTAATTTGTAACTATAACGTCCCTGAAACCTATGGTTTTTCAGTGAATTTCAAAGGTTTTTTAAATGCTAATTTGTAACTATAACATGTCTGAAACCTACGGTTTTTTCAGTGAATTTCAAAGGTTTTTAAATGCTAATTTCTAACTATAACGTGCCTGAAACCTATGGTTTTTCAGTGAATTTCAAAGGTTTTGTAAATGACAATTTTTAAATGTATTAATTGTTATATTAATTTTTTTCATACTGATTTACTACATTTTTAGAAACAATTTTTTTACATATTTTATTTTTTAAATTACATTGTAATTACATTATACATTACATTACAAAAAATACTTTCTCAGAATGAATTACTTTAGTTTAAATACTTTGCACATAGGCAATAGACTTTTAAGTACAGTAGTTACAGTTGTTGCAATGGGCAACACATTTTCAAACACAATGCAACATTCAGCTCAATGTGAATTTCTAGTTAAATGCAATTAGTTACTTTATGGATTACTTTTCTAACCACAGGACTGGATCCTAGATTCAGTCCTGGGACATCTCCTGTAAACAGTTGAGTAAAAGCGTTTTGGTTACAGTACTGATTTTTAAGGAATATTATTGTATTTTAAAAGTTGACACTTAGAAACTTTTTCTCATATAGTCACCAATGTTATCCTATGGAAGGAAATTCACTTAGCAGGTAAAAACTGTTATCGTTACTTTTTCTTACTCAGTGTTGGATCCTGGATCCAGCACTGGTGCATCTCCTGTAAACAGTTGAAAGAATGCGTTTAAGTCATACAGGTGATTTTTAAGGAATATTTGTAGTTTGTAAAAATCAACACTTTGAAACTTTTTGCTGAAAACCAGACAATGGATTCCTATGGAAGAAAAAATAAGTTACTGGTAAGTACGGTTAAAATTACTTTTCAGGGTCAGTGCTGGGCTAAAAGATGCAGCACTGGGTTCTCTCCTGATAACAGGTGAGTAAATCGGAATTAGTAATTCGGCTGATTTTAGAGGAATATTTTAAAGTTCCAAAACTCCACACTTAGAAGAATTTCCAAGTGAAACCAGTCAATGTTAGCCTATGGAAGGAAATTCAAGTTACTGGTAAGTACGGTTAGAATTACTTTTCAGGGTCAGTGCTGGGCTAAAAGGTGCAGCACTGTGTTTTCTCCTGATAACAGGTGAGTAAGTCGGAATTCGGATTTCGGCTGATTTTAGAGGAATATTTGTATGTTTCAAAAATCAACACTTAGAAACTTTTTCAGCAAAAAGCAGGCAATGATATCCTATGGAAGGAAATTCAAGTTACTGGTAAGTACGGTTAAAATTACTTTTCAGGACCAGTACTGGGCTGAAAGATACAGCACTGAGGTCTCTCCTTATAACAGGTGAGTAAATCGGAATTCGTATTTCGGCTGATTTTAGAGGAATATTTGTATGTTTCAAAAATCAACACAGAAACTTTTTCAGCAAAAAGCAGGCAATGATATCCTATGGAAGGAAATTCAAGTTACTGGTAAGTACGGTTAAAATTACTTTTCAGGACCAGTACTGGGCTGAAAGATGCAGCACTGAGGTCTCTCCTTATAACAGGTGAGTAAATCGGAATTCGTATTTCGGATGATTTTAGAAGAATATTTGCACAATGGTGAAGGGAGGGGCGGGGCTTCAGGTGACATCTGTGCAAACGCGCCCGTGGCGCGTTTTAAGTTGGGGGATTAAGTCCCCTTGAATCCTGAGGGTCCCTAGGGGCCAACTAGCCCACCAGGAACCTCCAATATGCACCAGGGGCTGCGTTGCAGAGACGTGTAGAGAGGCCACACCCCTTTTACACCTCTCTGCAACGCAGCTCTGTGGCGCTTTCTGGATGTACCTGTTGGGCTAGTTGGCCCCAGGGACCCTCAGGATTGAAGGGGATTTAATTCCCCATCTTAAAACGCGCCACGGGTCCTGTTTGCACACATGTCACCTGAAGCCCCGCCCTCCCTTCACCACTGTGCAAACACGCCCGTGGTGCGTTTTAAGTTGGGGGATTAAGTCCCCTTGAATCCTGAGGGTCCCCGGAGTCCAACTAGCCCACCATATACCTCCAAAAGCGCCACAGAGCTGCGTTGCAGAGAGGTGTAAAAGGGCGTGGCCTCTGTACACCTCTCTGCAAGGCAGCCCCTGGCGCATACTGGAGGTTCCTGGTGGGCTAGTTGGCCCCCAGGGACCCCCAGTATTCAAGGGGAATCGTTCACCCTCTGCAAACGCGCCAGGGGCGCGTTTGCAGAGTGGTGAAGGAAGGGGCGGGGCCTGCGGGCCCGATCATTTTTTTATTTTTTTGTCCTCTGAAGGGGGCTGTGTAGCCCCCTTCCTTTTTCATGTTTTGGGCCCTGGGGACCCCATCCCCCAGGGCCTTACCCCTTTTTGTAATTAAAATAAAAACAAAAACGGGAAGGGGGCCGCGTGGCCCCCTTCCCTGGGCCTGTATTGGCCCCGGGACCCCATCCCCGGGCATGGCCTTTTTATTTTTCTTTGGAGGGGGCTGCGTGGCCCACCTCCTCAAGCCATTTAAGGCCCCGGGACCCCATCCCCGGGGCCGGCCTTTCCATTTTTTTTATTATTTTTTTATTTTTTGGGAGGGGGCCGCGTGGCTCCCTCCCGAGCCACTACTTGCCCCGGGACCCCATCCCCCGGGCTGGCCCTTCTCCGTTGGGGACTGTGGGGTGTCCCCAATCCCCCACAGTCCCGCCGGCTCCCGCGTCCCTTGGGAGCCGGCATTGCTTTACACATGGGGAGCAGCTAACATGCTGCTCCCCATGTGGAAAGCAATCGGCTTTGGATATTGGAGAGAGAGCAGGTTTCCTGCTCTCTCTTCCAATATCCAAAGCAAGTTTGTAATGGCAGGACGGGAGCCGCGAGGCTCCCGTCCTGCCATAGCAAACTACAGTGTCCCGGGTAGGCACCCGGGACACTGCAGGAGCCGGCCCTGGGGGTGGCGGTCCCCAGGGCCATCAAGGGCTCCAGGAGGGGCCGCGCGGCCCCTCCCTTAAATTGCACAGCCCCGGGAGGTGGTGGTCCTCGGGGCTATGGGGGTCCGTAATGGACCCCCACATTTATTTTGTAAGTGCCCCGGGAGGTGGTGGTCCCGGGGTGTGTGGGGGCTGGAGCCCCCACACCTTATTTAACATAAAAAGAAGCCCCGGGGGTGGCGGTCCCGGGGCTGCGGGAGGGCAGAAGAGCCCTCCCGCACCATTTTCATATAAAGCCCCGGCGGTCCTCGGGCTTGGGGGCCCTTTGAGGCCCCCACACATAAAATTAACCCCCCACCATGCCCCGGGACTTGGGCCACCCGAGGCAAATGCAATCGAAGCGCGTGAGACCGCGCTTCGATTTTCGGCAGGATTCGCGCACCCTGAGCGCATCCTGCCGATTTTTAAAAACTTTTTTTTTTTCCCCAGGGGGTCCTTGTGGGACCCCTGAGCAAACCTAGGGGTCAGGGTTTTCTACCCTGCTCCCTTTGTGCGCTTTGCGCACTTGTTTCTGTCCCTCGGTTCTACTGAGGGACAAAATGGCTGCCAACATTTCCTGAATCGGAATGTTGATAGCCAGCAGACAGCCAATTAACATGCAGCTCGTGATCGGGAGGGTACGCGGACCCTACTCGGCCATAGATATCACTATCTTTTTACTTTTGATTTTCTCAGCAACTACTGAACGGATTTACACCATTTAACAAAAGGGTTCTTTCTGAACCAAGAACTACCTCTTTGCCAAATTTGGTGTAATTCCGTTCAGCAGTTCAGGCTGTAGCCGTGTCTAAAGTTTCCTATGGAAAATTGCATGGGGAAAACGCGTTTTGGGACCCCCTTTTTCTCGGCCCCCGCTTGACGAATCCCCGAGACTTTCAGGGTAGGAGCGGACCGGAGCGGGCCACAAAGTTTGAAAATTTTGCGAAGATACGTCAACCGGCAAGAGAGTTATTTCAAATAGAATGTCGCGGATTTCCTATGGATAATAGGTTGTAACTATAACTATCTACTGGCGACCGCCAGTAGATAATATATATATATATATATTTAGAGAGAGAGAAAATAGACAGCTAGATATTCATATAGCAGTATATGCAGTTTATTTAAAATATTCAAGTTTAAAATAATAATCTAATTAAAAATAAACATAACCAATACTTTCAATATAGACTAATATACTTTTAATATATAAATATATATATATATACACACACACAAAATAGGTAAGCATTTGTATTTAAAATGCATTACATTAATAGTACTAATAATAAGAAGAAGAATATTAAAAGTAACAACAATATATATAACAAAAACATATATCAGATTTAATTAAAAAATAATTATAATTACAAAATTATACATTTCTTTTTACAAATAATATGAAAATCCAACAAAATATAAGAATAAAATACACTTTAACAATCAAAACAAAAACCTGCAAAGATAGTGTTGGACTTTGAAGTAGTCAGATTGTTATTTTACCTCCAACTTAAGCAACAGCAGGGAAAGTGTTGGGAATTGGAGGTGGTCAAATGTACTATTCTGACTCCAATGTAAGTAAAAGCAAGGAGTATATTGGACATTTGAGAGATTAGATTTACTATTAACACTCCAATTTTAGCAACAGTAGGGAAAGTGTTGGACTTTAATGGGGTCAAATTTACTATTACCACTCCAGTGTAAGCAAAACCAGGGTAAAGGTTGGGCTTTGGAGATATGAGATTCACTATCCATATTCCTATTTAAGCAACAGTAGGGAAGTTATTGCACTTCGGAGGGTTGGATTTATGATTCCCATTCCATTATAAATAGAAGCAGGCACAGTGTTGGACTTTGGAGAGTTTAGGCTTATTATTCCCATTCCAACATAGGCAAAAGCAAGAAAAAATTATTTTTGACTTTGGAAGGGTTAGATTTACTATTCCCACTACAATCTGAACAACATTAATCAATCAATCAATCACAGAATTTGTAGAGCGCACTACTTACCCGCGAGGGTCTCAAGGCGCTGGGGAGAGGGAAGGGGGGGGGGTGCTGCTACTGGTCGAACAGCCAGGTCTTGAGTAGCCTCCTGAAGGTCAGCAGGTCTTGGGTCTGTCGTAGGCTTAGTGGAAGGGTGTTCCAGGTCTTGGCGGCGAGGTGTGAGAAGGAAAGTGTTGGACTTTTGAAAAGTCAGATATAGCATTATGGCTCCTAAACTTTTTTTAAAAACACAAGAAAATGTACACATATTTAAAATTTAAAAAATCATTCATTTTAGATAACTAAAGTTGTAATCAATTAACAAACTACAAATTTCATATTACAAAATTAATTAAAACCTATACAAAATGTAGAATATTTAAAATAAATAACCTTTCCACCCTCCTAATTATTTTTTTTTAGAATTAATTAAACATTTTGTCTAAATAAAACATTATTAATATTAAATGAATTTATAAAAGCATATTAAAGGTAAAACAAATATTAAATATAAAACTTTTTCAGAATTGTATAATTAAATAAACCAATTAACATATTATTAAAAAACTACAAATTAAGAAAATAACAATGATTCAAATAAAAATGTACATAATTATCAATCAGTAATTTAATTAACATAAAAATAATTAAAAATAAAGATCACTAATTCATATTTGAAATAACTTCCCACCCTAATCCCCACAATCCCAAAAACCTGCAACTAAATTAAAAATTACTAACTAAATAAAACAAATCACATTTAAAAATTAGAAACTAAATTAAAATCATTAGAATATCAACTAATCAAATAATAATTCACTTAATAACCTATAAATAATATAATTAACATAAAATGTATTAAAACTAAAAACAATCATTTAATTTACATTTTAAATCATTTCTCACCCTAATCCTCTACAAATCCAATAACCTGCTGCTTACTTAAATATTACTAAATACATTTTAAAACATTAAATTTCAAGTGAAGATTAACTATACAAAAAGAAAATCATAATGCTAATAGCCGATAATAATACACTGACTAGTCTATATTAAATGACATAAAATATATTTTCTACAATGAAATTAAGAAAACAATATTATGTACATTGTTATGTTATGTTATATAGTTTTATAGAGCGCGCAGCTACCCAACAGGGTCTCCCGGCACTGAGCAGGACAACAAACAAACCACAGACAGCCAGAGATAGCAAAGGATAAGGAGTTTATACTTGACTGTAAAGGAAAGTCTTTAAATTCTTGCGAAAGGCCAACAATGAGTGGCACATCCTAAGTACCATTGGAAGAGAGTTCCAAAGTTTTGGGCCCAGGTATGAAAACGAGCGGACTCTCATACGAGTAAGACGGAATCTGGGTACACAAAAAAGAAAAAGGCTAGCTGATCTCAGCTGACGAGTGGGCGCGTAAGGTTTGACCAGACTTTGTATGTAGGGAGGCGCCAAACCATGCTTGGCCCGGAACATGTAACATAAGTCATTTAATTCGATGCGCTTGCTCACCTTAAGCCAATTAAGTTTATGAAGCAAAGGTGAAACTGAAGCATGTCGAGGTAAACGGAAAAGGAGGCATGCTGTCACATTTTGAATGAGCTGCAAGTGATGGACTGAAGTTTTATCAGCTCCCAGGTGTCAGGGACTGTCCGGGACTATGGGGCCGATTCCAATTCAGGCCGGAAAACGTACCGACCGACTCAGTACGGGAATTTAGTCCGACCGACACGTACCGGCGCTGCCCGATCCGCGTAGTATGATGCAATGCATGTGAATCACGACCGACTCGTACGGAACACAAGCCGAACGACCGAACCGCACGGAAACCAGCTATCCGGCCGGAAAACCACGCGAATCGAACCGACCGACACGCACCAGGAATGAACCCGACAGAAACGTACCCGCGAACTCCGACCCGCGCAGTACGATGCAATGCGTGGAAGACCCGACCGAGTCGCACGGAGCTCAAGCCGTACGACCGACACGCATACAAAACCGAGCCGAAGCAACCCAATACTCCACGACCGACGCGTACGCCGCACATAAAACACAGCAGAAACACAGCTTGAAAGACTCGGAGAAGCTCGCACGAGCCAACTGCAGCGTCCTACTCGGTCAGAAGAACGTCTCCTACATGCCCCAAAACTACAAAGGAAAAAATACAAAAAAAAAGGGCCAAACAAGCAATGACAAAGTCAATAAATACTGGGGGAATGGAACAAAGACACACCCACAACTCCACCCATATAAAGGCCACAAATCCCTACCATGATCCTTTGCAAATTCAACTGACCTGCCAGCACAGAACACCATCAGACAGCAACCACAGACACACTCACAACTCATCCATCACACAAGCCACACACCATTTACTTCCCCAATAGCACCCTCACATACACCCAGCAAAACTGACACTCACCCACCCTCACTTGCACACTCACACACACATCAATCCCCACCACCACCCATCACCATGCCCCCAAAGAAGAATCCAAAGTTCCTAGACAGTGAATTGGATGTCCTGGTAGATGAAATCTTAGGAGTAGAGCCACAGTTGTTTGGTACATTGGTCCAACAGACCCCCATGTCGCAGAAAACCAAGATGTGGGAGAGGATCGTCGACAGGGTGAACGCACAATCACCATGTTTGCGCACAAAGGAAGACATCCAGAACAGGTGGTATGACGTGCGCAGGAGGGTCAAGGCCCTACTCAAGAAGGATTACACCTTGAGCCATCGCACCAGCAGTGGCCCTCCTGCCAAACCAGTATACCTCAGGCCCTGGGAGGAGAAGGTGCGGGCCATCCTACCACCAGAGAGCGTACATGGACTAGCAAACATCCCAGAGCCTGGTGAGTACACAACCAATATACCCAATATCGTGTGACAATACACACACATCACTGTCAAGGGGATAGTGAAACCATGCACCGTTAGCAAAGCCACAGTAACCAAAACATAATCATCCCAAGATGTGTATGTTAGTTAGACAAACACAATACCTGCCATCCCATAGTGATATGTAACTGTGTCATGACATGTACAAACCCAACAACAAATAGAGCAAGGCAGCGGCAAAAATCTAACCAACAAACACTGTCAGACATTTTGCCACCACTAGAACACCACCTCACAGGGAAGCTCACTGAAAGGAAGGAATTCTGTGTATGCTGGTGAAGTCAGTGTAGCCAGTAGCATGATGGGAGTTGTAGTCACAGATATTGCTCACCCTCACAATTGGCCCATCAA
The DNA here is from genome assembly GCA_963921515.1 of Calotriton arnoldi. Taxonomy (NCBI): domain Eukaryota; kingdom Metazoa; phylum Chordata; class Amphibia; order Caudata; family Salamandridae; genus Calotriton; species Calotriton arnoldi. The sequence goes on along the minus strand of CAWUFW010010443.1, from coordinate 567,206 downwards.
CACCACTCTGAACCATGCTCACATCACAGGGAGTGGAAAAGAACTGACAAGATGGCTGACACTGGGTACTGCTGTGGGGAGCACAAGTCCCTGCTGGGAACTGTGCACCAACCAACAGCAGGACACCACTGTCTGACATCCTGAAAGCAAACTTGCACTCCCTGCAATGGAAGCACGTTCCATGGTGGGATATCTGGCTGGGTGGGAAGGAGGACTGACAGCACTGACCATAGTTACCAGCAGCTGTTCTCACACACACCCTTAACACAAACTCCACACAACTCACCTGGGAGAATGCATTGCCTCACACTCAAATTAAATATCCCACAAAGAACCACCACCCTGGGTTATGCTGTGTGAAGCACAGGGACACTTCTGGGACTTGTAGCCAAACTAACGCCAGGACAACACTGTCAGCCATCCTGTCAGCACAGGCACACTACCCCACAGGGAAGCAGAGTCAAAAGGAAGGAAGTATGGGCATGCTGGGAAGGGGGTGTAGGCAATAGCATGATGGGAGTGGTAGTCACAGCTCGACTTCCCCACCCACATGGCCCAGCAAGCTCACACTGAAGCATGCACACCTCACAGGGAGTGAAAAGCCACTTCAAAGATGTCTGACACTGGTGCTCTGTTGTGGGGAGCACAAGGCCCTGCTGGGAACTGGGCACCAACAAACAACAGGACACCACTGTCAGCCATCTTGCCATTGCTGTCACACTCACACACAGTGAAGTCCACTCAAAAGGAAGGAAGTATGGGCATGCTGGGAAGGGGGGTGTAGGCAATAGCATGATGGGAGTGGTAGTCACAGCTCAACATCCCCCACCCACATGGCCCAGCAAGCTCACACTGAAGCATGCACACCTCACAGGGATTGAAAAGCCACTTCAAAGATGTCTGACACTGGTGCTCTGTTGTGGGGAGTACAAGGCCCTGCTGGGAACTGGTCACCAACAAACAACAGGACACCACTGTCAGCCATCTTGTCATTGCTGTCACACTCACACACAGTGAAGTCCACTCAAAAGGAAGGAAGTATGGGCATGCTGGGAAGGGGGTGTAGGCAATAGCATGATGGGAGTGGTAGTCACAGCTCAACATCCCCCACCCACATGGCCCAGCAAGCTCACACTGAAGCATGCACACCTCACAGGGAGTGAAAAGCCACTTCAAAGATGTCTGACACTGGTGCTCTGTTGTGGGAGCACAAGACCCTGCTGGGAACTGGGCACCAACAAACAACAGGACACCACTGTCAGCCATCTTGCCATTGCTGTCACACACACACAGTGAAGTCCACTCAAAAGGAAGGAAGTATGGGCATGCTGGGAAGGGGGTGTAGGCAATAGCATGATGGGAGTGGTAGTCACAGCTCAACATCCCCCACCCGCATGGCCCAGCAAGCTCACACTGAAGCATGCACACCTCACAGGGAGTGAAAAGCCACTTCAAAGATGTCTGACAATGGTGCTCTGTTGTGGGGAGCACAAGGCCCTGCTGGGAACTGGGCACCAACCAACAGCAGGACACCACTGACTGACATCCTGAGAGTCAACCTGCACCCACTGAAAGGGTGGCATGCTTCATGGTGGGATGACTGGGCTGGAGGGAGAAGGAGGTCCGGATGTCAACCAAATACCACCAATGCTGGCCATGCACACACCTCAACATTCACATTGAAATGCTTCATGTTGGCAGGACAATGTGCTACACCAATACCAACCTCTGACTGTGACAACTTAGGACAATGCAATGTACAGGCCCGCATCCAGAGGTACAGTCACAACTGTCAGGTGTTTGAACCATTGATGCCTGTAGAAACATAACATACAATGTGTGTCTCTTCCAAAAACAGGTGATGATGGGGACACAGCAGCAGACGATGAGGAGTCCCTGTCCCAGGCTACGGGGGACCCTGAGCTCTCTGGTGTGGAACAGCCTCTGCCCTCCTCTGATGGCGAAGACCTACCTGGCCCCTCTGGTGTGAGTCATCATGCAGCACCAGCAGGACCACCATCTGCACCACCTGCACCTACTCCTCCAACAACTGCCAACACACAGACCACCCCCGCTGACACGGACAGACCAAGGACCACCAATGACAACAGCACAGGGACCCCGGCCCACCGTGAAGCAACGGACAACAACCCCAGTACCAACCCCCAAGGGGGCCTAGGGTCACCTGCGCGTGCCACCGCAGATCCCGCACGTGTGGCACACAACTGGTACGCATTGCTGATGCGTACCAGAATAGCACCGGAGAGGTCAGCCAGGTAGTGGGGATCCTCAAGGACATTCAACAGCAGCAGGCTGCCCATCATGCCCGCTTGGACTCACACATGTCCCGTGTGGAGACACACATGTCCTGTGTGGAGACACACATGTCTGGCATGGAGTCCAAGTGGGACACATTGGAAGAACTGACAGCGGTGCAGAGGGACATATTGACATGCCTCCGCCAGATTAGCATCAACATGGCCACACCTCCCTGTGTGCCCACAACATCTGGTGCCGCAACAACTGCAACTGCCACAGGGAGGGAGGATGACTCTGGTGGAGAGTCCTCTGCACCGCAGCGGCCTGCACGTGAGGGTCCCCCAGAAAGAAGAGGGGCCGTCCGAGGAAGGACAACTGAGAGGCCGATGGCCATGTACATCCCCCAGGAACCCTACACCTGTTCTGGAAATTCTCCTTTGTGTGCAAACTGTTCACCCTGTCAAATGCAACACAACTCTCCCACATGACATGGGGAGTTTAAGTTGGACTAATGCATCAGATGACTGTGGACTCTACTCAGGACATTTCTGCTACCAACACTTCCAACTCATCTGGGAACTTCGGATTCCAATCCCAATGTACAGCACCCACCATCCTGTGCACTATCCTCACACATGTATGTAAATAAACTCACTAATACACCATACTTGCCTCTGTTGTGATTCCAACGTTGTTTTTGTCATGGAGATGATGATCTGCTAAATGACACTGTGCATGCTAACTGCTACAGCAAGTTCAACACCGTCATGTGAGTCATGGAGACGTGACACATATGAGGGAGACACACCACTAGGGCAACACAACACATACACACCAGGGCCATCTGACTCATCGCCTACACTGATGTTGCCAGGAAATACAGTGCAATGTACAGACACCACACCTATTCACAGTCTGTGTTAACTAGCCCACAGGTGCAGTAAGCAAATGTCAGTCAGATGTGTGACCACAGACAACGCACATCCCAAAGTGAAGCACAGGTTTATTACACATTTGCAACATGTTGTTTCCACTATAGATGCAAGGTAATCCCACGTGGCAGTGGCCACACAGTCAACAATTGTAGAAGAAATAAAGTCCAGGGGTGTGGGGCACATCACCTGTAGGGAAACGACTGCTTCCACCCTGGAAGTTGAACCATGGTGTCGGGGGATCCGAGTGGACCAAACAACTCTGAAAGCACCCTGTGAAGGACAGATATGACACACGGTCAAAAGCACTGAAGAACAGGACAGAACTGCAATACTCATGCCCAATACATGTCACAAGATACCTACACAAAACCAAGTTAGCATGTCAACACTGTTGGGGAGTACAGACTACCTGTAAGGACACATCGCTGCACGCATACAGTCAAGTAGCACATGGCCACACTAAAACAGCAACAGAGCACCACCAACACATATCATGCAAACTCAAATCATTGACATGACATCTCTGGATACTCACATTCAGCTGAAGAAGTTGGTGATGAGCTATGTGCGGACATCACCATCATCATCATCATCATCATCATCACTGGCATTGTGGCCCAGGCCAGGATCCTCCACAGGTGGCGGATGTTGGTCATTAAATGAGAGGACCCGGAGTACTCCGGACCTGCGCAGTGGACTGCAATGGTCCCTAAGGTTTCAACAGTTTAATCTAATTTCATGCAATTCGTTTTATTTTAATGAAAATGTAACTCAAACTTGTATATTGAATCATATATTTCTTGTACATCATAACTTATAATAGCCTTTGTTGAAAACATGAAATAATAACAGTTATAAGCACTTAGTGTGAAAACAGAATGCTCTAAATGAAAAACTTGATGACTGCACAATTAAATTCAGCTAACAAAGGGGGGCGCTTGTCGCCATGGACACAGACTTTTATGAAAAAAGTGTGTACGCACATGTCAATGATACTGAAACCTACATTCAATTGGACACGGATCCGACCACAGAATTCATGAAATTGCTTGAGTCTATTTTGTCAAATGCAGAGAACATGGGTTTAATCAATACGAACACCAGAAAGTTTTTAAAGAATATCACGCCCAAAACACCGCATATATACATGCTCCCCAAGATTCATAAAGATGCCATGAATCCTCCTTTTCGACCAATTGTGGCAGGATGTGGTTCGATCCATGAACCGATTGGACAATATTTAGATTACCACCTACAACCATTGGTGCAATCATGGGGTACATATGTTAAAGATACAACTGACTGTCTACAAAAATTAGCAATGATAAACCATCATCTTACAGAGGAGATCTTATTATGTACCATTGATGTAGTGGCTTTGTACACTTCAATTCCCCACAACGAGGGTTTAGAAGCAGTAGAATGGAGGTTTTTACAAACAGCTATACAGGAGGATCTAGGAGTATTTCTTTTCGAGTTACTGCATTTTTCATTGTACCACAGCTATTTTTCCTGGAAAGATAAATTCTTCTTGCAACGCACAGGCACATCCATGGGTTTTCCCGGAGCTCCATCGTATGCGAATACATTTATGGCTTACTTTGAAGATACGCATATTTTACACAATTCTCAATGGCAAGAAAATCTCATCATGTATATGCGTTACATAGATGACATTTTGGTTATTTGGAGAGGCACACGAGCTGCATTGGAAGACAACATCAAAGAGCTAAACAAATGTAATCCAAGGATACAGTTTACGTTTGACATCAACCCAGAAACTATTCATTTTTTGGACATTGAAATCTATAAGACCACAACGGGATTTGAAACTTCTGTATATAGAAAACCTACGGATGTAAATAACACTTTACATTATATGAGCTCTCATCCAATTTCACTTAAGAAACACTTGCCTGTGTCACAATTCATCAGAATAAAAAGAATCACATCCCAAAAAGAAAAGAGTGAATTTTTCATCGAGGAACAATCTAACAGATACAAAAGCAGGGGGTACCCCCCGCAAGTTCTGCATGCCGCCAAGGAAATAGTGGCCAAGAAGACACGAGAAGACTTGTTACAGAAATCCAAGAAGTCACTGAAGAAACGGGAAGTTTTTGTAATAAAACACTCAGTACAATCTACCAAGATCAAAAATATCATCACAAAACGTTGGGAGATCATTGAGCAAGAGGTTGACTTCACATCACTCTTTTTGGATAAACCTCTCTTTGCACACAATCGTTCAAAGAACTTAAGGGAAATGTTAAAACCCAGATCGATGACATTGATACAAACCCACAAAGGAATGAGAAAATGTTGGAATTGCGGACAATGTGGCAACATAATTCCAGGAAACACTTTTTCACATCCTCATACAGGGCATAAAATTCAATTAAGACACTCATCAGATTGCAACACAGAGGGCGTTATCTATGCAATTCAATGTCCATGCGGATTGATTTACGTGGGGAGAACATCGGGAAAAATTAAAACACGCATCATAGAGCATAAAAGCATGATTCGCAACAAAAATTGTAACTCATGTTTAGCTGCACATTGGGTTAACACACCACATACCATCCCTCAGATCAGGTTTACGGTATTAGAAAAAATTGATTCCATCTCAGGAACAGATTACAATGTTGCATTGGCACGCAGGGAAACATTTTGGATCAAATATCTAGGTACCATTATACCAGGTGGTCTTAATGACCATTACGAACTGTTATGTTTTTTATAATCATATAGTTCCCAGTTAGTTGTAGAGGCCTCATGTCTTGTCTTTATTGTAATGCTGTGCACATTGTTCTGCATTGTTTTATATGTTGGGATAAAATGTGATCTACCCACTTTAATCACGTTCACATTATCAGTGTGGTATCTGTATTTGCATAAACACTGTACAGGATTTGCACATGCATCTTCAGTTTTGGGTCATGGTTCTTTACATGGATAACTTTATTTTTGGACTTTACTCATCTATGACTTTTCTGTCTTCTCATCACTTATTGGCATCTCACATATTCTTAGCACTTTGGTGCTGGGTTCCTTTCGGTGTTTATTTAGCATTTTCATCAATTTCCACGTTCATGTATAGCACAAGTTTCGCAGTGTTTTTAACTTTGAGTTACAGCGCCACACTGTGGCAGACAGCGGTTATACACAGAGAGGCCAACGAACAACAGTTAACGATAAAGTTTCTGTTGTAGTCACTTGGTATGGTTAAATAGGATTGTCGTCATAACGTTAGCACGTTTGTAATCAGTCGCGAGAACACGCATTTTCCATTTCACTGCTACGTGTTGGAAAGAGGTGAGCGTTTGGAGCAGCTCGTTATAAAGTTTCGGTACTTTATTGTATTGTTTGGTTCTAGCAAGTTTATAGTATTTAACACCAATACAATGATGGTCTTTGTTGTAGGTCCGAATATTTATTCATGTTAACTCGGCGATTACTATTTGCATTCTGGTAAGAGAGTTTACATCTTTAGAGCACGGGTGTGTTTAGCTGTTTAACCTTCGTATACATCAACTGTTGCTCTTTTACTTGATACAGATAGAGCCTGTTCTTCTAAGTAAGACGCGGTAAGGGAACACTTTTTCATGGTAGTGTTTGTTTCTCTGTTTAGTTGATATAATCACCTTTTAAGCAAGGCACTTAGCTCTAGTTGGTTTTTCGCTTACAAGCACGTTACTACGTTGTTAGAACAGCTGATTGAATCTCTCACTCGTTTTTCAACTAATTTTCTGTTCTTAAAGTCGACCTTAGTACACTTGTAGTAAGGTCCTTAACGCTAGTTGGTCTCTTATTCATGAGTGCGTCACTCAGTTCACACTATGGTTGACCAGTTTTCATTTTCACTGTTTGATTATTCTTTGGTTTCTCTCAGACACGGGGGCACTCTCTTTGAATATGTGCAAATCTCTCTTTAGCAATAAACATGCATTTACAGTAAAATGTATATATTCTGCCTTAGGCAGACCGTGAATTTTCATCGCTGTTTATTTTTATTTGTAGTTCCACTCGGAAGTTGCTTCAAGTCATCAATCGAATTATTATATGGTTATGACTGTATTATATGTACCCCTGAAGAAGGGTTTTTTCAACCCGAAATGCATTGGGTCACATCTTGATATGCTTTGTTAGCTGAATTTAATTGTGCAGTCATCAAGTTTTTCATTTAGAGCATTCTGTTTTCACACTAAGTGCTTATAACTGTTATTATTTCATGTTTTCAACAAAGGCTATTATAAGTTATGATGTACAAGAAATATATGATTCAATATACAAGTTTGAGTTACATTTTCATTAAAATAAAACGAATTGCATGAAATTAGATTAAACTGTTGAAACCTTAGGGACCATTGCAGTGCACTGCGCAGGTCCGGAGTACTCCGGGTCCTCTCATTTGCATATCATATACAGGGGTCTGGGCTATACCCCTTTACGCAGCAGCACGCAAAATCACGATTCTTGTTAACTATATCGGAAGAAAGGGATTAAGCCTTTTATTAATAGGAGTGCAGGCCCTATCCAAATACAACGCAGTCTAACTTTGAAGCCCATCATGGACCTGCACCCTTCACCTAATATGTCCTTTAAAGATATTGCTGACTTAACGATGAACCAAGCCGAAACAAAAGTTTACACAGCAGAAGACGCTGAGTCTATTTATTCACTTATAAAGGAAGCACGCACTTTTAGCACGACCGCAGGAACTACAACACAGTTATTACGACAACTAGAATATACTATGCGTAAGGAAATTAATCAACGTCTTCACGCTACAACTTTAATTGAATACCATAAGGTGAAACGGATACCAAGAGGGTTGAGAATTGCCTTAAAACCAATGCTTTTCAAATTCAATAAAATCTTTATGGCACGTTGGTATGCCATACTGAACAAATGTTCATTAGATCTTATCTTGTTGATAATTGAAGAATTATCCTGCATTCTGAATGAACTTACTCAGGACATCTCTAAACAGAAGGATGAAATTATAGAACGGATGGAACAGGAGGATTGGACCAAGGTATTAAATGACATTAATGGCAGATTGGACGCACACGCAAAAGAGGTTCATGATCGTAAAATACGCAAATTTAGAAGAGACACCATAGATTACAAATTGGACGAAGTTTATTCATGGGCTGAGGCTTATGCCCAGAAGAGATTTTTCAGAAAACCGGATAATGCATCATCTGAAGAAAGCGTAGTGAATGATCAGGAACTAACTCTGCAAAGAGCACCAGCACCAACAACAATTGCACATCTGAAGCAACTCACGGAAAGTCCAGCATCTACATCCACTGATAAACCGTCTTTTTTGGCACAAGGCCAATCCTCAAATCTGCCGCCAGACAAATTGCATCTTCAAAAAGAAAACGAACCCGCCGGGGACAAATCAAAAAAAGTCATGGAATCGGGCAGGCCACAGAGAAATCTCAAGAAATGAAGAGCCTAGTGATGAACATATCCAAAAGAAGTTTTAGCGCAGAAGAAATCCAAGTACTCAATAAAGGCATGTCATACGTTCCCACATACTCGTCGAACGCATTGGAAACAGAGGTGGCTTTATTTAAGTTCATGCGTAAACTGAGACTCAGATGGTCTTTCTTTACCACCACACCACAACAAGAGCAAACAAAATTACCGGAGGTTTTTTGGCCAAAAAGTAACTACATGGCTCCTTTTTCGCACAAAAGTCTTGATAATTTTGAAATGTTGGTTAAAAAAGATTTGGAAAACATAAAATACAGGATACCCAAGTACACTAACCTATCAAAGAAAGAGACACGTATTCTCAACTCTTTGAGACAGGATAAACAAATAATTTTTCAACCAGCAGATAAAGGGGGCGCTTGTCGCCATGGACACAGACTTTTATGAAAAAGTGTGTACGCACATGTCAATGATACTGAAACCTACATTTAATTGGACACGGATCCGACCACAGAATTCATGAAATTGCTTGAGTCTATTTTGTCAAATGCAGAGAACATGGGTTTAATCAATACGAACACCAGAAAGTTTTTAAAGAATATCACGCCCAAAACACCGCATATATACATGCTCCCCAAGATTCATAAAGATGCCATGAATCCTCCTTTTCGACCAATTGTGGCAGGATGTGGTTCGATCCATGAACCGATTGGACAATATTTAGATTACCACCTACAACCATTGGTGCAATCATGGGGTACATATGTTAAAGATACAACTGACTGTCTACAAAAATTAGCAATGATAAACCATCATCTTACAGAGGAGATCTTATTATGTACCATTGATGTAGTGGCTTTGTACACTTCAATTCCCCACAACGAGGGTTTAGAAGCAGTAGAATGGAGGTTTTTACAAACAGCTATACAGGAGGATCTAGGAGTATTTCTTTTGGAGTTACTGCATTTTTCATTGTACCACAGCTATTTTTCCTGGAAAGATAAATTCTTCTTGCAACGCACAGGCACATCCATGGGTTTTCCCGGAGCTCCATCGTATGCGAATACATTTATGGCTTACTTTGAAGATACGCATATTTTACACAATTCCCAATGGCAAGAAAATCTCATCATGTATATGCGTTACATAGATGACATTTTGGTTATTTGGAGAGGCACACGAGCTGCATTGGAAGACAACATCAAAGAGCTAAACCAATGTAATCCAAGGATACAGTTTACGTTTGACATCAACCCAGAAACTATTCATTTTTTGGACATTGAAATCTATAAGACCACAACGGGATTTGAAACTTCTGTATATAGAAAACCTACGGATGTAAATAACACTTTACATTATATGAGCTCTCATCCAATTTCACTTAAGAAACACTTGCCTGTGTCACAATTCATCAGAATAAAAAGAATCACATCCCAAAAAGAAAAGAGTGAATTTTTCATCGAGGAACAATCTAACAGATACAAAAGCAGGGGGTACCCCCGCAAGTTCTGCATGCCGCCAAGGAAATAGTGGCCAAGAAGACACGAGAAGACTTGTTACAGAAATCCAAGAAGTCACTGAAGAAACGGGAAGTTTTTGTAATAAAACACTCAGTACAATCTACCAAGATCAAAAATATCATCACAAAACGTTGGGAGATCATTGAGCAAGAGGTTGACTTCACATCACTCTTTTGGATAAACCTCTCTTTGCACACAATCGTTCAAAGAACTTAAGGGAAATGTTAAAACCCAGATCGATGACATTGATACAAACCCACAAAGGAATGAGAAAATGTTGGAATTGCGGACAATGTGACAACATAATTCCAGGAAACACTTTTTCACATCCTCATACAGGGCATAAAATTCAATTAAGACACTCATCAGATTGCAACACAGAGGGAGTTATCTATGCAATTCAATGTCCATGCGATTGATTTACGTGGGGAGAACATCGCGAAAAATTAAAACACGCATCATAGAGCATAAAAGCATGATTCGCAACAAAAATTGTAACTCATGTTTAGCTGCACATTGGGTTAACACACCACATACCATCCCTCAGATCAGGTTTACGGTATTAGAAAAAATTGATTCCATCTCAGGAACAGATTACAATGTTGCATTGGCACGCAGGGAAACATTTTGGATCAAATATCTAGGTACCATTATACCAGGTGGTCTTAATGACCATTACGAACTGTTATGTTTTTTATAATCATATAGTTCCCAGTTAGTTGTAGAGGCCTCATGTCTTGTCTTTATTGTAATGCTGTGCACATTGTTCTGCATTGTTTTATATGTTGGGATAAAATGTGATCTACCCACTTTAATCACGTTCACATTATCAGTGTGGTATCTGTATTTGCATAAACACTGTACAGGATTTGCACATGCATCTTCAGTTTTGGGTCATGGTTCTTTACATGGGTAACTTTATTTTTGGACTTTACTCATCTATGACTTTTCTGTCTTCTCATCACTTATTGGCATCTCACATATTCTTAGCACTTTGGTGCTGGGTTCCTTTCGGCGTTTATTTAGCATTTTCATCAATTTCCACGTTCATGTATAGCACAAGTTTCGCAGTGTTTTTAACTTTGAGTTACAGCGCCACACTGTGGCAGACAGCGGTTATACACAGAGAGGCCAACGAACAACAGTTAACGATAAAGTTTCTGTTGTAGTCACGTGGTATGGTTAAATAGGATTGTCGTCATAACGTTAGCACGTTTGTAATCAGTCGCGAGAACACGCATTTTCCATTTCACTGCTACGTGTTGGAAAGAGGTGAGCGTTTGGAGCAGCTCGTTATAAAGTTTCGGTACTTTATTGTAATGTTTGGTTCTAGCAAGTTTATAGTATTTAACACCAATACGATGATGGTCTTTGTTATAGGTCCGAAAATTTATTCATGTTAACTCGGCGATTACTATTTGCATTCTGGTAAGAGAGTTTACATCTTTAGAGCACGGGTGTGTTTAGCTGTTTAACCTTCGTATACATCAACTGTTGCTCTTTTACTTGATACAGATAGAGCCTGTTCTTCTAAGTAAGACGCGGTAAGGGAACACTTTTTCATGGTAGTGTTTGTTTCTCTGTTTAGTTGATATAATCACCTTTTAAGCAAGGCACTTAGCTCTAGTTGGTTTTTCGCTTACAAGCACGTTACTACGTTGTTAGAACAGCTGATTGAATCTCTCACTCGTTTTTCAACTAATTTTCTGTTCTTAAAGTCGACCTTAGTACACTTGTAGTAAGGTCCTTAACGCTAGTTAGTCTCTTATTCACGAGTGCGTCACTCAGTTCACACTATGGTTGACCAGTTTTCATTTTCACTGTTTGATTATTCTTTGGTTTCTCTCAGACACGGGGCACTCTCTTTGAACATGTGCAAATCTCTCTTTAGCAATAAACATGCATTTACAGTAAAATGTATATATTCTGCCTTAGGCAGACCGTGAATTTTCATCGCTGTTTATTTTTATTTGTAGTTCCACTGGAAGTTGCTTCAAGTCATCAATCAAATTATTATATGGTTATGAATGTATTATATGTACCCCTGAAGAAGGGTTTTTCAACCCGAAATGCATTGGGTCACATCTTGATATGCTTTGTTAGCTGAATTTAATTGTGCAGTCATCAAGTTTTTCATTTAGAGCATTCTGTTTTCACACTAAGTGCTTATAACTGTTATTATTTCATGTTTTAAACAAAGGCTATTATAAGTTATGATGTACAAGAAATATATGATTCAATATACAAGTTTGAGTTACATTTTCATTAAAATAAAGCGAATTGCATGAAATTAGATTAAACTGTTGAAACCTTAGGGACCATTGCAGTGCACTGCGCAGGTCCGGAGTACTCCGGGTCCTCTCATTTGCATATCATATACAGGGGTCTGGGCTATACCCCTTTACGCAGCAGCACGCAAAATCACGATTCTTGTTAACTATATCGGAAGAAAGAGATTAAGCCTTTTATTAATAGGAGTGCAGGCCCTATCCAAATACAACAGATGTTGGTCATCGTCATCCAGGATGAGAGGCAACTCCTTCCGCACTGCCAGGTTGTGTAGCATGCAGCAGACGATGAAAATCTTGCACACCTTTGCAGGGGCATATGGGAGGACCCCTCCTGTCTTGTCCAGGCAGCGAAAGCGGCTCTTCAGGAGACCAAATGTCCGCTCCATCACTCTCCTGGTCCGACCATGTGCCTCATTGTAGCGCATCTGGGCTGGTGTCACAGGGTTCCTGAGGGGTGTCAGCAACCACGGCATGTTGGGGTATCCGGAGTCACCTACATACAGACAATTGCACATTAGCTGAGTTGGAAAAGAGGGTGGAACACTACATTGCAGAACACACACAATGGTAAAAAGTCAGTACACACCGACAAGCCAGGCACGCTGGTTCTGCATCTGTGACATCATCCTCGGGATGCGACTACTCCTCATCACGTAGGCATCGTGTGCAGAACCGGGGAAACGTGCACACACATGTGAGATGGTCATATCTGCAAGACATACCACCAGAGCATTGATAGAATGGTAATGTTTCCTGTTCCTGTATGCCTGCTCACGTGCCTGTGGAGGTACCAAAGCCACATGTGTCCCATCAATGGAGCCAATGACATGTGGCATCCTCCCCAGGGCATAGAAGTCACTCTTGACGTCAGTGAGTTGTTGACGTTTAGGGAAATAGATGTACTGGTTCAGGTATCTCAACATTGCCTCCAAAACATCGCGTAGCACACGGCTGAACATGGTCTGTGGCATCTCACCAGCAGACGCCACAGTGTGTTGAAAGGTACCGGTGGCAAAGAAGTGTAGGGCTGCCATCACCTTCACCTTGGGGGTCAGCGCTGTAGGGTATGTCCGGCCAGGTTGCAAATGTGGGGCCAACCACACCGTCAATTCCTCAATCAGCGGCCTGTTGAAGCGGTACCATCGGATGCAGTCACGTTCAACCATGGTTGCAAGGTCAGGGAATGGTCTATGGACAGCTGGTGCCCTGCAGTGCATAGGTGAACAAAGAAAGATTGTCAGTCACCCCACATATGTGGCATTGACCATACTCAATATCACATGATACATCATTACAAGACACAAGTACTTGATGTGTGTGCCGTTCTTTATGGACATATATGGCACCTACATGGCCAAAATCAAACATCACAGTTCAACATGTGTTGACAACAAGTTCCAGGTCGTGCTATGGGAAATCATTAGGCTGTGTCACAGTACCCATGTACTGCTGTCACATTCCAAACACACACCACAGTGACAAGTGAGGACAGATGTGCCACAGGCATCACAGCTCATTGACAGGTAGATTCCCAGGGACCCTGTATTGCCACATGGACATTGGCATGACATGGCGTATCATGTACACGTCAGCAAAACAACCATGACTCCCACAGGTAGTGGCCCCTCTTGCCTCTGCAGGACAGACATGGACGTCTGTGACACACAAACGCACAACATCAAAGTAGATGCACAAACAATGTGGATGTGGAGACTGTCTCCCATTGTGCACATTGAATCAGAGACATCTGAAACACAACATGCACACAGACTGTGGAGGGCCATCACTATTGTGGCAATGGGTCACCCTGTGACGTACATACCTTCCCACATGGGACTCAGGGTGTATGTGACATGACATACACATACACAACCTGGAAATGTGACCATGCCACAAGCCCTCAACTGAACAGTTGCACATCACAGTGGTCATGTGCACAACACACAAAGGATTCTGTTCCCATGAACACGTGCACAGCCTGGGAGTGGCTGCCCCCAAGTGCCATCAAAAAAACCACATGTTTACCCCCATACACACACAGGTAATGCAGCCTTACATGCCTTAGGATACAGTGTGGACAGGCTGTGGTGTTGTAGGTGTGCCCCTGAGTCCCTGGCAAGTAATTGTGGCTGGCATACGTTCACCAGTGACAACCATGGTGACATATGCGAGTGATTTGTACAGGGATGCGTTGTACAGCAATGGACCGATCGGTGTGCACGCATTGGCCATTGCATATGATGTGGACGGATGCGTGTTGTCATCCGATGTACGCGTTGTACAGCAATGGACCGATCGGTGTGCACGCATTGGCCATTGCATATGATGTGGACGGATGCGTGTCATTTACCTTAATGGGCGTTGTACAGCAATGGACCGATCGGTGCGCACGCATTGGCCATTGCATATGATGTGGACGGAAATACGCGTTGTACAGCAATGGACCGAACGGTGTGCACGCATTGGCCATTGCATATGATGTGGACGGAAATACGCGTTGTACAGCAATGGACCGATCGGTGTGCACGCATTGGCCATTGCATATGATGTGGACGGATGCGTGTCGTTTACCGCAATGCGCGTTGTACAGCAATGGACCGATCGGTGCGCACGCATTGGCCATTGCATTTGATGTGGACAGATGCGTGTTGTTTTTCGAAATACGCGTTGTACAGCAATGGACCGATCGGTGCGCACGCATTGGCTATGGCCTGACATGGCAACGGACGCGTTTTCGAAGCTTTAACGAGTCTGATGCAGTGAATTCAGTTGGCCACCCACAACAATGTTGCAATTTCATGGGTGTCATGAAGTTGAACTTTTGAAGGATGCTGTGGGCGTGTATAAGTGGTGCAATTCCATGGATTGGCCAGATTCAGAAGATGCAAACGACTTGGACCTATCACTTTGGACACATGGGACAGTATCTGCCTCTGCAGCACACATATAATGCTGGCTGTTCCCCTGAGAGCTCACTTGCCTGCACTACATGCTCCAGGACGACAGCTGCCACCACCACTGCTGCTGTATCTGCATCCTCTGGCTACTGCAATGGCACGTACTGTGGAGAGAGCCCCAGCCTTCACCACTGAGGAGAACCAGGCCCTGCTGGACAGCCTCCTTCCACAGTACAGCAAGCTGTATGGGAAACCAGGGGAGCAGGTGAGTGTGCTGTCCACTGCCTTACTAAATGTGCATGTTGTCTGACTAGCAAGACTTACAGTGTGCACACCACTGGCTAGCATGCTCACTGAGTAGTTGTCACCCCCAAAGTGTGTAGTTACATGCACTGAACAGGTATAGTGCAGTAACAGTGCATTCCAACAAGGTTTTACTTCCCAGGCAATGATACCATTTGGTAACTGCTGGCAAACTGTTCATAGCCATAGTTGCACTGCCTGTGTACATCATATGCCCCTGTGATTGAGACATGTATATCCAACTGTGTGATGCACGGAAATGTTGCATGTGTAGTAATGGCCTTTTCACTTTGTCATCCTCACAGGTTGATGCCCACCAGAAGCAGGACATCTGGCTGACCATCGTCCGGGCAGTACGATCGGTGGGGGTCTACAGGCGCAGGATCCGCAACTACCAGAAGAGGTGGCAGGACCTTCGGGCTGGACCCAGAGGATCGCAAGGGTCCAGCTGAAGCTGTCGCCTCCTAGCAGGAGGGGCGGACACCGGACCCTGACCCCCCACATGCTCCGGATCCTGGCGGTGGTCTTCCCGGACCTGGATGGGCAGCTGAAGGCCAGACAGCAGCAAGGAGGGGGTGAGTCCATGACTGCACTGTGAACTTTGTCTGACATGCTATGTGCCCTCCTCTGGCCTGGTTAAACTTCCACAGTAGTGGTTCAGGACCCATGTCCCTCAATTGTGACATGCCCACTCCTCATCTGATACCCAGGTGTCGCCCTTACAGTCAGCAAATTTTGTCACTTGGGTACTGTGTCCTTGCATTTTGCTTAGTTCAAGGTGGGGGACAGCATTTGTTCCCGTAACTTTGTGGTGGGCTTCATGGGTGGGTCAATTGCTTACACAATGCCTGAGTTCTGACATGTAATCTGCGTGTAACCTTGACTGGTAGGTCGCTCCCCCACCACACAGCTCCGTCTGTGTGCCCTGCTGCTGCCCCTGATTGTGCTCGTTTTTTCCTTCTGTGCCCCCTTGCTGCCCTGATTGTGCTCGTTTTTTCCTTTCTGTGCCCCCTTGCTGCCCTGATTGTGCTCGTTTTTCCTTTCTGTGCCCCCTTGCTGCCCTGATTGTGCTAGTTTTTTTTTCCTTTCTGTGCCCCCTTGCTGCCCTGATTGTGCTCGTTTTTTCCTTTCTGTGCCCCCTTGCTGCCCTGAATGTGCTCGTTTTTTTTCCCTTTCTGTGCCCCCTTGCTGCCCAGATTGTGCTCGTTTTTTCCTTTCTGTGCCCCCTTGCTGCCCTGATTGTGCTCGTTTTTCCTTTCTGTGCCCCCTTGCTGCCCTGATTGTGCTCGCTTTTTCCTTTCTGTGCCCCCTTGCTGCCCTGATTGTGCTAGTTTTTTCCTTTCTGTGCCTGTTTCCCGCCGCTGCGCCCGGCGGCCCCGCCCCCTCACTGCCCATTCGCTGCCCCATTCCCTGCTCCTCCCTCCCACCTCCCCATTTATGGCGGCCGCTGCGTGGTGAAGAGAGCGACCCCTGACCTTGACTGGTAGGTCGCTCCCCCACCACACAGCTCCGTCTGTGTGCCCTGCTGCTGCCCCTGATTGTGCTCGTTTTTTTCCTTCTGTGCCCCCTTGCTGCCCTGATTGTGCTCGTTTTTCCTTTCTGTGCCCCCTTGCTGCCCTGATTGTGCTCGTTTTTTTTCCTTTCTGTGCCCCTTGCTGCCCTGATTGTGCTCGTTTTTTTTCCTTTCTGTGCCCCCTTGCTGCCCTGATTGTGCTCGTTTTTTCCTTTCTGTGCCCCCTTGCTGCCCTGATTGTGCTCGTTTTTTTTTCCTTTCTGTGCCCCCTTGCTGCCCTGATTGTGCTCGTTTTTTCCTTTCTGTGCCCCCTTGCTGCCCTGATTGTGCTCGTTTTTTCCTTTCTGTGCCCCCTTGCTGCCCTGATTGTGCTAGTTTTTTCCTTTCTGTGCCCCCTTGCTGCCCTGATTGTGCTCGTTTTTTTTCCTTTCTGTGCCCCCTTGCTGCCCTGATTGTGCTCTTTTTTTTTTTTCCTTTCTGTGCCCCCTTGCTGCCCTGATTGTGCTCGTTTTTTCCTTTCTGTGCCCCCTTGCTGCCCTGATTGTGCTCGTTTTTCCTTTCTGTGCCCCCTTGCTGCCCTGATTGTGCTCGTTTTTTCCTTTCTGTGCCCCCTTGCTGCCCTGATTGTGCTAGTTTTTCCTTTCTGTGCCCCCTTGCTGCCCTGATTGTGCTAGTTTTTTCCTTTCTGTGCCCCCTTGCTGCCCTGATTGTGCTAGTTTTTTCCTTTCTGTGCCTGTTTCCCGCCGCTGCGCCTGGCGGCCCGCTCCCTCACTGCCCATTCACTGCCCCATTCCCTGCTCCTCCCTCCCACCTCCCCATTTATGGCGGCCGCTGCGTGGTGAAGAGAGCGACCCCTGACCTTGACTGGTAGGTCGCTCCCCACCACACAGCTCCGTCTGTGTGCCCTGCTGCTGCCCCTGATTGTGCTCGTTTTTTCCTTCTGTGCCCCCTTGCTGCCCTGATTGTGCTCGTTTTTCCTTTCTGTGCCCCCTTGCTGCCCTGATTGTGATCGTTTTTTCCTTTCTGTGCCCCCTTGCTGCCCTGACCCTTGCTGCCCTGATTGTGCTCGTTTTTCCTTTCTGTGCCCCCTTGCTGCCCTGATTGTGCTCGTTTTTTCCTTTCTGTGCCCCCTTGCTGCCCTGATTGTGCTCGTTTTTCCTTTCTGTGCCCCCTTGCTGCCCTGATTGTGCTCGTTTTTTTTTCCTTTCTGTGCCCCCTTGCTGCCCTGATTGTGCTCGTTTTTTTTTCCTTTCTGTGCCCCCTTGCTGCCCTGATTGTGCTCGTTTTTTTTTCCTTTCTGTGCCCCCTTGCTGCCCTGATTGTGCTCGTTTTTTCCTTTCTGTGCCCCCTTGCTGCCCTGATTGTGCTCGTTTTTTTCCCTTTCTGTGCCCCCTTGCTGCCCTGATTGTGCTCGTTTTTTCCTTTCTGTGCCCCCTTGCTGCCCTGATTGTGCTAGTTTTTTCCTTTCTGTGCCCCCTTGCTGCCCTGATTGTGCTAGTTTTTTTCCTTTCTGTGCCTGTTTCCCGCCGCTGCGCCCCTGCGGCCCTGCCCCCTCACTGCCCATTCGCTGCCCCATTCCCTGCTCCTCCCTCCCACCTCCCCATTTATGGCGGCCGCTGTGCGGCCGCACAGCAGACGTGAGCAGCGGGCGCGCCGCTGGCGCGCCCGTCTGCGCCCGTCCGCGCCCGTCCGCGCCGGGACCGCGCCCAGCGCCAGAACCCCTGGTCCGGGCATCCCCCGCGCCCGCCACATCAACAGACGCCGATACGACGCCAGCACCCTCCACGCACTCAACCCCGGAAAAGATCACGCCTGCTACCTGGCCACCCCGAAGCGCACCCAAGGGCCCTTCACCTGCCGGAACTGCAGCTTCGCCAGCACCCGCCCCGCCAAACCACCGCCCAGGAAAGAACCCAACTACCTCAGATGCATCCTCCTCAACACCCGCTCCGCCCGCAAACACGCCATCGAACTCTGGGACCTTCTCGACTCAACCTCCCCAGACGTCGCATTCCTGACGGAGACCTGGCTGAATCCCGCTTCAGCCCCGACATCGCCATTGCCATCCCGGACGGCTACAAGATCACCCGCCGGGACCGCACCAACGGAGTCGGAGGAGGCATCGCCATCGTCCACAGGAACACCCTCAGAGTCTCAACCAACACCGACGACACCCTCAGCACCGCCGAACACATGCACTTCCAGATCCACACCGATCCCAACACCACCCTCAGAGGAACCCTCATCTACAGACCCCCGGACCCCGACCACAGTTCAGCGATTCTATTGCTGACTTCGTCAGCACACACGCCATCGCCTCCACGGACTACATCCTCCTCGGGGACCTGAACTTCCACCTCGAGAACAACAAGGACACCAACTCCACCACCCTGATCGACAACCTCGCCACCCTCGGACTCAGACAGCTCGTGACTACACCCACCCACGCCGCCGGCCACACGCTAGACTCCATCTTTTCCGCAAGCCCACACGTCTCCTTCAACCACACCTCCGAACCCCACTGGACTGACCACCACTGCATCCACTTCACCTACAGGAAGCCCACCACGCACCACCGCACCGAACAAATGCCTCGCCGCTGCTGGAGCAGAGTCACCGAAGACCAGCTAACCACAACCCTCGCCCTGAGCCCACCCGCCGAACCCTCCGACCCCGACACCGCCGCCCGCAACCTCAGACAGTGGATCGACGACTGCGCCAACACCCTCGCCCCGCTCAAGAATCCGCCCAACAGCCACACCAGCAAGAAAGCCACCTAGTTCACCGAAGACCTCCAGGCCTCCAAACGAACATGCCGAAAACTGGAGAAGATCTGGCTCCACGAACGGACAGCGGACAGCTACGCCGCCCACAAGAGCGCCACCCGCAGTCACCATCACCTCATCAGATCCGCCAAAAGGGCCTCACTCAAAGACCGCCTAGACAACAACGCACAAAACAGCAAAGAGCTCTTCAACATCGTGAAGGAACTCTCCAACCCCAGCTCCAACACCAACGACATCCCGCCGTCGCGAGACCTATGCGACTCACTGGCCACCTTCTTCCACCGCAAAATCGCCGACATCCACGACAGCTTCAACACCACGACCGCCCCGGCAACCACCGAGACCACTGCCCCCACAACCACCAACCGCCTGCTCTCCTGGACCAACATCAACGACGAGGACACCAGCGAGATCATGAACACCATCCACTCCGGCTCACCGCTAGACCCGTGCCCTCACCACGTCTTCAACAAAGCCAGTACAGCCATCGCGCCCCATCTCCGGAAAATAATCAACATCTCCTTCGAGACAGCAACCTTCCCGGAAAGCTGGAAGCACGCCGAGATCACCACCTTACTCAAGAAACCCAAGGCAGACCCCAAGGACCTCAAGAACTTCCGACCCATCTCTCTGCTCCCGTTCCCCGCGAAGGTCACCGAGAAAATCGTCAACAAACAACTGACCCGCTACCTCGAGGAGAACAACATCCTGGACCCTTCCCAGTCCGGCTTCCGCAGCAACCACAGCACCGAAACCGCCCTCATCGCCGCCACCGATGACATCAGGACCCTGCTAGACAACGGAGAAACAGCAGCCCTCATCCTCCTGGACCTATCAGCCGCCTTCGACGCGGTCTGCCACCACACACTACGAACACGCCTTCACGACGCCGGGATCCAAGAGAAGGCCCTGGCCTGGACCACATCCTTCCTCTCCGGCAGAACACAAAGCGTCCGCCTCGCCCCCTTCCGATCCAAAGCCACTAAGATCATCTGCGGCGTACCCCAAGGCTCCTCCCTCAGCCCAACGCTGTTCAACATCTACATGGCACCCCTCGCCCACGTCGCCCGACAGCACAACCTCAACATCATCTCCTACGCCGACGATACCCAGCTGATCCTCTCCCTCACCAAAGACCCTCACACCGCCAAAGCCCACCTCCACGAAGGAATGAAGGCCGTCGCCGAATGGATGAGTACCAGCCGCCTGAAGCTGAACTCGGACAAGACGGAGGTCCTCATCCTTGGTTCCAACCCTTCAGCATGGGATGACTCCTGGTGGCCAACATCACTGGGAACAGCCCCGACACCCACCGACCACGCACGCAACCTAGGGGTCATCCTCGACCCCACCCTCTCCATGACTAAGCAGGTCAACGCTGTTTCCTCATCCTGCTTCAACACCCTCCGAATGCTCCGCAGGATCTTCAAGTGGATCCCCACCGAAACAAGAAAAACAGTCACCCAGGCCCTTGTCACCAGCAGGCTGGACTACGGAAACGCCCTCTACGCAGGAACGACGGCTAAGCTCCTGGAGACGGCTGCAACGCATCCAGAACGCCTCTGCACGTCTTATCCTCGACATCCCCCAACGCAGCCACATCACACCCCACCTGAGAGACCTGCACTGGCTCCCTGTCAACAAGAGGATAACCTTCAAACTCCTCACCCACGCACACAAAGCACTCCACAACTCCGGACCAGCCTACCTCAACAGACGACTCAGCTTCTACACCCCCACCCGCCAGCTCCGCTCCACCAGCCTCGCCCTCGCCACAGTCCCCCGCATCCGGAAAACGACCGCCGGTGGCAGATCCTTCTCCCACCTCGCCGCCAAGACCTGGAACACCCTCCCCACCAACCTTCGGCAGACCCAAGACCTACTGGCCTTCAGAAGACTCCTCAAGACCTGGCTCTTCAATCAGTAGCAGCACCACCCCCCTCTTCCCCCAGCGCCTTGAGACCCTCGCGGGTATGTAGTGCGCTTTATAAGTGACATGATTGATTGATTGATTGATATGTGGTCCAATTGCTGATCTGACTCACCACATGTGCCTGGGGTATTTGGCACACACCCATGCTGCGGGTGGGAACAATGTTTGGGCCTCAGGAGTATGTATATCAAGGGTGTCACACATGCTTAGCCACCTGCCTACTGTCCAGGGCTCATCCCTCTTTCACGTGGAGCAGGACAGTCATGCCTACTCCAGGGCATACAATACACTCTGTACTCCCACTCCCGTGTATCAGCTGACACGTTGTGCTCAGTGAAATGTTCCCTCAGGTGTCTGCCTCTGTGTCATTGTGCTGTGGCTTCGTTGTCAGGACTACTGGGGTGTTTATCGGTTAGGGCTCAGCATACCATCTGAGATGTGACCATAGGAGACGATACTTGTGTGACATATAGGTGTTTGATCACTTGACTGTGCAGACTGGCGTATGCGACTGTGAAGTTCAGGCAGCTGTTTTTCATTCACAGCAGACTGTGAGGTGCTCAGGTTCAGAGAGTTGTGTTTCATGTCTCCCATATGTCCAATTGGTATGACGTGGACAAATAAGAGTTCAGATGATGTGGTTTGTGGGGGATGGACATGTGCACTTGTCAGCTACAGAACTTGCATTCCCCATGACCTAGGATTGTGACACAGTGCAGACTGTTGTTGGCTGGCTGCCCTGCCCATGTGACTGGAGACAGTGATGTATGACTTTGCAGGCATGCCTGTGCCATGGCATTAAACTTCCTAAGAGTGATCCTGCAGGGGAGTGACATGTGCTACATGCACCCCATTGTGGCATTGACTATCAGGACATGGGTGCATCATGGGGTCTGGTGCTGGTATGCATCACATGCATTTCAAATTAGACTCTGGCCATCCCTTTATCCGGACACCTGTACTGACTCAGTGGCAAGAGATGTGATGTGTGCATGTTCACATACTTCACCGTGTTCTCTGTAATGTCCAACAACTGTGTAGGTGGTGCATGTGTCCACACTGGGGTATTACCATCCGACAGGCACCAGACAGATGGGTGCAAGGCCAGGAGGGATGTGAGTGCCATGGTTGACCATCAGACTGACAATTGGCTTCTCCTAATCTGTGTGAGCACTTTTGGCAATGTTCAACTAAGGATGCCAGGGCTTGCTCTGTAATGTGCTGTACTTACTGTGGTGTGTGCGGTCAGTGCAGGTGACTGATGTTTGTCTGTTTCCCTAATTGTTTGCAGATACATCCACGGCCACAGGAGGGGACAGCTCCATGGACCAGGAGGAGCTGCAGAGCCAGACTGGGGCAGCAGCCGATGAGTGGTCAGAGGGACCCAGTGGCACGGAGGGCGAGGGGAGCCACACCGAGGAGTCCTCAGCACCATCCACCTCAGCTGAGGACCACAGCAGCTCGGAGGATGACTCCCTTGTGGAGGCGGGTGTCAGAAGCCACCACACCCCAGCTAGTATGGCTGGCCCGCCACCACCACCACCGCCCTCCCATCGGCTCCCATTCCAGAGGTCCGTGGAGGCTCCCGTGTTCGGGAGCGTGTCTCCTTCGTGCCAGGCACCGCACCCCCTGCCCCTGTGTCCCCTGCTGCCCTGAGTGAGGAGTCTGTGTACTTACTTCGCCAGCTCCATGTAGGGCAGACATCAATGCTGAGTGTCCTCCATGCACACACCACTCTGTTGACCCAGCTGGTGTTGTTCATGGAGGGCATCTCATCGGGCATGTCTGCCCTACAGAGCAGCAATCAGTCCATGGCCTCCTCCCTGACGGCAGCAGTGTCCCTCCTCCAACAGTCCCTCACCCCTCCTACCTATGCCCCATCCACACTTCCTAGCACCCTACCTACCCCAAGCACATGCACACCTGCACAATCACGCAAACACACAGACACTAGCAGCACAAGAACACCCAAAACAAAGTCAAGACGTGCACGCAAGCATCCTCAGGGGACTGATACCACACCCACAGGGGTTGGGGAACAGACACACACACAGGCATCCACAGTCACTCTGCAGTCCTCTGATACCTCTCCCTCCAAGACCCCTTCCCTTGCCTCACCTGCAACCCCACCTACAAAGCAGCTCTTCCTCTGTGACCTCGGCCTCTTCCCCTCCGATCCAGCTGATCCAGTATACAGGGGGAAGAGGAAGTCCACCCACACAGAGGGGAGTGCCCCTCACCCCCGGACACCCTCCCCCAGGCACAGACAAACTGAGGCCCCACCCGCAAGTCCCCCCGGACCCGGAAGAGCAAGACCCCACCACCGCCCTGCAGCTCAACCACACAGTCTCCTTCCTCCATCCCTCAGGCCCCCACTACACAGGTTCCCCCACCACACCCTGCCCCAGGTTCCCCCACCCACAGATACACCATCCCCAAAATGATCCGGCCTTCTCCCCCTGCCAATTGCTCTTCCGGCCCCACCCCCTCCGCTGCGCATGTTTGTGCCACTGGTGTGGAGACCGTGTCCTCCCCCTCTGTCCTGCCCACCTTACCTGAACCCCAGTCTACTCCCCTGGAGATAGGCACTGCAGTGGAGTCCACTACCACCCCGTCTGACTTGGGCACTGCAGTGGGGAACCTGTCCACTCCATCTGCCCAGCCCACTGCAGTCTTGCCGGCACCCACACCATCTGACTCATGCCCCCCAGTTGTGCCGGCACACACCATGTCAGACACCTCCACTGCAGTTGTCAGTGACTCTCCAGCACCCACCACCACTTCCCTGCCTCCTTCTGGTGAGCCCTGATCCTGTCCCTGCGGTGCCTGGCCTACCCCCCCGCATGCCCCTCCGAGGGGAATGTCCCTGGTCCGTAGCAGTGCAGGCAAGCAAAGGGTGACATCTGCCACTGTCACCCTGTTCGGACTTTACTAATGGACTGGCCATTGGCCTTTGTGTTTTTTCAGGACTTTCAATTTTACACCCACATATGCTGAATAAAGCTATTTTCTGTTCTCTAGTGGATTTGCTTCAGATGTACATGTTGTTGATGATGCTAACCATGCCCTTGCTGCAGTGATGGTGATTTTTGATATCAGGAAAATGAAGTGTTACTGTGCAGGAACCCATGTGGTCCAGGGGGAATGTGTCCTATCCTGCTGTGTATCCATGTCATCCTTTGCAGCAATATGAGGGTGTCATGTTTTCAATATTTGGCAATGGGATTTCCTACTTTTATTTGCAATATCACATCTGTGGCTTACACCCCTGCACATCTGTTGTGCTTGCCATTGTTCACTTTGTCTATTTCCCTGACCGTGTGACCATCTCCACTGGACATGCAAGTTTGGGCATCAATGGGGAAGGACTCATCTGTGTTATCAGTGCAACTTGCTATACATGTGTGTTGGATCTGTGCAGATGATTTCGGTGACACTCCCATGACCAGGCTGATGTGACGGGAGCCTTCATTTTGTGCTAATTGTTGACTGAGTGACCAAGTGTTCTGCTGACATGATAGAGCCCTGCAGAGACAATGTATGGCACAGCTTTCCTTACACAGGAGTGGCGTCCCCTCAAGGCAGTGTGTAATTCCGTGACATTGCCTGAGCCCAAGGTGTGTGTTGTGTGAGCATGTCTGTGTGTGTTCACTTCCATTTTGCTACACAGGCTGGGATCCCTAGTGATGTTCCTGTTTGTGATGCTTGCTGAGTTGACCTATGTTCCCCCAAAATCTTCGCCCGGGGTTCTCTGGGATGTGGGTGCATGGCACATTACTGGTCATCAGGGTGTCATCCATAGGTGTGTTTGCTGTCAGGGCTGAGTTTGTGCGCAAACGCAGATGAGACACAGTCAGGATTCCCACTTGGCACTTGTTGGTTACACAAGTCATGTAATTTACAGTTTGTGGTAGCTTTCAGTGATTGTGACACGTTGTGTGTGTGACTGCTGCCACTCCTCAGGGTCAGAGCTGCAATGTTGGAAGTTGTCTATGTGTGTTCTTTGTGGGTGACCTTGGCTTCTTCATTGGTGTGTGACTGTGGCCGGGATCCCATTGATTGGGGTGGATTTGACGTCATGCCCATGTACGGCGTACTGTGCAGTGTGTCAGACATTCACGAGTCTTGTTGACTGGCCATGTGTGATGGGTTTCTGCACCTTAGTTCCCACCATCACCCCTGAGATTGTCATGGGTGCATGTGCAATGTCACCAGTCCATGTGAGCTTCACTGCTGCACATTGGTGGAGATCAAGGTGTGTGGTGTTGAGTGTGTGCAAATGAGAGTTGTTGCACGGCTAGACCCCTACCTCCATATTGGCCTTGGCTGACAGGCCGTGCTGATTGATTTGTGCTTGTGTAGGTGTGATGGTAGTTTGTTGCTCAGGACACATGACTGTGGTTCACAGTGTGAACGACATCTAGCTTTGTCATCACAGTGGGATTATCATGCAGGCCAGTGTCACCACAATGTGGGGTCCCTGGGGGTAGTGCTGTGGTGGGTCTGTATCTTGCTGTGTTAGTTGCTGTTCCTACAAGCTTGTGTGACATGTGTAATTTGGGCTCCCTCTCATCTAACAATGCCTGATTGCCCACATAGGGGAATCAGATCCATGAGTTACTTTTGTGTGGCACTGTATACACTTCTGTGTAATTGGGATTCAGGCCTCCTCATGTGTTGTGTGGTTGCCTGGGGACACTGGCACACACCCCCATCACCTGTTGTGTTTGATTTGCAGTGTGAGGCTGCCTGTTTGTGTTTGTGCATCTGCACCACTGCATTGGCATCTCTTTAGTGTGCCATTGGCTGTATGTTGTTTGGTGGGTTTCCCCTGCTGTCCCTGGGACTCCTAGGTCATCAGTCAGCACAATGATCATGGTTTGTATGTCCCATTGCTGCCATGGTATGGTATTTGTTCACCTCACATCTACAGTCTCCACAGGATATCTACATTTGTGTGTCCATTGGTGCAGATATGTGGGTCTGCATTATGATGGTCACTTCTGTCATTGTGTAATTGATGAATGTTGACAATGTCAGCCCCCATGGGTGATGTTTCTCTGCACATGGCCAAAGGTATGTCTTATTTGCACTGCACTGTTTGCCTCACCCAATCTATGTTGCTATGGGACACAAGCACTACTTTGCCACGGATGTGTTTGTTGTTCTGTGACCAGGAATCATCCATGCTGTTTCGCATTTGCAGCTTTTTCCATGACAACAGTTACATTTTGGTCACTGTGATGATGGGGGTTTAGACCCCATTGCCACATTGTTCAAAATGTGCTTCAGCTATGGACCCCACACTTACCTTTTGGTCACT
Source organism: Calotriton arnoldi (assembly GCA_963921515.1). Classification (NCBI taxonomy): domain Eukaryota; kingdom Metazoa; phylum Chordata; class Amphibia; order Caudata; family Salamandridae; genus Calotriton; species Calotriton arnoldi. The sequence continues at coordinate 539,998 of CAWUFW010010443.1, read as the reverse complement.
GTGAAGATGGGGGTTTAGACCCCATTGCCACAATGTTCAAAATGTGCTTCAGCTATGGAACCCACACTTACCTTTTGGTCACTGTGATGATGGGGGTTTGGACACCATTGCCACAATGTTCAAAATGTGCTTCAGCTATGGACCCCACACTTACCTTTTGGTCACTGTGATGATGGGGGGTTAGACCCCATTGCCACAGTGGTCATGGTCTGCTTGCATTGTGGAGGCCACACACATTTATGTGTGACACATGGGATAGGGGGTCACATTGTATGTTCAATGTCATGTTCAGTGCTGTAGGCATTTGACACAGACTACACACGCTTGTCCTGGTGTTGGGGGGATGTCTTTTTCTGACATTCCTCGTGTTGGAGTATGCTGGTTGTGTCATGCATTACCCGTCCTATGAGTAGGGGTGGTGTTGGTGGTAGGCATCCATCCCCCTATGAGTGGGGATGGTAGTAGTGACAGGCATCCAGGCCCCCCTGAGTAGGGGTGGTGTTGGTGGTAGGCATCCAGCACCCATGAGTAGGGGTGGTGGTAGTGGTAGGCATCAATTCCCCTATGTGTGGGGATGGTAGTAGTGACAGGCATCCAGCACCCCCTGAGTAGGGGTGGTGGTAGTGGTAGGCATCCAGCCCCCCTGAGTAGGGGTGGTGTTAGTGGTAGGCATCCAGCCCCCCCTGAGTAGGGGTGGTGGTAGGCATCCAGCCCCCCCTGAGTAGGGGTGGTGGTAGTGGTAGGCATCAATTCCCCTATGTGTGGGGATGATAGTAGTGACAGGCATCCAGCACCCCCTGAGTAGGGGTGGTGGTAGTGGTAGGCATCCAGCCCCCCATGAGTAGGGGTGGTCGTAGTGGTAGGCATCAATTCCCCTATGTGTGGGGATGGTAGTAGTGACAGGCATCCAGCACCCCCTGAGTAGGGGTGGTGGTATTGGTAGGCATCAATTCCCCTATGTGTGGGGATGGTAGTAGTGACAGGCATCCAGCACCCCCTGAGTAGGGGTGGTAGTAGTGGTAGGCATCCAGACCCCATGAGTAGGGGTGCTGGTAGTAACAGGCATCCAGCACCCCCTGAGTAGGGGTGCGGTAGTGGTAGGCATCCAGCCCCCCCCGAGTAGGGGTGGTGGTAGTGGTAGGCATCCAGCCCCCCATGAATTGGGGTGGTGGTAGTGGTAGGCATCCAGCCCCCCATGAGTAGGGGTGGTGTTGGTGGTAGGCATCCAGCACCCATGAGTAGGGGTGGTGGTAGTGGTAGGCATCAATTCCCCTATGTGTGGGGATGGTAGTAGTGACAGGCATCCAGCACCCCATGAGTAGGGGTGGTGGTAGTGGTAGGCATCAATTCCCCTATGTGTGGGGATGGTAGTAGTGACAGGCATCCAGCACCCCCTGAGTAGGGGTGGTGGTAGTGGTAGGCATCCAGCCCCCCCCTGAGTAGGGGTGGTGGTAGTGGTAGGCATCCAGCCCCCTCTGAGTAGGGGTGCTGGTAGTGACAGGCATCCAACCCCCCATGAGTAGGGGTGGTGGTAGTGGTAGGCATCCAGCCCCCCATGAGTAGGGGTGGTGTTGGTGGTAGGTATCCAGCACCCATGAGTAGGGGTGGTGTTGGTGGTAGGCATCCAGCACCCATGAGTAGGGGTGGTGGTAGAGACAGGCATCCAGGCCCCTTTGGGTGTGTATGGCATTGGTGATAGCCATCCCGCCCCTATGGTTCTGCTGTTGCTAGTGTACGTCATTTCTGCATCCCTATGTGTGTGTGACATATGTCGGGTACGTGTCGTTTGTTTGTGTAGTGGGTGTTTGACTTACCGTCTGTGCCGTACGCGTCCGTACCGGTCCCGGTAATAGATGTAGAGTATTGGTAGGACCTGCGCGATGGGATTCATGGTTGGTTCGTCTCGTTCGGGTTTCTCGTTGCTTCGACTCATACTCGTCGCTGGCTTGTTCGTCTCGTAGTCGTGGATCGTCTTGTGGCGCGAATCGGAGCTTATGTGCGCTTCTCCCGGATGCTCTGACGTGCCGGACGTAGCGACGGGTTCGGCGCGTACGGAAGGCGCATCGTACTAGTCCGGCCGGAAGGTGCTGTATATTTGCTTCCGTGCGACTTGATTTGGCGTTTACGGATCCGGCTCGGGCGGGGAACAGGAGCTGGAATGGGTACGCACGGCTGGGTCTGGATCTGGGCAGTTATGCGCATCGTACTTGCTCGTTCGCACGAATGTTCGAATCGGTCGGGAAACACGCGTTCGGCTTGGTTTTTTTCCGGACGAATGGTGTTAGGTGCGCTTCCGGCCGAGATCGGAATCGACCCCTATGTCGGGAACACAGTCAGGGACTTGGGCAAGGACTGGGAACAGGGTATAAAACGTACACAGAGAGAGGAGTACAGCGCTGCTCAGGATCACACAGGAAGTCAGAGGAGAAAAGGGATCCAAAGGGGAAGCCTGTACAAAGGAACAAGATGGCTAACACTCAGAAAGGAAGGGCACTCACAAGGCAATTTAGCATTCAGACTAACTACACCCAGGACGGACGTGCAAGACATATATATAATACAACATTAACAATAAAGGGAATGTGGGGTAAAGCACTCAGGAGCTCCACACGGTAAGACTGAAGTTCAGTAAGTTCCTCACCCACAATTGCTGTTACAGATACTGACTGAAAATACTCACATATAGGATATGTATGCAAAGGCAGGGTCTGTGGAGCTTATACCTATGGTGATGTTATAACAGTAACTCAAAGACAATATTCACAGTGAACAAGAAACACCACCTAGGTAGTCAGCTGTGCCCACGGATCCTGGCGATCAAACAGGAACACGCAAGGCAGTAACAGCAAAGGGGTAGAACTAAACACAAGCACAATAGACAAGGAGCTAGCAAGGAGGAGTGCTTAACAGGGTGCTTAACAGGAAAGGAAGGAAATCACAGGGCACACTTGGCAGAAAGCAGGTAACAAACATACAAGGTAACAGAAGCAAGACAGCAGAAATAGAAAGACAGCAAACTAGAACTGGAACCAAGGAAATGGGAAGAAGGCAGGGACTGGAAAAGGATATACAGAAGGGGAGGCTACAAGGGTATACTAGAATAGTGCAGGTTCAGGAATCAAGAAAACAAAGTAGCATAGAAGGCAGTGCTGGGGTAGGAACAAGATTTGAGCAAAAATCTCAGGAGTCAAAGTAGCACTGCAGGTAGTGCTAGTACAGGAGAAGGGAAACTGCTGCAGTTCAGGAACAAGGAATGCCTAGGCTCAGGAGTCAAGGTAGCACTGCAGGCAGTACTGGTTCAAGGAAACAGGAAATAGCTACAGCTCAGGAAACAAGGAGTCAAGAGAGCACTGCAAGCAGTGCAAATCAGGAACAAGAAATAGCTGAAGCCCAGGAACAGGAACCAGGAATAACTATAGCTCAGGAACTCAGGAAACAAGGTAGCACTGCAGGCAGTGCTAATTCAGGCACAAGGAATAGCTATAGCTCAGGAACTCAGGAAACAAGGTAGCACTGCAGGCAGTGCTAATTCAGGCACAAGGAATAGCTATAGCTCAGGAATCAAGGAACATCAAAAGCTCAGGAAACAAGGATCGGTCTCACCGGAAAACAGCTACAATGACCAACACTGGGCTGAAGGGAGCTGGGGCTTAAAAGAGCTCACAGTACTCATGCGCATCAGGTGTGAGCAGGCTAGCAGCAGCCAGCCACAGGTGAGCTGAATGCCTCCACCCATCCTTGGCCTGCAGGGGTGGAGACAAAGCAGTGAGCAGGGGATTATAGGTAATGGAGTTTCCAGCATGAGCAGACTGGCTTCCACAAAACCCGGCATGGATTGGGAATGGATGTCAATTCCTAAATGATGTCCAAATGCCTGGAAGTCAGGATATGCATGCAGGGGAGTGTCTGGAAGCATATTAGAATACTGGAAAGCCCCACAATTCGGCCCCCTGGTGGTGGGAACGAGAGCACAGGGAGTGAATCGTGACAGTACACCCCCTCCAACGGCCGGCTCCGGGAATCTGGGACTCGATTTAAAGCCTTTGCTGCTATGAAATAAGTCCATTCCCATCAGAGATGTAGTGCAAGATACCAGAGGACTACAGGAAAAATGTGATGTTCTGGAGGGTAGGATAATAGGCTGTAAATTAACAGCAGTATTGAAGGCAGAACCTGAAGAGTCCAAATCCAGTAACGGGGGCTTAGAAGCCTGAATTAAAGGTGTTTGAAGTCTTGATGATGGTAGGCTAGAGTAGCACTCTGAAAACAAAGGAATATTTACTGTAGGGTCAAAAGCATATAACGGATTGGCAGGAGGCACAGAGGTCAACGGCAAACTGGCTGAAGACAAAGGAGACAACGAGAAGCAGACCTGAGGCTCTGGCCCTGGATGAAAACATACAGAAGACTCACATGCAGGAGACGCTGGAAGCAGGTATGCAGGAGACCCAGGCCCTTGAGGCTTACATGTTGAGAGTTTTGTCTCTGATGCTGGAGATTCAGTCTCTGAATGTATATGTACTGAGACCTCTGAAGGCTGGCAAACTGGAAGCACAGGGTCAAAAAGTAGGCAAGATAGAGGCTCAAGGCCAGAAGGCAGGGAGCCTGGAAGCTCTGGTGCTGAAGGCAGGGAGCATGGAAGCTCTGGTGCTGAAGGCAGGGAGCATGGAAGCTCTGGTGCTGAAGGCAGGGAGCCTGGAAGATCTGGTGCTGAAGGCAGGGAGCCTGGAAGCTCTGGTGCTGAAGTCAGACAGGCTGGAGACTCTGACTTAGTAGGCAGGTGAGCTGAGGGCTTGTGCTCTGAATGCAGGCAGTCTGGAGGCTCCGGTACTAATGGCAGGCAGGCTGCAGGCTCAGGCTCACATGGCAGGCAGGCTGCAGGCTCGGGCTCACATGGCAGGCAGGCTGCAGGCTCGGGCTCACATGGCAGGCAGGCTGTAGGCTGAAGTTCAGAAGGCAGCAGACCGGCTGAGGACTCTGGAGACTCTGAAAGCAGCAGGCCGGCTGAGGACTCTGGAGACTCTGAAAGCAGCAGGCCGGCTGAGGACTCTGGAGACTCTGAAAGCAGCAGGCCGGCTGAGGACTCTGGAGACTCTGAAAGCAGCAGGCCGGCTGAGGACTCTGGAGACTCTGAAAGCAGCAGGCCGGCTGAGGACTCTGGAGACTCTGAAAGCAGCAGGCCGGCTGAGGACTCTGGAGACTCTGAAAGCAGCAGGCCGGCTGAGGACTCTGGAGACTCTGAGAGCAGCAGGCCGGCTGAGGACTCTGGAGACTCTGAAAAAAGACAAGCTGATGACAGAGAGGCACAAGGATGATGGACTTTAAATTCTGGGAATGGTGATAGCCCGTGAACAGTAGATTCCCTATTGTCAATATTGAAATCTTCACAGTTCCTTGGCTCATTAAAACACACTGAAGGGCTTTCTTCGGGATGGCTAAGAATACTGCTTATCTTAGAGTCTCTGATGACCAGACTCCCTTTACCATTTGGCAGTTCACATGTCTTAGTCAGAGGAAATAGGTCTGAGACTTCTTGGTCATGGGAGATTTGTTCAATTCCTTCTGCATAACAAGGTGGTACAGATGCATCAGAGCATAGAGTAATATTATGTCCTGACTTTTCAATATGTTGCGTGCTTGAAGGCGAGAGAGCAAACATGGGGTCAGGATTGTGTTCCTTCTCAGTGAGGAGGTTGGCTTCAGTCACAGAAGTTAGACCAAGAGCGTGGTCTAAGTCACAGGAAATTATCACATCAGGGATTATGTGGGGCACTGGTTCAGGCTTTGTCTGTATGTTAATGGCCTGTCTATGGGTTATCTCTGAGATAGAACTGACCTCACTACCAGGAAAAGAAAGCAAGGAGATGTTTTTTGTTTTGCCTGGCATTTGGGGTTCCTGAAAAGTGAAGGGACACATCTCAGATGTAGCGCCTGGATGTAATTTAGCACTAGAAGACAAAACACCAGAGGAGTTAGAAAATTCAGACTTCAAACACATACTTTCATTAACTGCACTGTGAGAAAAGGTACTATGGCTTTTCTGAATGGAATCTGAGTGATCAGCCACAGTATTATTCACACAATTGCTGGACCAGCTCTGAGGGGAACGCAAAGAGAGCGCAAGGTTTCATTCTCCATTTCTAAGGAGGCTAACATAGAGGTGGAAAAGTTGTCTTGTACAGGGGTTTTAGATTCCCACTTGAACTCTGGGTTATAATTTTTAACAGAGTCTGAAACATTTTATTCTCTCGCTGTAGTTCAAGAATCTTAGATGTAATTATATCCTGTGAAGACTGCAGATCTTTCTCTACAAGGACTGTGGTAGACTTGGCAATTTCACAACAAGCAACAGAGCTACACCTTGGATTTTGTTCAAACTGGCTATTAGCCGCCTGTGTTCTAGTAGGTCCTTTCTCTCTTTTGTTAAACTGATTATGGTTTACTTTGAATGTGGTATTTAACAAGGTCCCTTTAGTATCCGGGACTGTGCTCTTTACTGGACTACAAGACTGGGTAACATTATTTGAATGGAGACCACAGGTTATAAAATGCATCTGCTCTTTCTTTGGCTGTGTGGTTGAATACTGTATTTTACAACCACTTACAGCAGACATGCGAGATTCAGAATTCTTGTTCAGCAAACTGAGTAAGGTAGCATTCTCCTTATGTAATGCCGACACAGACATTGAATCTGGATCAGAACAGAAGATTAAGTCCGGATCTGGCAAAGAGGTGTTTGAGAGCCAATGAGTAAAATATTCAGAACGTAAATGTCCATTTCTCATAAGAGGATTCATGGTTTCAGGACTAGGGTGAACAAACCGTAGAGTAGATACTATATGCCTCTCATTGGTGGGCACTGGTGAACTGCCCTGCACAAACTTAAATGATGCACTGGTGTGTTTCTTTCTTAAACCTCTCATTGCGACACACCTTCAAGATGTTCAAACAGAAATGTAACAGAAAAATGGTAGCTAACTGAACGCAAGGAAACCTCACAAGTGACCCTGAAAATGTAGGTTGGTCATTCTGTCAGGGACTGTCCAGGACTATGTCGGGAACACAGTCAGGGACTTGGGCAAGGACTGGGAACAGGGTGGAAAACGTACACAGAGAGAGGAGTACAGCGCTGCCCAGGATCACACAGGAAGTCAGAGGAGAAAAGGGATCCAAAGGGGAAGCCTGTACAAAGGAACAAGATGGCTAACACTCAGAAAGGAAGGGCACTCACAAGGCAATTTAGCATTCAGACTAACTACACCCAGGACGGACGTGCAAGACATATATATAATACAACATTAACAATAAAGGGAATGTGGGGTAAAGCACTCAGGAGCTCCACACGGTAAGACTGAAGCTCAGTAAGTTCCTCACCCACAATTGCTGTTACAGATACTGACTGAAAATACCCACATATAGGATATGTATGCAAAGGCAGGGTCTGTGGAGCTTATACCTATGGTGATGTTATAACAGTAACTCAAAGACAATATTCACAGTGAACAAGAAACACCACCTAGGTAGTCAGCTGTGCCCACGGTTCCTGGCGATCAAACAGGAACACGCAAGGCAGTAACAGCAAAGGGGTAGAACTAAACACAATAGACAAGGAGCTAGCGAGGAGGAGTGCTTAACAGGGTGCTTAACAGGAAAGGAAGGAAATCACAGGGCACACTTGGCAGAAAGCAGGTAACAAACATACAAGGTAACAGAAGCAAGACAGCAGAAATAGAAAGACAGCAAACTAGAACTGGAACCAAGGAAATGGGAAGAAGGCAGGGACTGGAAAAGGATATACAGAAGGGGAGGCTACAAGGGTATACTAGAATAGTGCAGGTTCAGGAAACAAGAAAACAAAGTAGCATAGAAGGCAGTGCTGGGGTAGGAACAAGATTTGAGCAAAAACTCAGGAGTCAAAGTAGCACTGCAGGTAGTGCTAGTACAGGAGAAGGGAAACTGCTGCAGTTCAGGAACAAGGAATGCTAAGGCTCAGGAGTCAAGGTAGCACTGCAGGCAGTACTGGTTCAAGGAAACAGGAAATAGCTTCAGCTCAGGAAACAAGGAGTCAAGAGAGCACTGCAAGCAGTGCAAATCAGGAAAAAGAAATAGCTGAAGCCCAGGAACAGGAACAAAGAATAACTATAGCTCAGGAACTCAGGAAACAAGGTAGCACTGCAGGCAGTGCTAATTCAGGCACAAGGAATAGCTATAGCTCAGGAACTCAGGAAGCAAAGTAGCACTGCAGGCAGTGCTAATTCAGGCACAAGGAATAGCTATAGCTCAGGAATCAAGGAACATCAAAAGCTCAGGAAACAAGGATCGGTCTCACCGGAAAACAGCTACAATGACCAACACTGGGCTGAAGGGAGCTGGGGCTTAAAAGAGCTCACAGTACTCATGCGCATCAGGTGTGAGCAGGCTAGCAGCAGCCAGCCACAGGTGAGCTGAATTTCTCCACCCATCCTTGGCCTGCAGGGGTGGAGACAAAGCAGTGAGCAGGGGATTATAGGTAATGGAGTTTCCAGCATGAGCAGACTGGCTTCCACAAAACCCGGCATGGATTGGGAATGGATGTCAATTCCTAAATGATGTCCAAATGCCTGGAAGTCAGGATATGCATACAGGGGAGTGTCTGGAAGCATATTAGAATACTGGAAAGCCCCACAATTCGGCCCCCTGGTGGTGGGAACGAGAGCACAGGGAGTGAATCGTGACACCATGTACAATACATTTCCATAATCTAGTCTGGAAATCACCAGTGCCTTAATTACCATTCTCTGGGCTGCAGGAGGGATTCACCAGAGAATTTTCTTAAGCCACTTGAGAACCGCAAAGCAGATTGCAGTGACCACAGACACCTGGGATTTAAGGGAGAGGTTGTTGTCAATGGTAAAACCCAGGTTCTTAACTTTGGGGACTGGAGCAGGTAAAGGTCCCAGAGTGTCAGGCCAGTGGGTAATTCCCCAGAGTTTGGGGTTGTTTCCCAGAACAAGGACCTCTGTTTTAGTACCGTTCAACTTCAAGGCATTTCTGGTCATCCACAACGAGATGTTACTCAGTCGGAGCTGGAGCAAGGAAGGATCCTGATGTTGAGCGGCTGAGAGAGAAAAGATGATCTGGGTATCATCTGCATAGGAAAGAATAGTCAGTCCTGACTTTTCAGCAATGTCCGCGAGAGGGTGAACATAGAGGTTAAAGAGGAGAGGACTCAATATTGAACCCTGCGGCACTCCTGAAGATAGTGCAAGAGGATTTGACTTTGAGGTATGAGTAAAAACTTGAAACAAGCGATCATTTAAAAAAGATATCAGCCACCTCAGAGCCACACCCTCAATACCAGCAGCTTCAAGACGATCTGCCAAGATGGAATGCGACACTGTATCAAATGCAGCACTCAAGTCCCGCAGAATGAGAGCTGCCGTACCTCCGCAATCGAGCTGCTGCCTGAGATATTCAGTAACCCCAAGCAAAGCCGATTCGGTACTGTAGCCAGACCTGAAACCAGACTGTGACGGATGAAATAAATTGTGAATTGCAACAAAAGAGGAGAGTTGGGAGTTGATGTGTCTTTCCAATACCTTAGAGAAGACCGAAAGGAGGGATATTGGTCGGTAATTTGACCAGCAGAGAGGATCAAGACCAGTCTTTTTCAGTAGAGGAAGCACAAGAGCGTGTTTCCACTTCTGAGGAACGAAACCTGAACTTAGAGAGGTGTTGAGAAGGTTAAGAATCACAATAAGGGCCGATCTGTCCAGAAGTCTAAGCTTCAATGGGGGAAGAGGGTCAAGTGGGGAGCCGGACTTGATAGTTCCCAGTAAAGATTGAAGTGTGACCGAAGTCCGGTGGAACCAAGCCCTGATTTGTCGAGACTCATTAGAAGAAGTGGACAGGGAAGATGTGTCAGCCAGGTCCACATTTAAAGTAACAGAAAAATTAAAGTTACCTTGATGGGATATGTTCAAGTCAAGTTGGCAGTGAATGGACTCTACTTTATTAAGAAAAAACGTTGCTAGCTCATTGCATTGATGTTGCGAAAGTGAGGGAGAAGGCAGAAAAGTACTAGCTGCTGAAAGTTCCTTCATGACTTTAAACAGAGTTTTCTGGCAGTGTTGGGAATTCGTAATCCTTTCTGTAAAGAAGGTGGCACGGGCAGATCTACAGAGAGCGTGATATTTTTTCAATGCTGCCAAGTAAACTAACTTGGCCTCGGGCACATAGTGCTTCCTCCATTGCCTCTCTAAAACTTTGCAGCGTTTTTTGTCTTGTTTCAGGGAGTCGGTGAACCATGGGGCAGGGGGATGCATTCTGTGTTGAGGTTTGACTAACAATGGAAGGGTCGAGTCAATAGCCTCCAAAAGCCAATGATGCACCGAGATTTGATCTAAGTCAGGTTGGGATATAAGAATAGGAGTTTTATTTAAAAGCCGTTCATTAAGTACCGACATGTCAAGTTTGGACCAGTTCCTAGTTTTAGGCATTAAAGTCAATCGGGTGAGAGGGGCCGAGGAAGATTTGATGGTAAAAGGTACTGCAAAGTGATCAGCCCAGCAGAGTCGGATAGGAGGTACAACAGACAAGGTTAACAGATTGGAAAAAATGGGGTCCAAGGTGCCCCGCTAAGTGAGTAGGTGAGGAATTGAGAAGCCGAAGATTAAGAGTGTTCAGGTCTTCAATGAGAGCTAATGCTGATTTGTTGTTGGAATCCTCAAGATGAAAGTTGAGGTCACCAAGCACAGAAAAATTGGCTACTCATACAATAAGGGGGGGCCAGTGAGTCAGAAAGAACGGAGCACCAGTTGTTAGAAGGCACAGGGGGCGATAAATAAGAACACCTGAGAAGGTGAATTTAGGGGAAAAAGGAATAGAGAAAAGCAAGGCTTCACAATTAGTGATCTGAAGTTCCTCTATTTTACAATTGTATAATTTCTGAAACATAATGGCAATACCACCGCCTATTTTATGGGATCTATTTATACCCAGCAACGCAAAGTTGTCAGGGAGTGCAGCAATCACGTCAGGCAAGGATCCGTCATGAAGCCAGGTTTTTTTTTTTAAAACCACATCTGGATCAGGGTTCACTGACACAACGTCGATGTCACAAACATTGATGAAAAAATATAGACTACAAAAATATCGACTCCCTATAAATATCATTGTAAAAAATATAGATGTACAAAATATCGATTTATATATATATATATATATATATAAAAAAATATATATATATTAATTATATTAAATATTCAAATACATTTTAACAAAATAAAATAAATTTAATATACATTTTAACAAAATATAACAAATAAACTTAACTTGAAAAAGATAAACACACACACAATAATTTTTGCATAAATGTATATAATATATATATTTACTTTAAAACAATTAATAAACTATTATTTCTAATTTATTTTAAAACTTTAAAATTATATAAAAATAAAAAATATATATCAATAATTGAAAATATAAGAAAAAAAACTTTCTATAATAAATTAAAACATTAAACGATTAAAAAATATTTAAATTCCCAATACAGTCAGTGCAAAAGTAGGGAAAGTGTTGGATACCGGATAGGTAAAAATGATTATTCCCACTCCAATAAATACAACAGTAGGGAAAGTGCTGGATAGCGAAAGGGTAAAAATTACTATACCAACTCCAATGAGTGCAACAGTAGGGTAAGTGTTGGATTGCGGAGGAATTACATTTACTATTCCAACTCCAGTCAGTGCAACAGAAGGGAAAGTGTTGGATAGCGGAGGGGTACAAATTACTATTCCCACTCCAGTGAGTGCAACAGTATGGAAAGTGTTGGATAGCGGAGGGGTAAAAATTACTATTCCCACTCCAATGAGTACAACAGTAGGGAAAGTGTTGGATAGTGAAGGGGTAAAAATTACTATTCCCACTCCAGTGAGTGCAACAGTAGGGTAAGTGTTGGTTAGCGGAGGGATTAGATTTACTATTCCAACTCCAGTGAGTGCAACAGTAGGGAAAGTGTTGGATAGCGGAGGGGTAAAATTACTATTCCAACTCCAATAAGTGCAACAGTAGGGAAAGTGTTGGATAGCGAAGGGATGAAAGTACTATTCACACTCCAGTCAGTTAAAAAATAAAAACAAAATATTTAAAAATAAAAAAATAATACTATAAAAATTAATAAATAATAAATGTATAAATATTTTAAAAATTAAAATACTAATATATTTAATATATAAAAAGAAAATATATTATAATATTAATTAGATATAAGAAATACCTACAAATATTATATAAAATAAAAAATACATTTCCTAAAAATAAATATTTTAAACTAGAAAATATTTACAAACAAAAACATGAATTATTACATAAATATATTTATTTTATTCCCTACCCTATAACACCACACAAATCACAACACACTTCTAAATTTTGAAAAAATATATAGTTCCATAATTAACATAATTAATTATCAATTAAATAAATAAGAAATAATAAAAAATAATTACCTACCCACACTTCAACCCTATATTCCCCACAACACACACCTAAATTAAACTGTAAAATAATAAATTACACAATTAAAACTTATTTTAAAATTACAAAGTATTACTATTAAACAACTAATTATAAAGGGGCTGATTACGATGGCGGGCGGAAGCACATCCGCGGTGCTGGCGGTGGCGGAAAATGCCCTTTTCCACACTCCATCGGCGGTCCTTGCGTCCGCCGTATTACGATGGGCAAAGATAGCCCATTTCCCGTCCGCTGCGGTGTTCCGGGAACCGCCAGGAATCCCCTTCCGCAGCGGTGGCGGACGGAGCCAAAAGGGAGGGACCACCGTGCGGAATGCGGTTACGACCGCTGGTCGTATTACGATGCCACAAACAGCCCACCACACCGCTGCGGAGAATCCGGCCAATCGAGGATGGCGGTGGCAATACTGCGGATAGCTCCATGTGTTCCTGTCCGCTGGGGAAATGGCAATCTTTGGCCTTTCCATAGCAAATCCGACCGCCACAGACGGATTTTCAGCTTTTCCGCCGCTGAATCCCAGAATCCGACCGCCGCGGTAGGGAGTCTCTTGCGGTGCATCCTAATCTGGCCGGCGGTTTTGCCGCGGTACCTGCGGACGGTTAATTTCCGCTACCATGGCGGTGGGAATGGTTTTCCGTCCGCCATCGTAATGAGCCCCAAAGTAAGCAAAATGTATTTAATACCCACCCTTTACCCCTTTAACAGTAAAAACAACACACAAAAAATAAACAATTACCCAAAATAAATTTCCAATAATGAACATTAATTAACAACTATATATTAATTAATTAAACACAAATTACTTCCCACCCTTTACCCCTATAAACACCACAACACACACCTAAAATTAATTACACAATTACCATAATTCATTTTTAATTAAATTAATTAATGACAATTAACAGATAATTATTAATAAAAAAATAAAAAAGAATCTTGCCACCCTTTACCCCTATAAACCCCAAAACACACACCTAAAATTAATTACACAATTACCATACTTAGGGGTCGATTACGATGGCGGTCGGAAAAACATACCGACCGCCATGGTAGCGGCAAAAAACCGCCCGCATGGCCACCGGGAAAAACGCCGCACACATTACGATGAACCACCACAATAATCCGTCCGCGGCGGCGGGAGACAACGAAAAACGCCCGCACACGCCGGACCAACTCAAAATCCGACCGCAACGGCCGGATACCCAGCGGAAAAGCCAAGAACCGCCGCCATGCACACGGAGTAACCGCCCGTGACATTATGACATCCCCGCTACCACCATGGTACCCACCTATGAATACGACCGCATCGTGCGCGAACAGTGACGAATCCGACAGGCGGCGGAAGGGCCGCAGCATAGCCACCGCTGCCGAGGAACCGCTGCGGAGGAACCGCAAAAAAATGGCGGACGTTGAAAAAAACCGAAAAAAAAAACCAATGCACACACTGAAGTAGACCTGTCCCAACACAAACCAAAAGTGCCCAATGACAACAGCCCCAGAAATTCAAAATAACCAATCACAGGACAACACACACAACACACCTGACAGCAACATACCAGCTTGCCACACCCCCATAGCCGAGCATAAAACCAGCCCCTCCCTGACCACAATCCTTTGCTACACTCCACAACTGAAGGTACCAACCCCAGAGAACAAAGGAGAGGCAAACCTGCACACAGCACCACCACAACACACACACCACCTACACCACCCACAACACCCACAACACCCACACAACTGCACCACAGAACATCTGCACAGCACACACCATGGCACCACACAAAATGCCAAAATTCACTGATGCAGAGCTTGCAGTCATGGTAGATGAGATAATAAGAGTTGAACCACAACTCTATGGCAACATGGTCCAACACACCCCATTAGCCACAAGAACCCAAATGTGGGTGAGGATAGTCAATAAGGTCAATGCAGTAGGGACCACCCCCGCAACAAGCAGGAAATACAGAAGCGGTGGCATGACCTGAAGACCGTGGTGAAGAGGAAGAGGGCCAAGAACCGTCAGCTGGCTGACGGGACTGGTGGAGGCACTCCCATCCAACCCAAACCATACAGTCCGTGGGAGGAGAAGGTCCTTGGAATCCTACATCCAGAGAGTCTTGAAGGAATCCGCGGGGGACTGGAAGCTGGTAAGTACAAACCAATGTATAACATCACATTGCCATGTACCGTCTTGCACAAATTCAAACCTACAACCCCTAGGCCAAAGGACATTCGTCTGACCCACAATACCCAAAACAGGTCACACAGATGTAAGCACCACTCAACCTGAAAAAGCACAAAGCTAAACAAAACCAACTGGGATGCATGTGTACAGACAAAAAGCACTACAACACACACCAGGCCCCCATCTCCCACCCCTCAGCAGGATGGAGCACCACACCCAGAAGCATGTGTCAGCCATTGAACGCTCCCCCACCACCTAACAGGTAGGTAGCCATCTTCACAGGTTTGGGGAATGTATATCTGGAGGCAGCACTACAACTCCCAACAGGCCCCCTCTCCCACCCCTCAGCAGGATGGAGCACCCCACCCAGAAGCATGTGTCAGCCATTGAACGCTCCCCCACCACCTAACAGGTAGGTAGCCAACTTCACAGGTTTGGGGAATGTATATCTGGAGGCAGCACTACAACTCCCAACAGGCCCCCTCTCCCACCCCTCAGCAGGATGGAGCACCCCACCCAGAAGCATGTGTCAGCCATTGAACGCTCCCCCACCACCTAACAGGTAGGTAGCCATCTTCACAGGGATGGGGAATGTGTATCTGGAGGCAGCACTACAACACACAACAGGCCCCCTCTCCCACCCCTCAGCAGGATGGAGCACCCCACCCAGAAGCATGTGTCAGCCATTGAACGCTCCCCCACCACCTAACAGGTAGGTAGCCATCTTCACAGGGTTGGGGAATGTGTATCTGGAGGCAGCACTACAACTCCCAACAGGCCCCCTCTCCCACCCCTCAGCAGGTTGGGGCACCCCACCCAGAAGCATGTGTCAGCCATTGAACGCTCCCCACCACCTAACAGGTAGGTAGCCATCTTCACAGGGTTGGGGAATGTGTATCTGGAGGCAGCACTACAACTCCCAACAGGCCCCCTCTCCCACCCCTCAGCAGGTTGGGGCACCCCACCCAGAAACATGTGTCAGCCATTGAACGCTCCCCCACCACCTAACAGGTAGGTAGCCATCTTCACAGGTTTGGGGAATGTGTATCTGGAGGCAGCACTACAACTCCCAACAGGCCCCCTCTCCCACCCCTCAGCAGGATGGAGCACCCCACCCAGAAGCATGTGTCAGCCATTGAACGCTCCCCCACCACCTAACAGGTAGGTAGCCATCTTCACAGGGTTGGGGAATGTGTATCTGGAGGCAGCACTACAACTCCCAACAGGCCCCCTCTCCCACCCTCAGCAGGTTGGGGCACCCCACCCAGAAGCATGTGTCTGTAAGTAAAAACCAAAGTGACACTGCACAGGTAATCAGACAGTGCATGCACACCACCATCACTCAACAAAAGCATTGGGAGACATGACAACATGAGGCTCTAAATAACAGAAATGTTAGGGCTTACTCAGATGGTAGATGCTTCCACACATCGAGCTGGGCATACACTTGACGGGATCTGCTCCAATTTTGCTCGCCTCTCTACCGACCCACCCATCCCTCAAATTTGGTCAGACCACAATTTCGTGCCTTTTACATTAAAGATCCCCTTGACAAATTATCGAGACAAAAAAACAATTAGCATGCAGCCCAAGAGTAACTGGACACAACTAATACATAACCCTAAGCTGGCTACTACTGTACAGGCCTTAATGCCTACTCTGACAGGAAATACTATAGCAGACTCACGTCTCTTCCATAACTGGATGACCACTGTCGGGGATGAACTCATCACACAAGTTAAAATTAGGAAAAATAATGATGGAAATAAAACACCACAGCAAACCCCTTGGTTTACGCCTACTCTCAAACAAATACACCTACAGTGCAAACAACAAGAGAGGAAATGGAGAAGAAGTTATAACGTAGCAGAAAAACAAGCGTATAAAGTAAGCAGAAAATCTTACCATACGCAGATTAAACTAGCCAAAAAGAATACTATACAAATAAAATATTAGAAGCTAATCTAGACCAAAAAATCATTTTTTCAGTCATACAGTCCTATACTAGTCCCAAAATACTGCAAAAAGAAATACCCCATCCCAAAGATCATGCGATCAAATATCACTCTATTTTGAAGAAAAGATTATGAACATTAAAAAGGACTTCACCTCGGACCCAGACCTGACCAAATATGCCATACCTGAGCACGAACCAGAAGTCACTAAAGACTGCATATGTTCATTCAAACCAGTGTCACTGGACCAAACTCGAGAGGCAATTCTGGCATGTAAATCAGGCTCCCCTCTGGATGCTTGTCCTCCCACAATCCTCCACCGAATCGTAGACACAATCAATCCAGCTATAAATCAGATTGTTAATTCATCTTTAAGAACAGGGATTGTGCCTGAGGACTGGAAATTAGCAATAGTGAAACCCTTAAAAAAGAAACCTAATGTTGATTCAGCAGTACTCTCCAATCTTCGTCCTATCTCCCTGCTCCCCGCCTTAGTCAAAATCACAGAAAAGTTTGTCCATAAAGAGCTATCTAACTTTATTGAGACAACAAACATTCTGCATTCACAACAATCCGGCTTCCGCCCCAAACACTCCACTGAGTCTGCACTCTTGGAAATTACAGAAACTTAAAAAACTATAGCAGACAGAGGAAGGAAGGCGGTGTTGATCCTGCTCGACCTATCGGCCGCGTTTGACACCATATCGCACAGCATCCTTCTTTCTAGACTCAGTTCTAGCGGCATCTTAAATACCGCTCTAGAATGGATAAAAGCCTTCCTCGCTAACCGTAAGCAAGTCGTGTCGCTGGGAACTTTTCTTTCTCTCGAACGGACCATCACAGCGGGGGTGCCTCAAGGGTCCTCACTGAGCCCACTGCTGTTCAACGTTTACATGACCCCTCTTATCTCACTAATCTCATCATATGGGATCGAAGTCACCTCCTACGCAGACGATACCCAGATGATACTATCTCTCGATCGGAACTCTAAGGACCCAGAACTCAACTTTAAAAGATGTTTGACCGAAGTTCTTCAGTGGATGAAGGACAACCACCTTAGGTGCAACACTAGCAAGACCGAGATCCTACCGATAGGGAAAGAAGTCTCATTTGTACCAAGCGATTGGTGGCCAGAGGGAACTCCACTCCCGCCGGAGACTGTGAAAGTGGCAAGAAACCTGGGAGTGCAGTTTGATTCCGCACTCACATTCCAACCACATGCAGTGAAGGTAGCAGGGACCTGTTTTAGTATTATAAGATCCCTGAGAAAATTCTTTGACTTAATCCCCCTTGCAGCAAGGAAATCAGTAGCAGTCGCGCTAATTCTCTCGCGTCTTGACTACTGCAACAGCCTCCTAGCAGGAGCCAGCAAAAAAACAGTAAAAAGACTCCAGGTGGTCCAACACGCAGCAGCACGGCTTGTCTTAAGACTTCCACGAAGGTCTTCTGCCTCTGCAGCTCTTAGAACCCTCCACTGGCTCCCACTACATAAGAGAATTCTGTTCAAAATTCTCCTAATCACTTTTAAGGCGTCACGCAAGACAGGACCAAAATACCTTTCATCTCGTTTCACTCCTTATACTACAAACAGAACTCTCAGGTCCTCATCAGCTAACCTGCTTTCACCTCCCAACTTCCGATGCAAAACCAAAGGAGGAAAAACTATAGCAGTGTTAGGCACCAGAGCTTGGAACCTACTACCTCTGCAATTGAGAATGCATAAAACTGAAACCCAGTATAGAAAAGCTCTAAAAACATGGATCTTCGGAGCAACAGACGAATTTTGCCTCTCTCTTATCTAAGACACTCAGAGTGCGATATCTCCTCTGTATCAGCGCCAGGATGCTCCTTTCGGAGTGACAGTTCGCGCTTTACAAATATCGATTTTCATTTCATTTCTACTTCACCCAAAAATAGAAAAGTAAAGCACAGCCATTGACAGGATGCAGACAGCTCAGCGTACGTAACTGTGACAGAAACAGAACTGTGACTCTCAACAAATATGTCCAAGAAAACGGGCCTCTGACATGCATCACCCAGACTTCCCTCTGTAGCGTACATGGGTGCTGATCATGAAGGACCATGGGAAAACCAAACTAGCATGGTCTGCTGTATAAAGAAATACAAGCACAGGACATGTCAACGGTATGCATGTGATGACAATGGCTAGTCCATGCACACAGGTAATGTCTGCCAGGCAGAGTGATCAGCAAAGATGCTGAACATCAACTTGTAGTCATGCCAGTTGTCAGATGACAACCTCACATTGAAATCACCAATACTAGATGTGTGGCATGCTAACCAATCACAGGTCACACCAATGTGAAATGATGAATGTAACTCCACTTCATGGCATGAGGCACATCACTGTGCAGACATACAATGTGTGAAAAAGGCAACTGTGTGTAGCATAACATGTAAATAAGAGACATCAAACACAGCAACCCTGAGGTGTGTAAGGCAATTACCATCTACTTCCTGTCCCACAGGTGACCAACAACTGACTGCAGAGGACGACAACCTCAACCAGCACAGCCAGTCACCAGCTCCCGAACATCTCCCCTCGGATGCAGACTCCTGGATAATGAGGAGGAGGAGGACCAACCCGGACCATCTGGTGTGGCAGGGCGGAATGTGTCCCAGGACCCCACAGCCCCACCACCCTCAGCAACAACATCAACGCAGAGCCCTGCTGCAACGACCTGTGCCACCACCACCACCTCCACCACCACAACCACTACCACTGCTGCCTGCAACACTCGCCCTGCTCCACAGGCCAACCAGACCACAACAACTGCGGAGGCACGGGAGAGTAGGCCGGTGCCCACAGGAGGGAGGCAACAGGGCCGTGACAGCAGGCCAGGTGTGAGGACAAGGCTGACCCAAAGGGAAGAAGACCCTGCCACAGAATCACTGGCACACATTCACAGAGTTGTGGGGGCCTATGAACACGCCCAGGGACAGTTGAGGCAGGCTCAGCAGGATGCCCGTGAGCAACAACAGATGCTGCGCTCAATTGACAACCGCATGGGCCAACTCGTGGCCTGCATGGGCCAAATCAGGGACCTCCTGGGCCAGCTAGTGGAGGTCCTCAGGGACAGGCATGCGGCACCGCCAACACCGACAGCTCCCTCCGTTGTGCCGCAGGATAACAGACCCCCACCCTCCCCTGCGTCCAGCGAGCATGGGGACTCATCAGACACCACTGGCCATGCACCTGTGTCCCCCGGCCAAAAGAGCAAGGGGCCGCCCGAAAAAATCATTGGGAGCATCCCGTGGCAAAGCACCTGGCAAAAGCCAGTCAAGTAGCCAGCCATGATGGCACCCCTCTTCACCCTGCTGTGTACCCTGCAGACTGTCCCCACACACAATGGCGTGGGAATGGCAAATGACTGTTGGACTGTGTTGCCATACTGATCTAGTGTATACTCTATTGTCTCATCTACCATCACTGACAAATCTGTTATTCACCATTCACAAATCTGTCAATATCCACATCTACATCACATGTATCCACTGTAAATAAACACTAATAACGCACCAATTTAGTTGTCACTGTTCCATGTTCATCACAGTATGTTAACATCCATGATTACAATGTCACAGGAGCAGGGATACTCCGCAGGCAAGTAGAGGCTGAAGGGACCTAGGAAAACACAACAGAACATCAGTTGCTACTCAGGTGGTGGACTAACAACCATCACACAACACAGCACATCAAGGTACGACAATCTGCACATGTCACAAGGAGCAACTGTACCAACATAGACATCAAGTAGCTGTGTCAAAAGATCCCTTGCCATACACACCTGCAGCCAGCACTGACTCAGCAACATGCTGTAGTCACAAAACTCACATACACATATTCACCAAGCACAACATCATCAGACAACAGCCAGTATTGACATTGCCACTGACCATCAAGTGAAGTAGTTGTTGATGAGCTGCTGACGCTGTCCAACACCTTCCTCCTCTCCTATCCTCGTCACTTGACGTTTGGGTGTTTGCAGGTGGGGGCTGTGGCTGGTCATCATCATCCTGGATTAAGGGGATCCCCTTCCGCACGGCCAGGTTGTGTAGCATGCAGCATGCTACCACTATCTGACACACCTTGACGGGTGAGTACTGCAGAGCCCCTCCGGTCTTGTCGAGGCATCGAAACGCGATTTCAGGAGTCCAAATGTTCGCTCAATGACCCGACGTGTCCTCCCATGGGCATTGTTGTAGCGCACTTCAGCTGGTGTCCTGGGATTGCGAAGTGGACTCAGCAACCAAGGTCCGTTGGGATATGCAGAGTCACCTAAGTGTGAAAGACACATACAGATTGAGTGTCTGACATGTGTCCGAGGACAGCATGGCACACAAACAGCACACGACTCGACCCTTTGTACTCACCCACAATCCATGCCCGCTCCGGCGCCAGATTGGCCATCAGCTGTGGTAAAATGCTGTTGCGCATTATGTGTGAATCGTGGGCTGAACCTGGAAACTTTGCACAGACGTGTGAGATGACCATATCTGCCTGGCACACCACCTGCACATTGATGGAATGATAATGTTTCCTATTTCGGTAAATATGCTCCCGTGCTTGGGGTGGAATCAGGGAAACATGTGTGCCATCTAATGCACCAACTACATTAGGAACGTGTCCAAGTGCATAAAATTCGCCCTTCACATCCGCCAACTCATGCCGCCTGGGGAAATGTATGAATTGGTCCCTGTGTTGCATCATAGCCAACAGGACATCACGTAGCACCATGCTGAATGTTGGTTGGGACATCCCCCTGCAATGCCCACAGTTTGCTGGAAGGATCCCGTAGCCACGAAATGTAGGAATGCCATCACCTTTGCCGTTGGCGTGAGTGCTGTTGGTTATGTCCTGCGTGGAAGCAGGTGTGGCTCCAATAGTGCACAAAGTTCCAGGAGGTTTGTCCGATCCAGACGGAATCGCCTTATGATGTCGGTATCCTCCATGTTAGCCAGCAGGGTGAAGGTACGAAACACATTAGGTCGCCTCCTAGGTGAGATGAAAGGGGACACGTCATAGCAACATAAATTAGGATGTGCACAAATTCATAAAGTCTGTCCTGTCACGGCGCTAACATTGACTGTCATCCCTGAAAGCACACAGTGCAATTCAGTGTTGTCCCAACATGAGACAGATTAATTGTACAACTGTCATGGATGTGCACAGTCAGTAGACACAATACGAACACTGTCTATGTGAATGCCAAGAGTCACATATCGAGCTGAGGTGGACTCAGCCTTGGGTGTACATGACACAGGACATGTGTGAAGCAGAGACAATGCTGGCTTCCACGTTGCTGCTGTACCTGCCACACCTCCTTGGCCAATAATTGCAGGGGACACATCAACAACACAATGCGGATAGATCATTGGGATTGTCTTTGTACTCAGTGCCACTTCGAACACACTCAAATTCAATGACATTCACATCCCAAACCCATACATGTGCCAATGTCATCAGTACACAGGCCATATCTGCTGCTGACTTGAATACAAAGTCGGACAGTGACAGATGATGTCACGCCTGTGCAGAGTATGTGTACCACTGTAACAGGCCACCATTACCCCACTGCCCAATACTCTCTACAAGCACACAGATAGCCAATGTGGCACACATTAACAATAGATGAGGGACGTGATCAGCAGGGCCTGTATGCACCCTTAATCTTCCCCCATTTTGGACATTTACATGCAGCATCAAGGAGGGACTGCCCAAGGACACATGTGTACCACAACACATACCATGGTGATACACATCCAGCTGTTTCAAGACACAACAGTGCCACAACACAAACATACAACACTACATGGACAATGCCAAGCCAGTATGCCAACAAGTCTACGCATGAACAGACTGTATGCATTACATATGGACAACTGGCTCAGACACCTGACCACAGTGGATGTAATTTTACACCACATGTCCCAAGGGACATGCATCCTGACCCTCATTCCACACAGGCTGTCAGGCCCAACACAGCATACAATCAATATCACACATCTAACAAACATGCTGGCTGTGCATGAGTAGTGGGACACTGGTACCTCACATTGACCAAATGTCGGGTTCGGATGAGTGTCACAGGCACAACAGTCAAGGTACATCTCACCTGTCTTGGGTGCCCACACCATCCTGATACACCAGCAGATGTGATCCACCCACACAGTGCTGGAATAGATGGTGAGCAAGGATGGCTAGCACCCCATAGCATGCACATACACTAGTGTTGGTGGCAACACACTGCACACGTGTGCCACTTGTGCTGACCATCCAACATTGCAGACAATTCCCGCTAATCAGTGCACACACATTGCACGGGCAAAACTGGACAACCATAGCCTGTGGACAAATGTCGCATACTATATTCCATACAGTTAGCACAATCCACAACCGTGCATGCAGTCCATCTGCCAACGCAACATTCCTGATGTGAACAATGGACATGCACTGGTGGCAGGTGAGTAGCACCGGAACACAGCACAACACTCAAAAACCATAGTGTAGCTAAGCACCATTGTTGAAATGTACATGTCACTGATTCACATACAACAGTCCAAACAACATGAGCACAGACCTGACACTACCACATAGGTCCCTGTGGTTACAGGTGGCAGACATGTAGCAAAGACATCTGCTCTGGCCGTCTACCCAAGTGGCAAACAATAATAATGCAACGGATGCCAGGTGTGGTGCTGAAGTACTCGTCATCCTTTAGCAGGTCGAGCCCCCCTGTACATGTGGACATACACTGCAGGAGTTGCCAGTGTGTACAAAGACATAACATGCGGCATGTAATTGGTCTTAGCAATAACACAACAGGGTGACATCTGTTTCCAATGATGACAGTCATGCTGAATGAATGAGTTCATCTGGGTTTTCAGTGTAACACATGGGCTCAGGTGTGAGATAGTGGTCAGCATGGGTGGCAGATACGACATTGTGTGTAAATATTGATCGACATAATGGAGTACAGTGTTCCATTTGGTGTGAGACGTTACACAGTGGCTGACATTTGTGACAGGAGACCATATCAATGTTATCCAGTGCCATGTGCCACTGTAAGTATCCACTGTGTGTAGCACAGTAATGACCATTGATCCACACACAACAAGAACTGTCCGTAGGTGCCTTAAACGTGCCCCATAAACACAATGACGCACAGAGTGTACGATGTGGTGCTGCATATTCCCCATAGCGGACGCACATACTGTCCGTGGATTGGGTGGCGGAGCATGCCAACCACCATTTGTACCTGTGTCGATGCCCACCACTGACGCAAGTGTGTCATGTGCTGCACATGACACATTGGTGTTAGTGATGGCCCTCCACATAGCTGCAGATGGCGTTTGTCATGCTCCACCAGCCACATCCCGGTCACCCATGTCACTCTATGGCAATCAAACAGCGGTAGCGCCGGCCAGGACCCCGCGGTGTGTCACCGCCATGAACCATGCCCTTGCAGCCAATGGGGACCGCTATCGCGGTGGCATGATGCAGATTCAAAAATCGCGGTAGGCGTGCTCCGCCCCCAGCGGATGCGGAGATAGGATGCATTTGTAAGATGCACCACCGCGGTAGCGCCGGCCAGGACCCCGCGGTGTGTCACCGCCATGAACCATGCCCTTGCAGCCAATGGGGACCGCTATCGCGGTGGCATGATGCAGATTCAAAAATCGCGGTAGGCGTGCTCCGCCCCAGCGGATGCGGAGATAGGATGCATTTGTAAGATGCACCACCGCAGTAGCGCCGGCCAGGACCCCGCGGTGTGTCACCGCCATGAACCATGCCCTTGCAGCCAATGGGGACCGCTATCGCGGTGGCATGATGCAGATTCAAAAATCACGGTAGGCGTGCTCTGCCCCCAGCGGATGCGGAGATAGGATGCATTTGTAAGATGCACCACTGCGGTAGCGCCGGCCAGGACCCCGCGGTGTGTCACCGCCATGAACCGTGCCCTTGCAGCCAATGGGGACCGCTATCGCGGTGGCATGATGCAGATTCAAAAATCGCGGTAGGCGTGCTCCGCCCCCGCGGAGGCGGTCATTGGATGCTTTTGAAGAAGGCTGACCTGGAACACCAATGGCAGAAGACTATGACCACTGAAACGAGTCCAGGGCCCTATATATGTGTGGAAGGGAACACCACATTTCCACTGCTCACAGAGCCTGCTGCCTGGGACCCCTCACCTGCTGCTGCCTCCAGGGACTGCTGCCTGAGACCCCTCACCTGCTGCTGCCTCCAGGGACTGCTGCCTGAGACCCCTCACCTGCTGCTGCCTCCAGGGACTGCTGCCTGAGACCCCTCACCTGCTGCTGCCTCCAGGGACTGCTGCCTGAGACCCCTCACCTGCTGCTGCCTCCAGGGACTGCTGCCTGGGACCCCTCACCTGCTGCTGCCTCCAGGGACTGCTGCCTGGGACCCCTCACCGCCCACTGCCGCCGCTGACGTCTCATGTCCACAGTGATGGCTAGGACGGAGAAGATCCGTGCCAGTCCATTTACAAGCGAGGAGCTGGATGTCCTGGTGGACGAGGTGCTGCACAGTACCCACGGCTATATGGTGGCCCAAATGTTGTGGTAAGTCTCCAACAGTGGGGGTGAGTGCAAGGGGGCACACATGTAGTCGATCAGATGGTGTATGTGCCTGAGAGTGTGGGGTTGTGTAATGCACTGGCTGACATGCTGTTTCCTAGTTGTTAAGGGGTGTATGCAACCCACACATTCAATGCATGGACATGAAGGGTGGATGGACATGTGTTGTGTACACATCCATATGGTGTGACAGCTATCTGGTGATGCATGTTTCTGGACAGTTATTGTTCATGTGACTGTTTGTGTGGGTCCTCGTTGTCCATCTCTGTGTGATTCTACCTGGCATGGACTGTCCACGCCCAATGTGACAAGGACACATCACTGACTGTACAGAGTGTGATACGTGTGTGGTTCGCATGAGTGTACATCAATGACCCATATCTGCCGTGTGGAGATGAGTCCGTGTCATGCCACTGTTCAGAGAGAGAGGTTTTACCATGAGAGTGTGTCACTGATGTTTTCCCCTCTTGTCTCCCACACCTGCAGCTCAAGGTACACCAGCGTAAGGCCGTGTGGAGGTCCATTGCAAGCAAGGTGCGGGCTCTGGGAGTGTCGAACCGCCGGCGCACCCACTGCCACAAGAGGTGGGACGACATATCACGACTGGCAAAGAACGTTGCCGAGATGACACTGGGGATACTCCTCGCAGTGGCAGGTTGTCACGACGCAGCTTGACACCACTGATGTGCCGCATCTTGGCTGTGACACAGCCTGAGCTGGACACACGCTTGAAGGAGCATCAACAGCAAGCTAGGGGTGAGTATTCTGTGAAGGTTGATTTTGTCTGTGAGTGGCTGCATGTGTACCATGCCTGTACCTGCGCTGGTGTACGTGATGTGGTTACTGTGATGCAGTGGCTTGTAAGTGGCCCCTGTGCTGGGTGTGGCAGTCACGGATATTACATACATGCACTTACTGATGTTTTTCCAATCCAGGGAATTTCAATGGCATTGTGGGTGGTGTGCTGCAGGCCTGGTCCATTGGTGTTAGTGTTTGTACGCCCCAACATGCATGATGTTGTGCTGTCTGCCCATCACATGGCTCAGCTGTGCCGTGTTTAGATGTTTGTACGCACTGTTTGAGGTAGTGATGTGTGTCTGCATGGTGAGATTGCACGGGTGGCCTGCAACATGTAGACTTTGTCATCCTCAGTGTTGCTTTGCTTGAATATGTTTGTCCTGTTGCTGTCACTTTGCTGACCCTACATGTCTCTCTGTTATGCAGCATCTCCCGTGGGCACGGAGGGACAGGGGACGGACACCAGTGGTGGTGAAACAAGCACAACAGCTGCACAGGATCCCAGTGACACAGATGTGACCAGCGCCTCGGAGGGGGATAGGAGTATGCTGGAGGAATCACAGCCCGAGACGCAAAGTTCAACATCATCTGATGACGGCGGTGGTGCAGACATCTTGGAGGACACAGGGAACGGAGAGTCTGCTACATCTTCCAGCACACAGCGTGCAGTGCCCACCCTCCCAGCCACTTCCTCTGTTGCTGCCCGTGTTCGCACCACAAAGAGGGGAAGGGTGTCCTTCATTCCAGGCACCGCTGCCCCTGCCCCTGTGCCCCCTGCTGCCATCAGTGCAGAGTGTGCGGATCTTATGCGCCAGCTGTGTGTGGGGCAGACAGGGCTCATTAATGCATTGTCAGACCACGACCGCAAATTGGCACAGGTGTTAGCTTTCATGGAGGGCATCCATTCAGACGTGGGTGGGCTGCACCGCACTGTCCAGACAATGTCCTCCACAATGGCGGCTGCTCTTCAACTGGCTCAATCTCGTAGTCCAATTCCAGTCCCTTTGTCCACCCCCATGCCAGTGGCGACATCTGACGACGGTGACCACGCTTCACACACCTCAACCTCACGATACTGCACACGTAGCACACAGCAGCAGCAGCCCAAGCGGTCAAGGTCACAGACACCTTCCCTACAAAGAGAAAAACAACCCCAGAGCGCAAAGGGAAGAGCCCGTCAGGCGTTGCAAAGGCACATGATTCAAGGAGGAAGTACTCAGGGTCACAAGCCTCAGAGCAATCCCCGGCCACAGACTCTGTGGTCCCAAAACGTCTCGCAAAGGCATGCAGACACTCTACATGCCCACTGTGAAGGTGGGGCCTGGCAAGGCTACACATAGTAAGGTATCCAAGGCTGTTTCACCAACTACCTCTACTCCCATTCCAAGTCCAGTGAAGCAGGGACAGGAGGGCACTGTAGGGGGCACACAGGGTAAAGAGGGGATGGAGGGGCAGAGGCAATGCCAGGCTAAGCGTCCTTCTGGATCCAGCACATCCCCAAAGGGAGGTCCAGCGTGTGCACCTGCGGCAGCCTTGGTGCTGAGTGTGCCGCTTGTGTCCACACCACTTCCCATTGATACGAAGACAGGCAAGCCATTTAGAATCCCCAAGAAGTGGAAAGGCACCCCTCCACTGTCTCCCTCCCACACTGTGTCCCACGTCGGCCTGAGTCCACCTCCACGTGCCACTACACCACCTGGTCCAAGCAGCCCTCCAGCGTCCAAGGCCACTGATAGCTCTTCCTCAGCTGGGCGTCTCACTCCCCAGTCAAGTGGTCCAACTGTGCCCGACACACAGTCAGCTCCCAGTCAGACTGACAGCCAGCTCTGAATGTTGATCAATGTCACAGACCTGTCTCTCCCACACCGGTACCTGTGCTGCCCATCGTGTCACACCAGACTGTGTTGCTGACCATGGCAGAGTTTGGTGACACACATTCCCTGTGCAGCTTCTCATTGTCTCTGTCAGCACCTTGGACTGGCCACTGGCCTTGCAGTTTGCACCCTGCCTGTGCAGCTTCTCATTGTCTCTGTCAGCACCTTGGACTGGCCACTGGCCTTGCAGTTTGCCCCCTGCCTGTGCAGCTTCTCATTGACTCTGTCAGCACCTTGGACTGGCCACTGGCCTTGCAGTTTGCCCCCTGCCTGTGCAGCTTCTCATTGTCTCTGTCTGCACATTGGACTGGCCACTGGCCTTGCAGTTTGCCCCCTGCCTGTGCAGCTTCTCATTGACTCTGTCAGCACCTTGGACTGGCCACTGGCCTTGCAGTTTGCCCCCTGCCTGTGCAGCTTCTCATTGTCTCTGTCTGCATCTTGGACTGGCCACTGACCTTGCAGTTTGCCCCCTGCCTGTGCAGCTTCTCATTGTCTCTGTCTGCACCTTGGACTGGCCACTGGCCTTGCAGTTTGCCCCCTGCCTGTGCAGCTTCTCATGTTCAGGCTCTGCATCTTGTGCCTTGGTCCTGTCTGATATTGTTTCCTATCAGTGCTATTTGTGAATAAAAACAGTTGCTCATGTTGTCAGTTGTGTCATTGTCCTTACTGAATAAGGCTTTTCCTGTATGTCTCACATTTACTGTGCCACATGCTCTGTGTGCCACTTCAACTGTGCCACTGGCTTGTTTGACTTATCATTTATTTTACAGGGGTGACGGGGACTTCAGTTCTTCATGACTCGGATACTTGTGGGCTCATTGATGTTGTTTTCTGTGACATACCAGACTCATGTTCCTTCCTTGTTGGCTATGTTTTACTGCATCCTGGTATGTGGGCACTGCAAACACATAGAGGGGTCATATACACGGGATTGCAGGCAGGCTGACCAGGCTCAACATGTATGTGCTTTCTTGCTTTCATGTATGCCTAGCAGTGTAGATGTGTAGTCATGTTGTGATGGGCAGTCATCCTAGTCACAACGGTTACTTACATGGTGTGCTTTTGGGTGGTCAAGGGTTGTACGGTGTGTTGGTTGTGGCTTTGTCATGTGTGTTGATGTGTGTGTTACTGGCGTGTGACTCATGGCTGTGTGGGACTGTTGTGTGTTTGTGTGCACACACTGCTTGTTGTGCATTCAGTGCTGTGGGTGTATGTTGCCTTGTGCTGTCCTAGTGTACATCCCCTGATGTACTGCTGTGTTTGCTATGTGTTTTGTGGTGTTGTGCATCTGTTGTGTGTTTGATGTGTCTGTGTTGTTCTGTGATGGTGCACTTCTTGTCTGTGTTGTGGTATGTAGCCCATGCATTTTTCCTGACTGATGAGGTGGTGCACTCCTGTTGTGTGTGTGCTCCCATTGCCTTCCCCTAGTTTGGCTGCACAGGAGCTGTGTGTTATTTTTGTGGTTCTGTATGTGTTTCTGTTTTGAATTGTGTTTGCCATTTTTGTTTTGGTGCAGACGTTGGTACTGAAATCCCTGTGTGTGTGTGATGTTTGTGGATGCCCCCAGGGGTTTGATTGTTTGTCTGTATCTTGTCTGGACATTATGTAGGCCCTTCTGTGTGTCTGGCATTGGGATTGTGTGCTGCAGATATGAGGGGGTATGTTTGGGGACTCCTACTTGTGTTTGGCAGTCATTGAGTGTGCCAATGTGCCCTGTGTGATACTCATGTGTACTTGCTGTTCACTGTTTGACTTGAGGTCCTTCCTTTCATCCCTGTCCCTATACATGGGTTAGCTTGCTGTCTCCCTGAGTTGTTGCACTGAGGTGACTGTTGTTTGACTTCACTCACTGTGCCAGCCATGTGCTTGGATGGGGTGTGGATGTTGTTCTGGGTTCCTTGTCCTGCATGTGTCTGTTCACCTGGTTGTTGGTTGTCTCCTTGCCCTCCCATTTGTGTGCACATCATTTTTGCTTTCCTCTATGTTGTGCTCCATTGCTGGTGGCATGTAGTCTGTGTATGTGGCTGTGTGTCGGTGTGGGGTATGTCTGTGTGAGTTGGCAGGGTGTGTGTCCAGTAGTCTGTATGTTCCTTGTGTGTATGTTCATTTTGTGCTTGTATTCTGCTTTCTTGCCATGTATGTGGTGGTGTGGTGTGTGTGTGTGTTGCCCTGGGCCTGTGCCTCTGTGCTGTGTGTTGATCTACACCAAATGCTGCTGTGTCTGTCTCCCTAGGTGTTAGTTGTGTGCTGCTGGGTGTGGATTTAGCTCGCTTGGTGTTGGACATCGGGGTGCACAGGGGGATTGGCATGTTTCTTGCTGTGTGCGGCGGAGCTGTGGGTGGTGGGTGGTGGTGGTGGCCTGTGGTCTTTCTGGCCTGTCCGTTGCTGTACATGCATTCTGCTTTGTGCGATGGATTTCCCGCATGCTCACCGCTGCGGTGTCGTCAGCAACACATTACATTATGTTCGCGGTACTTTGGTGGGCTTGATGTAGGGTGTGAATTGGTGCCAGCTGAGACATTGGGGGTACACTGATGGATGTGTTCCTGTCCACACCAGTGTGTCTGGTGTGGCCAGGTGCCCTGTTTCAGCCTGTGGAATTTGTGTTCTGTTTTGTGTTGTATTGTGTTTTGTTTACGTACCTGCGGCGGCGTCCGCGGCGGGCGATGTTGGCCTGGTGATGTATCACGTACAGCACCGGGAGGACGTGTAGTGCTGGATCCATGGCGTTCGGCTCCGGGTGGAGGGCTCCGGAAGTCTCGTTTCACGCTCCGCTGTCGAGATTCCGCCGTGTCTGGAAGGGCGGTTTCTCCCCTGCGGTTCGATGGGTTGTTTGGCGCATCGTAATTTGTTGAGCAGACGGGACGTCATTCCGCACGGCGGTGAGTCTCCATTGGCTCCCACCGGCGCGGTGGCGGGCGCAATTTCATGGCGGTCGGCGTTGCACCGCGGAGGTCGGGAAATGGGGCATATTTGCCCTTCATAATATGGCGGCCGTGAGGACCGCTGCTGGCGGGCGGTAAAAGGCATTTTTCCGCACCGCCGGCACCGCGGTACTAACACCGACCGCCATCGTAATCGGCCCCTTAATTACCAATTAATAAATTAACATTAACAACCGATAATTAATTAATTAATAATAAATCAATTTACACATTTAACACTTTAACATCTCAATTAATTAAATATTAATAAATAACAAATAATCATTAATTTAATATAATTAACTTATTTCCCACCCTATACCCCTATAAACCCACAACCCGCTACAGAACAAAAAAACGCAAAATTCAAATAAAAAATATTAATAACTACTAAAAATGTAACACATATATTAAAAAATATAAACAATTCTTAAACAGAAAAATTAATTCACATACATTTAAAATATATACTAAAATACATAAGAATTAAAAAATCGATAATTTTAACAACCGGACGCAGATGGGCTTGCCTTTGGCGCACCAGCGGCGCGCCCGCTGCGCGCGTCCACAGTGCACCCACTTCGGAATAAGTTTTATTTAAAAGAAAAACATCATATACTTTGTTAGAGATTGGGTCTCTAGTTGGCAGAGATACACAACCTAAATTAACCTGTGCTCACCCTCTGGTAGCTTGGCACAGAGCAGTCAGGCTTAACTTAAGAGGCAATACATAAAGTATTTGTGGAACACTATAATTACAGTAACACACTGAAAATATCACAAAAAGACACCACAGAGATGAATTTTAAAAGAATAAACTGCAATATATTGCTTAAAATCAAATAGTGCTTAGGGGTTACTTGAGGTCCTGCTGGACCACGGTAAATCCAAAGTTCAAGCAGACCGCGATGGAGGGCAGGTTTACTACAGGACCCATGCAGGTCCCGCTGAAAAAGTACCTTGTATGGATCAAGCGTCATCGTAGAAGACTCGATGTGTTGGTTCCGATCCACGCAGTTGGGTAGATGTGTCATTGTCGAGCCTCGCAGTCGGGTCCTACGTCGTCGTTGAACCACTTATGATGCAGGCGCTGCATCATTATCGAGCCTCGCAGTCAAGTCCAGCATCCTTGTCAAACCCCTTATGGTGCAGTGCTGTGTCGTCAAGCCTTGTAGTCGGGTTCCGCGTCGTCATCGAGCCGTGCAAGGATGTTCTCGAAGAGGTGTTGTGTCGGCATCGAAGTGCACTGCATCACTTCCGATCAGTGCAAAGTTGTCACTGGGTAGATTTTTGCAGAAAAACAGCTGCAGAACCCATTTTCGGAGCCCAGGACTGGATTGGCACCTCTTGGCAGGGAAGGACTAAAAGTTGGAAGAGTCCATCAGCTAAAGCAGAGTTGAAGGAAGTCTTTGATGGCCCTGAGACTTCAAAACAGGAGGAGAGCCAGCTACCCTTGGAGCCACTTAAGTTCTTGGAGAATGTAGAGATGCAGGTCCAGTCCTTCTCACTCCAAGGCAAGAGGCAGCAGGCCAACACAGCAAAGAAGTTCATCAGAGTGGCAGTCCCTCCTGGCAGCATAGCAGTCCTTCTTCCTGGCAGAATGTCTCCAGATCCAGAAGTCTACTGAGTAGGCAGTGCTTTAAAGTGGGGGAGACTTCAAAGAGGCCTGTGAAGTACACAGGGTCCCTGTCTTTCGTGTTCTGGCTCCAGACTCATATAGGGGGTATGCAAGTCTGTTTTTTGTGGGGACAGGCACAGTGCAAGTGTCAGCTCCTCCTTCCCAATCTAGCTCAAGAAGGCCCATCAGCCTGGAGATGGGCCATCACGATTTGAGTGTCATACCCCAGCTCTCTTTGCATGTGACTGTCTAGAGGGAACGCACAAAACCCAGTTGTCACCCACCCCAGATGTATATTCAGAGACAGGCAGAGGCACAGAATAGTTAAAGTAAGAAAATGCCAACTTTCTAAAAGTGGCATTTTCAGCCTTACAATTTAAAATCCGCCTAAGTTGTAATTTTAAATTGTGAGCCCAGAGAAATCAAACTCCAAATTTCTATCCTTTCCAAATTGGAAATTACACTAATAAACTGTAACAAGGTAATCCAAATGTTAACCTATGGGAGAGATAGGCCTTGCAGCAGTGAAAACAAATTTGATAGTTCTTCACTACCAGGACATTTAAAACTCAAAAGTACATGTCCTACCTTTTAAATGCACTGCACCCTGCCCATAGGGTTGCCTAGGGCCTACCATAGGGGTGACTTATATGTAATAAAAGTGCGGGTTAAGGCCAGAAAACTAGGGTAACTTGCAAGGTCAAAATGGCAATTAAAAACTGCACCCACAGGCTCTGCGGTAGCAGGCCTGAGACATGTTTAAATGGCTACTGAAGTGGGTGACCCAATCACTGATGCAGGCCCACTAGTAGCATTTAATTTACGGGCCCTGGGCACATATAGTGCACTTTACTAGGGACTTATAAGTAAATAAATATGACAATTGTGGATAAGCCAATGTTTACATATTTAGAGTACAGTGCACGCACACTTTAGCACTGGTTAGCAGTGGTAAAGTGCTCAGAATCCTAAAGCCAACAAAAATGAAGTCAGGAAAACAGGAGGTCAGAAGGCAAAAGTCATGGGAAACCATGCCAAGGATGCCAGGTCTAACATAGCTGAAAACAATATTCTTACCTTCTATATTCTGCCCACAATATTCTTGATTTGACAGTATTTTGACATGATATTCTCGTATCACATTATTATTTTTTTGACATTTTCATGGAAGTATTTATTGCCAATACTTCAAATCAAATGCTTGGTTTGCTGTGTGACATTGAAAATTGGGACTATGTGGGAAATGTTGTTACCATTTATTCAAAGCTTGTTATACAATTTATATTGAAGTGGATTGAAAAATATATATTTATTCCAAAGTATAATATATCTACGGGGCCCATTAGGATGGCGGGCGGATCGCACCCGCCGCGCCGGCGGTAGCCACCGCTGGCCCGGCAGGGGCGATCCGCCCGCTATCCTTGCCTGATTGACCCCCGCCATATTAGTATGGCTGGGGGGTCCGCGGCAGACGGAAAGACCGTCCGCCGCTCGACTCGTCGACCGGGCGGAAAAAGGGCATAATATGGTGGCGGTGTCTGCAAGACACTGCCATCCATTTATGATGCAGGCGGGGAATCGCCTTTCCATGGCGGCGTTGCCGCCATGGAAAGGCATGCGTTTCTGGCTTTTGGGGGCCCGTTGCAGGCCCCCAGGGTGTTGGGAGAGTGGGGGGTGCACATGGAGGGGTACCTATGGTACCCCCCCTCATTGCAATGCACTACGTGGCAGGCACCACGTGGTGCCTGCGATGTAGTGCATGGCAATGCTGTGCAGACCTTTTGCATTGCGAGTGGGTCTGCAGCCAGCAGATCCACCCGCAATGTAAAAGGCCCAGGATGCGCCCGCCAGTGTGGCGGGCGCATCCTAATTCTCATGGCGGGACCGCTGCAACTTCGGCGGTCGGTCCCTGGCTCCGTTGCAATGGCGGGCAGACAAAGTCCGCCCGCCATCGTAATGGACCCCTACTTTCTTGTAAACTTCTGTCACTCTCAGTACAGATGTTTGTTTATTTTCTGCATGTGCTCCAGCAAGGTCTGCAGCTGAATAGAGGTTGTGGGCTTTTATATTGCCTACTGAAGAGATGTCTGCCACCAACAGGGTATTCAGGGTAGAAACAGATTCAGGAAGAAGTTCTCATTAGGCAAGAGTCTCAAATGGAATAGGCCTTTAATTACCTCTTTTATGAAAAGACACATTGTTTGTGTTCCACTCGGAGGCAAGGATGAACTGAGAGCACTATATCTCCCAACAGCTTTTGCACTAATCCTCTCCATCCACGAAAATGGAAATCAGGGGAATCTCTAGTTCAAGGCATCAATGGTGAACTATTCTTTTGTCTCTCCCTCTTCCCATAGGTTTCCTGGATTTGAATGTAGATGTCATACATGGTGTGTGGAGTTTAGCTATTGCACCATTACCAAATGGGTGGTCCTCATGCCACTAATGCAGGATTCAGAAACACAGACTTTTGGGGGTTTGTAAATACATAGCAATTTCTGCACCTGAAAAAGTAGCAGGTGTGTATTTATGCATTGGAACGTGTGACACAATTGTACATTTGCACCTGGAAATATTTTTATATTGCTTCCAACCCGGGTTGTTCTATGTAGCCATCAAGTTTCGAGAAGTCGTGCAAATCTGAAATCTTATTTCCTAGTTTACTTGGTAGCAGTGAATTTATGAGCACTTTTATGGAGGGTAACTACTTCCATGAGTTTGTGGGTTTACACTAACACTCTCTAGTGCTGGACCGACTAACATGAAGGGACAGATTTACTTACACTTCATGCTGGGTTTGCACCACAAAAGTGATGCAAACCGACATAAGGTATTGTTTGGCATTTACTTTCCAGCTCAAACCCTGTTTTGAGTAGCCCTATACGTAACATTTAGGGGCCTATTACAATGTCGGGCGGAAGGCCATCCGACAGCTCATCGGTGGTGTTCCGCCCGACATCTGCTGCTGCGGTCAATGCGTGCGGTCAGAGGCAGCAGGTGGAGGGACTGACCAATGCTTTCCGACGGGCTCAAGAAGCCAGTTGGACCATTGGACGGACCGTAATCCCTTCAATAGAAGCAGTGCCTGCTCAGGCCCCGCCGTAGGGATTATGATGTCCCTTTCCCTCTGCCTTTCTATGTGGTCCAACTGCCATAGAAAGGCAAACAGAAAGGGATTTGGGGGCCCCTATCAGGGCCCTCGGCCTCTCTGGGCCTCCGCTATGGGCCCTGGCATTCACCTATGGTGCCCCCCGAAACATCCATGCATTGTGTGCCACGCGGTGCATAGATATTTCAAAAGTGCATTTTTTCCAATTGCGACTTGTGTTGCGACCTGCAGCACAAGCCGCAATAGAAAAAACACACTTTCCGACCGCCGTAAAGGCGATTGCATCATAATTAGGGAAGCGGGACCTCCAACGCCTTGTTGGACAGTCCAGTTTCAGAAACGATGCCGGTCAGACACTTGTCCGAACGGCATCATAATGAGGCCCTTAGTAGTGTTATGTGCTACTTTGCCTCAAGGGTGTGTTCCCTGGGTGATTCCTGGGCATTCCAGTGCAACCACCCAGTGATTCCCATGCATAGTACTATCTACTAAACAAGGTGAGCAGGACTTTGTGCCAGAAAAAACACCTTCTCAATTTTTGAATATTGACAGGAGTGCAGTTTGAGAAAGGTTTTCTTTTCTCTAATCATTTCCAACTTTACATGTGTGCTGCACTGTACAGCACACATTCAAAGTGGGTAAAGTGCTAAGCAGGGTCAATATATAGTATTTTGCACTGGAAGGAAATCCTTCCAGTATGAAACCTATGCTTGAAATCATGCTCAAACCGTTGCACTATGGTTCAAGGAGTGTGTATTCGCACAAGGCAGCCAAAAATGCTCCATATCTTAATAGATATGCTATTTTTTATGTTCTGAAAGGCTTTAATGAACATTCATAACACATTGTTCTGAATGATAGTTATACTATTAGTGCATGAACTATTACAGGCAATAGAGATTGAATGTTATACATATAATGTGTATAAAGTTTTCAAATGCAAAAATATGAAATGCAATCTTGTAATATATCATTAAATATAAAGTACAATTAAGAACTAAACCAAATGTTAAAGGAAGAGAATGGAGAATGGAGAGAAAAAAGGGGTAGGGAATAGAAAACAGTATGATTACATTCTGTATTCCAGGTAATGGAAAAAAACATGAATTGTAAGAAAGATCATATTCAAAAGAGAAAGAAAATTAAGAACAATTCAAGGAGGTTTATCAACTTGATGAGCGGAAATGTTTTTTTTTTTTGTCAAAGAACTATATTTGTTGAGAAACATCGTAACTGGAAACCATAAGTTTTCTCTTTTTATAACAAGTAATATAGATCTTACATATGCTATATCCAGCCTGTGATTTAAACATACCACATACCACTATGACTTAAAATTGACATTAATAGCATCTTTCCAATTTGCAGTTATCTGCCGAAAAGCTACTGCTATTAGTAAATCAATTAAGGTGGCTGTATTGTGGCAATTACTAACCAAATCAACAGCTAGGCTTCCTAAGAAAATATTGGAAAATGTAACAGGAATATTGACACAAAAGATATGCTGAATTGATTTCCATACGTTTGCCCAGAAATCACGTGTATGAAGACACACAAATAACATGAATTAAATCACTTATTGGTTCAGTGCAAGGCCGAAAATTTGTATGAGCATCAGTAATTATTTTGTTATTGCAACAAGTAATTAACAAACAATTGCATATCAAATATAATGATGAGTAGTGTTTGAAGCATGAGATGACTTGTGTATTTTTGTCCAAATCAAATTCCAAAGATCTACAGGTCAACCCAGATGAAAGTATTTTTCCCAAATTAACTCTGTTTTTGACTTTATTCTAGCTGTAACAGGTTTATGTAGTGATGTGTAGAGCAGTGAGGTTTTCGAATGGGAGAGTAATATTTGTTGTATGTTTTTGTCATCTTGATGAGCCTCATCAACATTTGAGATAGCGGAGAGGGAATCATAAATAGTGTTCGTTAATAAGGAGCCTCTCCTTTCATATGGTAACAGGTTTCTGACACTCTGGAAAAGGGGGTACATTATCATTTCCCAATAACTGATGAACTCCAAAAGACCTTTTTCTCTTCTCATTTTCCAAAAATGTAATCCATTTTAATTCTAATCTTTTATTGTACCATATTGCAAAATTGATACAATACATTCTCCTATCACCAGAGAAAGAAATGGTCTTAAAATCGTATAAGGAAAGTCATTGACAGACAGAGAGAAATAAGCAGGCTTTTTGGTGAAGGACTGCATTTCTTAACGGGCAGAATCCCAATTTTGGCCCATTAACAAATGCAAAATGGCATTTTCCAATGAACAAAGGCCTTTAGGGAATTGCAAAATGCGATTTCTCAAAATGTGATTTCTGCCCCGTAGAAATCGCATTTTGCGGTACCCTAAATAGGAATTCGCAAATAGGGATTTCATATTTGCGATTTCTTGGCACATGTACAAAGCATTTCCTAAATGCAAAATGAGCAATGCAATTACCATTGATGAAAAGTCGATGGTAACCATGTGCAATTTAAAAAAAGCACCCCAAGATGCTTTTTTTAAAAGTGCAATAGAGTCCACACATGCCCCTAGGGCACATGTGTGCTCTACATGTGCACCACGAATTTTGAGGTGCATTACGGGGGCCAAATGCCCACAGTCATCCTTGGTTTAGCATTTCCAACATAGTGATTTTCAATAGGAAAATCACTTACTGGTTCATTACAAGACCAGTAGGTCTTCACTATTTTGGAAATGCAAAACTGGCCCACTGGTGCGAATGGCATGGGATTTCCTATTTGCAATTTCCTAATAATGATTCCTACTCTGTAGGGAACGCTATTAGGAAATCGGTAATTTCATACATAAAATTTTGCATTTCCTAAGTAGCGATTCCTATGGAGCCTCTATTTAGGAAATGCTAAATTGCATTTTTCTACATCTGGCCCAATATCTCTGGAAAAGAAAAAGAAATATAAATATTTTTTCTAAATGAATCCATAGCAGTTGTAAGGATTCAGTGTGAAATGTCAACCAGTGAGAAGACTGTCTCAAACAAATATGGCGATGTTATGCTCTCTTTCTTTCATGCAATGCAGCTCAGCAACTTTTGTTGTTGCATTGTTTGGAATGAAAATCTACTCCCCTGAAGTTTCTTCCATTCTTTTGGAACTTCTGCATCATCAAATTCAATTTGCAAGGGGAAAACCTTTAACTTCCTCGCTCTATGAGTTAGAAAATATATCTGTAATACAAACAATGTAAATATTGTGCACCAATTAGGTGGGCAGAAACATTTAAGAACAATCTTTAATAATCCCTTTCTACATTTTGTGGTGCAATGCCAGTTATTGGGCTCAGTGTGACCCATGAGTGGACAGTGCTAGTGTCCTTAACCTTTAGAAGTACAGACAGATGGAAAGCCACAGGTGCGACAATATTACAATTGACTGCTTACGGTTTATAACATAAGTCCAGGAATTATTTCTACTTAGCAGTATGGATGCAGGCTTGACCATTATAAAGTTGAGTTGATCCAGAATGTGAATTGCTCCGGTTTGATTTTGTAGATTTCTGTTCATAAGAGGCAGGTGGCAGCTGCTTTTAAGCTACCATTAATATCTGACTTGGTTGTTATAGTTGGAATTTCACAAGTGTTTAGATTTTGCTGTTCACTTCTTGCCAGATGTGTTGTGTGACCACTTTTATGTGCTAGTAATCTGTTCTCCTGAGGAAAGTGAAACATTTACCTTCCACAGGTAAATGATGGGCGATCAGTGTCACTCTTGTGAAATGCAGAGCACAAATGATGCCAGGCTTATGAGGGCAACACAGGTGCCTCTCCCCTGCAGAAGGTCTTGTGAAGGATCTGGCCCAGTGTCTTCTTCAGACTGGGGTTGCCAAGGATGAGGATGCTGGAGCTCATGGCAGGGAAGGCAGAGGACACAAGCTTACATGTTATAAACACTATGCTGTTATATCTGGCAAACCTTAAAACAATGACACAATATACCAGGTAATTTGAGACATACAGGATTAGAAGCATGGTCACGGTCTTCATAGCTCCCAGGTGAGCGTTGAGTCGCGGGTTCCGAAAGCTGTCTCCACTCTGTGACATCCGCCTCAAGTGTCTGTAGAGAGATGTAATGATCGCCCCAGCGGAGAAACAGAAGATTGCAAAGGCCACAGAAGCAATAAGTGCAGGGATTAAAAAGACCATGAGGCACCCACTTCCTAGTAATGAGATGGTTGTGGTGCCATTACTGGAGATGCTGAAACATGTGTCATTCAAAACCCAAGACATTTGGTTGGCGATGTCCTTGTCATGGAGATTGCAGTCTGCAGGAATGATGTTTGTCAATGAAACCAACAGTGAGCCACAAAGGAGCCAGGGCACAACCTTTGGGTATCTCACCCTTATCCAGATGTAAGATGGGTGGCTCCATTTCACAATCATGATGCAGTAAAAGACACAGAGCCAAGTGGCGACCCAGAGGCTGGAGCTGTGCAAGCAGTAATAGGTGGTGATCAAAACCAGAACGACTCCTTCCATTTTCACAAAGATTTCAATGAAGAAATTAGTACACTGAAGAAGCACAAAAATGCACTGAAGACAAATGTTGGTGACTCCCAAGATGGTTACGAGGACATTACTGATGTTTATATCTTTGTTGCTCTTAATCCAGTCCCTAACATTCATGGTGATAATGAAAGAGTTTCCCATCAGTCCCACCACACAGAAGATGATTTTAAGAACACCTTCAGTTATTTGGGTGGGTGTCATCATTGTGGTATCCCTAAGGGTTATGATGACTTTCTTGCACCAGCTCTTCTCTATGATCCCCTGTCCTCCGTATCCGCTCTGAGTTGAAAAGCAGAAGTGTTTTGTTGGTTGGCCCAGACAGGAAGTCGCTGAAGCATTTCAAGGTAAATTAATGTTCTATAAATGTCTGTTTCAATTTGACTGATGCAAATTGTGAGTTTACCTTGTGAATCCTGCTACCTGTTGCCATATATGTTTTCTCTTCCCCTGTGGGTTTTTTTTGTATTCAGAAAAAAATATGATTTGTCACTGATGTATTGTTAAAAGGGTGAATAACGCATGAGTCTGTGTGTTGGTCGACTCACAGTGGTACTTTGGGAGCAGTGCAGAGGATGTTTCATTAAATGAGGGACATGTGAAGTACAGACAATATCTGATGTGAACGAAATCTGAATTATATCAACACTAGTCAGTTGAACCAGATTAGCACCATGTCCCATGCACTCTTGCTTATATGTCATTATGCAGAGTGGCTGCCCTCAGCCAAGGGGGATTGTGATGAGGCCTGGATGAAATTTTAACTATGCCAGAGTAAGTGGCATAATTTTAGTAATTTCATGATGTAAAATTTATGTGAAATTAAGAAGATTACGCCATTATGCCACATCGCATGATTTCGGCCCCGGGAATTGCTATGGAAAGTTCCAATAGGGATGAGAGCACCTGCAAATCTGGTCAATTTACTTGTAAGGCTGCATGAGGGTCATTACACACAGGTTAGGTGGGGGAGACAGGGTGAACTAACTACTAGGATTCCCATTCGTCGTGGCGTACTCGCACCTACACTGTTCTCCTTGTATGTAAATGAAATAGTCAAGGTTATGATGAACTATGCAAATGACTCACCAGTGCCCAATGGCACGAGAACACCAATACTGCTGTTTGCTGACGATTCATTACTCATTTCTAGGACACCTATGGGTCTACAGAAATTATTAGATATGTTTGGCTTTTTGTGAAGCCAGGGGCCTGGAACTAAATGTGGAGCAAACTAAGTTTATAGTATTTGGGACGAGAAAGGGTAAAACAAGAGCAGTGAAGTTGGCAGAAAAACCGCTAGAGAGGGTGGCAACTTTTGACTACCTTGGGGTTAGGCTGAACAACACCCTGGGGTGGGACCCCCAGCTTGAGAAAAGCTATCTGACCCTTTGCCATGAATACAAATCCATAATCCGATTCCACAAACAGACCCTGACTCGGTCTATAACTCCCACGTTAGAGGTTTATCGGCTAAAACCTCAAAATGCAGCACTATATGGTGCTGAGTTATGGGGCCATGTTGACACATACAAGTTGGGGGGAGCGAGAATATATTTGTCCGTTCCCTTGTTTGTGTTCCAGCTAGAACACCGCTGACCCCGTTGTAGCTTGACTTTGGGACGAGGAGAATTGGAGACTGGCCGCACTAAAACCATTGATGTCCTGGCTGCGTTTGTGGTCCATCCAGAATGAAGAGAATACTGTGAGTTGCTGAGAGAAGTCATAAATATGAGCTGTGCTAAAAGGATTCCCTGACTACTTCATGTCGCAATCTGGTGTAGATCTCTTGGGTTGACTAATCTTTGTGACTACCCGGAGTGTATTTGTAAAAAAGATATGGGCACCGTAAAATCCAAGTACTGGGTCTTGGTGGCGGAACGGTATGCTACAAGCATGTCTGCAGGGCGTTTAACCACTGAATTTTTAAATCTTATCCCAAGTTTGAGCCCTATCTTAATTTGATTACACCATCATTGGCCAAAAGTCTCTATGTGAGATTCCGTCTGGGCTGTCTACCCCTAAGGTCTTTGAATCATTGGGCCTCCGAATCAGATTCAACTACTTGCCCAGCCTGTGGTCATGCCTCCGAGTCTGTTGAATATATCTTGCTCTTTTGCACTGAATACCGCTTTCTTCGAAGAAGGTGGATTTGACCTGTTTGTTGTAATTTGGGAACTAGACATTATTTGGTTGCCTTGAGGATCTTAAAGGCCAATACATCAAATCCCATCGTCTTTGCTGTAAGCAGGTTTTTGGCGAATGTCTGGTATAGGCGACAGACGTTTTTGATCTACACTGTACAAACGGTTTCTGTTGCAACAGTAACGGAAACAAGCATTGGGCGGCACGGATGCTGCTTTTTGGAACTTTTTAGCATGTTGGCTCGACCATACTTGGATCAAAATATTTTAAATACATGACAGCAAGATGGTGTTCTTTTTATGGCCTCTTTTATTTCAAGAGGAACCAGTATATTTGTAATGCCTGTCTTCCCCCGAAAATTGTACTGCTGCTCCGAACTATATTGTTGCTGCTATTAAGAGGAGGAAAATAAGCTTTTTCAACCTCTTCGGAGGCCGAACAGTGTTGATAATTATTTCAATATGATGAAGAATGTATTTTGTTTTAAATTGCATTTTAATTGTTCTATCTCGAATCTTTCTGTTTTTTTAAAATGATCAAAAAATTATTATGACTATGATTTAGTCAAAAGAGGGTCCAGGTGGATTGACAGTTTTATGGTGTTTCCATTAGTCCCGATTTTTACCTGCTAACATAGCGAACCCTCTTGAGGTTTTTGCTGCCAGGCATATGTTGAGTGGACGTCTTTGCCTGCACGCTGCTACCACTGCTTTCTCTTTTGTATTATTATATTTTAACATGTGTATGAATTTCTTTTTTCTTTGCTGCTATTGTTATTTTTACATGTGTTTTATGGCCAACATTGATCGAATTTAGATTGATTGATTGACTTCAAGCAGTAGTTCTTTTAACCCGGGAGGTCGATAAACTTTTCAGGTCGATTTTTTACCTGAGCAGGCAGTTCAGATAATTTTTAAGTGCAAAAGTTCAAATCTGAATGCGAGCACCA
Source organism: Calotriton arnoldi (assembly GCA_963921515.1). Classification (NCBI taxonomy): domain Eukaryota; kingdom Metazoa; phylum Chordata; class Amphibia; order Caudata; family Salamandridae; genus Calotriton; species Calotriton arnoldi. The sequence continues at coordinate 496,762 of CAWUFW010010443.1, read as the reverse complement.
GTGTTTTGAACGTGAGCAATTGGAAATCCAATTAAAAATAAATTTTTGAGTTGAATTTTCACCTGAACATTGGGGTAATTTTTGGAGGGCAAGATGCAGTTTAGGTAATTTTTAGTACATTTTGCATAATTGCATTAAATGAAATTACTTGAGTTACGTTCGCCCATATTTATGATCCCTCAGACTTCCAACATTTGCAGAGGAGCTCTGGCAGATTAAAGATTGCAGTGTGGCAGTGTAAAATATAAGAAAATATTCAAGTGAGGATAGATTAAAGATCACAATGAAGTGAAAATACTGGGTAAAAAAATCTTTGAAGACATATGAACTCTTTGAAGGACACTAATCTTTAAGTTAATTAGATGAACTCACCAGGAACTAAAAAGCGGTGATAGAACATGAAATGATACACAAAAATATAAGGCAATAAACATGAAGGTATAAAATGAAAATGGTGGGGGCCGTCCAAGACTGTCCTGTGGGATCATACCCCTTCTTTTTTTTTTGGTAGCTAGTGTTAGAGTTTAAGCTGACCTGTTTTCCTCAAGCATGCGTGTCTCTGCACATGGATTTGCAGTGATATTACAGTATTATTTTAGTCTTAGTCCAGGTGACGTTGTCTTCTCTCCCTGGCAATGGTGTCACCTTTACTGCTTGTGGTGTCAGGCAGCTGCCTAGTATTTATTTTCTGTTCAATTGAGCATCTGTATGTCAATAGTGTTTATTGCCTGTACTTTAATATATCCACGAAAAGCCTAGCTTGCATATGCAATTTAACTTCACCCCCTAAAAATGTTATTGTAATAGGGGAAAGCATTTTTACCCTTTCAACATTTGATATACAATTTATTTGCACTTGGAATGAAAAATATACATGTATCCCAAAGTACCATGGCTACTTTCTTCTAAGCATTAGTCCAGAGATGCAGGTTTACAGTTGAGTAGAAGCTCTGTGCTCTGGTATTGGGAGAAGCAGAGCCATTCACCACTCACAGGGACAGGAGAACAGAGTCCTGTATAGAAAATGGCTCACTGCCCTCCTCAGACTATAGGGTATGTAGAGGGAGGAATTGATTGCCCCAAATGTGAGAAAGAGAATGGTAAAAAGCACAGAGCGCCTTTGATAGGAGTATGAATAAAAAGCAGCATGCACTTCTAACATCAAGTCTGTCATGGCACCATCACTAGAGATGTTTGAAGCTGTGTCTTTTAAAAAATAAAGGGCCAGAAGTATGAAATTCCATTATTGCATTTTCCAAATAGCGAATCCTAAGAAAAGGCTATTTAGAAAATGCAAAAATGGAATGTGCAAAAATAGAAATGTCCTAATAGCGATTCCTACTCTGTAGAAATCGCTATTAGGAAATAGCTATTTAGAAAATGTTAAACCATTTATTCAAGGCCCATAGCCACAAATGGTTTTGCATTTCCAAATTTGGGAAATGCAAAACCAAGGGTGCTTATGGGCATAAGGCCGCCATGATGCAATCCAAAAAATGTGGTGCACATGTAAATTGCACAAATGCCCTAGCTTTATGGAACTTTTAGGAAAAGCTTTGTACATGTGCTTAGGAAATCACAAAATGCAATTTCTACTAGGTAGAAATCATATTTTGCTATTCCCTATCTGCCTTTGTTCAAATGGAAACGCAATTTAGCATTTTCTAACGAACTGAAATTGCAATTCGGTTGGTTAAGAAAGTTTAAATCCTTTCGTACATCTGGCCCTAAATGTTTGCTTGTCTTTGGATTTAATACCGAGTGTCTGTAGAAATGCTGATTAAAAACCAGACCAACAGAGAGCCCATGAGGAGCCAGGCACAACTTTGGGAATCTTACTGTGGTAGCTGACACTGAACCTGATGGCAAACCAGGGGCTAGAGTCATGCTAACAGAAAACTGCAGCAAAGAGTGGTTTGCTGACTCAACCCGCAAGAAAAATGCCTTTACAGGAAAAAAGTGATTGGTAGGCAGGAGACCATGACAAGAGGGTTGGAGCAGTTCTCATGTTGAAAGGGACATTGTACTGTTATTTTGAAGCTTGTTTCTTTGTGAGAAGGTTTTGTTAATTAGGAGAAATAGAGTATAAATAATTGTAGTTTAAACTATTTACAAATCATGCTACATGTATGAATTCATAAAGTATAAATGTAATTTCCAATATTCTCTGATAATGGATATGAATGAAGCTTTCATTGATGAATGTGAAAATTTGCTCAGGTTTTTTTAGGTTTGAAGTGCAATTTCCTTCATGGCTATTCCACCAAAAGAATTGATGAACAGTAAGAATCTTCTTACCTTGAAGAGCCGAGTATTACGGTATTCCAGGTACGTAATACATGGCATGATTGTTTTATCTTGGTCTGAAATGCCTGCACTTTACTGGATTTCAAAAGACTTCAGTTTAGTTAGTAGTTAGTAGTAACCTCAAAGTCATTAACAAGATATCTGCTACAAAGCTGAGGTAAACCAAATCTTTAGTACACAAGTTAACTGGAACAATTCAAGAATGCCCTTCTTTTTCTGCTACCTGAGTAGGTTTTCTCTGTGGCTGGTGAAACTCAAATGTCTGACTAGATTCAAATATCCTTCAATAAAATGAGAACTTGTTCTATATCTGTGAAAAAACATGTGACATCCTGAAGAGAAAAGGTTCTTCTGTGAAACCTGCTGGTACTATAATGTTGGGGTACCTCACAGTACTAAGAAACCTCCCTTTCATTCCACTGTCTGTTATTGTCAGTTGTGTCTTCACTGAGAACCTGCCTTATTCACCAGGACCCCAGCCGCCATAAGCTCTATTATATGCATGTCACGAGGATTGAGGACTACTAGCCCAATTGTGTAAAGTTTCGCCATTATGTGTATGCCCATAACCTTGCACTGACATGCTGTATGTGTCAAGTATGTGCAATGTGTGTTACACATGCATGGTCAAAAGTTGTATGCATCAGGCTAAGTATTGGAAAAACTTGGGATCCATTTTGAATATTCCTGGCCTGTCCTAGCTTAGCACAAGTTGGAGGGTAAGGATTGTGTGATGCTTTTGGTAGCATGGAGCTGCTCATTAGTGTTCTTGAGTATTGCCCTTAAGTGGACGGTAACAGTGATGGGTGGATCTGCAGTCTGTTGTGACAGGTGAGGTGAAACATCTCGCTCATTTGTCTGTCCCCTTTTGCTCCTTCGGTTAGGCTGCCGACAGGCATGTACAGAATCCTCACACTCCTTTGTGGCTCTGTTGTGGGTGCTTCAAGTTGGAGACAACGTCAGATCTATATACTGTGAGAAGCATCCTTCTACTCAAAGGCTGTGCCTGGAGAGACCTGAGGAGACATGCTAGACGAGCCACCCCAAACCAGTTAGGCATTTTGAGACAGTGTATCCACATTTCCTATCTGGTAGTTGTGTCTAAAAGGGGGATCCACAAACCAAAATAAGGATAAGAGACTCAGGAGGCCTTGAAAAGAACCAAAGAACATGCGAGTTGGCGAGGGCCTGTAGAACAACTGTGTTACACATGTATGTGGAACCCGCAATCCTATGATAAAATATTATTGCCTGTTATCTGTAGATGTTCTTTAAAATCCAATAAAATGTATTGAAAAAAGGGGATCTAGAGTACCCAACTTTGCTCCAGTACCAAGTCCTCTATGGTCATGTAATGAGTCCTCCGCAAAGTACTGAGAGGGCTTCTGTGCAACAAGGTTTGGTGTCTACCTGACAGCCAGTCTCCTAGGACCTGAAGCCTGCACTTTCTGCTTGAGGAGTTGTGAATCCACCCTGAAGCAACTAGAAGCCTGCCTGCCTGCTGAGAAGGGAATGAGTCTGCTGGGCTCTGCAGGAGGAGAGGCTGATCATGAATGAGGAAAGAGGCACACCCTGTCCAGAGAGAGCTGACTGATTGTGGTTGTGCTAGGGTGGACCCGTGTATGATGCATGATCATCATAAGCCCAGTTGAGACTGTAAACATGTGATCATCCTAGACCCGAACAGGCTGCCCCTCCCTTTGATGCGACGGGACTGCAAATCTTGTGACTACTGTAGGGCTGATCTGGGATGCAACTGTTCTTGGTGCAGACGGAGCTGCATCATGCACATTTCGAGACCGCTGTTGCCGGGTCTGGACCTGTGATGGCGCTACAGGCTCTACAGGCTGAGCAGGTGCACTCATTGATTCACAGCCGGGTCTGAACTGGATGTGCCCCATGCCTAGTTTCTGGCATGGCCCAGGAACTTACTGCTCCCTGTGGCTCCCACAGCAGACATGTTGTGACCAAATCATCCATAGGGAAAAGTGGACTCGGTCATGTCATCCATGACTGAGGTGGTAAGACTTGAGTGTGTTTTTGACTGTGAACCTGAAAGCTGCACCTGTGGTTGATGCACAATATCTCCTGATATCTAGGAGCCTGTGAAGGAGGGAGGAATAGAGGAATCAGGGAGCGTGTAGCACCTTGAGGAAGAATCACCCCCTGGGAGACTGATAGGTATGACTTGGAATGGTATAAACTTTAGTACATCTGCATGATTTAAGCACTTTCATTTTTTGAAAAGACAAGCACTTGGCTGGACATGTGAATTATTGTATCTACTGTTTGGTTGTTGAGAGCTGATCTCTTGCCATCCCACACTACCTGAGAATCCTATGACTGCTCGCCCTTGCTGCCGTGAGAGACAAGTGTAGAAGGAGTTGTCCTAGGTCCAATTTGCAGAGCCATATTAGAATGCACTCCAGGACACCAGTGGCAAACAACCTACACTTCTACGGTTGCAGCCCAGTTTCCCCTATCTATCCCATGGCCCACTTCAACAGGGTCTGGCAGGCTCACTGAAGGAGACTCCTTCGCTAAACCTAAATGGATGGGCGTCCATCTAGGCACTTACATCTTGGTTGGTTTCCGGGTGATTAAATTCTTCTTTAGATTTCTCCTGGATTCTTCAGAGCTCTTGAAGTCAGCCCTCTTTCAGCTGTAGCTCACAGATGTGCTGTGTCACTGACAAAACCAACTTCGTAAATACCTCAAATTTTCGTGAGAGTATTTTACTTCATTTTCAGTCTTTGAGTGATTTTGTCAAGTTAGAGCATAAACATTCATAGCTGTGGCACCTGCACAGTAAGTCATCTCAAGTAATGTACAGCTTCACCTCATGTGTATTGACCATTCAAATGTCAAGTTGCTTTAGAGCTTCTATACACTCATTTCATAATGTGTCATTCTGTGGAAGTCTACAAACTCGTATGGAGTGTTCTCTTTTGAAACCTGAGAGGCACTCTATACTGGAAGAAATGCACTAGCGGTAGCCAAAAGCAAAGGCCCTTGAAACACAAGAAGAATATATGCCCCTCCAACAATGACGTTCATATGACAAAAAATATATACATACATAAATATCATATGATAATCTTGCATACTGAGGAAAATAAATATGTCTGCAACATCTCTTGTCAGATTACATCACCAACCATGTGAGTACTGGCTGAGAAGCCAAGCACAGTCATTGCACACAAGGTTAAAAAAAACTCAGCAGAAGTCGTGCCACTACTAATCTTTAAGCGTGTTAATAGGGACCTTTTGTTATGTTATGTGATCATAATATGAAAAGAATGCTCAAGGTCTTCACATTCCCACCCACTGTCTCACAGATGATACACATCATCTCTCACTCCTGAAGGATATTGGAGGGATTTCTTTACATTTTTTTCCTCCCTTGCCATGAAAATATGTTCTTTTTTGGATCAGTTGTAACTATTTGTCTTTTGCTTTCCCAATCCATTTGATACCTCCAGATGTTACTAGCTCTATTATTAAAAATGTTCTCTTTTACATATCTAGCCGCACCAAATTACAGGATTAGCATCATAACATTCCATGGGACTCCACCACTATATCTTAAGAAATATGACAGAAATAATGCACCCATACATTAAAGACATTTAAAAGATCTTCACGTGGCAGGGAGAACCAAATGTATCTCAATATATGATGTCACCAAAGTCGTCAATGAAATGTGTGCAAAAGATCTTGCTCAGAAAGTTATTTACAAGCCAGGTGAGCAGTTTTTGGTTCCATCTGAAAAGTGAGAATAAAGGAATGTCATCTGACTGTCATTTCGCATCAAGAGCCAATTATGTAAACATATAGCCATTGCTCGCTTCAAGAGTTCAGACTTTGGAACTGATGATGATGTGAACCATTGAAAAGCATGCTTACAGCAACACACTAGAGCAATGCAATGTACAGCTCCAAACAACTCATCAGCGCACATCAAAGTATTGTACAAAACAGATGCTTATGGATCTCAAAGAATGGAGCAACAGTAGTGAGTATAAACCATGCAACAAATTGTTGGCATTCTTTAAGCATGCACATCAGCGGTTTTTGGGAAAATACAAAACTGCAACACAAAAAGAAAGATTGAAAAGCTACAAAGCTATCAGAAAGCAACTGAAGACTCAAAAAGGCGTGCATTAGAGATGCAATCCTACCACATTTCACAACGTGGGATCAAGCGTCTATATACACATCGCCCAGACCAATCAATGAATCCCGAAATTATCACATATAACCATAACTTTCTGACACGATATTGACATTATGTAATGCACATATTACTGACTCTAAACTATACGCCTTCTCTAACAGACCTCACCTCTATCCCTTTCCTCTTATACAATCAGAAAAAATACAAATCTATTATGTCAATGAAAGGCTGATACGTTATGAGGTACTGAAGCAAAAAAAATAAAAAATCAGCTGTTGCAGGAACAGAAATCAAGTTTGTATGTACTGATTGATTTTGGGATCAGTTTAAGTTTACAAAGTTTGAAAAGCAGGCCTATCATTGTTTAAAAGTTAACTGGATTTACTGATTATACTACTTGTTAAAAAACATACACTTTCTGAATTATTGTCATATCTAAATTTGTATTCAATAAATGTTATGTAAAAACATAATAACAGTCAACGTTATGGATGTAAGGTATCTGCCCAATGTGCACTTATGGAATAGAATATCTTCCTAGAGAATCACCTGATTGCCAGAGTCCAAGGTACAACGGAACACCAGATCCACAGTGCAGGTGCAGAACAAAGTACATTATCAAAGATCTGCCACCTGGTATGGCATAGTCAAAGAGGTGAAAGTAAGCTGTCAAGAGACAGGTGGCATCTTAATGCAAAGCAAGAACTCCTATGAGCCATCCTACAATGCAATGATGAAAATATCACTAAAACACTTCACTGATAACAAAACAGAGCACAGCAAAAAAAGTCCACTAGTTGTCATTTGCATGCTCTGCTCTGAGAAAGTTTTCTCGTTCTTTTAAAAAATGGCAAATTTTTTTTGTGTAAAGCGAGATAATTGTTGAACCCATTCCATGGGTTACCAGGTCAAAGTCCACCATGCATTTCTGAAGTTCTAATGAAGTATCAGATACTGACTTTCTATTAAAAAAAAAAGAAAAAAGAAAAACAAAACCGTTATTACACAGTAGAATGTTTAAGCATTGGCAACAGACTGTCTTTTTTAATGTAGGTAAATTAATAGATTTAAGAGTGAAACTGAAAATAGGCAACTTTGTGGTGGTGGCTGCTTACAAGATACTAAAGTACCTCTCATTTTCAGTCCGCCTTTCTCTGGGTTTTAGGGTGTTCCCTGTGCAGGCCAGGAGGTTCTAAACCTTTCAACTTCTGGGGACCCCCTATTAATCAATACTGGAACCCCGGGGAACCCCCGCTCCCGAATCATTATTGGAATCCAGTGATCCAGTGACCCCCCCGCCACTGAGTCATGACTGCTAGCAGAGGGCCCCAGCCTAACCACTGTCGATAATTTGAACAACAAAACAACACACAAAAATGACAGAAAAAACATTTAAATACATAATTGAAGACACATTTTATTTTTACCCACAAACACATATAAATTAAAAAAATCTACATTTGAATTTTAATGTGAAGGTTGGAGCTTTTCTAAATTCAATTGAGGCCACTCATCATCCATACTATAGTCTGCTCGATGCACTTGCAATGCTCCCACGAATCAATCTGAGGATACTAATTTAATTTTTAATCTCCAATTTCAAATTCCTTCACATTTACAGTACGTTTTAAAATTTTCAATTATACATTTATCTTCTTTATTTATATAAATTTTATTAATCTGTTAATATTATTTAATTTTTTAAGTAGACGTGGACCTCCTGAGGACGCTTTGCGGACACCCGGGGTCCCCGGACCACAGGTTGGGACCCACTGGTATATAGCATTTTTGCACAATACAAGAGATGACAACTATTTGTGGGCACCATCAACCACATTTACCCAGCAATTCATTCTCTCTTGTCTACCGCTATATCTACAGTCAGACTGCAGCAGTGGTGTTGGCTTTATAGGAAAAAAGGAGGACTAATAAGGGTTAGAGGTACTATATTCACAAGGGTCAAAATTTGTATTTTTCTCATTTGTCCAGTCCGTCTTTCTCCAGACATTTCAGCTATTTTAGGCAGTAGACCTACAAATTACAGTTTCAAGGTGAAGTGAGAGATAAGTGCATTGGAGGAAAATAAGGCATGCAACCACTTTACAAATGACTTCTGGTAAGGAAAGCCCACACACCACTTAGGTTCCTTATGCTCAAAAAGCCACATACAAGATGAAAAACATGGAACTTGAATACACTTCTGGGATACATGAAACCACAATGGAATCTTTGGATCCTTGCCAACCAGAAGAGCAATGGCCAACAGAGACTGGTTGCCCCACACATTACCACCATAATTCACTAATGTGCTAAATTACATGTTCCTCATTGAGCCAGCGAAATGGATGTTAAATGTTAATCCTCATGGCGTTTTTCCCTGCTTGTATGAAAATGGGAAGTCTAGTTTAATTTGATGAATTAATGGGCTAGGCTTCCTGCTGCACCTACAAAACACACGCTGACGCGACCGCGCAGCGCTGTTTACCTGGGGTACAAGCTAGGTGCTTAGTGAAGTGCTGGTGATTTTATACCGTTTTTAGCTTTGTCTTCGATCGTAATATGTGATCTTAAAATTGAATTTGAATTGTCTTTTTAAATATTTTTGTTTTTATCTTACCTCAAAGCTGTTTTAAATTCACGCTGTCTGACGGGTTGGTGAGTTGCACGAGGCACTCCTCCTACCGGTTTAGTGCTCGCAGGAGCAGGGCAGCCATTGGAGGTCAGCAGGCTAGGCTTCCTGCTGCACCTACAAAACACACGCTGACGCGACCGCGCAGCGGGCGCGCCGCCGGCGCGCCAAAGGCGCGCCTAAGGCAAGCCCGTCTGCGCCCATCCGCGCTCGGCCCGGGCTTAGGGCATGCCCCCCTGGATCTATGAAGCCTTATTTACAGACATATTCGAGGGAGTCTCTTCTAGGGTGGGATCTGCGAGGTGGCAAGGTGAGCTGTCCCAAACTGTGGCCCAACATCATTTCGGCGGATCACGATACGCTATGCTCTAACTGCTCCCTACCCCTCCCTTGCATCACTGACTATCCTATTAAATGCTTGGTCAACCAGCCAGGTAGTTCACTCATACAAATTGAACTGGCTTCCATAAAATGTTTACTTCTTAATGCCAGGTCATTAGTTAAGCACAGCATGGAATGCTCACTGCTCATAGAGCAGTATGATATTAAGCTGGCATTTATTACTGAGTCATGGACTGATGACACTTCAGGACCTGATATTGTCAAAGCATCTCCTCCAGATTTCCTCTGCCACACCCTGGATAGACCACATAGGAAGGGCGGAGTTCTGGCTGTGCTATATCACAATACATTAGTGCCCTCTTTTTCTATAGCCTCCAATGTAGTTTGTGAAGCATTGTTGGTTAGTGTACGCATTTCCCCCCATGACACTTTTAGGGCTATCCTTCTCTATCGTCCTCCTGGCCCCAGAGGTGCGTTCCTAGATGCCATTGGTTCGCTCCTGGAGGAAGGACTTTGTGCTAAGTCCTTTACAGTTTTGGGGGATTTTAATTTCCATTTGGAAGAACCCACTGATCCTGATAATATGAGGCTGAAACTAGTTATGAGTGGGGGGGATCTTGAGCAGCTGGTGGTCGGACCTACACATGTAGCAGGTCATACATTGGACGGAATTTTTACCAATAACTCCTGCCTTTCCTTCTCCGAGACCCTGCCTCTCACCTGGACTGATCATGCCGCCATCCTATTTGTTTTATCACGGACTCCTCACTATCAACCTAAACCAGAGTCCAGGGCCAAGCTAACTATCAGGGCCTGGAATAACGCCAACAGTCCCGCTTTAGGGAATCTCTTGAAAGACACAGCTCCCCTCCTTCCGGCTGGAGCAGAGGAGGCTGCGGCTGTTTACTCGGGATGGTTTGACGCTGCGTGCAGTAAACTTGTCCCGATTAAACGGTATTCCCCAAGCGGGCCACCCCTCAGCCCCCTGGTTCTCGGAGAACCTTCAAGAGCAAAAAACTGATTGTAAGAGGCTAGAACGAGCCTGGAGAAAAGGCTATAGTGCCAGTGACAAAGTGGCCTATAAAACCAGTCTCTCAGGGTACAAAAAATTACTCGTGGAAACTAAGAGGATTTATTTTTCTGAGCAGATTAATAAGGCAAAATCCTCCTCCAAAGAGTTATTTAAAACGATAAATTTACTTACTATTCCTACTAGGCCAAATGTACATACTAGCCCTGAGCTATGTGAAAATCTTGCCTCTTTCTTTCGGCAAAAGGTTGATGTTATTTTTTCCTCCTTTAGTCCTCAGCAATCAGAGGCTAAGGAGGCCATTGATGAGGCGAAGCCTATTGTAAGTAAAGCTATATCTACTCTAGTTGAGTTTACACCACTAGAAACTCAAGAGGTTATCAAGCTCTTGATGGCGAGTAGATCTGGATCTCCCCTGGCCCCCTGTCCAGTCTCGGTGATTAAACTTTTTCCCAAGATCATTGGCCCGGTTCTGACCTCTATGATTAACTCTATTTTTGAGTCGGGCCACTTTCCCATAATGTGGAAACAGGCCTCCATTCTTCCTTTGATAAAAAAGCCTAAACTGGACCCTAGTGATCTGAACAGCTATAGACCTATCTCACGCCTCACATTGCCAGCCAAAATTATTGAGAAGGCCATGAACACCCAGCTCAGCACGTTTTTCGCACTAACTGTTCATTGGATCCCACGCAGTTTGGCTTCCGTGCTGAACATAGCACAGAGTTAGCCTTGATTAAAGCATCGGAGGAAATAAGAGAGGCCTTGGACCAAGGAGGTGCTGCGATTCTGATCATGTTAGACCTCTCGGCGGCCTTCGATACGGTCCATCATGAAGTATTGATGGACCGGCTATCTACAGCAGGGGTTCAGGGCAGGGCCTGGAACCTTCTAAAATCATTTTTGACGGATAGAACCCAAACGGTGGACCTAGGGAAGAATAAGTCTAAGCCGTTCTCCTTTCCGTGCGGGGTGCCACAGGGCTCATCTCTTAGTCCCACGCTTTTTAATATATATGTGTCCCCATTGGCGGCCCTGATTGGATCCTTTGGGTTTCAGGTGACGTCTTATGCAGACGACACTCAAATTGTGTTGTCCCTTCAGCCGGGCAAAGAAGCTGAGACCAGCCTGAGATGTCATGACTGCATGAAATCCGTTGCAGGCTGGATGGCATCCAATTGCCTAAAGCTCAATGCCGGTAAAACGGAGGTTTTGATATTTGGGAATAATGTCAACCTCTGGTCACCTGATTGGTGGCCAGAGGAAATGGGTATACCTCCAGCCCCCTCCACGAAAGCAAAGAACCTGGGTGTGGTGATGGATAATAAACTAACCTTTGGTGATCATGTTAGCGGGGTGGTCTCTACCAGCTTCTTTCTTCTCAGAAAGTTGAGAAAAATAAAAAAATGTCTTCTTAAAGATAACTTTAGGACAGCAGTCACGGCGCTCGTCTTGTCACGACTGGACTATTGCAACGGTCTGTATTTGAGTTTACAAAAGAAACATCTTAATAGACTCCAGACTGTGCAAAATGCGCCAGCAAGACTGCTAACGGGCACTCCCAGGTTCGTCTCAGTGGGCAAGGGTCTTCGAGATCTCCACTGGCTTCCAGTGAAACAACGGGCACGGTTTAAAGCATTGTGCATGGTCTTTAAAGCCTTGGTGGGCAGTGGCCCAGTCTACCTGAGAAATCGACTACTCTGGTATGTTCCTGGAAGAATGTTATGTTCCTCGGAAGCAAAGCTAGTGACTATCCCCGAGTTAAGAAAGCCAGTTGGGGTGGCAGGAGTTTCATTTACTGTGCCGCCAGGGCTTGGAATGATCTTCCTGTGCATCTGAGAAAGGCCACGGATCTCCTTTCATTTAGGAAGGGGTTGAAAACCTGGCTTTTCTCTGTATAATCCTCCTCCTAGGACACCCACCAGGTAGTGCTTAGCGCCAGGACGCCTTTGGGCAGCAGCTGCGCTCTACAAGTTTCATTAACATAACATAACATATGAAGGAATGAAAATATGTAAAGCACACTGATAATCTAGAATGCCATTCCGGAACTGGGGACAACTGTCAACCGAGAACAACCAAGAATTAAGTTTTTTTTTTAGTTTTGTATTTACCAAGGGTAAAATAATTGGACTCATGGAAACACAAGTCCCAGCTAGTTATAATTTTACTGGCTTAAACAAAAAACCTTTCAATCTCTGTCTACTGCGGGTTCTTTTTCCTTTTAACACACTTAATTTAGCCAAAGAATAAAAAAGATAGATAAATTCCGGTAATGATTGACCAATACCATTTCTGCAAACAGTTTGTGGAGGGGAAGGACACACTAGCTCTTCATCTCCAAACTGGAATTATGACTGTTTTTTAAAGGTTGATTGAAATAGGATAACCTCTTATGTTTGGAAGAGAGTAGAGGGAAAATTAGTACATGCTATCAAAAATGTATCTACACCTTGCTACTCACCTTAATTGTTTTGATTTCAGGATTGCGTCTTCCAAATCTGAAGTTGTCAATTGATGTGTTTCATAATTAGGTTTAACATATTGGCTGGATAATCTTCCCAAATCAGTTACTAAATCTTCAATATCACCTGTAAACAGAGATATACGGACCCAAACACAAATATTTTAAGTTTCCAAGCGCATGGCAAAGATTTAAATGATAAACTAAAACAATGTACAGCAATACAGATATGAAGAAATAGAGCATAACCCCAAAACGAATTTGTAAAGTATAAAATGAGATGCATAGCGCCCCCCTCCCCCATTTTATTAGTTTCACATGAATAGTAGGATAATGGTGGAAGAGAAACAAATTTATTTGGGAATTTTGAATCTTTCATCATCTATGATGGCAAAGACATTTTAGGGTGGACTTCCTCCTGTTTGTCCCTCTTGGCATACAATACTGTTTCTTTTGCTAGGGACCGCCTTAGGATGCATAAATTTAGTTTTGTTTGAGGGACAGCAAGAGTCATCTGCAAAGGAAAGAGGAATTCTCTCCATTAAACATGGTGTGAATCTACTTGGTTACCTAATATTGTGCAGGGTTCTTCTCTGTGTCCATGTTCAGTCTGTGTAGTGGAATCAAATTTTCTTGCAATGCTAGGAAAGGTAGAGACCTGTCAATCAGACTCCTCTGCCTGTTCCTCCTTGGTAGCATTCACCAGCGAAAGAGTTTTCCTGCACTACTTTGGCGTCATTTGATTTAGAAGTGGCAACTAGCAGTTTCTTTAGAATCTGAATCAATAGCATAAAAGTGCTGTAGTCTTTGACAAGGTTCTTGAGTGCTTTGGGCACTATATCTGTGAGGTGTCATACAATGGTGCTTTTTTACAATTATAAAATATCTGGCTACTGACAGGCCAAACATGGGACACAAGGGAGAGCGCCTTGCTTCAAAATCACAAAACTGTATAAGTGGTGCTAGATGGATCTCTCAAGTGAGAGATCCATTCATACTGGGAAGCCTCTGTAACACACAAGCAAAATGCCATTTATAAGAGCAGAGGCAAAGATTAAAATCAAGATGTGTCTGTTGAGCCTCTCTCAAAGGACCATATCTTTATGCAGGAATAAATAGGCAAAATTAAATGTGGGTTACGAGAAATGCCTGTATGTGTTAATGTAGTTGGGGGAGGGAGGAGGGATGGAGTAGGTGTTTCTTTACCTCAAAATAATCCAGATTTGAGGTCTGGGTGTGATAGCGATGGATGTAAAATAATTTGTTAATATACTTGATATACGAAAAGAGCCTTATAAACAAACATCTTTTGAGTTCAGCATGTTGTAAAGTTAATAAGCACATATCCTGCTACTGCAGACCAATGGCAAGCTGACCTTCAGTTAATTTGGAACACAGAGATGATACTGATGTACTTTTGCATGGTACAATTCCTTGTACTTGCAATTTGTCTTTCAGATCACTCTTTTGAGCCTTTCCTTTTCGTAAATATGATACAAGGCCGTTCAATGACATACACTCAGGGCGAGCACAACGGCGCTTAATTTCTTCCAGATCTACAGAATATCTGTAATTTAGAGAACAAACATATCAATAGCAAACAAACAGTATGACCCTATGGTATGGCTACAGAGGAATGCAGTAGACAAGCAGAGAGAGGAGCAGTAGAACCATTAGGCTGTACGAGTTAAGAGTGTGTGTATGGGGGGGTCCCATTGTAACCTTTAAAGGGGTCATATTTATTACTGATATTTAGAGATCAATAAAAGTTAAAACAGGTGCTGTAAGAGCATATATAAAAATGAGTGATTATCACAGGTGTTAGAGTAGCTAGTTAAGCCACCTCAAATTTATTCTGCTGGCATTAGGAATTTCACACACCTTTCACCAGGCCATTTCATACAAGTTGCAAAATATTTGTTTGCTTAGATACTTGACTGCCTTATGCGACTTTAAATTAATACATCTTACCGCACATTACTGGCAATATGAATTATCTTGGGCTATCTAGGGTTCAGACTGGTACAGAAAAGATTGTTCACTGCAATACATTTCAAGTGCTGCCCGGTGTCGCCATGCAAGTTCAGTCACATCTCTACTTCTGACCTGTGGCGGCAGGCAACTATGCGAGTGGAGGGGGCAAATGGGTGGTGGGTGTCTCAGACAGCTGGGTCAGAGAGATTTAAAGTGCGCATTTGTGTGGCTGGCCGTCACAAGACAGCCGGCCAAAGAGACACGTGCACTTTAAACTAGTGCATAGGCTGCCCACCACCCCTCCCTGCTGTTGCTGCCATTCAGCAGGCCCCACCCCATCCTGACACTCGGTACCGGACAGGTTTATGAAAAATAAAATGGTAATGAATTAACTTCATTACTATTTTATTTTTTGTCTCTGGGGCTTTTCTGGGGGCATTTCAGTGGGGCAAAGCTCCTCTGCTATAACGGAGGAGCCGCCCCTGCTTCTGACATGATGATGCCAGATTATATTAGGTCCTATGAGCAACTGTCCGAAGAGAAAGCTGACTCATCTCTCATGCACTTCAAACCATTGGACCTGTGGCTGAGGATGTTTCTGTCCATGTTCAGAAGGGACCAGTTCTGGCTGTTCAGTCTGGACCTGTGGGGCTGCAACCTTTTCTATAAGGAGAGCTACTTCTGATAATTGAAAACCATTGTGAGCTACTGCCTAATATGTAAATGTACTCAGATGTACAAATACCTGAAACCCTGCCCCTAGTGTTCCCCATTCCTGCCAGAGGTAGCATACAGTATTAATGGCACAGGAGCTGCATAACAAACTGTTGACATTTGGGGTCCTCATGAACACGTGTGTCCATTTGCTCTTGAGATAGTAAAAGGGAGAACTATAAATAGAGAGAAAAAGACAGGCTGAAAGTGAGAGAAAAAAAGAAAAAGACAGGAAAGAATGACAGAATGAGTGAAGAAAGGCAAGAGAACAAAAGGAAAATAAAGAATGAAGCGGAGAAAGACAGGGAACTGAAGATAACAAAATAAAGAAGAGAAAAAATGAGGAATAACGCAGAGAAAGGAGCAAAATAAAGAAGATGAAGGAAGAAAGAAATTAAGAAAATGATAGGAAGAAAAAAGAAACAATGAAAGGAGGAAGAAAGAAAGAATGGCAAAGGAATAAGCAGAAAAAGAAAGAAGGAAGAACATGACAAAGAGAACAGAAGACAACAGAAAGAAAAAGGCAATGAAAAAAGGATAGAAAGTAAGGAGAACATGAGGGAAAGAGTAGAAAAATGAAAATAAGAAAGAAACTGAAAGGAGAGATTTGGCGAAAAGGACACTAATTGAGGAAGAAAGGAGAAAATGAAAGAAAAAAAGAACAATAAGCAAATACAGCCACAAAATGAGAAAGACAGAGGACGAAAGATGAAGACAGAAAGAAGAAAAGACTGAAAGAAATGTGAAAATGAAGAGGAAAAAACAGACACAAAAAGAACTAGAGAAAGAAAGAGATAGGGTAAAAGAAAGAAAGTAGAGAAATAAAGAAAGGGAGAGGAAGGGAAATTGATAGGACAAAGGAGAAAGACAGAAAGGGGAGAAAAAAGAATGAAAGAATGAAGGAATACATATTGAGAAAGAAAATTAGCGAAAGGATTAGAGTGAGAGAAAAGCAGACAAAAGAAAATAAAGAGAACGAAAGAGGAGAAAAAGAAACAGAGAAAATGGATGAAAAAGAGAAGAGGTAGAAATTAGAAAAAAATAGAGAAAAATGTCAAGAGTGAAATAAAGACAAGAGGAAAAAAGAGAAAAACTGTAAAAGAATACACAAAAAAGAGAGAAAGAAAGAAGCCTTGTTAAAAGACAGGTAGAAGGAGAGAGAAGGGGAAAGAAAGAGGTAAAGCAAGAAAGAGGGGATTAAAGAAACAGAGAAAGTAAAAATCCATGAAAGGGAGGAAAAAAGAAAGAGAAGGAAGGAGAGGCAAAAATAAAGGTGAAAAAGTAAATACAATTTTTTCAGAAGAGTGTAGGCTGCATTATCCTACACTGTCAGCGTTTGAGTCCTCACAGAAATGGGCACAGGGTTTTAAATGGTTGTCTTACCGGATGGGCCGATGTTTATTCTCAGGCCTGCCGAAAGGCAACTATCATGTGCAAGATACTCAATGGCTGCCTAAGAGCTACTGGTAGCTCACGGTCAACCAGTTGGAGACCCATGGTCTGGACTATTCCTTCTGGAGCAGGACCATGGCTAATTCACATACGGCTGGGTCCTGTCTATGGTGACATGGTGGACAAAAGAACAATAAAGTTTAATGCGGTCATTACTAGTGGCTGAAATTAATTAACAAATCCAAATATAATTTTTTGTTCTCCGCAGGACCTAGATTCAGCGTGATCATGCACCAACAATATGGAAAGATTTGTTGCTACTCCATGGTAGTATTGTCCTAGAAGAGACTGCCTTATCAGCCTGTTCAGACACCCAGCAGCTGTAATGCTTCTGGGGCACTGGTAGATCTAGGGGACACCGTTAGTGACAGCATCATTATCAGATACAGTGTCTGTCATCTTCAGCCCACGCATCTGCCTCAAATCCTCCCTGACTGCCAACGGATATCATCATTTTCTGGTTGACGGAAGTGTCTCCTACTTGTTCACCAACTAGAGAGTGATTACAATGATTTATTGGCCAATCCAGTTACTCTGCTATGCCCTACCCTGCTTATTTGTCCTTCTGGATTGCCCTCCCTCCACCAGGTTATGCTCTCCAACTCACTAGCTTGATTTTGGAGGTAGACACTCTTGCCCTGCTGCAAAGAGTTGCCATAGAGGTGGTACAACATGAAGAAAGGATATAGGATTCTATTCGATTTACTTCTTTGTTCCAAAGAAGGACAGGGGCCTGGAACTCTTCCTGGATCCTCACCTTCTGAATGTATTCATTCATTTCAAAATGCTGTCACTGAGCCATGTTTTGCTGGTTCTCAATGTAGAAGACTTGTTGGCATCCCTGGAACTACAGGGCATCTATGTCCATCTTCCAATTCACCCTACCCACAGACATTACCCAAAATTCATTTTGAGTTCCAAGCACTATCAATTCACGGTTCTACCATTTGTTCTGATCACGCCTCATTGTAACAAATGGTTCTGCCATCTTCATTACAATGGCATTTCAATACTTAGATAACTTGCTACTGACAGCAGACTTCCCGACGCTGGTCCGGGAACACTTTCACCAGACAATAACTCACCTCCACGACTTGGGCATTACCATCAATGTACAAAGTTCAATCTGTCTCCTGTGCTTAGCTGACCTTCATAGTGTTGGTCCTTGGCATGCAAGCCTGAAGCCTTTACTCCTCCTAATAAAATAGCAGATATTCAGGAGATGATTGCACGGTTGCAAACGCTCTTGTTCCGCTTCTTCAGGTCTGTGTATGCTTGGCCTCGTGCATCCAGCTAGAACCACATGCCAGATGAATGCCCTTAAGTGGTGTTTGAGGTCAGTGCGGCTTAGGCATCAGTAGAGTTTTACATCTAAGGCATAGATCTCCTACTCTGTCCATGTAGATCCGCCCTGGTTATTGGAAACCCTCAACCTTTGGTTGGGTTGTCTTTTTAGTACCCTGCAGACTCAAGGTACTGTGGTTACAGATGCCGCCCTGCTGGGCTGCCTATCTTCGGAATATGATGATGCAGGCCTTCTGTAGACATCAAAGCAGCACATACATGTGGTCAAAATGCATACTTTCAACAAAAGAATTTCTTCCCTCCAACATAGAAAATGGCATTCACAATGTGTTGGGCAAATTCATTACCAGCTATTAATCAACACATATGGTGGAGTAGGGCCATGGACTGTATATTTAGAGTTGATTCGCCTTTAAAAATAGGCACAGTAATAGCGAGCAGGTAGCAACTGGTCCAACATGTTTCTTTAATGTGAGGACCACGAGTGGGAGCTGCACCTTGAAGTAACGGGTGAACTTCTCCTGAATGAGATTCAATTTGTGGATGTCTTCACCAAAGCCTAGACCAGAAAATATACTCAGTTCTTTTCTATACACTTCCCTGTGAGTGGTTCCCTGAAGGATGCCTCCAGATTTATCTGTCCTCAGGGCCTGCTCTACGCATTTCTATTGATTCCACTTCTGCCATAACTACTCTGGAAGATGAGAGAGAATCAAGCTCTGCTGACCCTGATCACACTAAACTTGGAGATAAACTGGTATGCAAGCATGCTGAAACTAAGCATTCAGCCACCGCTTCCTTTCCCGCACAGAGTGGAGCTGCTTCTGTAACAGGATGGTCAAGTCCTCCACCTCAGTCCCCAAACACTGTAGCTGTATGTTTAGAGGTTGAACTCTGCCAGCTTAACTCCTTTTGCTTTTCAGAGGAAGATGCAAACGTCTTCTTGTCTGCCAATAAGCCCGCTACCAAATTCATCATTGCAGGTCGCTAGAACAAGTTCTTTGAGTGGTGCAAGTTGGATGGCTCAACTTCTTTAAACCTTGCTTTTCTGATTTCTGGCAATTTGTGTTCTTTGCAAAGCAGGATCAGGCAGTGGCTGCAGTTAAAAGTCATTTGACTGCCCTGCCATACCTCATGTGTCTTATGATCAATCTTCTCTGTTTAGATTGATTGCCACTTACCATATTTTTAAAAGGGTTTGTTTCACTTTTTTGCCCCTCTACATTTTTGTTCCTCAGTGAGGTTTGATATTACATTAACTTTCTCAAGTGCATCCTCATTTGAGATGATGCACAGTTGTTTGGTTCAGCATCTTACCTTGAAGACAGTTTTGTTAGCAATAACTTCAGATGGTAGAGCTAGAGAACTTTAAACACTCTCAAAGTTTTATACCTGATAAGTTGCTCCTTCACAACAGTCCATTCATCCCATCCTGGGCGAGACTAGCACCGTTTCATCTTTTATACCCCCTCCACATCTGACAAAGTAGGAGTAATGACTGCATAGCCTCGACATCAGATATGGGGTGTCTTACTAAATTGACTGCTCTCAGGTCAGGAAGAATGGATGATCAGCTCATTTCCCACAATGAAGTTCTCTACCGAGCCATTTTTGAACAACATTGTGGTAAAAAACTTGTGCCTCATGGAAAGACTAGAGTTTTGTCATGTTCAGAATTACCTCTTAATAGGTAGAGTTGAGGTATCGTGCCACTTTGATAGATTGATTGGCCCACTCTAAGTTTGGTGGGTACCATAATAGAACAACTCCTGACCATATGCAACAGTCTATATCTTAAGATCCATGAAGGATCGATGAACAAACTACAGATCCTGCAAAATGCAGCGGCCAGACTCCTCACCGGCACACCAAAGTTCGAATCAATCTCAGCCAAAATTAAAAAACTTCATTGGCTGCCGGTCAAGAAGCGCACTCAGTTCAAGTCTTTATGTTTGGTCTTCAAAGCCCTTCAGGGAACCGGACCCGAATTTCTAAAACAGCGACTCTGCTGGTATATACCAAAAAGAACACTGCGGTCATCAGATGCAAAATTTGTGATAGTGCCATTAGTGAAAAAATCCAACTGGGGTGGCAGAAGCTTTATAGCCAATGCGGCCAAATCATGGAACGCTCTTCCATTACACTTGAGAAGCATGACCAATCTTTTGGCCTTTAGGAAGGCATTAAAAACTTGGCTGTTTTTGAATTAATCTTGTCAATTCCCACATCGCTTTAGTCTTCAGTAGGCCTTCACATAGCGCCAGGACACCTTCGGGTAACAGCGCTCTATAAGTACAAATAACATTAACATTAACATTAACATATTGAGACATGTTTAAATTCATATGCAGACATGGACCTTAAAGATGATTAATGCTTCATTGGAGCTGTTATAACATCGGTATGCTTTTGTGACAATGCTCCATGATACTTATAAATTTTGGTATGTTCAGACTTGAGTGGTTATGAGAGTTTTACCCCTCATTTTGTCATGTTATCAAATGACTCCACATAGATATAGTGATTGTAATTGGGTCTTTATGAGGTTTTTTTACAGAAAGTTTGGATACTTGACAAGCAGATATCTTTACTATACTTTTAAATTCATCGAATTTAGATGGATTGGTGACGTTGATGTATAATTCAGAAGTATGTCTGTCTAGAAGGTTTTTATACTTGACCTTACAAAAAATCACTTATGAATTTTGTTTTCCAATTGGCATCACGAAATGTTGAACTGACTGGTGGTCCCCTGTATTCCAGTGATTAGGTTGTTTAGACATCATATTGTTGCGAAAGTCCAGAGCTATTTGATAAATAAATTAAATATAAACTTTTGAAAGACATATTGAATATATAAATTGCCAGCATGAGGTTAATAAGAAAATATGAATATGTATTTAAAATTGCTGTCAAGAAATGGTGTGATGAATTGATATGTTTAACTGATATTAGGTGATTTATTTGTCATGACTGTAATATCTCACAGTGTATGCCTTGATTTAAGTTGTAAACAGAACATGTTTTAAATTTTTGTATATATTGTAAATAAGTGTTTGTCTTTCGTACATATTTTTGTAGCCCTGAAGAAGTCCTTGTTGGGTGAAACGCGTTTGCTACTGTTTGTAGATATGGTTTTGTAGAAGATAAAGATGAATAAAGATTTATTGAAAGAAGAAACCTTCTTCATATGCATCTTTTGTGATTCAGCAATAAATTGTCATGAATACTGGTGCTGTATTCTGTACAGGAATCCATGCATAAAGCAAATGCATTTCTCCATAGTTTATTACTAATCTTGAGTGCTGAACCACTAATTTCATAGTTTGTTTTGGAAAAGGTTTTCCATTTAGGAGTATAGAAGGGTTGTACTCCGGGTTCGTTGCACCTCCAATATCATTTGAACTTTCGTAATACTTTGTCTGCAAGTGCAGGTCATTAGTGCCTCGACCCTTCTTTTTCGTTGCATGCTAAGTGTGAGAGGGTGTCATTATGCATCAGCTTTGAGAAAAAAATTAAAATAGCTTAATTCACTTTATCTGGATTCTGGGGCAATTTGTGACAATTTTACAATAGTCTTTGGTTTTCACTGTAGTTTACTTCTGGTGCACCAGGCCTTAAATATGGTACATTTCACTTGGATAGCTAAGAACTAATTTGATATATTTTGGTCTCCAGTGCTAACTAAGTATAGATGAAAGATCATGTACTTATGTTGCTGAAATCTCCCATCTAAAGCCCATAGAGTGCATCCATACCCACAATTAAAGTCAGCCCTATATGGGCGTCATTGAGAGAATGTTCGGTGCTTACCCTTGTGCAGGGTTCCATCTGACACTCATGCCACAGGCCAAGCTGGAAGAGGAGAATACTTAAAGATAGAGGTGAACAAGATGGCCTTCAGGACACAGAGATGGTCATTGTGAGCACAACAGAAACAGTGCAAAAAAGGGACAGACAAGTTTTAACAACAGGGAGATGTAGAAACAAGGACCAGGGCGCTATGTTTCCATTCTAACCTAGATCCTGAACAAAATACCTAGATGAGACACTGAAGCAACTTAAGCACTGCACATTAACCACGTGCATTGCTAGAAGGGTGTAAGATTCATCATACCTACACAACAACACTGTCTTAGGTGAAATTGGTCAGGTGAAAGACTCAAACACCCTTTGCAGAGCACTCCACATGGATAAATAACCCTGACACAAAAAAAGACATAGTATATTAGAAGACTATATGATCCAACATTCCCCACCGCTGTCAAATCTACAGTCTATAAAACTGTCATCTTATAAACTAATTCAGCAACTGACATCACCCTCCCTTCCAACCCACATCCCCCAAAGAGGAGAAATACCATCATGTAAATCCTCCATCGTAAACCTGTTCGGTCGAAAGTAGTGCAAAGTGCCAGAAAGGCAGGAAATTGGCAAATACTGAGCCATTCAAAACATTTGTAACAGTACATGCCATATTTTATTTTTGTTGGAAGTGCCCAGCAGATATAAAGCTGTTAGGTTAAAATGCAACATTTCTTGTGTCACTTTGGAGTTATAATAAATATTGTAAAGATGACGCAATATGAATTACAGATTGTGATTAACACATAATACATAACCTTGCAATAATACAGGAACTCCACTAACATCATCTTTGGTACCCTTCTTTTGTGCTGCATTTTTAGTTTTTGGTAGAGATGAACAGATGAATTCATCCTGTGTACATATAAGGTGTAAATAATAAGGTAATAGTTGTGCACAAAATTTAAAAAAATATAAAAAACAAACCAGCAATTTATATCACAGTAGAATGAAAGTTACAAAGCAAGAAAATGAAAACTAAATACCACTATATTTATAAACCTTTTTCATAATAACCCACGTTTCAACCATTTTATCTTGGACAGAAGACATTTATGAACATTGTCATTTTTGGGGAAAAATGCAACTTCTCACCATTAAAGGTGATTCCCAGGATTTAGGTTCTGAAGACGGCTACATATGGGTAGTGGGTCAAATAGTATTTTCAAGCAGAGGTAGTGGGAAATGTATGACATCCATATATTGACAACTGCTTGATCATGCCAAGGATGCTGCAGAACTGGTCTGCATTATGTTCGCTGTAAAGGAGGACCATAATGCTTTGTTTTACATGACCTAGGTCAGTGGGTTCCAACCTGTGGTCTGGGGACCCACGAAGCCTATCAGGGGGTTCACGACTGCTTGGAAAATTAAATATTAACAGATTAATAAAGTGTATATAAATAAAGAAGCCAAATAGAAAACTTAGAATTTTAAAACATTCTGTATATGTGAAAGAATTTGAAATTGGTGCTAAAAATTAAGTTTTGTTCCTCGGATTGATTTGTGGGAGCAGTCCTCATGGATTAAACAGAATATAGGATGGATGATGAGAGGCCTCAGTTAAATTTAGAAAGGCTCCAACGTTCCCATTAAAATCTAATTTTTTTGTATATGTTTGTGAATTAAATAAAATATTTCAGCAATTGTGTATTTGTTTTATGAATGGCTGTTTCTGTAGGGTTTGCATATTGCTTTGCAGTTCAGATCATCAAAGATGCTTAGGCCGTTGGCCACCGGCTTCCAGTAATTACTCAGTAGGGATCTCCGGATTCCAATAATGATTCATTGAGGGTCCCCGGGTTCCAATAACGAAGAAGTGGGGGTCTACAGAAGTCAAAAGGTTAAGAACCACTGTCCTAGGAAATTTAATCAATTATGCAACCTTGCACCAAATATTGACAGCTGTATTTGAAAACTCTGGAGAGTGACAGAGCTTTGGGCTTGCTGAAATGACAAAAACACATTGTCTTAAGGTTTGGCTTTTCAGGGGAATGGAAAGAGGCCAAGGACTACTCCTGGAGAATGGTGTGTAGCAAAAACCTATATACAGTCAACACAAAATCAGTCCACAATTAATGGACTGACCACAGTTCTATTACATTGAAAAAGAATTAAGACATGTACTGCATTTAATCCTGTAGACTAGTATAAATGCAAATACAGTGCAATTAAAACAGAAACCTACTAAAAAAAACAGGGTGACTCCTAGGCTGTAGCAATCCTTTTATGCAGCGTGTGTGTTATACTGAGTCGCAAGAACACAGACAAGCTTGTAACTGAATGCAGCCTAAAGATGGCATTCCTGCCTGGCGCTTTAGGAAGTTCAGGGTGCTATAGAACATTTATGATAATGCTTATCTGTTCTAGCTCACCCAGGTGGCTCTAAATGCTGTTGGAGGACCTTATAGTAATGGACAGGTCCTTGGTAGTTAACAGAAACACACCAAGGGGCCAATTCCGATCTCGGCCGGTAGCGCACCGAATCGGATTCGGCTTAACCGGATCCGATTCGGAGCCCTCTTTTCCGACCGATTCGAACGCGCGTCCGGCCGAGCGAGTATGATGCGAGCGCATGCAAAATCGCCGACCGACTCGTTCACGGGTCCGAACCGCACCGACCGACTCGCTCGGACTCGACTCGCACCGCGCGATGGAGACATTCCCCGGCCGGGCAAGTACGATGCGCGCCTTGAGCAGTCCGACCGACCCGCACCGTCCGGCTCGAAACAGCTGTCGGAGCCGGACTTTGGGGGTCCGTGTCGGACCCCCCTGTACGCGTAGCCACGCGAGTCGCACACAGGGGGACCCATGGGTCCCCCTACCTGTGCGTGTGCGGCGCGAACCGCATCGACGCGAACCCGCTGTAGGGGCGCCCTCGTTCGCCTCGCACCCATTGAGTCAATGGGAGCCCGCGTACGCGTTGTACGACTGGCTCCCATTGACTTCAATGCGAGTCTGACCGAATCGAGTCCGATAGCATGCGTGCGCATCGTACTCGTTCGGTCGGACTGCTAGAGTCCGATTCGGTCGGAAATCTCTCCGGGTCCGGCTCGGTCGCGGAGATTTCCGGCCTGAATCGGAATTGGCCCCCAAGTGTTAGACTGTCCTAGTTTGAAATGCATGGCATGATAATTTGGGCAGAACGAGGATACATTCTGGCCTTGTGGAAACCCTGAGGCAGCAAAAACTAAATGGGGTACTATCAACAGTGGAAATGGACTGATGGGAGTTTTATAATCACTTTAGTGGGCGACCAGCAAGTAAATATAGAAAGACCAGCTGGATGCTACAGGTTGCTGAACAGTGGGTTGGAGTGTTACTCATGGCAACTGCCAGCGGCTTATACTAGTTGTATGCATTACTCTCATCATTGTGTCTGTCTTTATGCTATGCCTTGAGTGAGTGGCCAAGAGTATGCCCTGCAGTTGATCCCTTGCTCACTGTGCTACAGGACCTAAGCTATACCTCGCTGATGAGGTTTAGTAAGTCTGAAAGTGGTCTTGGTTTGCATGTGTTCCCTTCTGGAGGGGGTGCTTGGAAATTCGGGATGAAGTGTTCCCATGTTGAGTAGTGTCAGTACTCATTTGCATAAGGCGTCCTCTGTCTAGAGTGGCACGGAAGTTAGAAAACGATGAGTTGAAATGCTAGCCAGAGAGTTTGTCTGTGGTTTAGACTATGTACTAGCATTCCCTCCTTCAATTTTCCATGTAAAGGACAGGTTTCCGAGACAACAAGGATGTGGGGATCATAGATGGAGAGGGCAGCGCCTAAGGTGTACTTGCCTATGAGTTGCACCGCACACCAAAGGAATGCTGAAGTCTTCCCATCCAACCATGCAAACACTACCAAGAAAGAAGTATCTCTCTCACTGAGTAGATACGGGGAGCACTTGGTGGCGCTGGGCTTGCACAGTCAAGCCTCAGGTAGGCTCCAGCCTTCAGGCAGAAGATCCTCGTGGCAGTACTTTGCAGCCGCAGAGACAAATACTTCTGATGAGTAAAGTCAGGTTCTCTGCTTGCAGCACAGTCCAGCTCCTGTTGGTTAGATGCAAGCAAGATAGGCTGGTCCTGTCATGGAAACAGCCAACCCTGCACTTCCTGCTTCAGCCTCGTTGCTGGAGCACAGAACTTCATTGAGTAAAAAGGTAAATTGATAGTTTGGGCTACAGAGCCAATTTAAGCCTGTGTTTTTAACGTATTCACTTTCTCTTCGGAGAGGTATAAAGACGTCACCCTCCCTAAACACTTCGTGCAGCAACAAGTATAGAGACTAAAGCAACATCAACGCGCATCCCTGTGCAGGGATGGGACAAAGACAATTAGGACTCACTGCAATCAAGAGTACTGGTGAGTGATTGGGCCATTACCACTTAGTCCCTCTTTCTAATCCCAGTCCTTTTCAATGAGGAAACGCTTAGCATTAAGGTGGTCATTGTTCCAAGGGTAAAACAACAGAAAAACTGTTGGTCACGTGACTCAAGGAGAACAGTGAGATATACCCGCATAGTAGGCCCAAATTCAGCACAAGGATGAAGAACTGGTGTAAAAATGGAAAATGTTCAAATATCCCCAAAAGACACAACAAGCAATTGCCTTAGGTGCATATTTGAAAACAAGTAAGTGCACTTTTCTCAAATTGTTTCCAGCGGCTAAAATATTTGATTCTTTACCTTCTTTGGGTCTATCTCAACATGCTCCTGTATATCATCATCTGAGAGAACATCAACAGCTTCCTAACGACAATTTTTTGCTCGTCAAGTGCTTCTGGAGTTGCGACAAGGCCAATGACAATCACGAGCCTGCATTCATCCAAAACCCATTTGCCTTCTACCAAATTGCTCAAGCACTGAGTTCGGGATCCATTTTTCTTCTAAAAAAATCATAATATCAGGAAAATCCGCGTAGGTGGATGCTGCTTTTGCAACCAACTGGTGAAAGTTTGCTTTATAAATAAAACACTTGGGATTTCGTTACAACACAGTCTGGTTTGTCCTAATTTCTTAGAAAGTGACTACCCACTTTTCAATCATCTGTGAGTCGCCATTTTGTAATGTTCATCTAAAAAAACAATCTGTGTGCACTTGAACATCAAAGTTTGTGACTAGTGGGAAGGAGGAATACAGTTGATTTGCTGTGTAAATATGGTTAAAACCCATTCAGGCTCTTATTATCCACGAGGGGAACAACTGGGCAACACACATGCCTGTAACACATCAGATACTTTCCCTATCCAATGCATCAGAAGACATTTTTTTATATATGGCGCAAACTAGACCCGAAGGTATTAGAGCCTTTACATGAGCACTAGTTGTTTTACAGACCGACACATTCATTAGGTCGAGCCTAGCGTTGCAGCTCATGCGCTGCTCACTTTGCGAGCCATGCAGTATACAGTTTCAGGCTTGTTAGTCCCTCCTCATGACGGCCATGTCGTCATTAGTATCCTTCCATGGCTACTGGCCCCTTTACTCCTAACACCATTTTCTTCCCTGTCTCCCCCCCCTCCCTCCCGCAGTCTGTGACATCTCGCCCCCCCATCCCCCCCACTCCCGTTCGTGCCTTCTCGCCCGCCCGCACTCCCGTTTCCAATGCAATAGGTCTCGCGTAAATTCGAGTCCTATTGCATTGCAAATGCTTGTTGTTTTTTGCGTTTCCTGTTATCTATGAAGGTTGCCAGAGAGAGGTCCGCCTTAGTAAAGTATACTGCGCATGGAAGGGTAGGGGCGACCTCACGTGACAACTACGCCCGCGTTACCCCTCCCCCTACATAAAAGGTGGACGCCATTGTTTAGATGGTGGTGCGAAGTGATCTGGTGTTGGAAAGTGAGCAAGGTTTGTTTATCACCTGGGTTTGAGTTGGCCGATTTGCGGAGCAGTTCGTCGCCTCCTCTTTGTTGGGTTGAGCTCCGAATGCTTCCCCCTCAATTTAGGTTTTGCGGGTAGCCCCGATTCTACTGCCACTACTTCCAAGGGTGGCAATGATATTTAAAAATGTGGGCTCCTTGTAAGTGGATCCGATGTTGCCCGTGGATTTCTGTCTTATGGCGACGGTGGTTTATGTTTGCAATCTTTCATGGATCTCAAGTGGGGCTCGATACTGCCTCCGTGGCCTCTCAAATCGGTGACACCTCCTCCCTCCCCGTTAATTACTCAAGACTTGTTCCTACTAAAATAACAAAGTGTCATAAAAAATAGATAAGCCCACTGTTAGGTATCCGCTGACGACTTATCGACCGCCCAGTCCGAAGTGTCCACACAGCTTTTTTGTGCGAGATAATGTGACGTGGGAGATGAAACGTCTCCGTTGTGTCCCTTCTTTCGGTTATGTGGACAGAAAAAACTCTGTTGTCGTTTCATATAGTGTCTGCTGCCGTCGTACAGTTTCTCTGCTGTATGGGTTCTCTGGTTCCTTCTTAGCTCCTGAAAGTTCTCATACTCGCCAACACACTTGTAAATATCCAGGCAGGCGCACTGACCACAGCGCAGCTAGGAAAGTGCAAGTGTATCAACAAGCCGAACATTAACTTCATCGTTGGCGCATTTAAACATTCAACTTTAAAGTTTGTGATCAGTCGCCTGTCCTGGGACACAGCCTCGAACTTCTCTAACACGGAAGTGTCAGGACTTTACAATTTGTAGGAAATGGCGGAGCCTGCTGTCTTAAGTCAGTCATCCTGCCAGAATGGTATTTATTCTCTAGTTTAAGTTGATGCCAAGGCCTTAATTACATCGTATAAGCCGGATAACAAATAAAGTTGCATTGTTTACAAACGTGTCCTTTTGGTTTTATTTCATATTGACATTTGTATCCCGTTTTAAAACCTTTTACCGACTTGTGCCAGCTGAGCTGATGAACAGGTTTATTTGTAAATCCCTTTTAAGTGGGTTTCGTATATTCTGTGAAGTTGTGATATTCTCTCAAATCAAACAGTTTGTTATGCAGAGCAATTCTTTAGTTGTGTACTTTTGCTATCAATTTCCACGTAGCTGTCAGGGCAACCAATGTGTTGGGTGGAGGATCCTGTGACTTAATATCAGTAGCTACTTTTGTTTTCTGCGTGTCGGACAGACTTTAAGGAAAAATGTTTTTGTTTCTGGATGAACACTTACCCCTAGTGATTGCGGGTTGCGAATGTTCTTTAAGGCCCTTGATACCAATGCTACCCTGTCCATCCCCTGACCCATACTATTTATGTAAAGGCTAAATCTTCATGAGAGACATGGATATTCGTAATTATTGGGTGTACCCCACTGAATTTAACTGCTTAGTGATCTGCTAGGTAATCACAAAAGGAACAGTCACAGATTATTCTTTCTGATGTGAAGGAAGGCTCTGAAGGTACCCATCTTCAGAGAGCTCTACATCCCAGAACAGAAGGATTCATACTCCTTAATTAGGGTTACGCCTTACAAATACTCTCCTACACCAACATTTCTCTTTGTTAATGCAGAGGTACTTGGCTCGTGTAGGTTTTTTGCATTGTTTTATTCTGAAAACAGTAACTACAAAGCTGTCATTTTGCCAGTAGTTTACTGACCCTGGGGAGCAACAAGTTGTTGGAGAGAGGCCATGTGCATTGTATTGTACGTTTCTTTGTGTGGACTGGATGTATGCAAAATTAGTGTTTCCTCACAAAGATGTCCACAGGCCTGGATGTTTTGTGAGGGAAGTAGGTTTCAGAGATGAGTTTGGTTGTATTTGTCAGCTTCCCACACTAATGCTGGTAACAGCAAAGTTGGTGTTGGCCAGAAAATGTATTAAACATTTTTTGGGAAGGAATCTTGATATTACGGGAAAATTGGTTTGATTCAAGAGCACATTCCTGCACAAGCTCAGTCCAGGTTTGGGATTCAGTTGTGTAAGACCTAAGGCATTACCAAGAAGATCTGAGTCACTAATCTGTAGTCATATGGAAATAGGTCAGTCTCTGGCATTTAGCAGCCTGAGTTGCGACTACATGTGTACAAGTTCTCTGTTCTATAATAATAAACTCAATTTCATACAGTTTGCAATAGTTAAGTGATTACTTTTAAGAAAAAAATTGAAAGCTGTTGTATGAAACCAGACCAGATATAGAATAAGCATATTGAAGGCTAAAATGTGTAGATGGGGATGTTCTGTCAAATAGAATAATGCTGTCTGAAATTCGCTGGATAAATACACCTAGGGGCCTATTGAATTGCCATAAGTAGGTGAAAACATGGCATGAGAGAAAAAGCGGGACATGATTTTCATTGTATTTGAGCAAAGAGACAGGAGAACATTTTTTAGGTGAGTGTTTGATTTGCTCTAACGCTCCGTCCATCATCCCCTTTGGTATCGCTTTGTTCGCCCTAAGTTGGCAGGGTATGCCCAGACGTGGGTCCCTTGCTCACTTTGCCACTGGATTTAAGATAGCCTGGCTGATGAGGGTTATGAACCCGAAACCGGTCCCAGGATGCTTGTTTCCGGTCCAGGAAGACATGGCTTGGCAGTTCGGGCTGGACTGTTCCCATGAGGCACAGGGTCAGACTGATTTGCATATGGCCATGTCTGAACTGGGGTGGTGGAGTGAGCTAAAGAATGATGATGGATTAAACCCAGATCAGTTGACTGGGGGTGAGTGTTTGATTTGCTCTAACGCTCCGTCCATCATCCCCTTTGGTATCGCTTTGTTCGCCCTAAGTTGGCAGGGTATGCCCAGACGTGGGTCCCTTGCTCACTTTGCCACTGGATTTAAGATAGCCTGGCTGATGAGGGTTATGAACCCGAAACCGGTCCCAGGATGCTTGTTTCCGGTCCAGGGAAGACATGGCTTGGCAGTTCGGGCTGGACTGTTCCCATGAGGCACAGGGTCAGACTGATTTGCATATGGCCATGTCTGAACTGGGGTGGTGGAGTGAGCTAAAGAATGATGATGGATTAAACCCAGATCAGTTGACTGGGGGTGAGTGTTTGATTTGCTCTAACGCTCCGTCCATCATCCCCTTTGGTATCGCTTTGTTCGCCCTAAGTTGGCAGGGTATGCCCAGACGTGGGTCCCTTGCTCACTTTGCCACTGGATTTAAGATAGCCTGGCTGATGAGGGTTATGAACCCGAAACCGGTCCCAGGATGCTTGTTTCCGGTCCAGGGAAGACATGGCTTGGCAGTTCGGGCTGGACTGTTCCCATGAGGCACAGGGTCAGACTGATTTGCATATGGCCATGTCTGAACTGGGGTGGTGGAGTGAGCTAAAGAATGATGATGGATTAAACCCAGATCAGTTGACTGGGGGTGAGTGTTTGATTTGCTCTAACGCTCCGTCCATCATCCCCTTTGGTATCGCTTTGTTCGCCCTAAGTTGGCAGGGTATGCCCAGACGTGGGTCCCTTGCTCACTTTGCCACTGGATTTAAGATAGCCTGGATGATGAGGGTTATGAACCCGAAACCGGTCCCAGGATGCTTGTTTCCGGTCCAGGGAAGACATGGCTTGGCAGTTCGGGCCGGACTGTTCCCATGAGGCACAGGGTCAGACTGATTTGCATATGGCCATGTCTGAACTGGGGTGGTGGAGTGAGCTAAAGAATGATGATGGATTAAACCCAGATCAGTTGACTGGGGGTGAGTGTTTGATTTGCTCTAACGCTCCGTCCATCATCCCCTTTGGTATCGCTTTGTTCGCCCTAAGTTGGCAGGGTATGCCCAGACGTGGGTCCCTTGCTCACTTTGCCACTGGATTTAAGATAGCCTGGCTGATGAGGGTTATGAACCCGAAACCGGTCCCAGGATGCTTGTTTCCGGTCCAGGGAAGACATGGCTTGGCAGTTCGGGCTGGCCTGTTCCCATGAGGCACAGGGTCAGACTGATTTGCATATGGCCATGTCTGAACTGGGGTGGTGGAGTGAGCTAAAGAATGATGATGGATTAAACCCAGATCAGTTGACTGGGGGTGAGTGTTTGATTTGCTCTAACGCTCCGTCCATCATCCCCTTTGGTATCGCTTTGTTCGCCCTAAGTTGGCAGGGTATGCCCAGACGTGGGTCCCTTGCTCACTTTGCCACTGGATTTAAGATAGCCTGGCTGATGAGGGTTATGAACCCGAAACCGGTCCCAGGATGCTTGTTTCCGGTCCAGGGAAGACATGGCTTGGCAGTTCGGGCTGGACTGTTCCCATGAGGCACAGGGTCAGACTGATTTGCATATGGCCATGTCTGAACTGGGGTGGTGGAGTGAGCTAAAGAATGATGATGGATTAAACCCAGATCAGTTGACTGGGGGTGAGTGTTTGATTTGCTCTAACGCTCCGTCCATCATCCCCTTTGGTATCGCTCGGCTTGGGGGTAGCAGCCACCAGCAATGGAAGTATATACTGAACCGGGGGCAGCTGACACTAGCGACAGTAGTCGATATTGCCCTGAGGACAGCTGTAATATAACACAGCGAGTTGTGCTGCCTAGAGGGAAGAAGTAAACTAATATGGTTGGTTTGCGCCACCCCGGAGGCAGCAGCCACCGGCAATTGTAGTATATGCTGCGTTAGGCCTGGCATCCTTGCCGTTTTTTTCCCCCAATGTTTTGCTGTCAAACCTCCTGTTTTTGCTGGCCTTAGGACTCTGGGCACTTTACCACTGCTACCCAGTGCTAAAGTGCTTGTGCTCTCCGCTTAAAACATGGTAACATTGGCTTATTAACAACTGTCATATTTCATTTACTTATATGTGCCTAGTAAAGTGCACTACATGTGCCCCAGGCCTGAAAATTAAATGCTACTGGTGAGAATGAAGCACTGATTGTGCAACCCACTTAGGTAGCACATTAAACATATGCCAGTCCTGCCATTGCAGGACCTGTGTGTGCAGTTTTGAACAGCCATTTCAACCTGGCAAAATAAACCTGTTGCCAGGACCAAACCTTCCTTTTTATTAAATATAAGTCCTCCCTGAGGTAGATCCTGGATAGCCCCAAGGGCAGATATATTTAAAAAGTTGGACATGTACTTTTATGTTTTACATGTCCTGGTAATAAAAAAAACTCTTCATTTTTCACTACTGCAAGGCTTACCTCTCCCATAGGATAACATTGGAATTACCTTATTACATTTTGAAAGTGTAATTTCCAAAAGGAAAAAGATAACTGGTTCATGTTGGGTGTCCTTGGAATCCTGATTTAAACTGCTAAGTTATGGTGAATTTTAAATTACAATTTTGAAAATGCTACTTTTAGTAAGGTGCCATTTTTTTGCCTTATCCATTTGATGCCTCCGGCCTGTCTCTGGGTCACATGACTGAGTTTGGGTGACAGTTCTGCTTTTTGTATTTCTCCTTGACAGCCACACACAATGGGAGCTTAGTTGTGACTGGACGGCTCTTCACTGGCAGGATGAGAGGGAGAAACTGGGGACAGCCCCACTTACACTTCAACAGGCTGCGTCAGCCTGCACAAAAAAGGGGCTGCATACCTCCTGTAGTAAGTCTGGAGCAAGAGCCAGGAAGGCAGGCCATCTGTGCACTTCAAAGGCATGCCTCTAGAAACTTCTCCCCACTTCAAAGGCACAACTGTCTACAAAAGAATGACCTCTAACACCACCACTTAGGTACACTTCTGGACCTGTGGATACTCTGCCAGGAAGGACTGCTGTGCAGCTGAAAAGACTGCCACTCTGCTAAAGTGCCACTCTTAAGAAGCTGCTGATCAGTTGTGCTGACCTGCTGCCTGCAGCCCTCTTGCGTGGTGAGGAAGAACTGGACCTGCAACTTCATCTTGAACCCAGGACCCCAGAGCGACTCCAAGGGCTAGTCTGCTTGTCTCCTGTTCTGAGACTCAGGGACATAAAAGGCTCCCCGTCAGCTTCTGGACCCGTCTTCAACAAGTTCCTGACACCCAAGTTGTGCCTCTCACATCCAGGACCCTTGGTGTGGCTCTCGAGCTCTTAAAATCCGGACCTGTGCCGCTTGCGCTGAAAATCAGCACGAGTCACCACCTGCCTGTCTCTTCACACAGCAGGCATCGATCGCCGCGGAGGAATGCCAAAACGAAGTTCCACCCTGCCCATCCGCGACGCCTGGCCTGCTCTTCACGCCACGCTGACCACCGCCAGTGACGCTCTCCTTGAGATCCTATCCAACTCAAACGGTACTCCTGGCACAAAACTTGAGAAGGTAAAGCTTTAGCAGAACTAATCTGGAATTGTATCCAACCCACGCTCCATTGCGTTCAGCCTGAACTTTTGACTTTGACTCTGTGCAGCGTGACCAGATTTCCCCGGTTGGCACTTTATGCTTTTAGGTGCTATTTTGCAGTTTATTCTTTTAAAAATCCTAACTCTACTGATTGGATTTTTGTCTTTTTGTTCTTGTTTTACATATCAAATTTTGCTCTTTTTAGGTCGAGCCTGGGCAGCGCATGCGCTGCTTTGAAACCCCGTCCACTCTCCGCCCACATTTTTAATTGGCTTGTGTCATTGTCCTTCATAAACGCTGGCTTCCGAGTCGTTAGTAGGCTTGTTAGTACCTCCTTGGTACCGCCTTGTCTGCATTTGTTACCTCCCATAACGACTGGACCTTTTACTGATGTTGTTACATGGGCTGCTATATAAGTTGGTGAGCACTATTTTCTTTAAAGCTCTTCCCCTATTCCACCCACGACATCGCAGCACGCCGCACGCTTTGACTACTGTATTTATTTAAATTACTACGCGGTCTGCTTTAACTATAGCGGCTGCACATATTCAATTATTTAATTTACGGTGAGGTCCGCTTGCAGTTTAGCACCAGCGCTTATTTAATTATTTATTTTAAGGCGGCCACTTTCACATTAGTGGCAGCACTTATTTATTTTATTAATTAATACCGCGGGCCGCTTTCACTTCAGCGGCCGCGCTGCAGAACATTTTTAAATTAATTATTTTGTTTTTGCTTTGTGTGAAAGCGCACCATATGCGCTTTCACTTTAGTCTGTCCATGCCCCTTTGTTTATATGCTGCTCTCTATAACCTGAATACGGCGAGCAGCGTCTAAAGAAAGGGGCGCAGCCAAAATTAAAGTGCTCTCGCATTTGCGAGAGTTTGAGCTATTGGCATTAAAAATAACAATGCCTTTTAGATATATGTTGGGTTTAAAACATAAATAAAAGGCATTGTCATTTACAATGCCAATCGCTTAAACGCTCGCAAAAGTGAGACCTATTGCATTGAAAATGCTTGTTTTCTATTCTGGTGTGGGATCTTTTGTGTGGTGTTTTCACTGCTTTTCTGTTTGACATGTTGCACAAATACTTTACACATTGCCTCTGAGTTAAGCCTGGAAGCTGTGTGCCAAGCTACCAGGGGGTTGAGCACAAGTTAATCTGGAGTTTGCTTGTGCCTTACACTGACTAGGATTCTGGCTGCTGCTTGACCAGGGCTCACACTGCAGCGAACCTGAATTTTGGAGTGTAGCACTAACACCGGTTTTTAAAAACATAAAGGACACATTGACACTACCGGAGTCCTGGTTTGGATCAGTATTAAGCCCAATTTTTAAACAGGGCAGCAGGAAACTTCCAAATCAATACCGGCTTATCGCCCTCATAGACGTGGAGGCTAAGTATTTTGCAGGAACCATATTGAAGGAGTTAACAACATGGGCGTCCGAAAACTCCATCCTCCCTATTAATCAAACAGGCTTCTGCCAGGGTCAAGGGACCGTTACAAACATCATGGCATTGACCATGCTGATGGATGCAGCAAAAGAGACCAAAACTCCCCTTTTCCTGTGTTTCATTGATTATACTGCCGCTTTTGATCACGTCGATCGAAATAAACTCTGGCGGAAACTGGAAAACTGGGGTATACCGAAACGACTCTTAGACCAACTGATATTACTGCACACAAACACCTGGATCAAGGTTAAATTAGGAGCAGGAACACATCTCTCCAAACCGATTCCAACAACAAAA
The DNA here is from genome assembly GCA_963921515.1 of Calotriton arnoldi. Lineage (NCBI taxonomy): Eukaryota > Metazoa > Chordata > Amphibia > Caudata > Salamandridae > Calotriton > Calotriton arnoldi. The sequence goes on along the minus strand of CAWUFW010010443.1, from coordinate 460,606 downwards.
GGGCTAAAACAGGTCTGCGTTCTAGCTCCATTTTTATTTAACCTTTTTCTTGCAGACCTGTCAGGAGAACTCGATAATTGCCCCTGCCATGCACCAAAACTAGGGAAAACTCAGTTGTCCAATCTGTTGTACGCGGACGATCTGGTTTTAATCAGTCGGACTCCGATCGGCCTCCAACATCTCTTGAATGTAACCCACACCTTTTCGGAAAGGAACTGCTTGCAAATAAATTTTGCCAAATCTAAAGTCATGACAGTGAATTATCGGAAAAAAAGGAAAAACAATTGGCATCTAAATGGACAAGGGCTGGATTTGGTAACTACCTATAAATACCTGGGAGTAATCTTGGACCATAAGAACTCGTTCAAGCCTCAACTAGAGTCCTTGCGAGGGAAGGGAACCGTGACTTGTTTGGCGATAAAATCTTTAAAGGTCAAGCTTCCCGACTTCACGCTTAACCCCTTGCTCCAGGTCCTGCGAGCAAAGCTACAGCCGACCCTTACATATGGGAGTGAACCCCTTCAAGGAAAGGATGCTGCGCTATTGGATATAGTGATAGCAAACTCATACAGGGCAATCTTCAATCTGCCAAGATACGTTTCTCCAGCGCAAATTCGGCTTGAATTTGGTCTGTCAAAACAAACAATGGAAAGACGGAGCGTGTATGTCACTACCTGGCACAAGATTCGCAGCGCTGAGGTTGGTTCTTTAAAATCAAATTTATGGGAAGAGCTGCTCTGACATCGAAAATCCTCTGCCAGAGATTACTTATTTGACTCACTCCAAACCTTGGGACTGTCAGACCTCTGGGGCACCCTTACTGATCTCTTGTCTTTTAAAAAAGTTGCGAAAAAATCAGCACGTATCATTTCCTCTATTGAGGACAAGGAGACATCATCCAAAAGAGCGCACGGCTGGATTACACTCAGCGACTATGCAACACTGCAACCTCAAGTGTATCTTAACATTGGAATGAATCTAAAGATAAAAGAAAAGTTTTTAAAATTACGCCTTTGTGTAATTCCAGCTACCCCTCATCTGCCGCCTTGGGAAAGAAAAAACTCCCCGCAACACTGTCGCTTGTGCAAAGCTGGCAAAGAAGATATCATTCATGTAATCTGCATTTGCCCTAAATTAAAGGACCTGAGGTACAATTTATTACGTCCATCGTTTAAACTATATGGTGTTCGAACATGCAGGCAGGCGGTCAAACTGTGCTTTAACCCTACCAAAACAAAATTAAATTGTCAGGTCACAAAGTTTTTGGAACTAGTAGCAAAAAGACAGAAGAGCACGTTGACTGCGGATTAATAAAAGCCAGACCGAATATCTCCGAGACGGTGTCCTGAAGTCATGAACCTTTAATTACAATGATGGCCATAAACTGATATTAAGTAAATTTTTAAATTTTAGAAAGTCGTATAAAATGAATTTTAAGCTAATTTTTAGCAATGTTCTAATTGTCTTGTAAAGGTTTTAATTAACCATGTACAAATACATTATTTACCTTACCTTACCTCCAGCGAACCAGTAATTCAGTTTCTGACACTGCCCCTCTAGCAATGGCAGTCAATAATAACCTGGGGGCAGCTGTAATATAACACTGAAGTTTGTGCTGCCCTGGGGAAAGCAGTAAATTAAATGGTGGTTTACCCTGACTTAGGAGCAGCAGCCACCTGCAATAGCTGTATAGGCTCTCTGAGGGCATCTAGCAATGCAGTCAATACTGCCCAGGGGGTAGCTGTAAACTAACATATTGGTTTGCACTGCCCAGGAGGCAGCAGCCATCAGCAATGATGGCATATGTTGCCCTGAGGGCAGTTAGCATTAGCAATCCAGTCAATATTGCCTTGGGGCAGCTATGACTTGACAACCATCAATAGTGGTATATGCGGCCCTGAGGGCAGCTAGCACTAGCAATTCAGTCAATACTACCCTGGAGGTAGCTGTAAACTATCATGGTGGTTTGTGGCGCCCTGGGGGCATGTGGAAGTAGGCTGCAGCAGACGGTAGGTTTAAATTCAATAACTTTATTGAATTAGTTGCGTGGGACAAACAGCAACCCACAACCGCTGCCTCTGGTGCTGTCATCCAAACTGCCCAAGTGTACGGTTGAGGCAGCTTGAATGAAAACGCCAGAGTGCAGAGACAGGGACAAAAGTAAACAGCGCTCGGGGAAAGCGCTCGTGATAGACAAGTTGTCCTTAAAGGGAAAAGACAACTTGTCATTATAACATCACCCCCTTTTTTTTTTAACAAGAAGGAAAAGTGCAATACACAACAGTGGGTGGAAACAAAGCATAATAAAAGCAAACAAGTGCCCATACAAGCTAGCGTAAGCAAAGTAAAAAAAATGAAACATTACATCAAATAGAAATCTTTGAGGCACAGATACATTCCGTGGTGACCTGTGTGAAGTACCAGAAACCAAGCGATTATGAGAAGAACCATGAGAATTTGAGAAATCCAAGTCACTTAATGCAGGAGTAGGAGATGCAGATGATGACGCAGATGATGAAACCTGATGACTTGAACCAGGGATAGGTGAAGCCGAAGTAGGAACCTCAACAGGAACATTGGTATAAAAGATGTCCTGTGATTGTGAATCAGAGACTACAGAGGAAGGAATAGGTTTTTCAAAGTAAAATTGCACGGAATCAATATCAGAAACACAAACACCTCGTTTTTTTGCAGAAACAATTTTGATAGCTTGTTCATTAGTAATTTTAACAAGACTTCTTCTGCTCCACCACCCTCTGCCATTTAATAAAATAGCACTCTTTGAAACTCTAACAACTTTCACAGGAAGAGTAAATTTGGATTCACCTTTCCTAATTCTATTGGGTTTTTAATTAAAACCCAATCACCAACACAAAATAGTATATCTTTAGTGTTTTTAGCATTCTTATGATAACTTGAAGTGGCTAAGTGCTTTAGTTTGACATTTTCTCTAACGCCTTCCCAATTGTCCTTAAAATTGCAAGTGGAAGAAGTTAGTTCTTTCACCCAATTTGGACACAAAAGAGAAGCGGCAAATCTATTTCGTAACAACTTGAACGGTGAAACACCTGTGGTGCTGTGAGGAGTGACATGATAGTTCCAAATTTTTTGTCTCAAAAACTCTTCCACATGAAAACCACCAGAAAGTGCAGTTTGAATTCCTTCTTTCAAGAATTTGTTGACCCGTTCAAACAGGCCGTTTGATGAAGGTGAATACAAAGCCACAGTAAGATGTTTAATGCCAAAACTTTGTACAAATTTCAGCATCTGATGAGATTTGAAATGTGTGCCATTATCCGTGATAAGTTCCCTTGGGGGACCTTCAACCTCAAAGACTCCTTTGAGAAACCTTATGACGGAATTAGTATCAGGCGAAGCAACAAAATTGAAGTAAACCCACTTGGACATATAATCAACAAGGACAATGAGATATCTTTTGTTGCCTGGGAGAAGTTCAAACGGACCGGCAAAATCAAGGGCTACTTTGTCCCAAGCCGACTCAAGAAGGGGAACCATATGAATATTGGGTTCAACAATTTTCCAATGTTTGTCGGAAATTAAACAGGTACTACAGCCAGAAATCCATGTTTTGACCTGTGAATCAATACCTGGCCACCAGTAGAACTGTTTTAAATTGTGAATGGTGGCAGAGACACCCATGTGACCTTCATGACCTTTCTTAAACAATAACTCTCTAAGAGAAAGTGGAGGAATCAAAAAATCATGTCGAAGAAGCATACCATCAACAACTGATAATTCATCCAAAAGGTGCAAAAAATCATGTCGAAGAAGCATACCATTAACAACTGATAATTCATCCAAAAGGTGCAAATGGTTTGACATCAGAAGACAAATTCCTGTCGTGAGGCCAACCCTGTCTGATATAACTGATGACTCTTTGAAGAAGAATATCCATCTCAAGGGCGGATAACCATGACTCCTTAGAAACGGGAGATTGCATGGCAAAAACGTCCTCAACAAGAGCTACTACGCACTCAACATCATCAGTTACTGGCAGAGTTGGATCAACAATAGGCATTCTGGAGAGACAGTCGGCACGTCCATTTTTACCCCCAGGTAAGTAATGTATCGAAAAATTGTACTCCTGTAACTTTGAAATGATACGTACCAATCTCGCAGAAGCTTTGCCCGAGCCATTGCCACTGAGCATGAAAATTAGGGGTTTGTGATCCGTGAAAATCTTGAAGTGAGTACCCCACAAATAAGTTTTGAACTTCTCAACCACCCAGGCACAGGCAAGTGCTTCTTTCTTAATCGTACTGTAGTTGGTCTCTGGAGTGGACAGGGAGCGTGAGGCATAAGCAATGGTGCATTCACTACTTCCAATATTTTGAGAAAGGACAGCCCCCAATCCCAGTTGACTAGCATCCACTGTCAGACAACAGAGTTGTCCAGCATTGAATGGTGACAAAATGGGAGATGAAGTTATAAGACTTTTGACCTGTGAAAAGCATTCTGTACAGAGTCAGACCATTCAAAAGCTTTTCCTTTATGCAGTAAATCCCTTAAAGGTTGAACAATGATGGCGTACCCATGTATAAAGCGAGAATAATACTCGCATAAACCTAAAAAAGAACGGAGAGTGTCTTTGTTATTGGGAGGTGCGGCATCTTGGATGGCAGACACAAGAGACATTTTTGGGCTAATGCCTTGTGTGGAAACATTGTGACCGAGATAGTCCAATTGGTCCACCATGAATTTGCACTTTTCTTTTCTGAAAGTGATGCCCACTCTCTCAAAAATTGACAAAACCCTCTCTAAAATAAGATTGTGTTCCCTTTTAGATTCAGCAAAGATAAGGACATCGTCCTGGAAAGCTTGAAAACCCGATATGTTCCTAAGAATGGTGTCCATAAATTTCTGGAACACACTTGCTGCAGAGGCAAGACCAAATGGCATCCGTAAGTATTTGTAAGCTCCAAAAGGCGTAATGAAGGTGGTAAGGTCTTGACTCTCTGCAGCAAGCGGTATTTGATGGTAAGCAGACCTAAGGTCCAATAAAGAAAACACTTTAGCTGAGCCAATATTTGCCAAAAGGTCCTGTACCTTGGGTAAAGGGTGGCAGTCAATGATTATGTTTTTGTTAAGTGTGCGCAAGTCCACACACAGGCGGATCTCACCTGTTTTTTTTTTTTAACGATAACCACTGGACTGACCCATTCTGAGGAATTGGTTGACACAATGACCCCTTCAGAACAAAGTTTGTCTAATAAGAGTTTGAGGTCGTGCCTAACACTAAGGGGCCGATTCCGATTCGGGCCGGAAATCTCCCAGACCGAGCCGGACCCGGAGAGATTTCCGACCGAATCGGACCCTAGCAGCCCGACCGAACGAGTACGATGCGTCCGTATGCTATCGGACTCGATTCGGTCGGACTCCCATTGAAGTCTATGGGAGCCGGTCGTACAACGCGTACGCGGGCTCCCATTGACTCAATGGGTGCGAGGCGAACAAGGGCGCCCCCTACAGCGGGTACGCGCGAAGCGACTCGCACTGTACATGCACAGGTAGGGGGGACCCATAAGTCCCCCTGTGTGCGACTCGCGCAGCTACGCGTGCAGGGGGGTCCGACACGGATCCCCGAAGTACGGCTCCGACTGCTCTTTGGAGCCGGACTGCACGAGTCGGTCGGACTGCTCGAGGCGCGCATCGTACTTACCCGGCCGGGGAACGTCTCCATTGCCCGGTGCGAGTCGAGTCCGTGCGAGTCGGTCGGAGCGGTTGGGTCCCGCGAACGAGTCGGTCGGCGATTTCGCGTACGCTCGCATCGTACTCGCTCGCCCGGACGCACGTACAAATCGGCCAGAAAAGAGGCCTCCGAATCGGATCCGGTAAAGCCGAATACGATTCGGTGCCCTACCGGCCGAGATCGGAATCCGCCCCTAAGTGGTACAGACCTAACTTTGTGAACAATTGGCATGGCATTTTGTTTGAGCTTAATAAAATGTTCAAACTGAAGAATATTGCCAATTTTTTCTGAAAAAATAATGTGAAACTTGCTAAGAATGTTGTGTACATTAGTATCAGTGTCAGCTTCAATAAATGAAATGGAATGTTCACCAAGAACAATAGGATTTTCAGCTCCAGGAACAAGAATGATTCCCAATCTAGCCAGATCCTTCCAACCTATAATATTTTTACCTTTCAAAGCAACATAAATCTTGGTGGTGATCTGTCTACCTAAACATGATAAAACGTCAATAAAGTAACCCAGCATAGAAATATCTTGATCCCCAAAAGCTTTGGGATGTATGTCAGGTTTAGACAATTCTCTATCTCCCCACTTGTCATCAAACAGTTTGTCTGAAATGATAGTAATAGGAGCGCCAGAATCCGCCATCATTTCTAGTGGGACTTGAGCGACAATGGCTTCACAAAAGGGACCCTTGATAACAATTTCTTCAGAATCATCACAAGAAATAGTGAGGGTTACCTTGTCTAAATCATGTGCACACGTTTCAGGAGTGACTTGAATTGAACTTATCCTGACTGTGTTTTTGGTACTCTTGCAAACTGACGAGAAATGACCTATCTTGCCACATTTAGTGCAACGTTTGTTGGAGGCTGGACAATTGGGATTATTCCCAATATGACTGCGAGAACCACACCTGTAGCAAACCATATTGGGTTTTTTAAAAGGTACTCTAGATTGCCTACTTCTCACATCTATGGAAGAAATATGTTCTCCTTCTTCTGAAACCGCTGATACTGAAACACTGTTGGGAAAAGAATCGTTAGACATAACCTTAGAAGAAATAATGGACCTCTCTATGCCCTTAGCAATTTCAATAGTCTCAGACAAAGTGGGATCTCTACAACCCAAAAGTCTCGCTTGAATTTTTTTTGAGTAGCAGCTGTAAACAAACTGGTCCCTTAAACAAGTATCAAGAACAGTGCCAAAATTGCAAGTTGAGGCTAATTGCCTCAAAGCCGATATGTAATCCTCAACAGACTCATCTACATTTTGTTTTCTTCGCATAAAATTGAAGCGTTCTAAAAGGACACTTGGTTCCTCAGAAAGTTTTCTAGTGAGTCTAGCAATGCCTTCTGAATAGACATTCCATCCTTCTTGTGCTGCTGATGGTGGTTGAATTTGCGGCAAATTGTTAAAAACGTGTTGTCCTTCATAGCCTAAATGACCAAATAATAATGCAAACTTTCTTTTAGGGTCATAATCAATAGCATCATTGGCAATAGGTAATTCTGGAACATGCAGAGCCAATGTTTCCATGGAATGTGTGGTTTCCCTGGAGCAGACAAGAAGTGAGGAATAGAGAGTAGCTGATTGCTTGAAGCCATGCTGAGAAGGTACAATAAATTGTGTAAAGAGCAATTTGTAAGAATAAATTACCATTATGCAAATGAAAGTGAAATTTGCCCACAAAATAGTATTTTTCCCCTTTTCTTTTTTTTAATAAGGTAAGACTTAAATTGTCGTGAAAATAGTGTGCCTGTCACTGATTATGCAGGCAAGACACATAAAGAGTTAATTCAGTAAAAGGTGTGCCTGTCACCGAAGCGCAGGCAGGTCTTACAGGCAGGATGATGATGGGAGAAGCAGAATGAAGACCGCTGAAATGCGCTCGTTGCAGTGAAAGAAATCGCTGAAGAGGAAATGATCCTTTCGACGAAGTATCCGCGTCGAAGAGGAAACGCTTCTTTCAAGGAAGTATCCGCATTGCTAGGTAGCGGAATACGTAATCCGAAGATTGCCGTTGCGCTGAGGGGGCCAAAGGGATTCCACCAAATTGCCGGAAATCCCTCCCCTCTGAGCGTGCAGCGTTGTCAAAATCCGTCCAGTGATTTTGCGCCAGAGAAATGAGTGGGCGGAGACGAAGGAAGAAAGCTGCAACGCTTCCGCATAAACGAAGCTCCGATGAAGCGGTGAATTTCCCAAAACTGAAGGCAACGAGGGGATCCGGTCGGTGGGTCGCTGCGCCAATCGTCGCCAAATGTGGAAGTAGGCTGCAGTAGACGGTAGGTTTAAATTCAATAACTTTATTGAATTAGTTGCGTGGGACAAACAGCAACCCACAACCGCTGCATCTGGTGCTGTCATCCAAACTGCCCAAGTGTACGGTTGAGGCAGCTTGAATGAAAACGCCAGAGTGCAGAGACAGGGACAAAAGTAAACAGCGCTCGGGGAAAGCGCTCGTGATAGACAAGTTGTCCTTAAAGGGAAAGGACAACTTGTCATTATAACAGGGCAGCAGCTGCTAGCAATGGCAGAGAGTGCTTGACAAACATGTTGTGCACTGACCTGCAGGAGCACGTTACTGCTAGTGCATGTTCCGAGGCACACAAGACCAGTCCCTGTCGGCTGAAGTCTGCCTAGGACGCAGGTTTTTGCATGCAGGAATCAGGAAACTAACTTTGAAATCGGTAATCTCCCGCATGAATCGGGAGGGCTGGCATGTATACTTCAACACAAATTGTACTCTTTCATTTCAATTTCCATGCAGACGTCTGCGTTTACTTTCCTTTAAATTTGAATTATTAACTCACCGGACTTTCTATATCTGTTCTTCCAAATGCGTAATGTTATAATTAACAACAGCCAGTTAATAATACAGTTCGGAGCACCCAAGATTGGGCGAAATCGAAACTAAGGACTTCTTAGAGAGGGTGTGTGTGTGCGAGTCTGGGCAGCAGTACCACTGGCCAATGGGCGCGCGCGTTGTCTGGGCCAATTACAGCTTGTGCTGCCTCCTGGGCGGAAGTGAGTGCATAAAACTCGAATGGCGCATTCTGAGCATGTCCAAGGCATGACATTTTTTTTAATTTTTTTTATTTATTGCGATTTTATATAGCGCGAACATTACCCGAAGGTGTCAGAGCGCTTTACAAAAGGACCAGTTGCGTTACATAAGGATTTAGGATTACATGAGTTACATAAGAGATACAAACAGAAAAAAAATTGCAAATGTACAAGTTGTAAAGTCACACAAGGAAGAGATACAAGCAGAAAAAATTGCAAATGTACAAGTTGTAAAGTCACTCAAGGAAGAGATACAAACGGATAAACTCTAAAAATCACATAGGAATGGTAGTAAGTACAAAGGTCTACTACATATACTAGTGGTTAGAGTTATATATATATATATACAAATAGTAAATTTACTCAGGATTACATTTTACCAGCGATTAGGCTTGGAAATGTATATATTACATATTTACAGAGTGAACGGAGAAATAAAACATCAAAAGGGGTAGAGAGTGGTAGGGGGGGGGGAGAGAAGAGTCGGAGGCTGAGATTGGTGAGAGGAGAGAGGGGGACCTGAGGGGGAGAAAGAGATAAGGCAGTCCAGCAAAAGAGAAATGTCTGAAGGTCGGCAGGATGGAATCCAATGGACCGAAGGAAAGGACAAGAATCAACAAAAATGGCGGATCCGGGTCGTGGGCATCGAAGGAAACCATATCAAAATGACAAGATGCACCCAAGTCAAGACCCAAAAAACCAGGAGAGCAGAGTTCCATTAAGTAGGGTCGGAGGGGGGACGCAGCCATAGCACCAAGGGAGGGCGTAGGGCAGTAGAATGTCTGCTATTTGTGTGCACAGGCTTAGCACCGCAAGGGCATCAGGCTGACGACCAGCGCATCAAGAAGAGCCGAGAACTGGAGCGAGCCTCTGAACAAATAGGGACCACAGATTGTGTTAATTTTTTTCTTTAAGCACAAACTTCTAGTCAAACAGAGCATCCTTGTGCTGCCCAAGACAACTCTGCGCACTCCACATCTCCAAATTATTTGTAAAATAAAGATTTCAGGGACTCTGTAAAAGAAAGGTGCAGTTCTCCTTTTTACTATGGAGTAAAGCATTCCAGCCTTTAGCTGTTAAACAGCTGAGAGCTTGACCTCCAATTTTGGATTTCTTGACCTTGGGGAGCACAAGATTGAGCTAAGTGGGCAATTGGGTTGCTACAGGTGAAATTCTGTAGGGAAAGGGGCTCTCTTCCATGGACTGCATAACATGGCCCAGAGACTCAAATGAGATCCTTCTCAGTATGCAGCCAGTGCAATCTACGAGTGAAAACAGACACATGCTCCTGTCTCCTCAAACCAAGTAATAACCGGACGACTGAATTATGTACAACCTTATTTAGAACACCCAAGCATTCGAAATGCCAAGACTATTACGATAATCCATACTTGACAGAATAAGGGCTTGAGCAGCAAATTTCTGACTCTAGAATGGTAAAATCTTTTAGTAGTTTAGTCTTGAAGAAGCTGGTTGTGATTTTATTTACCAAGAATCAAAATCCAACTCCTTATGTATATGGTATTTCAATATCACATACCTAGCCAAAAGGCAACAAAGCACTGTAAATGGCCACAGACAAGCACAAAGTCAATGAGTAATAGGTGAGGAAGCTGGGTTGCGGATGTATTGTTCTTTAAAAAAAAAAATAAGGTGAATTGTATACTCTCGTAAACTGGAACACCGATATGAGGCCTCTGTTCCAGAGCCTGGATGTATAGATGCAAAAAGACCTGCAGTTATGTTTTTTCTTTTTACTTCTTAGTCCGATGGGTGTCCTGATGCCAAAAGCTACAGATGTGCTTGTCTGGCAGGGATGACTGGCTTTGTAAATAATGCTGCTGGTGGTTTTGAAGATGGCATGAGCTGGCAAGAAATGACAATGGAGTTCCATAAGGATTGGAGCAGCGTGATATTTCTAAAGGCCTTGGATTAGATGATTGTCGTGTGTTCCTTAGAGGTGCCAGTCTTGTAGACCAGGGACATTACCACCATCCAAATGTTGGACCTAACCAGCAGTTCTGAACTCTTTCTGGAAGAATCAGTTTGATTCTCTTTAAGAGAACTCATACTTGGTGCTCTTTTTTGAGCTGTGTGTTCCAGGGATGAGGTTGGTGTCCAGGGTGAATTATAGTGACCTGGGAATTCTATGAAAATTTGGTTTCTAAGTGTCACGATTCAGGTTGCCAGGTTTGACACATCATGTTTTCTTGACAAATAACATGGTGATCATGTGCAAGCTGTGTTTTAGGCACTGGACATCCGAAGCAGGAGACAGGCAAGCAGAGTTGTGTATCAATGGCATATTGATGCTGCTATCTACAAGCAGAGCAGAGACTCAATGTAATTGTTAAAGATGGACAGTATAAATCTGTAGTGGACTCGACAGCTGATAGTGCCATTGCCCACCGACTTCTAGTAACGGCATACATTTAATATAAGCATGATGGGGCATTTAATATAAGCATGATGGGGAGTAATACAGCCAATCCAAAGCTTAGGCAGTGGATCCGAGGGCGCCAGGATGTGACAGTGCATTCTGAACACACCTAGTAGATAAGTGACTCCGCTGGTACGCAGGTGCCATGGCTCTGCGTGGCCACAGTTGGCTTAAGCGGATCACGACCTGTGTAGCCGATCAGTATCTCAGCTGCGCACATGCGCACACTGCGCCATCTCATCCGCGCACATGCGCAGTCCATCCGTGACTGTCCGATGTAGAGCGGATGCTGAATCTCTGCCAACTGCATCTTTCTCCTTTGTCTCCTCTCAACTAACCCTGCCAAGGGCCACTTTTGCCACCTCCTGCTTACTCGGTACTCGGATTACAACACGTTTACTGCGAGGGCGAAGCAACACACCGGGAGGAAATGTCTGAGCAGGATTCACGGAAGGTATGCCAAGTAAAGTGCCAATTAAAGCGCTTCAACTCCTCTTCAGGGGTAGTAAGCGCTATATAATTACAATTCTCAATTACAGTGTGCTGTGGCATCATGTGGGCTATGTGTATTGGATTTAGTTCTGCACGATTTTGTTCTCTGGCCGTTTAACGATACCATGACAACATATTGTAGTGATGCACTTTTTTACAATGTTATTACGGAGCACAGTTTTAATTCACTATATAATTATTATAATGATTATTATTATTATCATAATAGTGTGTATGTAATTTCAAAAGTCAGTCGGCTTGTCTGGCCTCTGATCTTTTAAAACCATTTCGCATAAAACTTATTGCAAGGTTCCACAAATGGGTACCAAGGTTAATTGTGATTTGCTTTATAGTTTACACTGTTGTTAATGAATGTCTCAGTTACATTAAGCTTACTTTTTCTTGCCAGATTGAATTTTCACTATAATTACACTCTGCTAGGGAAATTGTGATTCCAAGATTTATTGAATCTCTTCAGAGCCTTTTAACCTTTTGCTATTCGACTGGTAACCTGGCCATTGTGGAAAGTAAACAAAATATTTGCATTTAGTTGTTTGATATTTATCTTGTCTGCAGTCATTTGTGTTTTCTTCATATCCTTGTCAGTGTGCAGAGATGCATTGTGCAAACTAAAGACCCATTATCTCCTTGTCTTGCATCCCTGATACTGTCTTTTTTTAGGTGTAGGCTGACAGAGCAGCTCTCTCAAGACCTATTTTTATCAATTCTATAATATATTGAGAAAGGCGGCTTTAGCTCAGTTTGAAAGAGTGTTTATCTACCACTTCATGCTATTGTCCACCTCCTATAATGTGCTTACATTGCAGAGCATAAGGGACTATTTTATATCTCAAAGTACACCGATTCCTCACGCATTTAGAGCCTGGTTTGCTATTCCCATTTTCAAACAGGACATGCAATTTGCACACCAACTGGTTTGCGAATGGAAATGCAATTTGCGATATGACATATATAGTAATAGATCGCAATATAAATTATACATTTACAGGGGTCACAAAATTACCTACCTTATGAATATTAATTAGGTACGTCGCAGGTTGCGATTCCCTATTATTGGCTGCAGATGCAGGGAAGGAGGCCTACAAGGGACAGTGGACACCCGTCCCATTATTTGCACTCCCGAATGGGAAGATTAAAACAAAAAAAAAAAAAAAAGCCTGTGTCCATTAAAGGGACCAGTGCTAAAAAAAAAAAAAAGTTTTGATTTTGGGAAGACATTGAAGAGAAAAGGCAACAGTCCTTTAGAACAGTGCCTACTCACCCGAGGACACCATCGGCATCCTAAAAGAGAAGATGTCTCACATGGGTAGATTCTTTAAGAATCAGATACCACACCCTTTGTGGTGTTGGTGTCTGATTCACCCACAAACTGTTGACACACTCCTCACTAAATCACAGACATGAGGGGCACATCCCTTTCAGGCCCCCTCTTATGTGTGATTCCGACAGGATCCCACAACCTTTTCTAGGAGTCAGAAATACTTTTCAGATTTGTAAAAGAGCTTTTATAAATACTAAAAGGATATTTTCGGATCAGAAACCCTGCGCTTTTGTGAATCGAGATTCCAGCCCATAAGTCTGGGGGGCAGGAGCAGTAGCGAACAACAAGAAGGAGGCAGAGACATATGTGTTGTTCAGAACTACTGCTGGTGTGCAGCCTGGGTTCTGTTATTCTGACATCATTGGTGTTTGAATGCATGTGTTCCCTCCCTTCAGTCTTTGTTCTGAAAGGGCATATATCTCTGAGTCTAATATAGCCCGGATGCTAATGTATCCACGCTGAGTTGGTGTGTGGAATGGGGTCCAAAGCTCTACTGATTTCTTATCCTTAATAAAACTTGTAACATTTTCCAAAATAATGGGCACCAGGACAGGGCAGAAAAAGCTCTGGTATGAAGATAGTAATTTAAGGTATAGCATATTACTATATCCCTCCAGGCCTCTCCTTTTGTTTCTTATTGCAAGCCAGCTCTAAAATCAAAACCTGCTTAAAAGAAGATCACTAGTTATAAGCCCTCAAGTACGCTACAAAGCACCCACAGTCAGAGGGGGCGCATAGCTCCTTTGGGTCCCACAGTCAGAACTATACTCTACAGAAAGAAAACAAAATGCTTGCAAGTGACACCGTCCCACCAGAACTCTAGAGTGGGATGCCTGTTTTTTTTTTCTTTTTTAAATTCTATTAGAGTTGGGGTTTGGCACAAATTCCATTTGGTTTCCTCTGTTCTTGGCCAAGAAAAGAAGCATGGAACTAGGCTGAAGAAGGATCTGTGTTGGCAGATGTCTCCCCTGCTGTGAAATTCTACCGAGCCTTACAGGGCCTGCACCAGGGCACATGCCTTCCTGTGCCAAGAGGATCTTGTCTTCACTGATCCTTGATGGGCATGGGCAGAGTTTACTTGCGAATCATGACTTTTATAAATAGATGGCCCTTGCTTGGATGTCCCCTGCTGGATATCAGTTTCTGTGGCCTTGAGATCTTTTCTTTCCCTGAAGTTCTGCAGTATCAGCTGACTAGGTTCAACATTTAGGACACTGGAACATGGCCTAATGACAGGAGAGCGGGTAGGTCCCAGAATTATCTCGCTCATTTCCTGGTTGGGGTTCTGGTTTGGCTTCAGGATAATTTCCTGATCTGCTCCCTCTTCATTTTTCCCCTCTGCAGGTTTGAGCCATTGTTCTTGTATATTTGTGGGTTGTACGACCGAACAACGCAGGAAAATACATCGCATGCCTTAAGCACGCATTTTTTTACCCCGCATTTTCTTTACAACGCATGCCATTACCACACATTGTGTGTATATATATATATATATAAAGTATTTGTGGGGGGAGGGACCCCCAACTCACCTTAAATGCGTGGCAAAGGCATGCGTCGTAAAAACAGACACGTGGTAAAAACATGCATTCTCAAAAATGCGTGGTTAAGGCACCACGTGGTTAAAATCTGGTTGTAAAGGCTGTTTCCCATATTTGTGCTCTGTGGTTGAGGTTCTGTTTTTCTGCCTCGCTGCTGGCTGACCTCTCAACTCTGGTGGTGTTAAAGCCCAGCAGGTCATGTGCAGTGGTAGGGCAAATGTTTTTGTGTCATCTTGGTCAAAAATGTAACATGTTGCTTGGCTTGCATGTGAGAATCCCCATAGATAAATATGAAAATGGTTGATAAAGAAGATGTGGCGGTAATATGTTGTTTACCTATAATGTAACAGTTCATATCTCCTTTATCTGGGCAATAAACCTAGAGACGCCGTGGGTGAGATGTTGTCAATGCAGCTTGGTGCCTATCTCACAGAATGGAATTGACTTACAGATAATTAAGGACCAAGATTTCAGGTTAAAGAGGAGAGAATATGTCCGCTGTGATCACTGGTACGTAAAAGGCATTTGTGCCTTAGAACATGCCAAACAACGCAGAAAATCCCGATATGAATGAATGATGGAATTAATAGAGCGCACGGTTACTCGAATGAGTGTCCTGGCGCTGAGAAAGGTCTCCCACCAATCAGCCCGCTACCCTTTAGTTACAGAAGAGGCAAGTTTTCAGCTGTTTTTTAAAAACTGCTCGGTCGTTTATAGATCTGAAGGTCACAGGGAGCCGGTTCCAGGCCTGGCTTCCTATGAACTTAAAAGATCTGCCCCCAGAGTGGGCTCATCATATCCGAGGGACCGAGGCAAGGCCTTTTGAGGAGGACCTCAGCGTTCTAGATGGCGTGTGGAAGGCCACCCTCTTCCTGAGATAGCCTGCACCTGTGCCATGAAGTGCTTTGAAAAACAGCACTAGCGCCTTAAACTGAATCCTCTTCCGCACAGGGAGTCTGTGTAGGGTCTTAATGTGTGGGGACATATGAGTCTTGGGATTAAGCTCGAGCACCAGTCTCGCTGCTGTATTCTGGACTACCTGCAAGCGGTTGAGAAGGTACTCTGGAGCACCCAGGTACAGAACATTCGCATAATCAAGTCTGGAGGTAACCAATACCTGAACCACTGTTTTCCTCGTATTTAGAGAAAGCAGGGGTAGGCATTTCTTCAGCATTCGCAGAAGCCCGAAACAGGTACCAGTTACTGATTGGCCCTACGGTCTCATTGAGAGAGAACTATCGATGTGTACACCAATATCTTTGACTGTGATTTGAGCGGAGGGCGTAGAAGACATATCCCCTGGCCAACAGAGTCTCCACTCAGCAGGAGGTGGTGAACCAAAAAAGATAATCTCAGATTTCTCCGGATTACACTTCAGTTGGTTCCTCAGCAGCCAATTGAACAGCCTGGTGAGGCATGATCTAATCTTTGCACCCTCAAAGTCAGCTCCTTTTTCACATGAAAAGAGCAGCTGGGTATCATCGGCGTATGAGATTATTGTAGCCCCGCATACTTCAGTCAGTAAAGCTAGTGGAGACATGTATAGATTGAAAAGTGTGAGGCTCAGTACAGAGTCCTGTGGGACTCCCACTTTCGAGCTAGAAATGGTAGCCGAAAACGGTGGGGTCCAAACTTCCTGACTTCTATCCTCGAGAAAAGAGGCTACCCAATTTAACGCAGATCCTCCTTTGCCAAGCTTCTTTATCCTATCAAGGAGCCTGGTGTGTGGGACTGTATCAAAGGCGGCTGACAGATCTAATAATACAAGAATGGCTCTGTCCCCCTGATCCAACTTCCCTTTGATATACTCTGTCACCTCTAGCAATGCCATTTCAGTGCTATAATTAGCCCTGAACCCTGTCTGGCTAGTATGCAGAGGCAATTTCTTTCCACACACTCTTTTATGACTGTCTTTACGTGTGTTTCCAATACCTTAGAAATGGCCAGGAGCAAAGATATGGGCCTGTGGTTGGCAGGTATTTTAGGGTCATGGGTCTGTCGGAGAACCCGACTTAAGGCACTTTATAATGCCGAGGAAGCAGCGGTATTTGCTGGGACTATCGTTTCGGTATAGTCATCAGGCGGTGCCTCCATAAAGGAGTTCTGTATGGACACGACCTTTTCATGGAAAAATTTCACTAATTGGTTGGTCCTTTCAGTTGATGGTGGGAGATCCTTAATAATCGACGACGGGTTGGAGAAGGCCTTTACAATATTAAAGATCTCCTTTCCTTTATTGTTGGATGTTACAATTTGTCTATGCTATGCTATGCTGACTTGTTGCATCCTTCAATATGGACCATGTGTGCTGAGTGTAAACTTTGTGAAAGTCTGGAGTTAGCATCACACTGGTGTGTAGCTGGATTTCATTAAGGTCTCCAAATAGCCATGCTGCCCGCCACTTCGCCGTCACTACACTATATCATTTTATGTTTATAAATTGCTAAGAGATCTTTGTTAGCTACAGTTGCTGCCTTTTACATAGGTTTATGTTCATGTGAGTGAAGCGTCCTAGGCAAAAGGGACGAACATTTAAATCTATTTGCAGAAAATGAAAGAGATCTCAATTCTGTGATCACTGTATTCTTTTTACGTTCATCATAGTGCATTTTATGAGTGTCTGATGCCTAACATGTTATTTCAGGCACAAGTTACCTTTCGAGATGTTGTTGCCTATTTTAATGAAGAGGAGTGGACACATCTACATGAGTGGCAGAAGGATCTTTACAAGAGTGTGATGATGGAAGTTCACCAAGCATTACTTTCTCTTGGTAAGAAACACAATACTTAAAGCTAAGCTAGAGCCGAAACCGGGTAATCCAGAACAAGTTTAGGAGGTACAGATCCATTACAGATTTTCAGGATATCCACACACAAAACAATGATTTGCTATGAATCTCAATGGAATACGTTTACATAGTTGTAGAAAAGATCTGGCCAACCTGGACCTACATTGGATGCCGAGGACATTAAATAACTTTAAAGAACACCTTTCACAGACAATTTCATTATTTGCCATCATTTGATCAGTGCATTCAAATATTGTGAGGCCCCTTTTGGGCAACAGATGTAACTAGGTTTGATAGTTCATGTTACCTATATAATAAAGCGCAAGCCCAGCACCAAGCATCAGTCGAAAGGTTTACACGATTTCACACTTTGAGCAGGTGCAAGGAGATAGGGATCTGCCCCAAATCAGAAGATTTGTGTTCAGCTTCTTTTGTCTGAGTTTCATGATCAGCATTTAGCCTTTTCTACTCCCCTACATAACTAGTACTAGTGAATGAAGGGTAATATCCACACTGCAGCCTGTCTTAGCCAGCTGTACATAACCCAAGGTTACTAATTACAGCTTTACCTATGTTTACAATAACAGGCTATACAATTGTTAATCGTGACATTTTACTCCGGATTAATAGAGAAAAAGAGGCGTCCTTCCGCAACCCTCCACTTCCTGAAAGAGAAGCAGACGTGAAGGAACCCTCTTCATGTAAGTTGGAAGTTTTAAGAAAGCCCCTTTGACTGATGAACAGATACCTAAATAAACAAGCACACACTGGGTGTAAAAATCACCACTGCACCAGACGAATGAAAGAAATACACCCACAGCTCTATGTACCTGTAAATCCATGATGCATGCTAACCTGGAACTGTTGGTTGTTGAAAAATCATATATATGTGATAGCTGTAACATACACAAATTGCATGTGATACTTCCTTGCGATGCTATTAATGTTTCCCTGAGAGGAGCACCCGTACCATATCATGGTATTGTTAGCAGGACTCAGGAGGGGTAAAAATTACGATTCCCACTTCAGTCGGTGCAACAGTAGGGAACGCATTGGACTCAGAAGGGGTACAAATTACTATTCCCACTCAAGTCGCTGCAACAGTAGGGAAAGTATTGGATTGTAGAGGATTAAAATGTATTATTCCCACTGCAGTCTGTGCAAGAGTAGAGAAAGCGTTGGACTTAGAAGGGTTAAAATTACTATTCCCACTCCAGTCGGTGCAACATTAGGGAAAGGGTTGGACTCTGGAGGGGTAAAAATTACGATTCCCACTCCAGTCAGTGCAACAGTAGAGAAAGCGTTGGACTCAGGAGGGGTAACATTTACTATTCCCACTCCAGTTTTTGCAACAGTAGGGTAATGTTTGGACTCGGGAGGGGTACAATTTACTATTCCCACTCCAGTCTGTGCAACAGTAGGGAAAGTGTTGGATTGCGGAGGGGTGAAATTTACTGTTCCCACTCCAATCTGTCCAACAGTAGAGAGAGAGTAGTTCACTTCAAACAAATAAATATTTTAACAACTATATTAAATAATAAGGAATATAAATATTTAAATGTAAAAATGATATATATATATATATATATTAAACAAATTACATATTTATTACAGTGTTTAATAAATATTATAAGTTTAAACAAATAATAATTGAAATACCACACTATGGGGTCGATTACGATGTCGGGCAGATCGCCATTTTCGTCCGTCCGCCACCAAATTCCCCCCGCCATAATACCATGGCGGAGGGGACCCCGGCGGACGGAAAGACCGTCCGCATGTTTTCCGCCCGGCCGATCAGTCGACCGGGCGGAAAAGGGATTAATATGGTGGCGGTGTCTGCAAGACACCGCCATCCACATTATGATGCCGGCGGTGATGAGCCTTTCCATGGCGGCATCGCGGTCCCTGACATTGGGGGCCCGTAGCGGGCCCCCAGGTATTTTGGGGGGTGGGGGGTGCACATGGGGGGTACCTATGGTACCCCCCTGCATTTGCATATACAACATGGCAGGCACCGCGCGGTGCCTGTCACGTTGTGCATACAGATGCACAACATGCATTTCCAGCACTGTGGCGGGCGGTGTTGTGAGCACCGCCCGCCACAATGCTGGAAATGGGGGATGCCACCGCCACCGTGGCGGTGGCATCCTAATCACACGTGCGGGACCGCCGCACACATAGCGGGCGGTCCCGCCATCATAATCGGCCCCTATATTCTCACAAAAATAACAACCAACAAATACATTGTTATTTACAATTAAAAACCATAACACAATTGACACATAACATAATAAATAACACAATTTTGTTACTAGTTTTGCATTTAATATTACTTAAATAACTTCCCACCCTATACCTCTACAAACTAAACAGCATTCATCTAAAATATATCATAAACATTAAAATAATTACACAATTTACACAATTTTCAATTAAACAAATAATAATAATTTAATATGAAAATTGTATTTAATTAAGTTCCCAAACTTTATCCCTACAAACCCAACAAACCGTACCTAATATATAACTTTAAAAAATCTTAGTCGAATAATTTACATAATTATCAATTAAACAATTAATATTAATTAACTAATGATAAATTGATTATATTTAATTAACTTCCCACCCTTTACCCCAACAACCCACACCTGATATATAACTTAAACAATATCTTAATTACACTATTTACAAAATTAATAATCAATCAAATAATTAATATTTAACAATAAATATAATTAATTTCCTTCCCACCCTTTACAAAAACCACAACCCACACCAAAAATATAAATGAAAAATTAAATTAAATGCAATATACATAATTATCAATTAAATAATTAATAATAAATAAATATTAATTATAGTTTCATTACTTCCCACCCCATACCCCTACAAACCCCACAACCTGCACCCAAAACGAAACTTAAAAAAAACAATACACAATTAATGTAATTATCAATAAAATAAATAATATTATTTACAAATTAATTATGAATTCATTATAATTAATTTACTCCCCACCCTGTACCCTTATAAAACCCACAACCCGCTAAGGCACTAAAAATGACAATAAACTATTACATTAAATTTAAAATCAGCGAAACATTTACAACCTATATTAAAAAACATTAATAATTATGCAAATAACATATACAATTAAAATATGTACTAAAATACATAAAATTAATTAAAATACAGTATTATTAACAACATAGATATTTTTGTAAACTATATTAGCAACATAGATATTTTTAACATTGATATTACGTACCTCGTAATTCGATATTCTTGTCAATGATATTTTTGCACACAATATTTACAACTTGATATTTCTGCATCTCGATGCGAATACCACTCCAGGTGGCTCCAAGGCAATCATGAGTTACTGGGCTCCAATTGTAACAGCTGGAGCAATTATCACTGCTGTTATTGGCCCACAGTACTATGGCAGAGGGTGAACAGTTTAGTGCTTTCTGCAGGAGGTGGTGTGCATCAGAGAGGTGGTGAAAAGTAAAACACTTTAAAATCACTTAATTAGGTTAAACCTGATAAGAAAGTTCCTATTTGTGCATGGAGGAAAGTATCTTAGGTCGGGCTAGGTCCGGAGGACGATGGCGGCCGTGACTGCGGTCGTGCGGGCTTGAGCTCCCGGAGGTTACCCCCCTGCTCCACTCACCATGAAGTGTGGATAGTCTGTTGACCGGCCAGGCTACTTCGTTGACTCCAGGGTGAAGCATTGGCGGTGCAGGCATGCTCTGGATTGCCTGCGGTATTCTACGTGTGGATTCCCATCGGCTTTTGGCGTTTGTGAGACGCGCTTCCTGGTGTGCGCGCGCCGCCCGGATTGCAGAGTGGACGGTATCGGCGAAGAGTCAGTCCAACGCGGAAGTGATTGCCAGGCACTGCGGTAGTGTGATGCCTCCAAAGCCTGGGCGGGGAAGAGCGCGCAACGCCGCTGAGATGCCTGACAGCACGGACGGCAAGAAAGTGATAATAACCACGGGGAAGAAGGATGCTGCACGTATGGAGGGTGGTAAGAAGGCTGTCCCTGTATTTTTTCAGGCTGTGAAACCCCAAAAAACATTTTTACAACACCAGTTACTACTGAACCTGAATCTAATATAGAGGTCCGGGCAGAGGATTCCCCAGCAGACTTGTTAGTCAGTGATGATGGGTCTATGGGTGGTATCCCCCAATGCCTTGCTGGAAATGGGGAGGAAATGGATAAAGACATCGGAAAAGATGTAGAAAAGGTCGCAATGGGGGGCACCTCTCGTGGCTCAGGCAAGAAGTCACAGACGGAAAAATGCAATACAACAATTTGCCCTGGTAGTTCTGATATGGCAATAAGGAAGATAAGGGATAATCAGGATTTGAGGAAAGAATATGACTCTGGAGATCCCCCTTTTACTCAATGTCAGATCCTTCGGATGCTTCAGGGGAAGAATCTGATTTGGACATACACAAGGGAATCGGTAGCCCAAAAACAGTATGCAAGCAAGGGTATCACTTGGCCGGGAGTGTTGATTCTATCCAATGGGATTATTCATATATGAATGAAACTGAGATGGCCAGTGGGACGCAGGCCAACTTCGAATCTGCCGAGAAACCTGAAGATATCTCCCTGGCAGTTATCTACCAGAGCATTATGGCTCATAGGGCGGAGACGCGGGCAGAGAGCCAGCGTATGCAAGGGGCATGTCGCAAATTGCAGAACGCAGTGCGAAAAATTGCTAAGTCTTGTTCCGAGTTTTCTGACAGGTTCAATGAGGCTGAGACTCGTATATCCAACTTGGAGGATGAACTTCCTGTTCAGAAAGCAGCTACAGAGACTCTACGCTCCGCTAAGGATGATACTATCTGGAAAGTTACTGACTTAGAAAATCGTCTACGACGGAACACTCTCCGAGTACTGGATATTCCCGAGGGGGCCGAGGGACAAGATCCCCGAAAATTTATCATAGAACTCTTCTCTGATGCCTTTCCTGGGCTAACGCAATGGGACTGGAGCCGGGAGATCCAGAGGGCACACAGATTTCCTTTGTGCAGCGCAATAGGCCGGGCCAGAGCCCTCTTAGACCAAGGGCGATTTTAATTTCAGTTAACAATTATCTAGCGAGAGAAGCAGTGTACGATCTTGCACGTCCAGATAGAAAGAAAACTGGGAAGGGGGTTGAGTTCTTTGTACGTCCTGATTATTGCCCACTCACAGTTGAGAAAAGATGGCAGCTCCGCCAACTTATTACGCCATTCCGAGATAAGGGGGCACAAGCCTTCTTGCTGAATCCAGCCAAACTTAAAACCATACACAACGAGCATGTACGGTTTTTTACAGTGGAATCAGCTGCTAAAGAGTACTTACAAACGCTTTGAGGGTAGGGGATAAAGTGGGAAGAAAGGAAGGGCTAAAGATATTTTTTGAAACTAACTGATCTTACTTGATATTATTTGGTACCCCTTTGCTATTTGGGTATTGATAGTATTATGTCATTTTCTAGGTGGGATGGTAGGATGTAATATGATATGGTGATGGATGGTGAGGGGAAAAAAAAAAAAAGAAAATTTCAAATTCAGGTTGGGGCAGGGGGGTCCGGGGCTTGGGAAGCTCGATCCATTTCAGGAGACCGTGTGTCTCCAAACCTCCAGTTTTGGGATGGGTGGGGGAGGGACACGGCGCCGGCTGGAACCGTGGTTGGGTGAGGAGGGGGGTTGTGGATGGGGGAGGGGTGGAAGGTTGGGGGGTAATAGTAAAAATAATCCATGATGGTTTGATGAAGAGAAATATGAAATTCAATGGTTTTAAGTACATAGTCAACGAGCAGGAAGTTACAGGGAAGATAGATGGGGGATAGTGGTATAATGGGCGGTATCCGGATTTGCTCCCTGAACGTAAGCGGTCTGAATAATTATAATAAAAGGCAACGCATCGCTAATGAGCTACGGGCAGTACAGTCTGATCTGATATGTATACAGGAGACCCATATACCATGGGCCAAAAGGAAACTATTGGCGGAATTAGGTCTGACAGTATTAGTTTGTACTGAGCAATCCACCACTATACAGGGGTAGCAATTCTAGCGAAGAATCATATACAGGTGACAGGAAGGGCACTGGCAGACAAACAAGGGCGATGGGCCATAGTAGAATGCCGGATGGGTGGCCAAATCTATACGATATGCTCAATATATGGTTCTAATTTTGATGAAGCCCTTATAATTGAAAGGTTAAATGTGGAATTGGCGCTTTGGCCCACACCATTAATTATCTGTGGTGATCTAAATATACATCTCGAGCCAGAAGCGCTACAAGATGATAATAAGCCTTATAAAGGAAGGAAACCAAAGGTATTCAAGGCTCTACAATCTTTATTAGCTGATCACGGATTGGTGGATGCATGGGCTACACAGCGCGGCATGGAAGCAGACTACACTTTTTATTCCCATCCGCACAAGAAATTAGTAAGACTTGATTATTTTTTTACACCAGGTCTTTTGTTATCAGGAGCTAAAATACAAATATATCCACGAGTGTCCTCTGATCATGGACCTTTAGTGTTGCACCTCAAAATGGATAGGATGGGAATTAAGGTGCGATCATTTTCATTCGATAGGAAGTTACTATTGGATGAAAATTATGTTACATATATGCAGATTTGGATCGAGCAATTTTTTGCCATAAACCGCAATTCAACAGGGACGGGGTGTGTGTGGGACACTTTTAAAGCTGGTTTTAGGGGGGAGCCTCTTAGTTTCGGCATATATAAGCAGAAACAAATGCGACTGATACTTCAGGAATTATATGCCTGTCTTAGGGTAGCGGAAGAAAAACTCATGCAGGGTATACATCTGGGCCAGGAGATTACAGCCTTACAAACGGAAGTAGCTCGGGGTAAAGCTAAAATCAATCTGTATTGGAGCAAAGAGATAGCAAAGAAACAATCTATTAATAAAAATCTAAATTATGAATATGGGGAGGCAACTGGACGCTGCCTGGCTCAAAGACTGAGATCTAAAGAAGCAGCTCAAAGGATTAGCTCAATGGTTGACTCTAGTGGCAATATAGTAGAATCTGATGTTGGGATTTTAAAGGTGTTCCATGACTTTTATGAGGCACTCTATACCGGGGAGGCTTATGATCTACGCGCTGGGGAATCTCTGCTACAGAACTATTGCACTAAATTGAACACGCAGGATGCAGAATTACTAGAAGCTCCTATTACTATGGAGGAACTAGAAAGAGCTGTCAATAGCCTAGCCTTGGGCAAAGCGACAGGGCCAGATAAACTCCCATTGGAAGTTTATAAAACTTTTGGGGAATAATAAAGATGGATATGTTAACTACCTTTCAACAGGCTCAAGCAGGAGTGGCCCCCTAAGTTGGGATGAGGCTAGTATTATTGTTTTTAAAAAAAGATAAACCTGCTGATCAACCTGGCTCATATCGGCCTATATCGCTTTTAAACGCAGATGGCAAAATTTTTGCCAAAATTTTGGCAACCCGGTTGGCTGAAGTAATAACCCCGTTGGTGTCTTTACGGCAACATGGGTTTATCCCCGAAAGGGGAACAACGAATCATATTAATAGGGTTGTAACCTTGCTTGACATAGCTAACACCACGGGGAGTAAATTTAGCTTGATATTATTAGATGCCGAAAAGGCATTTGACCGGGTTGCTTGGGACTTTTATGGGCTTTATTGCGCGGTATTGGTTTTAAACAGAATTTTATTACTGCTATACAAGTTTTATATCGGCGTCCATCAGCTAAAATCAGTATTATGGGCCTGGAATCAAGCCCTATTTACATCTCGCGGGGAACAAGGCAAGGATGTCCCTGCTCCCCTTGTTGTTCTCATTGTATATAGATCCGTTTTTAAAAATGTTAGAACAGAGTGCAGGGATAGAGTCGGTCATATTGAGGCAGGAACACTTTCGTGTGTTTGCATACGCAGATGATGTGGCAGTGGTAACTCCAAATCCTATCACTGCCATCTCAGAAATAGAACAGCTAGCGGTAGAGTTTGGGGCTGTATCAGGATACAAACTCAACGTGGTAAAGACACAAATTTTATGTTTAAACATTCCTACAATTGATGACCAGCGAGTTTTGAATGAGGTAACATATCTAGGGGTCAAGTTGAGGACATGTTTAAAAACATTGGTTGAGGTTAATTGGAGTTACATTTTAAATAATGTCCGAAATCAATTGGATCGGTGTGAGTGTTTACATCTCTCACTTGTGGGACGCTGTAATGTCCTTAAAATGTTGATATTACCGAAAATTTTATATTTTTTTAGATCTGTACCAATAGAAATCCCACGCCCCCAATTGGCTTTATTACAATCAATTTGTGCTAGGTTTTTATGGGCCCAGGAAAATCCCGTAGAGCTATGCGCTATATGACCCTTCCACGGGAGAAAGGTGGTTGGGTCGTTCCTGATTTTATTTTATATCATTATGCATGTATATTGCAACATATGAATATTTTATTAACAGGGGTAGAACCAGCTAGCGCCGCTGAAGCCCCCTCGATTTATCAAATGTTATTGGGCAGTGATGCTAAAAGTCGATTGCTTATTAATATAGAGCCAAGCTATTATAAGAAAACTAGGTTTAAGGTTTTATATACCGCCTATAAAGTTTGGAAAGCGGTGCGAAAGCACTATGGAGTAGAGAGGATATCTCAGTATACCCCCTCACAGCTACGACACTTCTCCCACCGATATTTTGGGATAGGATTATAGATAGATGGCGGACTAAAGGGATTAATGTTATTGGAGATCTATTTGCCAATGGGGGATTAATGTCCTTTGAAATGTTAACAGACAAATTTCATCTTAATAGGTTTGAATTTTTTTAATATTTACAGGTGCGTGACTATTTGGGAAAACATTGGTGGAACATGGCTAAAAAACCCTATAATCGAAGCTGTGAGGAAGAACGCACGTATTGGGATATTGTATAATTTACTGTTAGAAACCAAGGGTGATGATTTAGAGAACCATAATATAAAATGGGATAATAGGCTTGGCTGTGTTGGTACACGGGTAGAAACCTCTATTGAGTTGGCGGGGAGATTGTTAATATCTGCCAATCTCCGTGCGCAACACTATAAGACTGTTTAATCTTTATTATACCCCTGCTAAACTGTCTAAATGGGGTGGTTCAAATGATGGGAAATGTTTTCGCTGTGGAACAGAAGAGGCAGATATTGTACATATATTTTTCACATGTAGGCATCTTATGAACTTGTTTGGACATATAGAGAAATTTTTAGCGGAACTTTTGGGTGGTCCAATTAATTTATCATCTATGCAGGTATTGTTGGGGGTAGCTGAGAGAGAGGGATCGGATCAACTGGCTCATAAATATAGGTACCTGATTTTTCTCGCTACAGCTGTGGCGAGACTATGCATTGCTTCAATGTGGCTTCAGAAAGAGGCACCAACTTTTGAATTATGGAGGGCCCGATTTCTCTCTATGTTTAATATTGAATATAGTTTATATAAATTTAAAGGTATTCGAAAAAAGAAACTGGGCATGGAGATATGGGGGCCGGTGGTGTCTTTTATGGATGAATGAGGTTTTAAGTAACGGTTCTATGCACTTGCACTTTAATGCATTTATTTGTAACTTTTGTATAAATGTTTTAAGGATCTCTTATTGCTTGTGGGAATTTTAAACCATTGTATTAATGTATTGTAACGTATTGTAACCATCATGGATTAATAAATAAAAAAAAAAAAAAATTTGGTTAAACCTTGAGTGACTGTTTTACACTGTAAAATATAAAGTACTTCATACACATATGCCAAAATATTGTATATAAAATAAGAATACGGAGAGAAAATCAGCTCTGTAACTCTTCCTGGCCAGAAGCAGAAACAAAATGTTATTATAGCGCCTATAAGCTAAGCACTAATATAGCCTCTGTGCTGGAGTCTGTGTACACTGTATTCAACACACTCCGTAACCTCAACAATTACAGGGGGGATTTTCGACCCAGCTTTCTGGATCTACATAATACGGTCTGTGCCGTATTAGTAGGAGTAGTGATAAACCCTCCCTTTTTTATGGTACTATTTTACGCTCAACCTTTTGTATAAATATCACATACCTCTAAAATGTTTTGAGTCCTCTTCCCCTAGATGTTTGGTCACTCCTTGAGAAGACTGTAACCTACAGTCGATGTTGTTTGACCCAAATGGATTCTAGGACTTTGTGGTGTTTCCACTATTTTTCATGGTTGTGAGAATAAAACCTGAAGTCAATGTGGAACCAGTAAAGTTGTGTATTAGCACTACTGCACATTTCTAGCAATGAACATAGTTATTTTCTAGAAAGTTCAACTCTGGTTAGTGGGATTAGGGATACATAATGTTTCATTATCAATACATCAAATCCTTTTTTAGGAAGTGATAGTGCAATGCTAGGACATGCCTTTACACACAATTGTAAAAGATCTACACTTTTATTCATGCTCATTGTTGCTGCCTTATACTTGAAAATTGTAGCATTGAGAAAAGTTTTGAACTCCCACCACACATTACATAAATGGTGTACATCTCGCTGACCATCCAGACCATTCCCACACACTAGTTTCCATTACCAGATTTTCAATAGTATTGAATCCTCCTATAGAATCAATCTCCATAACTCAATGGTGCTATGTGTAATACTGCACGTTGTTCGGTGGTCCTTATGTTCACAATCTGAGCAGTGACAGTGTATTGTGTATGATTGCACGTTACACATATTTTTCCGTAGGCCGTCATCCAGCTGTTGTTCCAGATATATTGTTAAGGATAAAGCATGATGGAGAACCATATTGCAGCAATTTTCACGATTCACTGGAAGCCCATATCAAGAGTAGTTACACCACAGGTGAGTTAGATGTTCTTAAGATATTACCTGTTTTGTTCCGTAAAGGGGAAAAGTGAGAGTGTGGGTGTAGACATACACTGAAGACGTGCGGCTGTAATTTGTGAAATTGTTCTTCTCCTTGTCCCACCACTGCATACTGCCTGTGTCTACAGATTATAAAGATGAGGTTAACTCCATATCAGCTGGTTACCACTATTTAATACCTATGCTTGTCCCAGGCCTTACATCACACCAGACGTCTAACAGCAGCCACTGACTCCGCACTCAACACCAAGGAACTCTCTTTAAGAGACTAACCAAGGAGACAGATGTAGATGATGCAGGCCTGCTAACAACACCTGAATACCACGTAAAACAGAACAGCAGAAGGGCAATAAGGCAAAATAAGAAGTGTGTAAGAAGTCCTCTCTACTCCCAGACTTTTTGTCTTTTAACCTCTACATGTGTCTGCAGTCTGCCGAAGAGGTTACAATCCATTTACGGTCAATATAAAATAACTTCTATGCATACTGCTAAAGTTCATTACATTTTCCTCTAGTCCAGCTCCTGTTAGCATGTAGCTGGTATGACACATGTTATGCCAATTTATAGAGCTCACTATCACCTGGGAAGGTATCCTGGCGCTGAAGAGGTGTTGGTGTAGGCACACCTACGGCCTAGATGGATTACTCAAAAAGCCAGGTCTTCAGCTTCTTGTGAAATTCAAGAAGTGAGAAGGAGGCTGATATATGCAGTAGCAGGTTGTTCTACACTTTAGGAGTGACGTAGAAGGCTTGACACCACATCTGGTGTTTGGACAGCGTATGAGTTGCGCAATTAGGAGTCCAGACGAGTAGAGGTGTGAAAGCAGATGAGATTTTTGAGGTATACTGAGCCAGTGTTTTGTAGTACCTTGCAAGTGTGGGTGAGGATTTTGAATTGTGATCCTTTGTGGATGGGGAGCCAGTGGAGCTCCTTCAGGTGTGGTGTGATGTGAGTGCGCATGGGAGGTTGGGAGTGATTCTGGCTGCTGAGTTCTAAATGGTTTGCAGACTTCTGGTGAGATTTTTGTTGATCCCAGTATAGAGGGTGTTTCCATAGTCCAGCTTGCCTGTGACCAGGGCATGCATGATGGCTTTCTGGGTGATGATTAGGAGCCATTTGAAAATCTTCTTCTGCTTATTCAGGGTATGGAAGAATGAGGCGGTGACAGCATTCACTTCGGCAGTTGTTAGAAATGGGGTTTCTAGTTGGCAGAGGTATGCACCTTGTCCAAGTAGGGACCCTTCCTACTAGTCGGGGTAAGGGGGATTACACTTCTAAAATAACTCCTGCTCATCCCCTTGGTAGCTTGGCACTAGCAGTCAGGCTATCTCAGAGGCAATGTGTAAAGCATTTGCACATAACACACAGTAACACAGTGAAAACACTACAAAAGGATACCACACCAGTTTTAGAAAAATAGCCAATTTTTATCTGTGTAAAACAAGACCAAAACGATACAAATCCAACACACAGTATTCAAAATACGAATATTGGAAAAATAGACTTAACCTACAGTTCCTTGAAGTCGTTAGCTCCATCCGGGGCTATCACAGAGTTGTGAACAAACAAATCCAACAGTTCAGGCCGACCATGGCATTGCGGGCCAGCTACAGTGTCGGGAAGACCCGCAAACAGTACCTTGGAAATGCAGGGCATCGTGGAACTTGCGATGGTCCTGGAAGTCAGTGCAGGAGTCGTCGGGCCCTCGAATTCACACACGTTGCAGATCGAACTCTGTGAGGTTGAAGTCAGGAGCGCCGGCGTCGGCAGGTGTCGGGATTGCGGTGCGAATTGCAGCGGTGTGACATGCGGTGCCCTCAGGTCACGGTGCAGACAGCTGCTCGGTGATGGCGTCCAGCGGAGTTGGTGAGACCAGGGCTGCGGTGCGAAGTGGGGTGGTGCTCGTCGTGGAGCTGTCAGGTCATGGTGCAAGCAGTGATGTCGTCATTGCTGAAGCGCTGTCATCGGCAGACAATCTGGCGTCTATGGCATCTGTGAGCCAAGGCTGCGGTGTGGAAGCGGCGGTGCGTCAAGTAACTTGGTATCCCCTGGCCACGTTGCAGGCAGCAGCGTCAGTGTTGGTGTGGAGAGGCGTCGTCGGGGATACCAGGGCAGCAATGTGAGGCAGTGCGGTGCCCTCAGGTCACGGTCCAAGCAGCGACTTGGTGGCTGTGTTGGCGGTGCTGAGACGAGGGTTGTGGTGCGAAATAGGGCGGTGCTCTCTGCGGTGCCAACAGGTCACGGAGCCAGCAGCGGCGTCGTTGACAACTTCCGCTTGCTTTTTCTTCTGTTGCAGCACAAAATACATATTTCCCAGTGCTGGTACCAGATGATCTTGAAGTCTTTGCTGTTCCTGAGACTTCTTGAACAGGGGGCAAGCTCTTCTTCAAGCCTTTGGAGAAACTCAGGAAAAT
Source organism: Calotriton arnoldi (assembly GCA_963921515.1). NCBI lineage: Eukaryota > Metazoa > Chordata > Amphibia > Caudata > Salamandridae > Calotriton > Calotriton arnoldi. The sequence continues at coordinate 429,905 of CAWUFW010010443.1, read as the reverse complement.
AAGTTGCACAAGGTCCAGTCCTTTCACTGCCTAAGACAGAAGCAGCCACTGCAGGCCAACATAGCAAAGCACACAGCAAAGTGGTAGTTCCCCCCCCCCCCCCCCACCCCTCACAGCTTCTCCAGCTATTCTTCTTGGCAGGTTCCTTGGTCCAAAAGAGTTTCAAAAGTCTGGGGTCAAAGCCCCAATATTTATATTACTTTTCCCTTTGAAGTTTTAGGCAGCTAGTTCCTCTTGCTCAGTAGAAACCAGTTCTGTCCTCTCTAGTCTAACTTCACCCCAGGAGGTGGAAACAGCATTGTGCAGAGCAGACACAGCCTATTCAGGTGCTAGCGAAAACTCCTCTCACCATTCTAAATGCAGAAAGGTCTATTCAGCCTGGCTATGAGTCACCCAGGAAAGGCATGACACACCTCAGTCCCCCTTGTGACTCTCTTGAGTGTGTCGTGTGGTTTGTGGACTCATGGACTGCATTGCTGCGTTAGCTTAGGCCTGGCTGCCATGATGCCTCTTTGCGCACGTTACTTTGTGCCTTTGTTTTCCAGCCTCTGCTATTTTAGAACTGCTTGCCTTTCACCTTTCCTCGTGTTCCCTTTGGGTTGCGTCTGCACATCATGTACAAGGTCGAAAAACAATGTCCCTTGTTCTTGCTGATCTGGTCAGCCCCTCGCACTTAGACATAACACTGATTGCAGCTGCACTGGAGAAATTTGTGTGCTTTTAATATTGTGATTTCAGTGTCAGGGGCACTTGGAGAAAAACCTTTCCAGAGAGAAGAGCTGTGCTTGTCTGATGATGTAAAACTTGCATCTAGATATTGAGGTATGAGGGTCTGCCTGACAATGCCCAGAGGTCTTCTGTTTTTATAATAAACTAGTTATTAGCACGGGGAGGGTGGACAGGTCATTTAGCCCTATATCCACTGTCTTTATAAAATGCTATCCCCGTTTGTACTATATAGAATTGTAACAATGTTTACTATTTTATCATTATTCATTATGCTGATAGTACTAGCACGTGTACTGTATCTTAGAGCACGATAGTTGAAATAAACATTTAAACTATACAGTGTCTCTTACGCACGTTGTGGACAGGCATGAGTGAGTTATGAAAGGGTGTCCTTGCTGCCGCGAGTCCTGAGAGAGAGACCTTGTTCTGGGTTGTCTAATCATTGGTAGATGCGCTGCTAATGAGTCGCTACTGCTAGTCGGGTTGGGATTGTGGGTACTAAGGTGTATGGTTGGCTCACCACTATACTCTGAGGTCCTATTATCCTGTGCATAGCTCTGTGTATGTGCAGAATCCCTACAACATGGCGCGCAACGAAGTGGGCTGCTTATCTGCGAGACGCTTGAGTAGTACTTGTGCTTGTCCACAACACCCTTTGCAGACGCTTCCGGAGGCGTGTGTGAGGGCGATACCTCCTATATTGATGTTTTTATAGGTTCTTTCAAGCTTGAAGTAGTTAAAAGGTGTTTTAATACAACCCTATATTGTGCTGCCTCTTTTTGATAGATTGTCCATTATTTTCAGCTTTAAATGGCTATCCAAATTGCGGCACATAGCCGTGCAGCGCTCAGAGCTCATTTGGCAGTGTACGGAGTGCCTGACGCGGGTGTCGATCTGATCTTTGTGGTACAAGCGGATCCTGCTTACCACTTTGAGGTATTTTACTCTTGGATCACCTTTGAGGCGGTGGATGGGACTGACAATACGTTCCATGAATATACAGCCACCGCTCCTCCTAATCATTATAGACCTTATCGGAATCTTGAAGTACCGCTCACGGCATGGCAACACCGTGTTTGGTTTGATGGCGCCCTCCCCCAACCGGTTACAACGGTTCGTTTAGGCCCCTTATCGATTGAAGGGGCCACTTGGCCTGTTTTGGCCGGGTATACCCCACATCCGCGTTATGACGCTTGCAGTCGCTGAACTGCGTGATTTGCATTCATCTTTGATACGAGTGCATAGAGCCTTAGTACAGTATGTTACAGGCCTAGTCCAGGCAGCCCCGCCTGGAGTTGCGGCACATCCAGCTGGGCCTGGCGGCGTAACCATAAGTCCCCTCATGGTTAATTCGGTGATGGGCAAGCGCCCACAAAATAAGGATGATTTACCTTATTGGCTTGCAGAGAAATTTGACCAGCTGGAGGCAGTTTTTCCAAATACTTCTCCTGTGGAAAAACACAGGATATTGACGATTAGTTTGCCAAAAGACCTAGTTCCCGAGTTGGCAGATTGCAACAACTGGGGTAAGGTATTCGCAGCTGAATATGCGAAGAGTTTCGGCACTCCTTCCATGACGGTTCTCCCCTCTGTAATTAAACGAGTGCAGGATGAACATGGCCCTGAGGCGGCTGTGGAATTAGGGAGGAGACTGGTGGGAGTGTTCGATGTAGTGGCTGAACTAATCCTTGCTAACGTCAAGGGTGATGCAGTTAACTTTCAAGTAGCTAATGCTTTGGCTTTGATCCCAGAACTGGACAAGCCACGCGAATTACCGAAAATTATTGCACAAGCTTATAAAACTATAGGCCGCAATAGCCTGGGAGTTAAGCCTTTTGCTAAAACACAAACTCCATCGCAACCCCAACCAAAAACTCAATCTGAGAAAGATGAGAAACCGTTCTTTACTAAAAAGAGCTGGAGGTTGAAAAAACAGGGTAAGCAACAGAAGAAGCCGGGGTCGCGAGGCGCTTCCCCAGTTTCAGTCTCTTCTGAACGCACATATGATTTGCGCGATAGAGCGAGAATAAAATCTCCAGAGAGATTTCAGGTCCCTGACCCGCGTTCTCCTCGTTCTTCGCAGGCGCCAACGTCGTCACAGACTGGTGGAGGAGATCGCCCGGATAGAGGTAGGGGTCGTGAGGCCCCGCCAGGACGAGAACAACCTCGACAACAAGTCAGAGGGACACCAGAAGAATTTCAACGTTCTCGCCCACAGTTTCAGAAGAAAAAAGTTGCCGCTGTAACAGAGAGGTATGCCACAGACGGTGAGAACGAGACTCCTGAATTGGACGTGGGCAGTGACGCTCCTAGACAGCGCTGCGGAAGTTACCATAGTGCGAGAGGCACTACGTCCTCATGTGGAGGCGACAGCAACTGATATATTCATTAATGTCGAGACAGCAGACACCAGAGTGGCACCCCCTGACAGACTATATAATATTGTCATTCAAATTGAGGGTGACATACAACGTGTAATTAAAGGGATTTTTTGGGAAAATCTAACCTCTTCATATGACATTTTGTTAGCGGAGGCGGATTGGCCGCCCCCATTCGTACTTGCTGCTTGTAAAGGGGAGGAGGTAATCCTTCCAAGCTTTTCTCGCCATGTCCCCAAGGACAAAGCGGAGGCACTTGCAGTTGAATGGGCTGTAGCCTTGGCTCCGGCGTTATACCGTAATCACGTGGGTTGGGATGAGGATTCACCCTCCCATGAAATACCTTTGCGGTCGCTGCCACAGCCACAACCCCAATATCCCATCAAGCGGGAAGCTAAAGGTCCCGTTTCAGAAATTCTGACACAGTTAGACTATCAAGGAGTAATAGAAACATGCGTATCACCCATGAATAATCCCCTTTTCGCGGTTTCTAAACCCGATGGATCGTACCGCCTAGTATTGGATTACCGGCATTTGAACTCTCATTGTCGGACCTTTGCGGTGCAAAATACCCACAGTTCTGCGCTTGTAGACAGTCTTGTTCGTAAAAAATATAAAACAACACCTGACCTATCCAATGGATTTTACACGCACAACTTAGCCACGGAGAGTAGCCAATGGAGCGCTTTTACCTCCGGTGGTAAACAATTCAAATTCCGGCGACTCCCTATGGGCTATAAAAACAGTCCAGGTGTATTCGCAGCCCGTGTTGTCTCTTTGTTAGACGGCATAGACCAAGATGCATGTTCGTACGTCGATGATATTTACCTGACAGACGACGAGTTATACCCGCATCTTTCCAGAGTGCACCGCATTATTCTCGAGTTTTCAGTCTTAGGTTACAAGTTTAACTTTGCCAAATCACACATTGCTGAATTAACAGTTTTGTTTTTGGGCTATGAGCTCAACAATGAAGGTAAGGGCTTAGCCCCTCATTTCTTGGAGAAATGCGCACTTTTGTGCCCTCCAACCACACTGAAGATGCCCAGCGTATCAAGCCTCTTTATGCCTTGATACAACCTAACTTTTTGAAGTCATGCTGGCTTCCCGAGCATTCCTCTATACTGCAGTCTTTGCAGTCTGATCTGCTTGAATCTAAATTCTTGTTGACGCGTGACAACCACACCAACCTGGTGATTAGAATCATACCAGGGACAGTGGGTTTCACGTACTTAACCTTTAACGAAGGTGACACAGTACCTATTGCATACAAGTCACATCTTTACACTTCGGCAGAGATGCGATTTTCCTCTGTGGAGAAAGTTTTGACAGCAGTACAAATGGCGATTCTAAAGGAACGCGCACTGGCACAGGGAAAACGCATTTTGGTGGTAACACCCTATCCTGCCCTAGAGGCAGTGGCGAAAGCCAGTGTACCGAACTCTAAGGCATTGCACCCCCGTTGGATACAATGGGCTACATCTCTGACGTCCCCGGATGTCACGTTTATCTTTGATTCTTCACTCCAGACAGAGGAGTTTTTACAGTATGAATTTGTTCATCCTCCTCCTCTGTCTTTGCTACCGCTTGAGGAGTACGAATGTATTATCTATACCGATGGTTCGGCACAACCGGCCACGGGTTCCAAGCATGCTTATTCAGCAGCATGTGCTATTGTTGCAGGTACTATGGTGAACGGTGAGTTCAAACAGACTGTAGTGCATACTCAGGCACTAGGAGACAGTACTGCACAATTGGCCGAGCTGCACGCTTTGGTGCTATCCCTTGAGTTCTCTAATCCAGACGTGACAACTCTTATTGTGTGCGATTCTTACTACTGTGTTCAGTCGTTCAATGACAATCTATTCTTTTGGTCACAAAATGACTATAGAGATGCTAAAGGCAGTACAATTAAGCATAAAATGCTTTGGGTTCGAGTGGCAGATTTGAAACAACGTCTGCCTCTCACACAGGTGATTCACACTCTTGGCCATCAGCGTGTGGGCGCACACGCTGTCGGTAACAGTTTGGCAGATGAAGCTGCCAAATCAGCAGTAGCCACGTGCACAGTAGCAACAGTTACAAGATCCATGACTAAAATAGATAAAGATATTTTGGCAGCTATTGCTGCGACAAAAGAAGGTGCTGATTACCCACGGGGTTTCCCTTCCAAATAATCTTATCAATTAGGTCCCGAACAGGTTCCTTACGTAAGAATTCCAGACATTGGTGATCGGCTGATGCCCAACGCGGACCGCAGACTTTCCTTGATAACTGCCGCACACGAAGGCATGGCTTCGGCTCATGCTGGCGTGTCTGCGACGGTTTCCATCTTGCAGCAGCGTTACTGGTGGCGTGGTTTATATAAACAAACCCGTACTTATGTGCTTTCTTGTGACGTTTGTCAACAAATTAAGCCTTCTACGGTTACACGACCACCACAAACACCGCTCTGCATTTCAAACAGACCTTTTGGGTGTGTTTACCTGGATCACTGCGGTCCATTTTCGTCTGACACTGCATATAAATATATCTTAGTTGCAGTAGACTCGTGCACACGTTTCATCTGGGTCTGGCCACAATGGAGTGCTGACGCTCGAACTGTCATCAGGGATTTGCGTGTCTTTGCGGGAATTTTCGCCTGCGGCACCTTCCATTCTGACCAAGGTCCAGCGTTCGCCTCTAAGGCTTACAAGGACGCAATGGGTTCACTGGGGGTGCAGGTGAAATTTTCGTCTCCGTATCGGCCTGAGGGCAATTCGATTGTTGAACGAATGAACCGTGACTTAAAGCAATCCTTGACAGCTAGAGTCTTAGGTACTGGCAGGAACTGGCTGGCCCACTTGTATACCGTACAACGTGCACTTAATAATCTCCCTAGAAGACCTCTGGGTGGGCGGACCCCATACGAAATGCTCTTTGGCATAAGAATGTTTGTGCCTGACCTTGATGGTCTAGACATGGCGGCGCAATCCGCAATCTTTGATGCAGATAATTATTCTACTATGTTACAGGACTTACAAGAAGCCCGAGACAAACTAGCAATCAACCATATACCTTCAGCCACCGACGCTGCGTTGCAGATTCCGGTTGCCGGCTGGCTTCCGAAAGTTGGAGACCTGGTCCGAGAGAAGGTGGAGAACAAAAAGAATTTGGCCCCTCTTATTGTGCACCGGTTCCAGTCCTTGGCTTGAAGGGTACTCGTACAGTCATCTTACCACCGCTTCCTGGTCGCAAGGTAAACAGATACATCTCAGTGGAAAATGTCAAGTTACAACATCTGGCCGATCCTGAATAGTGTAACACCAGCGGTCTCTTGTCCAGTCATTTCAAGGACAAATGTTTGTGGTCTTCCAGCCCGAACGGTCACTGATGTTGCCATTGAGATGGTAGATTTGCCTGATCGCATGCTCGACTACCCGGATTCCCCCTGCAACGAGGAGACCGAGTATACCTATCCCGCCACCGAGTCCGTGGCTCATCTGCCAACGACACCATTGAGCCCAACACGTTATTCTTTTGACTCAGATTCCACCTCAGCACTTATCCCGTCCAGATTCAGTATTTTTGTATCCTGGTTCAGAGAAAACATTTTAATTCCCCCATGGACATACATCTGGTTGGTACTATTCCTGATTTTTCTGTTCATGTCCATTGGCTTTGTCACAGTCTTTTTTCTACTCATTAATGGTCACTATTTACCAGAACGCTCTGCTGTGAACAGTGTCGCTGGAACTTTGGCTCCACATTCTTCCTCTCACATCATGAAGCGTGACCACACATTTGTGAACATTTCAGCTTTTCCCGTTGCTGATGGCATTGTATGGGATGCAGTAAATTTCCAAATTCATGGACCAACCGAGATTATTAATGTGCCAAATGTCCTCCGTGTTTCAATGGGTGATGTCGTAAAAAGTAATATTCATTCTGACGATTGGGATGTACATGCTGTTGAATCGTTATTTTGTGATTTGAAATATTATGCTGCTTTTAATGCTGAGGATTTGTATTTAAATTCTGCAAGTTATGCCGATTTATATTGTTACCAGCATTGGGACAACCACTTTCTCCATAAACCAAGTGCCCTTCGGTGTCCTTTTAATTACACACAATGGGAACATTGTCCGACCCCTTTACCAGGTAGCTCCCAGACTCTTAGAAATAAGTTTACTTATTTTACAGACTTTGATAGATCGAACCCTGGGTCCTATTATTTTAAATTAAACACTTCATCTACTCAGAAAATAATGTTGACCCATACCAAATTGCTGTATTCGGGTTCCTTTTTAAATGCCTTAGCTGTGGGTGGGTATGAACATTGGTGGGATACCATTGACTTAAAATCTATCTGGGGCTCCAAAGCATGGCAGGTACAAGGCACAGAAGCCTTGCACCGTGCTTGCCTCATCCCAGCCCAGATTCTATTTTTGAATCAAACCATCTATCAAACAACGTGTTGGGGTTTGGCTACTTCCAAACAATTAAATGCACCCTCCATTCCTGTATTGTCTTCCACTCCCAACGAGAGCTTGCTTTTCAATATTTCCATTGTAACTTTGCAAGCTTTGTTCCAGAACAATTCGTTCAACATGTCTACGGTTGTTCAGTCACCCTGGTTGGCTTGGCCCATAGCATCCAATGCCTGCCAACTGCGTTTTCATGACACAGATCCTGGTTATAAACAGGATAGGAAGGACCCCAGGTTTTCTGACTCTCGTACTGTTACAACATATTCTGTTGGTAAATTATGTAAACAGTGGTTGCAGCACTCTTCCTTAGATTCTGTTAAACAACATTTATCCCTCTTATCAGGCAACATTGATCTGTCCGACTTTGTTCTGGGGCCTCGTGGTCCTCGACCAAAGAGATTCATTTATGAAACGTATAATGAACTCTGGAAGCTTTCGCAAATTGAAGCTGCTTCCCGTCTTCGGGAAATAGATCAAGCAAATCTAGAAAAGGTGCTTGCTGTTGTTGACAGTAGTATTAATACCCTGTCTTCCCGCATTTACACATTAGAGAATATTGTTTCATCTGTTGTTGATATTGTACAAGATGATGTTTCTGTGTTATATCATGGTCAAAATCAATTGCGTTCAGTAATGCAGTTTGCATGGACTTTGCAAACACTTAAAATGGGTAAAGTTCCTTGGCACTTATTGAACACCTCTGCCTTATTCTTACCTTTTAATTTGACTGAAAAACAGCGGTTCATGTCCATGAAAGATGCAGCATACACTTTCGATTACATATCGAAAGAATAGAGCCCTTACCATTCTCTATTGCGGAATTAGATTCTGCTGTGTGGCTAGTACACGGGGTTATAGCTTTGCCTTTTTCTTTATTTGAGTTCAGCTCCTGCATGAAACATTATCCTATCGGTCGTTTTCAGCCTTTAGGAAGTGCTTTCCTGCATGAACTTTGGTCTCTGCCTTTCATGTATAAATGTCTTAGGGACGGGAAGGAAGTTTTTCTCACGGGGGAGTCATGCGATTCTACTGTGGGTCATTCCCTTGTTTGCAAACACATTAAATTGCACGGAGCTTGTAACGTTTCAGCTCCGAATCTTGCTTGTGTTCTAAAGGGCATTCCTGCTCCTTCTATCTCTCCTACTTTCACTGTGCTTGCAAATGGTAGCTATCTCCTTCTAAATAATCAGGACTGCTGTGGCATGCTTGCCGGTATACCATATATTGTAACAGTTTCCCACAGAGTTGTCTGCTGCAAAAATGTGCTTTTTCCTCCCCCGCATGGCATCGTAGATAGTTCCATTTGGCCTTCCATTCCGACTTTGAAGGCGGATTTCAATAAATTGAGCAGAATAAAGGCACTATTATTGAATCAGGAGGTTATGCTCACGTCCGCCCGGGAGACATTCGTTCTCCAGGTGGCGAGTACTCACAGTGAAATACAGGCCCTGTTGAACACCAACCTCCCACAACATTTCGGTGAATTGATTCACCGTGTTTTTAATGCTTCCAGCACCGACGGTCTTGTGCACTTTTTTAAATGTGTGGGTTCTGGCCTTGTTACCTCCTTTCAAGCTATTTTTGGTGTAATACCGGCTTTTATTCATTCCATTTTTTCCAGCGTCTTTGGCGGCTTTCCGTTGATCCTCGCTTTGGCGGCTGGTATATTGCTTTTGGTCTGTTTACTACGCAATGGCTGCACATCATGGAGCCCACCTCGACCACAGACGCCTTCGGGTGCTGCGTGAACGTCTCCTCGCCGGCTTCAGCGTCCTGCCATTGGCGACACTTGGTGTATCCTACAGACTTTCTTTTCGCTTTGCGTATTTCACTTGCGTGCAACCTGTGATGTCTTGCATCCGATGTCCTTTCTCGTGGTCCTTGGAATATTGCCTCTCCAATACGTCTCTGTCTCGCCCGGATTTTGTCCAGTTGGTGGGTCCCTTAGAGGCCCATGAACGGGACTGTTCCGGTCCTGGCTACATGGCGCGTGCGGCTGCACTTGGAATTTTGGCACAATGGGATATCTGGGCGGCTGCTCAGGATCTCCTACAACAAAGTTATATTGAGTATCACGCAAGTTGTCCCGCAATGCTGTTCGCTACTACCTCTTGCGAGGAACATGAATGCAGTTTTGATTTATTGGACTGGATGGCATCTCTTTTTTCTGGTGATTCCAACGATGTCCTCTTGGAAGGTGTGGCGTTTTTCTGCACTTACACTCTTTTTGATTAAGGGGTCTCCACGTTCAGCGTCCTACCCCACTGGATTTTTCTGTTCTGTGCTTTTGCTTTTTTAATCCCTGTTTTTGTCCTTCATTGGGGACTATTCCGAAACAGACTTCGCCATTCTGCTCCATCTATTTGTACTCTGTCTTCATCCTATGTCTTCGCCAATGGACTGACCAGGGGAGGGTGTCGTGTGGTTTGTGGACTCATGGACTGCATTGCTGCGTTAGCTTAGGCCTGGCTGCCATGATGCCTCTTTGCGCACATTACTTTGTGCCTTTGTTTTCCAGCCTCTGCTATTTTAGAACTGCTTGCCTTTCACCTTTCCTCGTGTTCCCTTTGGGTTGCGTCTGCACATCATGTACATGGTCGAAAAACAATGTCCCTTGTTCTTGTTGATCTGGTCAGCCCCACGCACTTAGACATAACACTGATTGCAGCTGCACTGGAGAAATTCGTGTGCTTTTAATATTGTGATTTCAGTGTCTGGGGCACTTGGAGAAAAACCTTTCCAGAGAGAAGAGCTGTGCTTGTCTGATGATGTAAAACTTGCATCTAGATATTGAGGTATGAGGGTCTGCCTGACAATGCTCAGAGGTCTTCTGTTTTTATAATAAACTAGTAATTAGCACGGGGAGGGTGGACAGGTCATTTCGCCCTATATCCACTGTCTTTATAAAATGCTATCCCCGTTTGTACTATATGGAATTGTAACAATGTTTACTATTTTATCATTATTCATTATGCTGATAGTACTAGCACGTGTACTGTATCTTAGAGCACGATAGTTGAAATAAACATTTAAACTATACAGTGTCTCTTATTACGCACGTTGTGGACAGGCATGAGTGAGTTATGAAAGGGTGTCCTTGCTCCCGCGAGTCCTGAGAGAGAGACCGTGTTCTGGGTTGTCTAATCATTGGTAGCTGCGCTGCTAATGAGACGCTACTGCTAGTCGGGTTGGGATTGTGGATACTAAGGTGTATGGTTGGCTCACCACTATACTCTGAGGTCCTATTATCCTGTGCATAGCTCTGTGTATGTGCAGAATCCCTACAACAAGTGAATGCAGATCCCCAGCTCCTGTCACTCCAAAACCAGACAATGAATACACAGGCAGAGGCACACAGGATGGTTAAGTAGGAAAATACCCTCTTTCTAAAAGTATTTTCAAACACACAATTTAACAACCACCTTTACTAAAAGATTTGCTACTAAATTCTGAGCCCAGGAGCCTAAACTCCATTTCTCTATCTTTTCCCAATTGAAAGTTACACTTCTAAACGGGTTACACGGAAGCTCAATGATCACATATGGGAAAGACAGCCTTTCAATAGTGAAAAATGAAATGCTCAGAATTTCACTATCAGGACTTGTAAACACACTACTACATGTCCTGCCTTTCAAATACATGGCACCCTGCCCATGGGGCTACCTTGGGCCTACCTTAGGGGCGACATACATGTAAGAAAAGAGAAGGTTAGGGCCTGGCAAGTGGGTGCACTTGCCAGATCGACATGGCAGTAAAAACTACACAACGACACTGCAGTGGCAGGTCTGAGACACCTTTGAAAGGCTACTTGTGTGGGTGGCACAACCAGTGCTGCAGGCCTACTAGTAGCATTTGAGTTACAGGCCCTGGGCACCCACAGTGCACTGTACTAGGGACTTACTAGTAAATCATATAAACCAATCATGGAAACATCAATCATAGCACAATTTACATTGATAGCATATGCACTTTAGCACTGAATAGCTGTGGTAAAGTGCCCAGAGTCCTAAAACCAATGAAAAATAGGTCAAAAACAAGAGGTCAAAAAGCGAACGTCTTGGGGTAGACTCACTAAAATGCCAGCTCTCTAACACATCCCCCTCCCAGTCTAAATCCAGGGTAGACTAATCAGTCCCTTGATGGTCTTCACTGCTTGGGGTGATAGAACATAAACCTGGCCCACAGCAGCAGGGGCACAGTCTAGTTTCTTGCCTCTCTGAACCCAGTTGGATTCCTCTGTCCATACTCTCAGAGCACACTAAGCTAACCCATGGGGAACCCTTCTCCTCACCTTTGGATTCTATCTGTGCAGTTCCTAACCTTACTCTGCTCACAGATGTATCCCAGTAGGCAGACAGCACCACCATGGCCAACATAGTGGTGTGGCCCAATCCACCCCCGGGGTGTGACTCCTGTCCCCCCACACATGGGCAACTCTGTCCACCCAGACAGCAAGCCACAGTGCCCACTGACAGCTGTCAATGATGAGAGCCAGGCCTCAGGCCTCTCTAACCGCTGTGGCAGCAGAGAGTGGGAGGGGTGGTAGCCCCAGGTGCCCGGCACCCTTGGTCCACTCTCCCTCCAGCCAGGCGCAGGGATGGTAGCCTGTCGTGTAGTTCCTATAAACCTATATAAGATCTGCACGTTTAGACAACATACACTATAGGATTGGTGCCAGACTGATTCTAGACACCCCCATCGGGTATGTTAGCCTGTATACCAGCTAGCTCGCAGTGCCACTAGAAACTCCTCTATTTTTTCTCTGACCAGGTCCCAGACTTTAGGGATCCAGACAGGTCTTGCCGTGACTGACTTGACTTCCCCAGTGGTGGTCCGTTTTACTTGGACATTGCTCTGTAGTGCCCTGGATTCATTCAGATCCTGTAAAACTGCCAAACGTTTATTGATGTCAAAAGCTTTTTCATCCGCCACTGTGACTTCACAATCAAGATCAGGTACCCACATTCTCGTCCCATATAGGACCTCATAAGGAGTGACACCCCCTAAAGAACTTCTTGGCATGTTATTCAAGGCCCGCTGTACCCCATATAGGTGATTGACCCAACTACCGCCCGCGCCTAATAATGATTGCTTTAAGTCCAGGTTTTTCCTCTCCACAACCGAATTTCCCTCGGGATGGTACGGAGAGGAGTACTGCAGTGCAACACCCAAACTTCCCATGGCTTCCTTGTAAGCCCTAGAGCTAAACGCGGGGCCACGGTCAGAATGTAATGTGCCAACTGCGTATGTCCCTATAAAGACTCGCAAATCTTTGATAACAGTTCGGGCGTCAGCCGAGCGCTGTGGCCATACCCATAGGTTTCTCGAGCAGGAATCCACTGCAACCATGATGTATTTGTAAGCCCCATCAGATGGTCCAGATATACACAAGCGAGCGGTCTGTCTGATATAAGCAATGGTGTCTGCGCTGGGCGAGTTACTGTGGAGTTACTGTGGAGCCCTTCATCTGTTGACAGATGTCTCACTTTAAGACATAATCTTTGGTCTGCTTTGTTAAACCTGGCCACCAATAGCGTTGTTTCAGTAAAGAAACTGTCGCCGATACTCCTGCATGCGCAGAACCTAGACCCTCGTGTGCAGCTAAAATTAAGCCCAATCTGCGATCCATGTTTGGTATTACTCTATCCCCCACTCCTGGAATCTGAGCATATGGAATGTTATTTGCATCTAACTTGTAGGAGTACTTGAGTGGAAAACCTTTTGGCAGTGCCCTATTGTCTTTGCGTGAAGCAATGACCGCTACCATTGTACTTCCGTCTATTCTCATTTTTGGACGAGTGATTGCAGCTACGGACGCAGTTTGTACTGCCCCCTTTGCGGCTTCATCAGCTAATGAATTCCCTTCAACGTGAATGCCATCACGTTGCTGACTCAGCGTGTGTATTACGTGAGCTTTTGGTAGTTCGTTTTTCAACTCAGCTACCTGTTCCCATAGCATTTTATGCTTAATTGTACCACCTTTTGAGTCTTGAGTCTTTAAACCCATTCTGTCCCCAATAGAGAAGATATTCGTTGTATGACTGGACACAGTAAAACGAATCGCACACAAACAGTGTGGGGAATTCTCGATCCGTATTAATCAGTGCCAGTAAAAGAGCTTTTAATTCTGCCAGCTGAGCCGTGCAGTCTCCTAGAGACTGTGTTTTTGTACAGCTTGGATGGAACTTTCCGTCCTGCATATGACCTATTACGATCGCACATGCGACGCTGTATTGCTGTTTACTTCCAATGGCCGGCTGAGCTGATCCGTCAGTGTAAATTATGTATTCATACTGATCTAGAGGCATTATTTCATTCGGGAGAGGATATTCTTGTTCATATTGCAAAAATGCTTGTCATTTCAGATTTGGGTCATATCTGTACTCTACGTCTGATGCAGTGAGAGAATGAGCCTATTGTATCCATCTTGGATGTAAGGCTTTAGCATTAGGAATGCTTGCCTTTGTAGCAGCCTCTAAGGCCGGTACTGGGGTCACGACAATTATGCGTCTCCCCTGAGCCAGTGCTCTTTCTCTCACTACAGCAGTCTGGACTGCTGTCAGGATTTTTTCTGTAGATGCAAAACGCATTTCAGCGTATGTGTACAAGTGTGATTTGTATGCTATGGGTACTGATTCACCTTCATTGAAGGTCAAGTAAGTGTACCCAGATTGACCCGCCATAGCGCGGATCACCAGATTCGTACGTTTACGCGTGTCTGCAAGTGTTTTGAAGCTATCATGTCAGCTTGTAGGGAACGAAGGATATCTGTGTGTTCCTGTGTCCATTGCCTAACTGAAAAATCAGGTCTTATTAAGTTGTAGAAAGGTTTAACCCTTTCTGCGTAATCCAAAATGTATGTTCTACCAAAATTCAGGAATCCCAGTATGGAATGTACATTTTTTAATGATTTTGGAGGTTGGTGCAGCACACACTTTTCTAAAAAGTTCGCTGCTAAGCTCTTGCCTTCACTTGGAAGCTCATATCCCATAAATAGGACATTGAGGTGTGCTATATTTGATTTTTTGAAGTAGAATTTGTAACCCTCAGAGGCGAATCCCAAAACGATGGTGCTCACCCTGGTCAAGTGTTCCTTCAGGCCACCATCCGTCAGATAAATATCATCTACATAGGACAATGCCCCTTCATCCAGATTCTGAAGTTACTCAGTTACTCTGGCGGAAAACAACCCCGGGCTGTTCTAATATCCCTGGGGGAGTCGACAAAATTGATGCTGGGACCACATCGCTGAGAACGGTGTCAAATGTCTGCTCTCATGCAAAAACAACAATTGATGGACAGAATGCAGAACAATGTCATACATTCACCCCAGTATAGAGATCTGAGCCTAAATCCATCGTTTTTTTGCTCACCATGCCATTCCAGTTTGAACCCAGCCATATGCAAATCAGTCTTGACCCTGTGCCTCATGGGAACAGTCCAGCCTGAACTGCCAAGCCAGGTCCTCCCTGGACTGGAAACAAGCATCCTAGGACCGGTTTCGGGGTTTCACCCCTCTTCAGCCAGGATAGCTTGATTCCAGTGGCATGGAAAGCACGGGACCCACGTCTGGGCATACCCGTCCCACTCGGGGACAAATGCAAAAATAACAATTGATGGACAGAATGCAGAACAATGTCATACATTCACCCCAGTACAGAGATCTGAGCCTAAATCCATCGTTTTTTGCTCACCATGCCATTCCAGTTTGAACCCAGCCATATGCAAATCAGTCTTGACCCTGTGCCTCATGGGAACAGTCCAGCCCGAACTGCCAAGCCAGGTCCTCCCTGGACTGGAAACAAGCATCCTAGGACCGGTTTCGGGGTTTCACCCCTCTTCAGCCAGGATAGCTTGATTCCAGTGGCATGGAGAGCACGGGACCCACGTCTGGGCATACCCGTCCCACTCGGGGTGACAAATGCAAAAACAACAATTGATGGACAGAATGCAGAACAATGTCATACATTCACCCCAGTACAGAGATCTGAGCCTAAATCCATTGTTTTTTGCTCACCATGCCATTCCAGTTTGAACCCAGCCATATGCAAATCAGTCTTGACCCTGTGCCTCATGGGAACAGTCCAGCCCGAACTTCCAAGCCAGGTCCTCCCTGGACTGGAAACAAGCATCCTAGGACCGGTTTCGGGTTTCACCCTCTTCAGCCAGGATAGCTTGATTCCAGTGGCATGGAGAGTACGGGACCCACGTCTGGGCATACCCGTCCCACTCGGGTGACAAATGCAAAAACAACAATTGATGGACAGAATGCAGAACAATGACATACATTCACCCCAGTACAGAGATCTGAGCCTAAATCCATCGTTTTTTGCTCACCATGCCATTCCAGTTTGAACCCAGCCATATGCAAATCAGTCTTGACCCTGTGCCTCATGGGAACAGTCCAGCCCGAACTGCCAAGCCAGGTCCTCCCTGGACTGGAAACAAGCATCCTAGGACCGGTTTCGGGTTTCACCCCTCTTCAGCCAGGATAGCTTGATTCCAGTGGCATGGAGAGCACGGGACCCACGTCTGGGCATACCCGTCCCACTCGGGGTGACAAATGCAAAAACAACAATTGATGGACAGAATGCAGAACAATGTCATACATTCACCCCAGTACAGAGATCTGAGCCTAAATCCATTGTTTTTTTGCTCACCATGTCATTCCAGTTTGAACCCAGCCATATGCAAATCAGTCTTGACCCTGTGCCTCATG
Source organism: Calotriton arnoldi (assembly GCA_963921515.1). Classification (NCBI taxonomy): domain Eukaryota; kingdom Metazoa; phylum Chordata; class Amphibia; order Caudata; family Salamandridae; genus Calotriton; species Calotriton arnoldi. Next base: position 413,610 of record CAWUFW010010443.1, on the reverse strand, counting down.
GGAACAGTCCAGCCCGAACTGCCAAGCCAGGTCCTCCCTGGACTGGAAACAAGCATCCTAGGACCGGTTTCACCCCTCTTCAGCCAGGATAGCTTGATTCCAGTGGCATGGAGAGCACGGGACCCACGTCTGGGCATACCCGTCCCACTCGGGGTGACAAATGCAAAAACAACAATTGATGGACAGAATGCAGAACAATGTCATACATTCACCCCAGTTCAGAGATCTGAGCCTAAATCCATCGTTTTTGCTCACCATGCCATTCCAGTTTGAACCCAGCCATATGCAAATCAGTCTTGACCCTGTGCCTCATGGGAACAGTCCAGCCCGAACTGCCAAGCCAGGTCCTCCCTGGACTGGAAACAAGCATCCTAGGACCGGTTTCGGGGTTTCACCCCTCTTCAGCCAGGATAGCTTGATTCCAGTGGCATGGAAAGCACGGGACCCACGTCTGGGCATACCCATCCCACTCGGGATGACAAATGCAAAAACAACAATTGATGGTCAGAATGCAGAACAATGTCATACATTCACCCCAGTACAGAGATCTGAGCCTAAATCCATCGTTTTTTTGCTCACCATGCCATTTCAGTTTGAACCCAGCCATATGCAAATCAGTCTTGACCCTGTGCCTCATGGGAACAGTCCAGCCCGAACTGCCAAGCCAGGTCCTCCCTGGACTGGAAGCAAGCATCCTAGGACCGGTTTCGGGGTTTCACCCCTCTTCAGCCAGGATAGCTTGATTCCAGTGGCATGGAGAGCACGGGACCCACGTCTGGGCATACCCGTCCCACTCGGGGTGACAAATGCAAAAACAACAATTGATGAACAGAATGCAGACAAAATGTCTTCTCTCAGGCACTATATTTTGGCAGAAAAATCCATTCGAGATATCTAGTGTTGTGTTATATTTTTTCCGCACAATGTTATTCATTAATGTGGCACTGTGTGCTTTCTGTACTGTTTTTATGCATGCGTTCAAATGTCTGTAGTCTAAAACTAGACTGTAGGAATTGTCTGGTTTCATTACGGGAAACAAAGGATTATTCATTGGAGAGGGGCAAGTTTTGATTACACCCTGGTATTCAAGTTGATCTAAGATCTCCCTGACCTGTTTTTGAGCTTTTGCTTAATTGGATACTGTCTCTGTGGAGTTGGAGTAGATTTTAATGGTATCACCTGGTTGGTTGAATCTTCATCCCATCCACGTGATTGCGATATAGTGCAGGGGCAAGGGCCACCGCCCACTCCCGCGCGTATTTATGTTTTAGATATTGGGGAACGAGGTCGGAGAAAGCTGGCATAATTACCGTTTCCCTCTTTGGGCAATCCATAACAATCGTAGGCGGCCAATCTCTTTCAGCTAAAAGAATGTCATAGCCAAAAGTCAAGTTCTCCCAAAAGAGACCTTTAATTTTTCTGTGCTTGTCCCCTTCCATTTGTAGTGTTATTTCATGTAATCTATGTGGGACACTTACCCTAGTACCAGGCGTTTCTACTGTGATGTTCACTCAACTCCGCTGTCACTAGAAATTCCATCAGGTTCTGGCGAGCTATTGCTACTTCTGCTGCGCTGTCTAGCATCGTCGGAGCCCATTCCCCGTTCAGTAGTTGAGTCCTCAAAAATTCTCGGCATGTCTAACTTTGAGACCTGCTCCTTTCTTCTTTTTAAATTGAGGTTTTGCTCTAGGCTTTTCTTCTTTTTTGGAAGGGTAGTCTTGAGCGCGTTGCGTGTCTCTGGACTTTGTACGCTCTTCTTGTCTGTGTTCTGACCGTCCTTCCCTCTCTGAGTTTTTTGATGAACCCTGAAAGAAACGAGAGGAACGTATATCAGTATCCTGATACCTGTCAGGTTTTCTAATCTTATCTCTATTCCTAAGGTTATACCTCCTTTCGGAGGGCTCCTGTTGAGGAGACCTACCTCTGGATTGAGATCTATTCTATCTATTCTTTTGTCGTTTGTTATTATCCCATTTCTTCTTTGAAGAAGCAGGTGCTTGTTTCATGTGTTCTTTTTCAGGACCACCCATCAGTTGAGGCTTTATTGCTCTAGCCCCCAGGCTATCTCTGCCTAATTCTGCATAAGCAGTTTCAATTATTTTAGGTAATTCATGTTGCTGTTGTAGAGGAGTGAACTCCCTTAGGCGTTGGTGTATTGCCACTGATGCCGCCTCTCCCTTAATATTTGCTAATATTATAGCTGATACCTGGGCAAAATTACCTAGTAATTTCATCCCTAAGTTCAGAGCAGGTTCTGCTCCATACTCATTCTGTATCGGTCTCAATACATCTGGTATTACTGCTAATGACTGGATACCATGAGTCCTGGTATATATGGCAGCGAAGACTGTACCCCAAGAGGTACAATCCTCTATCTGGGGTGTTATCCCCATGGGCAAGCAAATTGTTAACATTCTGTGTTTTTCATGTGGTCTGGTATTTGGAAATACCGCCTCTAACTGTGTTATTTTTGAGCTACCCAGAATGGCATTTGTTCACGTTTAGTGGGCATTTTACCCATCACTGCGTGTAATGTTTGTAGTGTGATTTTAGTTGTGGATGTTTGAGTCTGACTTGTTGGTTAGCTGTCGCTGGCTGAACTTTGAGTGTTCTCATCACGAACTGTGTCATGTTTTTGTAAAGTCTTATTAGTTCTTTATGAAGTGTAAGTAAGTCTCCTGCTGGCATTGTTTCAATGTCTGGATGTGGTGTGTAGGCCGCTAGTACCAGCCATGTTGCTCCATCTCTTCCAAGCGGACCGAGTCTTACTCTATTTCTTGTATGGGGGAGGGCGCCTTTAAACCAGTATAAATGCTCCTGGTAAGTGAGCGGAATTTCAATGTTCTCGTATGGACAATATTCGTTCGGTATTTCATCTTCTGTATAGTAATGAAATGTCTTTGTTCGAGCATTTGCCTCTGGGAATTTAACCCATGAATAGAATACCTCGGTTCTAAATGATTCGTGTGCCTCAATCCCGAATGTTACAGGCCCACCCCTAGCTGTTAAACCATATAAAGCTAGTTTTATGGTGATGGCATTTCTAACATTTTCTGAAAGATGTATAGCATCTGCATCTTCTTCTTCAGTTGAGAGATTTAGTTCACGCACAGCTTTGTCTCGCTGCTCAGTCATTGTTTTTAGTAAGAAGACTTTCTCAAGGGAACTGACATAAGGTTTTATGCACAATAGGAACAATGTGTCCTTCAAGCTTGATTAACCAACAGCCAATAAATAGGATTTTGCCTACTCAGCTGCGGCAGATTTTTGTACCCTCCCACTCCAGACGTCTCTGGGGAAATGTGAGTAGGGGTCTCTGAGAATAGCACGACTGAACTACTCAGATTTGACCGTTAAATAAGTACCCAACCAACGTTGGCGGCGCCATGTCGTGTAGTTCCTATAAACCTATATAAGATCTGCGCGTTTAGACAACATACACTATAGGATTGGTGCCAGACTGATTCTAGACACCCCTATCGGGTATGTTAGCCTGTATACCAGCTAGCTCACAGTGCCACTTGAAACTCCTCTTACCAAGGAGAGAATAGTTCTTGGCAACTATCGAACATGACAACCCTGATCCCTCAGTATCGTGGAAACAGTGTACTACTTTTCGCTCAGTCACTCGTGCTCACTTGGTCTCAAAGAGATGCACAGAATAAACGGTATGGACGACTTTCAATAAGCATTTATTGAACAGTCGTTATTCTAGTGTAAAATATATGTGCTGAAACAACCAATAGACAGTAACAGAGGGAAATGATTAGAAGCACTAAGAAAGTAAAAGGATGGTAGATTTCTACCATCTTGCTAAAATCATGAATACAGGCAATTATATAAAAAACATGACAGTAAAATGCGTACTCCTACGATGCGTCCCTAACTAGATGTATCTAAGTGTACCTAGCATGTGTGTAGGTGTTAAGCCAAGAATCCCTCTCGGATAAAGTCAACCCCATTACCTGAAGTGAGAGACTGTGGGACCCCGTCTTGGTCTCGAGTTGGACACCCCGCAAGGGATATTAGACCACTGCGAGCTGGAGTATCTGCATGCAGGAACCTTAGCGTCTCGCGTCAGTGCGTCCGCAGGGAAGTCCTGATCTCCTCTCTCTATCTCAGCAAGATGTGGTGTTTATATACTCAAAGGTATCCCCAGGGGTTCTACCTTGCTGTGCCATTGTCGGACTTAGGATGACGTCGGGAATGAACCATGTACATAGTTATTATGCAGGAGATGGTAGTCCTGCTGAGTTTCCAAGGATCTAAGAATCCTCATGCATAATATATGAGGCTGCTGTTCAGGGAAAACCCCACGTTCTGTAAGCAGTACCGCAACTAGGTAAAGGGTCAGTCCTAGCAGCCCGTTATGTATGTAATGTAGGGGCAATATAGGTGAAAGGTTGGAATGTTTACCCAGGCCTATATTGGGGTACCTATATGGAATATAACAATCCTGACACTGGCCCACCAGCCAGGGTCTGTACCCTGAGGCTGGACTGGAGACTGGGGTGGGCTCTCCCACACCCTATCCTCCCCTCTGGGGTCCTGGGAGAGGTACCCCCAACCTTTAGAACTGTCAGGACGACTGGGGCAGCCGTTCTGCACAGTTATCCCACCAGTTCATGGGGGCTATCCTGCAACTGCTACACCAGCCCAGGGTCTGGGCAGGGGTCAGGGGTGAGGCTTCCCTCACCCTGCCCCCCTCCTGGGGCTCTGCACACTCGGAGCAGCGCCCTCAGAAGGCGGAATGGTAGGGACACTGCTAGCAGTCGCCCCTCCCTCCAGGTCAGGGGGGACACCCTGAACCTTGCCCTCCAACCCAGATTCTGTATCCTGAGGCTGGACATGTGCCTGGCATGCCAGGATATCCGGGAGAGCACAACCACCCCGCCAAGGGAAACACTTCCTGGAAGTGTGGGGTAAGAGCCTGCCTGGCACAGGTCAACAACCCTCTGTCCATCGGACAGTGCAAGAAGACTCCCCAGGCCGGAAGTGGCCTCACCAGGGTCAGTCCTGGGGTGCTCCAACCTCAAAGCTGGCAACACCTGACCCACTGGTCCTCCCACTGGGGACGGTCTCCCCCATCAACCCTTTCTCTGGACTTATGCACCCTCCTCTCTGGAGTGGCGCTGCCAGACATCATAACTAGAGGGACGCTGGTTACAGCCGCCCCCAGCTCTCCTGACACTAGGGGATCCCCCTCAGTGGCTGGCCTCCCAGTACAGACTAGGCCCCCCTCCTAGTGTTCCCCCTATGAACCATCCAGGTTTTGGGACTGGGTATTGGGCAACCCAGGCATGCGCCCAACCCTACCTCTCCTCCTCCTCTAAGAAGGGACATGGGACCCTCTACCCTTCCCCTGGGACCTATCTGGGTTACCGCAAACCTCTCCCCACCTCCCTGGGTTAGGGAAAACCTGAGCCACTCTCTGCAGTATCACCCCCAGATGCTTCTTCAGACCCTCTGGACTCCACCAAAAGGTTTTCCTCCAGTGCAAACTCCCTGGGGTCAGAGAACTCACACTCCACCGGGTGTTGGCATAGCTCTGGAGAACAGGGACTGAACATATGCTCTCTAACATCCGAATTACTCAGGCCCTCACATGTGTCAGTCAACCAAACTACCCTTCACCCAACCATCCAGTGCCTCAGAAAAGTACCTCACATCACCCTCGCAAGACTGGTGAGACAGTGTCTGACTGTTTCTGTCACTCAACACACACTCTTCTGGGCAGTCTCCATACTCACTTACCAGTGCTTCTACCATGGGCAAACCCTTTTCCCCGCACCCCTCTTCTAGAGTCAGTAGAGTTTCCCTGCCACTACTAGGAATATGACCCCCCTGAGCCAGTTCCACAATCCACCTCAGGGACTCTGTCCACCACTCTAGCTACCTCATAATCCTGAACCCTCTAGTGTATGTCAACCCTCTCCTTGAAGTAGGGCACCAAATCTCTGGATGTGTGTATGTCTCCCTCAGTGCTGGACATAACGCTTTTGCTGCCACCATCTGTGCTGGACCTAGCCCTCCTGGCCTCCCGATCCAACTCCAACTCTCTCACTCTGAGTTCATAAGCTAAAATAATTTCCCTTTCCTCCAACTCCAATTACCTGTTTACCTCCTCCATCTTGAGCTTCCTGGCTCTCTGCCTATTCTCCAGTTCTTCTGGAGACAGACCTGGAAAGGGACTACTGCTGCCTGACCTGGAGTGTACCTCCCCCGTAACAGCTCCTAAGCCCTCAGCACACCTTCCCTTCGAATTGGCTCCTCAGCCTCCACACTAGGATCCTCAGAATGCCCACTGGCATTCCTGGCTGCTACCCAGGCTTTCAGCGCCTTTTGCAGCTCCTCCTTTCTGGTGATGCTTCTAACATGGACTTTGAAGTTTTTGCAAACTGCCTTCAGTTCCTTTACGGTGTAGGTTTCCAACCTATCCTCCTCAAAAACCAATCCTAGGAATGTAGCTGACGATGCTCTTGACTGAGACGTGATGCAGTAGGAAGTTCAAGTTCAAAACATGGAAAGACCAAAATAGACCAAAAAGGAAATACCCAGTATGTGGTACATAGTGGTCTGTAATATGGTCGTAGTGTACACCAATCACTGTAGGTCAAGTGCAAACGCATTCCTATCCCATCGCTGCCACCAATGTTAGAAATGGGGTCTCTAGTTGGAAGAGGTATGCACCTTGTCCAAGTAGGGACCCTTCCTTCTAGTCAGGGTCAGGGGGATTACACTTCTAAAATAACCCCTGCTCACCCCCTTGGTAGCTTGGCATGAGCTGTCAGACGTCTTGCAGAAGCAGTGTGTAAAGCATTTGCATATAACACACAGTGAAAACACTACAAAAGGACACCACACCAGTTTTAGAAACATAGCCAATATTTATCTGTGTAAAACAAGACCAAAACGATAAAAATCTAACATACAATAATCAAAATACAAATATTGGAAAAATATACTTAACATACAGTTCCTTGAAGTCGATAGCTCCGTCCGGGGCTATCATGGCATCGTGAACAAACAAATCCAACAGTTCAGGCTGACTGTGGCATCGCGTGCCAGCTACGGTGTTAGGAAGACCTGCAAACAGTACCTTGGAAATGCAGGGTGTTTTGGACATTGCAATGAGCTTCAAAGAGGCGACCTTGGCAGGTGTTGGTCTGGAGGTCAGTGCAGGAGTTGTAGGACCCTTGAATTCATACCCGTTGCCGATCGAACTCCATGAGGTTGAAGTCAGGAGCACCGGCGTCAGGGTTGTGGTGCAAAGTGCAGTGGTGCGGTATGCCCCAGGTCGCGGTGCAGGCAGTGGCTCGGGCATGGCGTCCAGCGGCGTCAGTGAGACCAGGGCTGCGGTGCAAAGTGAGGCGGCATTTTTCGCAGTTCTGGCAGGTTGTGGTGCAAGCAGCAGAGGCGTTGCTGCTGAAGCGATTGCGTCGGCAGACAATCTGGAGTCAATGGCGCCAGCGTTGGTGGGCCATGGCTGCGGTGTGGGACAGGGCGGTGCGTTGAGTAACTATCAGCAGTGCATCCAGGCCACGATGCAGGCAGCTGCATCGATGTTGGCGTGGAGCGTCGTCATCGGGGATACCAGGGCGGCGATCTGAAGTGAGGCAGTGCGAAGTGCGGTGCCCTCAGGTCATGGTGCAAGCAGCGGCTCGGTGGTGGTGGCAGGCGTCATCGTCGGTGAGACCAGGGTTGCGGTGTGAAGCAGGGCAGTGCTCTCAGCGATGTCAACAGGTCATGGAGCCGGCAGCAGCGTCGTTGACGGCGTCAGCTTGCTTTTTCTTTTGTTGCAGCACAAAACACACAGTTCCCAGTGCTGGTAGTAGATGATCTTGAAGTCTTTGCTGTTCCTGAGATTTCTTAAACAGGGTGCAAGCTTTACCTCAAGCCCTTGGAGAAACCCAGGAAAATAAGTTGCAGAAAGTCCAGTCCAGTCCAGCCCTTCCACTGCCCAAGACAGAAGCAGCCACTGCAGGCCAACACAGCAAAGCACACAGCACAGTGGTAGTTCCTCCTCACAGCTTCTCCAGCTCTTCTTCTTGGCAGGTTCCTTAGACCAAAAAAGTTCTTAAGTTCTGGGGTCAGGGCCCCAATATTTATACTACTTTTCCCTTTGAAGTTTTAGTCAGCACGTCCCTCTTCCTCAGTAGAAACCAGTTCCGTCCTCTTCGTCCAGCTTCACCACAGGAGGTGGAGACAGCATTGTGCAGAGCAAACACAGCTTATTCAGGTGCTAGTGAAAAGTCCTCCCACCACTCTAAATCCGGGAAGATCTATTTAGCCTGGCTATGAGTCACCCAGGAAAGGCAGGACACACCTCAACCCCCCTTGTGACTGTCTAGAGTGAATGCACATCCCCATCTCCTGTCACTCCAAAACCAAATGGTGAATGCACAAACAGGCAGAGGCACACAGGATGGTTAAGTAAGACAACGCACACTTTCTAAAAGTGCCATTTTCAAACTCACAATTTGAAAACCACCTTTACTAAAAGATGTGTTATTAAATTCTGAGCTCAGGGAGCCTAAACTCCATTTCCCTATCTTTTCCCAATTGAAAGTTACACTTGTAAAAAGGTTGCAAGGCAGCTCCAATGATCACCCATGAGAAAGACAGCCTTTCAATAGTGAAAAACAAAATGCTCAGTATTTTACTATCAGACATGTAAAACACACTACTACATGTCCTTCCTTTCACATACACGGCGCCCTGCCCATGGTGCTACCTTGGGCCTACCTTAGGGGTAACTTACATGTAAGAAAAAGGAAGGTTAGGGCCTGGCAAGTGGGTGCACTTGCTAATTTGACATGGCAGTAAAAACCGCGCGCAGACACTGCAGTGGCAGGCCTGAGACACCTTTAAAAGGCTACTTGTGTGGGTGGCACAATAAGTGCTGCAGGCCCACTAGCAGCATTTGAGTTACAGGCCCTGGGCACCCACAGTGCACTGTACTAGGAACTTACTAGTAAATCAAATATACCAATCATGGAAACACCAATCATAACACAATTTACATGGAGAGCATATGCATTTTAGCACTGAATAGCAGTGGTAAAGTGCCCAAAGTCCTAAAACCAATGAAAAATAGGTCAAACACAGGAGGTCAAAAAGCGAAAAGTCTGGGGGTAAACCCGCTAAAATACGGTTCTAGCTCTGTTAACCTCCAGGCAGAGGGCGACGGTGATGTTCTCTTCCTGAAGATCACAATTTCAGTCTTCTCGGTATTCAGCTTTAGATAGTTGGTCTTCAGTCAGTAGGCGATTCCAGTCATGCAGGCATTGAACTTGATCCTGGTACTGGACGTCTTGTCCGTGACGGAGAAAATGAGTTGCGTGTCATCATCTTAGAAGAGGATGTTGATATCGTGAGAGTGGGTGATGCTGGGTAGAGGGAACATGTATGCGTTGAAGAGGGTCAGACTCAGGAGGACCCTTGTTTAACTCCACAGGTGAGGTCACAGGCATCCGAGGTGTATGGTGCCAGGCTGACTAACTGGGTTCTTCCAGTCAGGAAGGAGCACATCCATCGGAGTGCATGTCCCTGGATTCCAATGTCGTTTAGGCATTGGAAGAGGTTGGGGTGGTAGACAGTGTCCGATTCTGCTGAGAGGTCCAGGATGATGAGGGCTGCCATGTCTCCTCTGTCCAGAGTCATGAAGATGTCATCTGTGACAGTAATGAGGACAGTTTCAATGCTGTGGTTGAGTCTGAAACCAGTCTGAGTGGTGCTGAGGAGTTGGTGTTCATTGTGGTATTCAGTGACATGTCTGGTGATGATTTTCTCTAAGACCTTGGCTGTGAATGGTAGCAGTGAGATCAGTCTGCAGTTGACGAGCACTAAAGGCTCCACAGAGGTTTCTTCAGCAATGGGAGGACAGTTGCGAGTTTCCCAGCATCTAGAAGAGGTGGAGCCATTCAGAATGGGTGTAAGCATGGCGCTGATGGGTTGCAGTCCTCTGGAGTAGGCGTGGTGGGGTATGATTAGGTCCCTCAGTGGATGGACTTAATGGTGGCACAGTTTCTTCTACGGTGATGACAGGCCATGTGGTTAGCATTGGTTCTTTGGATAAGACCGGAAGCATTTGGCGAAGTCTGTCGGGTCCGGTTTCAGACTGAAGTTACAGTAAACAGAGGTGATTTTGTTGCTGAAGAATTGGGAGAGATTGCAGAGTTCCTATGAGGAAGTGATCGAGTTGGAGGCAGCTGATGGTGAGGTGAAATCTTTCACAATGGCAAAGATCTCTTTGCTTCTGTTGCTGCTGTCTGGATCTTTTTCTATTGTTCTGTTTGAGGGTGGCCAGCAAATCAGCGCAGGAGGTGATCCAACTGTTGGAATTCTTGATGTTGCTGGGGAGGCTGTTGCTGTGTTCTGGTCAGTGGGTATTGAGAGTGGTGTTCTTCAGAGAGGCCACCTGGCTTTCACTTGAAGGTGTCAACAATTGTTTACCTCAATAAGTTTGCCTTAAGTGTACATGGTTATACATACTTTGGGTGTGACACAGGGGTATGTGGCTTTTCCCTTCATTGGCCAAAACTGTCTTGTACAGTGCTGTCCCCACCAAGGCCCCCGTTATGAATTACTTGTAGTCTTTCCGTTGAGCTATTAGACCCATTGGGATTACAAGTAAATCTGAAACACCACAGGCACTCGCAAGTCCCCCCTGGGCATTCTGGATACTCAAAGCAGTGGGAATGTCCACATGAAGTCTGAGAAGGAATAGAAAATAACCAAGGGATTTCCAATTCCACTAGTTATTCTCCATTTCTAAGGGGACCTTGACGGTCTGTCTTTTAATGGTCCAGTGTTTCAGGCTCTGTAGATACTATTTCAGCCGGTAACTGTATCTGAATGGGCTGCAATTTGGTGCCATTAATGGATCATTCATATTTAAGACCTAAAAGTTTTGAAAGGGCATCGCTTGCTCTCTACCAAATTTATATCCATTTTTATGATCTTTTTTTGAGGTAACTTTTGACGTAATTTTAAAGGTATGGAAATGTGTGTCTATAAGTCCCAAATCTAAAAATGGAATTTGATTCCCTGGTTTAGGTCAGGTTTAAAAAGAGCAGGGTTATATATATTTTTATAGTTTTATCTGTCATTGAGTCCAAAAGATATGTTACACAAATGAATTCTGGAAAAACCACGTAGTTCGATGCAGATGCGTTTCCTAGGAAACACTTGTCCCTGCAGACTTTAGTATAATCCTACCTTCATTAGGATTATTGTGGGTAAGGCGGTATCTGGTTACTGCCATGAAGTGACAACACCAAGATAGAGCAGACATTAACTTTTAATGTCCAAAGGGGAGCTTGCGTGCTCTGTGGCTCCATGAACTACTCAATGTTTCTCACCAGCTGCATTCCAGGGATGTTTTAAATGCCTTTGAAATACAAAACGTAAGCATTATATCCATGGCAAAGTCGTTTTCTGAAGAAGAGCTCTCTACCATCTTAGGGGCCGATTACGATGTCGTTGGGAAACTGTTCCGAACAAATCGGTCTCGGAATCTTTTCGGAACGAAGCTGGTCCTGCAAGTCCGAACGACTGATTACGATGCTTCCCAACATCGTTCGGTCAGACTCGCATTGTCTTCAATGGGAGCCTATGTTCCGAACGAGAACACAGGCTCCCATTGAAAAAAGGGGTGGTTGGGGAAAACCTTGCACCCTGTGGCGGGCACCCCATGGTGCCTGCCACATTGTGCATGGTTGTGAAGAGGGGTCCCTTGGGTACACCCACGGACTCCAATCAGATGCCTCAGAGTGAAGGGGGGCCCGCAATGGGCCCCTAAAGACAAATTCCGAAAGCTGTTTCATGTCGGGCAGACCAAATTGGAATGGCTGTCCGAATCGGTCATCGTAATTGCTCGTTTGGAAACCGTGTCCATAGAGCTGTACGATTCGGCTCCGAAAGACTCGTCTGTCCGAATGCCTTTCGGAACCGATTCAGACTGCCCGAACGGTTTCCGGGCATCGTAATCGGTCGTTGGGAAATGTGTACGATTCATTAGGAAACAAGGGTTCCGAATCAGATTCTGCATTACCGAATCCCATTTGGAGCCTTTCTGAACTACATTGTAATCAGCCCCTTTGTTGGACTAGACACGATCTGTGAGATTTGATTCACAAAGATTCAGGTCTCACAGACATTTAATTATTATTCTGATGTGTAGGGGTAGTGTGTGGCCACCATGGAGACTGCTAGAGGATCAAGACTCCCTCTTAGCATCTCCAGCCCTTCTTTGGATTCTACATTAGGTATAAGGTTCAGCTGCACCCTGACCTTAGAGGAAACAATCCTTGATAAGCTTAAACCCAAACTTCTGTCTAACCACTTTCACTAGTTTATCCTTAAAAGATTTGCTGTCATTTTTTGAGGCTTTGCATAGTTTTTATTCCATAATTTTTATTCCATCATTTTCCTTTGGAAAAGGTCAATCTTTTTTTTTATAAATCGTGAACCAAATATTATGTTTTTTTCATTTATATGACATTTATTTAATTCACTTGTATCTTTATTATTACAAATTGCATGGGAACTTTATTTTTTAGCTGTAGTACTGTGTGATGTTTTGATACACCACAGACCATTCAATTCTCTGAAGGTTAGCCTCTCAAGTAAGGGCAAGCTAACAAGACGAACCAATGCATGCACTTATAGAAAAGCTGGTTTGCTATTGTGAGACCTTGAACCGACAGTCCATAAATTGAACCACAGATCACATCATGACTGTGCCCTGTTACCTTTACTTGCTGAGGCCTCCATGAAGCCTGTTTGAGATCTTTTTGACCACATACCAACATCATACAGCATCACTGAGGTCATGGTTCAATGGGCTAGCCAAGGGTCACTCATGGAAATGTAATTCCCACAGGGCGTTATGGCAAGAAAGTCTATACAGAATGACATAGGGAATAAAGAATGTATATTCAAAGACCTCTTTCTAGAAAACTGTACATCGAGAACTTATAGCCTAACGTGATGCGGCAGATATGAAAAAGACAACTATCTAAGCCCATGCCATCTTTGACATAAGGAGATAATGTGCCAAATATATCAGTCATTAAACATAAACAGAGTAACCAGTGGTAGATTTGTGCTTTGGTGTGAGAATTTGTATTGTCTTTAGAGGAGGGTTCACCTTTGCCATTTGAGAAAAGCCCTCCTGAGGGATGCACGGATATGCCAGTTTAGAGTATTGTGCCAGTGAGCCATGAATCAGTAAACTGAACACTCTAAAAGAGATCCTGGTGGAAAGCAGTAGCCAAGTCAGACTGCAGAATGTGGCATGTTGTACTTTCAGTCTTTTCTTTTTGTTTTTGCTTCTTTTGTTCAATTGCTGTAGGGTTTAAACATGTATTTTAATAAGAGGTATATTGTTCCTGCACTAGTGGTTGCATCCTGCAAGACCTCGGAGGAAGACGAGAATTCCGTGGGCTCTCAGCAGACTGAGAAAAGGGAATGTGCCAGTCCTAAAGGTAGGAAAATAATGCTTACTGTATTGGGAATATTAAGTAAAGGAGCCACATATGAGATATGATGTCAAATAAGCTGGAAAATCCATGACATCTAAATCCACAGTGTTGGAATTGTAGGTGTGTGGGCTCTGGAGCTGGTAGCAGCGGGGGCATGTGGTAATACAGTCTCCAGTTGTCCGCTTTTACTTCATATGTGGTTCCCCTATGTGGACTCACCCCCTATTGATGACATTTCTATTGGAAGTGTAATGCCACCCCAAAGCTAAATGAATAAAAAAACCTTTGTCTGCACTCCTGCCCCTTCTTGTTTTCTTCCTCTGTTTCCTTCAGTGTGGTTTCACATGATTCCATGGTCTTTCCCCTCCCTTTGCATTTGTAGCACTTTTGTCTTTGCCCCTCTTGCCATACACTTTGTACTATGAAAAGTTTTTTTGTTGTTTTTCATTAAATGCTTTTGTATTTGTTTATAAATTCAAAAGAATATTTTAATTAACATCAACATATATGCTGTCTGATTATGTGTTTAATAATATTTGTTTTAGTATTTGTTCAAGTAATATTTTTCATAGTCTGCCTTTCAGGGTCATTGGATCCCTAGGATGGGCTCAACACAGGAGCCGCGTTTCCTAAAAAGATACTTTTATTGGTGGCAGATATGCTGCACACATCTTGTGGGCCTCACCAATCACTTCTAGAGTGGGCATCTGGCACTAACCTTCAAAGGAGGGTTTCTGACAGGCTTCTTCATCATGGCAGGGCCGAAAAAGAACCAAATCAGAGTACCAGAGGCCCACTCCCTAATGTACCGTTGGTTTTCATGTTACAAGCGCCATCTCTACTTTGCACAGCAGAGGGGGGTGGCTTGCCAACTCTCCTGAAAGGCACTGATCTAGTAACCAAATCTCAGTAAATTCAAGTTCACCAAGCTCGTCCATTGAACTAAACTAGTAGGGAACGGATCCTCAATATGGGATATCTCTATATCACTCTGATTATTTTGTCTTTCGCGTTGTCCTAGCGCACGGCACACTCCATTATCTGGGTTTCGGTGTTTTACATCTGTTTACGGAATTATTTTCCAAAACTTTATCAGGAATGGAATTACAGGACTTTATATGACTTTATATGTATGTAGGTCTCACACATCAGTGATTGATGATGTAATACTAGTCCTTCTTACTTAATATATAATTTCTGTGTATATTATAATAATCTGATCTTCATTTCCGTGGAAGCAAATTATCCTGTTAGCAATACCTTGAACAATGCGTGGTGTCCTGCTTGTGGCATCTGCAGTAGTTACTCATGGGAAGATGAGTTTCAGAAACGTACTAAGCGGGACCGCTCTTTCTTCTACAGATTACCACGAACCATGATATGCTTGATGCCGTACACCAGGTCTCCACTCTGAGTATCTGGTGACCGCATCCTTCATACAGAACTCTCTTTTGTTTCTGACGCTTCCCATCAAGGTTAGAGTAACACAGTCCATATTATCGACCTGTAATGACCTACAATGCTCTACTTGATCTCTTTCTCTGAGCTGCACCTCCACAATTGTACTCTTGAACATCGTTGGGCACATTCCCTTTAGTTTATTTTCCTGTGCTCTTTTGCATTGTCTCCGGAAGGCCTATATTTGCTGTTCTCATCTTGGAATTGTGGTTCATCAATGAAAATGCTTCCGCTGTTAGGCGATCTGTTGTCTGTACATTGTGGGGTCTGACTCCTCCCACACTTTGGATTGGCTTTTGTGTGTGTCATTTAAAAATCGTGCATGTCCCACCTTTACTGAGAAGTTCACTTCCATGGAGTATTGCCACGGGTACGAGCAGTGACGCGCACGTAGTCCCTACGTGCAGTCTGGTACATTATTACTGCTGGCAGTTCCTACCATGCTTATAAATATTTTTTTGAAAGGGCAGCACGCTTTAACTATAGTGGCCTCGCACCTTGCTTTCTTTTTTCTTTGGGCCGGTCCTGAGATAGAATCGGATTACGCACCTTTAACTCTGCTCAACTTGTTTGTCCATATACGCTTCAGACGCCACAGGCTGGTTCACTGAAATGGTCCGGTGTTGTGAACACAACTAAAACATGGCTGCACTGTATTTTTCAAGGCTTTATTGGTTCCTGCTTGGGCAGCAGTTAACAGGCACTGGAGGTGTGCAGCGGAGAACAGGGTAGCTTTGCCAAAGCACCCCGGATGATCTCAGGGGCGCTGCTCTCTTCAGGAAAGTCAGAAAAATCTTCAGGAAGCTTGGCCCGTCTCCAGTCGAACACCGGCCTCCCCCTCTGCTCTGCTGTGATTCCTGGCAGCAGCTTGCCTTACACGGCTCCAGATGAAAGCTGCAGGGGTCTTTCAGGCTCTGCAGGCATGCAAAGGAGCACATCGTAAGCAATTGTTTATGTGGTAGATAAAAATCCGAAGCGACTACAAGGTGGGCGTTGTGTACAGCAATTTGAAATGCATAAATATATACAATATATGTAATAAATAGGATGACCCGGCAATGCATACGAGTAGTAGACATTATTATAATATGTCAACTACAGAACTATTGTTTCTTTAGTTTACTATGCGCTTTTAGTGAACTTTCTGGCCATCCTATGTGATTCTTCCCTGTTAAGTCTATAAGCCTTTTTATTCACTTTTTGGCTGTAATCTGCAACTGTTAGGCTTGATAAATCCAGCAATAGCATTTTGCACTCCGTAAGCAGCAAAATAATCTTATGGGTACTATTATAACGTACTAGGCGCCGGCTGATATGGCCTGGTATTGCCGAGTCCCCTCCATGAGATGATTTGTTGACCCCCCCAAAAAAAAATTCCCTTCCAGACAGGGGGCCTGGGTTGGATGTTTGCAACCCCCGCCTCCCTCCCCCCCTCCCCCCCTCCCCCGAGGCATTGATAACACATCCAAAGACAACAACTTGGATTAGGGGTCGGATCACCCCAGCCGTACTTTATTAAAATTAATAAAGCATAATTAAAATTCCTAACACAACACATTTTATATACGCAGAAAACCCAAACATATTCAATAACATTTCAAGTAAACATATTTACACATCTTTTATCGCTAACCTTAACATGAGTCTAATACATAGCAATACCTAACCTAAAACTGGAAATATGTACACTTTGTTTCCTGCGTATCCTGGATGAGCCTACGTGCCAGGTCATGACTGTTCCCAACTACTTGCCAGGCCCCCTTTAACGGAGTGACCTTGCGCAGGAGGCCCGTGTGCCCACCAGATTCCTTACCGCGGTCACCCCCTACGCCCTTCCATACTACCTCCCAGGGGCTGATGTTATGCCACGTTGGCGCCCATGCGCCTGCGCAGGGGTTGGCCCAAGGGGCCTGCCGGAAGCGGAACTTCCTAGCCCCCCACACCCTTCAGCCTACCGGCCGTAAGCGCCCCCTGGAGTGTGATGAGGGACCTCTGTCCCCCCCCCCCCCACCCCCAGGCGTCCCCCTTAAACAATGGGATGCCTACTAAGCGATGTAAAATTTGACCTAGCAATCATGACCTTACCGCCACAGGCCAGTATAGTTGACCGACTATCTGACCCCCCCCCATCCGCTGCTGACATAAAGGTCATGCCCTGTGTGTTGCCCCTAACATCCAGGCTAGCAGATTCTCCAGGAAAAGATCATTACCCAGCTTAGACAGGTGCACCCCGTCCTGTAGAAAAAACCTCTCCCCCCTGATGCAACCATGTGCAATTGTCTGCAGTTTGGGAGACCGGAGAAGCCTGTCAATCCTGTTATTAATCCTCTTTACGGAGTGATTCAAAGCCCAAACAGACTCCCCTCCTCGCCATTGGAACCTCTGGATCATGTGAGACCATACTAAAACTGCCTGCGGGCACTTCTTAGCCAACCATCCTACTTCTGTGATTAGAGCCTGCACCACTCTCTTCCTACCCATGTGCACCAAGTCATTGCCTCCCAGATGTATTATTACCGCAGCGGGTGCCGCTGGGGACCTAAGCAACAAAGGGCCAACACTTTTTTTAAACTGATTCAACCTCAATCCCCCTTCATTGACACCTTACAACCCGCCTGGCGGGCCCTGTCCGCAAAATTGCCTGTGAAAAAATGTTGCTTCAACCTGCTCACATATGAATGGCCTATGATCCAGACTTCTCTGTGGCCCGGCCCCCAGGCGGGTACCTGGAGTGGGCGAGGCTCAGTTGACCGGCGGACGACGGCTAGTTCCCCTCCTGCGGAACATGACGTGGAAACTGCAGAGAAGTGAAACAAGACCAAACATTAGCAATGATACCTAGAGTAAATGTAACCGCACATATCACTTGTAGCAGTCCGAAGACCAACGCCCTATTCGTTGAACCTCATGTCCCGTCAGTCCCCGAGCCGTGGCTTCAGTGGCTGCCCCAATCCTGAAGGAATGGGTAACAAATTTGGATGCATCCAGGCCTGCTGCCCCTAGTGCCAATGCCAAAATCCTCCCAAACTGAAACCTCGTGAGGGGGTCCCGTCCTGGTGGATTAACAATGGCACCCCGTGGCCTGCAGGCCATATATGTCTCCAGGTTGCCCACCGGACAGCATGAGCTCCCTGGAGCTCTTTGCAGGATAACGTGATCCCCCCCTCCCGTTCTGATCCATTTTTGATCTGGGGATTGATAAGGATACTGAACCTGCCTGTAGTTGAACATGGGCAAATTGCATCCCACCCTGCCAATCGTGTTTATTACGTGCCACCAATCCCCCAACCCTGAAGGCGCCATAGAAGGAGAGGGAAAAAGCACACCTGAATAATTGGACCTCCCTGGTGGAACTACATACTTTCCCCAATGCCTCCATGATGGCAGAGAGCCCTTCAATGCTAATCGGATGTCTAATGTCCGTCTGGGTACCTTGCAAGCGTTGCCACCCCTTCAGAGCCCTTTGAACCAAGAATGCCCCATCATCTTTGCAAAAAAGGCTATTGCAGTCATGTGGCGCTTTGCGCATGCCACAGAACGCCCCCGTCCCTCAATTCCTTTATGAATGATATAACGGATGCTGGGTCGTGCCATGTCCCTTCCCAGCCTTGCCCTAGGGATGCGCAGTATGCGGTAAATGCCCCCTCATAGGCCCGCCTAGTCCTGGGTGCTAGGCTAGCTGCCACGAGGTCTGGTAGGTTGGGGCACCAAGCTGCCACAGATGCTCCGGAAAAGGTGTGGGACAGTCCGCTGCTTCCGGATGATGGGACCTGAAAACCTGCATTTTGAAACGAGACAATGTGTCAGCCGCGTGGTTGAGTATTCCCGGGACATGCCTAGCTCTAAACATCACATTTAATCTCATACATTGCAGCACAATTTCCTTAAGCAAGCGAAGCATCATCTTACACCTGGCAGACTGCTGGTTGATGCACTCCACCACCGCCATATTGTCTGACCAGAAAACCACAGACTGATTGCGAAACTGTTGTGGCCAGATGGTCACGGCCACCAAAATGGGGAATAATTCCAGAAATGAAATGTTATTTGTTACACCAGTGTCAATCCACCAAGCAGGCCAATGTTGCGCCGCCCATTGAGAACCCAGAATGGCTCCAAACCCCTCACTCCCCGCAGCATCCATCATGAGGCCAAGTTCAGGACTGGACCTGGCTGGGCTGGGCCACACTACCGTGTCATTGAAGTCACGCAGGAATGCCATCCAAATCCGCATATCCTGTTCAACCTCGCTGGACAACCGAGTGTGGTGATGCTTTTCTTTCAGCCCGACATTGCCTGTGCAATGGAACGTGAAAAGAGGCGGTCCATAGGGATGATTCTTAAGGCAAAGTTCAGCATACCCACTGCCTTTTGTAGTTGATGCAAAGTGACTTTTTCTTTTCGCAAACAGTCTGCTAATGCCAGCGTGAAACCTTCTACCTTGCTCAATGGCAAGCGTGACACACCTTCAATGGAATCCAATTCAATGCCCAGGAACTCAATTTGTGTGGCCGGCCCAACTCTCTTTCCCTGTGCCAGGGGGACCCCAAGGTCCCTCATGAGTGCACAAAATGCTTCCAAAGCCCTGCCACACTCCTGTGACTGCGGTGCCCCTAGCAACGAGAAGTCATCTAAGTAGTGCAATACCCAGCGGTGCCCAGTGACCTGCCTGAAGACCCACTCCAAAAAGGAGCTGAATTTCTCAAAATATGAGCAAGAGACCGAGCACCCCATTGGCATGCACTTGTCCATGTAGAACTTCCCCTCTAGCTGGAACCCCAAAAGTTTGAAATCCTGTGGATGGACTGGCAGTAAGCGGAAAGCAAACTCTATCTCAGATTTCGCTAGTAGAGTGCCTTGGCCAAGCGACTGCAGCTTTGCAATCGCCTGATCCAATGATGCGTATCTCACAGAGCACAGGGCTCCATCAATGGCATCATTCAGTGACTGACCCCTGGGAGCAGATAGGTTATGGATCAAGCGGAACTCCCCTGGGTCCTTTTTGGGTACCACCCCCAGTGGTGAGCAGACAAAATCATCTACAGGAATTGAATCAAAAGGACCAGCCAGTCTCCCCAAACGCAGTTCCTTCAGCACTTTATCTCTTGCCACAGACATGTTATCCCTCACTGACTGCTGATTGCGGCACTAAGAGACCCCAGAATAACTAGGAGCAGGAATCCTGAACCCATCCCTAAAACCTTCCAACAGAATCTGGGCTGTGTTTGGGCAGCAGTACTTATTTAACCAGGGTATCAATGCCATTGTGTCTATGGGTGAGTGTGCCCTACCAAGTAAGGAACCCTCATTCCTGTTTCTTACCTCCCTTGTCCTTTGATTTTTTAAAGCATTTAGATTCTGGGTGGGAGGATAAGCCACAGAAAGAGCAGGCATGTCTAAATTTACGTGAACCGTTGGGCCTAGTGCACGTCCTTTTGTTGAAGTCCCAACATGCTCCCTTCTTGCCGCCCCCTCCCCCGCTATGGGGTGCCCATGATCGAAAGGACTGCCCTTTTGGCGCGTCCTGGCTTTGGTTTTTCATGTGCTTTAACCATAAGATTACATCCATTTGATCCCATGTAAGTGCTGGGTCAGAGGCCCTCGCCCTTCTAAAATCCTTGTCATATTCCTTCCAACACATTCCCCCATACTCATCATGTGCGCATGTGATCCTATTCTGGTAGCACACCAATTCAGCGCCCAGCCCTGGGAATTTCTCTACCATCACCGCATGAAAATTTGAAAATGCCTTTATCCAGTTAATTAAGGTTTCCTCAAACCTTTTCCTAGTAGGCCAATTGCCCCAGTCCCTCGGGTGAGCCCACTCCCTTAGCTTTTTGGCCTCCTCCTTCTCATCCTTGTCCACCAACGAAGAAAACATGTTCACATATTCCCCTTTCCAAATTTGCTCTTTTACGTCCTGTGCGATGTGCCTCCCCAGACGTTCTCTGGATGTGCCCATCTCCCCCAAACCTAAACTTGCCAGCAATTGTACCGTACCTGCAGATGTGCCTGCTTGCGTCTTTGCGTCTTCAGATCCTGCAGCTGTGACCTTTTTTGGGGGCTCTGTGCCACTCATGTTGCTCCCTGTGCTCTTTTGACCCTCACCTGGTGGCGGTAGCACCTGTTTAGCTCTCTCAGCTTGCGCTACCAAGCTCCTGGCCCTTTCCACCGCATCCCCTTCCGCTAACAGGGCCCCACTGCCCGCATATGGAATCACTGTCCCTGCCTTGGCTAGCCATGGAAGCACTGCTGCTAAACTTGCCACTAAATCAGGCTGACATGGAACCACATTAGAGGTACTGCAGGGGGGTATCACTGGCTGGGACGGAGCCTCCTCTAAAATAGGGCCCCCTGGCGCGCTAGACTGCCCTGGGCCCCCTATGCCTGCCGGTGGAGTCACTCCCTCTGGCGTCGCCCCCCGCTGGGACCACAGATACTGGGACTAAAGGCACCGGGAGGGCTGGGACTACAGGCAGTGGGACTGAAGGTACTGTGAGTGCTGGGACTACGGGTTCAGGGACTACAGGTCCTGGGAGGGCTGGGACTATAGGCCCTGGGATAACCAGTACTGCGGGTACTGGAGAGGCTGTGGTTGGAAACCCTGCAGGGGCCGGGCCCCCATTCCCCCGTTTGGGTTTGGATCTACGGGGTACCGGAGGGAACGCCGCAGCTCCGCCACTGTCTGGCCCAAGTCGCTCATAGTGCCCATCATTGTAGCCATCCATTCCTCCATCCTAATTGGGACCTGTCCCCTCTTTACCTTGGGTGCCATTGCTAAAATCCCCTCTGTAAGCAATTCAAATTGGACCCTCAAATCTTAAATGCAGCTGGCTGCCCTACTGGTCTGACTTCAATCCTAGTGCACAATAACCATGGAGCAACCCAGCACAAATTCAGGGATCCTTTAAATCCAACCTAGGGGCAAAACCCTACTGAACCAGTCTGCCCTAGTTCCTGCACTTTCCTTAAACAGCTACACAGCTAGCACAACCCTTTAGCCTGGTCTGGGACAGTGCCCAAACCCTTGCCTCCTAAAGCGATCCCCCGGTCGACCCCAAACACCCCCACAGCCAGAGCCACCTCCACAGGCTAATCTAGTGGGTCGGGTGAGTATTCTCTAACCCGAGTGGCTCCTGACTGCGGCGAAGGTGTAGGTCTACCAGGGGTGCAAGAAAACGACAAATCCTGGCCCTTGATGCAGCTCAGCAAGCTTCCTCGCTCAGTTAGATGCCCCCAGTTGCTCCCGCCGAAATCGCCGATCTCCAGTAACCTGTAGCAACAATAAAATGAGAGAAAAGAAAAAGGAGGCTTCCTGTCCTCCTCCGGCATGTGGACGGCGAAGTGCTGACTCGGGGGCAGAGCGGCGAAGAAGAGACTCTTCCGGCGCTCAGCTGCTCTTTTTAAAGAGCATTCTGGCCCAGAACTGGAAATAACAGGTCCTGGCGAGATCCGGGACCCGTTTTCCTTACGTTGCCCCGGAAGCGCTTTAACCGTTTCCGGGGCACTGCCTGCGCTGACCTATGGGCAAGAGCGGGGGGCGGGGCCGAGCGCATCACCAACGCGCTGGCCCCGCCCCCCCGCCTGGAAGCGTCCCGGGCACCGGCACAACCACCATATTGGCGGCGTGACCGAGTTCCCGGTGGCGCCTTCGGAGCCTCCGTCATAGCACATCTAACCCAACCCCCTTGTTTTGCTTGGAACAGTGGGACGAATGGATGTCTTGCACCACGAAGAGCAGCCAGTACATGGCAATAGCACGTCACATCAGGATAACAAGTCAGCATCCCCCTCCCCCATGAAGTGTCTTTTGTAAAGCCAGACAGATAGACTTATTTACTACTCAAAATATTTGTGTGAACGTTTTCCAGAAGAGGGAGTCATTTGCCAACAAATGAATGTCAGTTCCCTTCACCCACCAACTTGTTTCCGTCTCCGACGCCACCATTAATGGCACTCCCCTTTCACGGGTTTGTTTGATGTTAACCAAAAACGTGTCCCATAGCATCCGCTATGAAGCCTTAAACTGTGTGCTGGACGAGGTTGTTTTAAGCACTGAGGAGCACATCGGACCCATCCCGGTGCCCAGGGGACTAATTGACCACAGTTAAAATGGTGCGTCAAGGCGATTAGGAGCTAGGTTTAAAAAACATATATACGGTGTTTATTTTTTATTTATACTTGATCTGTCATGTTGTGGAAAGATGAAGAGGTTAATTGTTTTTACAGTTGCTTGTAAATCATGTTTCATGCGCATTAAGACACCAGGTTATTTGTTCTGCCCTGAAATTAGACTTTTACACCCATTAAATCTGACAACAATGTTGCACGCGCGTCGGGCCGGGTCAGACAAAGTTTAATCATTTGCAAAGTGTTATAGCGCTAATAATTCAACAGCCTGCTGTGATGCTAATGAAATTACGTTGTTATGTATAATTTGGAAAATAGTGTGCTGACTGTTGTAATTAAGCACCATTAAATGGAGTTAATGAATCCAGCGCCTTCTGGAAACCAACTCAAGGAAGAACTCAAACGTGGATGTCTTTGTGAAAGTATTCAGAGGGGTGCACAAAGGATGTGGCCTCTGGGCGTACAAATGTGCATCCGCAACGTCCCCAAGCTCGAAGATTCCCCTTCTGCTCCCGTTCCTTACACTATGTCTTTGCCCCTTCACTGTCTCCCTGCCCGTCCGCCCGCCCTCTTCACTCTTCCTCTCTCTACTCTACTCCCCTCCCCCTTCCTTCTTGAGAACCCATAAAATGCAGCAGTTTACTTTGTCTGGGTTACTGCAGTGCAATGTATTTTCTTTCCTTATTACGGTGATGTGTGCATGTGATATTGTCATGGTGGTGACTCATGCCTGTGGTGATTATGTTGTAGTGTGACGCGTTTGTGATGACATTTGTGGCAGTATTTTGTACGTGTTATGCTGTGTTCGGCCGTGACTTGTGCATGTAATGATGTACATATTGGTCACGTGCATTTTAAAGTGTGCGTTTATTTGTAGTTAATGAAGTATGTGGATCATGAATGTGACATGTATTTGGTGATGTATGTGGCAATAGTGTGTGCATGTGATGACGTACATGGAAGGAGGTAAGAGTCCGCATAGCATTTCTGCTCAGCACTAGTTAGTCTAATCACAAGCATTTAAGGGCACACAGTACTTTATTTGTTAACAAAGGTTTTCCATTCCGGGACTCAATAGTAGTGGTACATTTGTGGTTTCAGTCCCTCGATATCTACGGCACTATAACCACATACTTCCAATTACCCAATAAGTGTGGACAGGCCTTATGCATTATGCAGCATAATGCAGCACATTTTATGATAGTATTACTCCATTATTTAGTCAAGTGAAAAACTAAAATTAAGGACGCTATATTAAATTTGTTAAAGTTTAAACAGCAACTTTAATTACAGGTAAGGACATCGCCTTAATAATCTCTTTTAAGGTCTCAAAGGCGAGACCTATTAGCTATGCCAATGCTTGTTTCTATTTACATCCAAGATAAAGAATTTTGAAGCACAAATGAATGGCTCATTTAAATGTGGACAAACAAATAATACATTTTTTCTTATTTACCTTTTGTAGGAAAGTAAATATCTTCATTGCATGATTTTATGTTGTTGACATGGTGATTGAATCTTTGACAAACCTGTATTTATAATACAGAGACTATAGACCTTGAGCCTTTTCTCAGAGCCTGCAGCTATTCTGAATAGTTCTTAAGTTTGCAGTGGCCAATATAGCTGGCCTTACAGTCTCAAATACACATAAGAAGAAGTATTGTATGTTGAAGCATAAGGCTCATACCCGTGCAGCACACCACATTCTAAGACCATCACCACAACAAACTGAGTGTGTAGCTGGTGGGTAGGAGAATGCCTAGTGACTAAGGGCCTGATAATAAGTTTTAATGTGTGGGAACAGGCCGCCACACCACCGCCCCACTCCTACACCGCCAAACTCATCCGCACACCGCTCGCTAGATTACGAGTTAATTTGCGTTCTGGTGGGTGGCGATGTGCCTCCCCAGACGTTCTCTGGATGTGCGCATCTCCCCCAAACCTAAATTTGCCAGCAATTGTACCGTACCTGCAGATGTGCCTGCTTGCGTCTTTGCGTCTTCAGATCCTGCAGCTGTGACCTTTTTTGGGGGCTCTATGCCACTCATGTTGCTCCCTGTGCTCTTTTGACCCTCACCTGGTGGCGGTAGCACCTGTGTAGCTCTCTCAACTTGCGCTACCAAGCTCCTGGCCCTTTCCACCGCATCCCCTTCCGCTAACAGGGCCCCACTGCCCGCATATGGAATCACTGTCCCTGCTTTGGCTAGCCATGGAAGCACTGCTGCTAAACTTGCCACTAAATCAGGCTGACATGGAACCACATTAGGGGTACTGCAGGGGGGTATCACTGGCTGGGACGGAACCTCCTCTAAAATGGGGTCCCCTGGCGCGCTAGACTGCCCTGGGCCCCCGATGCCTGCCGGTGGAGTCACTCCCTCTGGCATCGCCCCCCCGCTGGGACCACAGATACTGGGACTAAAGGCACCGGGAGGGCTGGGACTACAGGCAGTGGGACTGAAGGTCCTGGGAGTGCTGGGACTACGGGTTCAGGGACTACAGGTCCTGGGAGGGCTGGGACTACAGGCCCTGGGATTACCAGTACTGCGGGTACTGGAGAGGCTGGGGTTGGTAACCCTGCAGGGGCCGGGCCCCCATTCCCCTGTTTGGGTTTGGATCTACGGGGTACTGGAGGGAACGCCGCCCTGGGTGCCACCCCGGAACGCCAGGGCCTGTCCCCGTTCCTCCTCCTGCCCATCCACTCTCCTGCGCAGCTCTGCCACTGTCTAGCCCAAGTCGCTCATAGTGCCCATCATTGTAGCCATCCATTCCTCCATCCTAATTGGGGCCTGTCCCCTCTTTACCTTGGGTGCCATTGCTAAAATCCCCTCTGTAAGTAATTCAAATTGGACCCTCAAATCTTAAATGCAGCTGGCTGCCCTACTGGTCTGACTTCAATCCTAGTGCACAATAACCATGGAGCAACCCAGCACAAATTCAGGGATCCTTTAAATCCAACCTAGGGGCAAAACCCTACTGAACCAGTCTGCCCTAGTTCCTGCACTTCCTTTAAACAGCTACACAGCTAGCACAACCCTTTAGCCTGGTCTTGGACAGTGCCTAAACCCTTACCTCCTAAAGCGATCCCCCGGTCGACCCCAAACACCCCCACAGCCAGAGCCACTCCCACAGGCTAATCTAGTGGGTCGGGTGAGTATTCTCTAACCCGTGGCTCCTGACTGTGGCGAAGGTGTAGGTCTACCTGGGGTGCAAGAAAACGACAAATCCTGGCCCTTGATGCAGCTCAGCAAGCTTCCTCGCTCAGTTAGATGCCCCAAGTTGCTCCCGCAGAAATCGCCGATCTCCAGTAACCTGTAGCAACAGTAAAATGAGAGTAAAGAAAAAGGAGGCTTCCTGTCCTCCTCCGGCATGTGGACGGCGAAGTGCTGACTCGGGGGCAGAGCGGCGAATAAGAGACTCTTCCGGTGCTCAGCTGCTCTTTTTAAAGAGCATTCTGGCCCAGAACTGGAAATAACAGGTCCTGGTGAGATCCGGGACCCGTTTTCCTTACGTTGCCCCGGAAGCGCTTTAACCGTTTCCGGGGCACTGCCTGCGCTGACCTATGGGCAAGAGCGGGGGGAGGGGCCGAGCGCGTCACCAAAGCGCTGGCCCCGCCTGGAAGCGTCCCGGGGACCGGCACAACCACCATATTGGCGGCGTGACCGAGTTCCCGGTGGCGCCTTCGGAGCCTCCGTCACAGCACATCTAACCCAACCCCCTTGTTTTGCTTGGAACAGTGGGACGAATGGATGTCTTGCACCACGAAGAGCAGCCAGTACATGGCAATAGCACGTCACATCAGGATAACAAGTCAGCATCCCCCTCCCCCACGAAGTGTCTTTTGTAAAGCCAGACAGATAGACTTATTTACTACTCAAAATATTTGTGTGAACGTTTTCCAGAAGAGGGAGTAATTTGCCAACAAATGAA
Organism: Calotriton arnoldi; assembly: GCA_963921515.1. Classification (NCBI taxonomy): domain Eukaryota; kingdom Metazoa; phylum Chordata; class Amphibia; order Caudata; family Salamandridae; genus Calotriton; species Calotriton arnoldi. The sequence goes on along the minus strand of CAWUFW010010443.1, from coordinate 386,608 downwards.
TGTCAGTTCCCTTCACCCACCAACTTGTTTCCGTCTCCGACGCCACCATTAATGGCACTCCCCTTTCACGGGTTTGTTTGATGTTAACCAAAAACGTGCCCCATAGCATCCGCTATGAAGCCTTAAACTGTGTGCTGGACAAGGTTATTTTAAGCACTGAGGAGCACATCGGACCCATCCCAGTGCCCAGGGTCTAATTGACCACAGTTAAAATGGTGCGTCAAGGCGATTAGGAACTAGGTTTAAAAAACATATACAGTGTTTATTGTTTATTTATACTTGATCTGTCATGTTGTGGAAAGATGAAGAGGTCAATTGTTTTTACAGTTGCTTGTAAATCATGTTTCATGCGCATTAAGACACCAGGTTATTTGTTCTGCCCTGAAATTAGACTTTTACACCCATTAAATCTGACAACAATGTTGCACGCGCGTCGGGCCGGGTCAGACAAAGTTTAATCATTTGCAAAGTGTTATAGCGCTAATAATTCAACAGCCTGCTGTGATGCTAATGAAATTACGTTGTTATGTATAATTTGGAAAATAGTGTGCTGACTGTTGTAATTAAGCACCACTAAATGGAGTTAATGAATCCAGCGCCTTCTGGAAACCAACTCAAGGAAGAACTCAAACGTGGCTGTCTTTGTGAAAGTATTCAGAGGGGTGCATAAAGGATGTGGCCTCTGGGCGTACAAATGTGCATCCGCAATGTCCCCAAGCTCGAAGATTCCCCTTCTGCTCCCGTTCCTTACACTATGTCTTTGCCCCTGCACTGTCTCCCTGCCCGTCCGCCCGCCCGCCCTCTTCACTCTTCCTCTCTCTCCTCCCCTCCCCTCCCCCTTCCTTCTTGAGAGCCCATAAAATGCAGCAGTTTACTTTGTCTGGGTTACTGCAGTGCAATGTATTTTCTTTCCTTATTACGGTGATGTGTGCATGTGATATTGTCATGGTGGTGACTCATGCCTGTGGTGATTATGTTGTAGTGTGACGCGTTTGTGATGACATTTGTGGCAGTATTTTGTATGTGTTATGCTGTGTTCGGCCGTGACTTGTGCATGTAATGATGTACATCTTGGTCACGTGCATTTTAAAGTGTGCGTTTATTTGTAGGTAATGCAGTATGTGGCTCATGAATGTGACATGTATTTGGTGATGTATGTGGCAATAGTGTGTGCATGTGATGACGTACATGGAAGGAGGTAAGAGTCCGCATAGCATTTCTGCTCAGCACTAGTTAGTCTAATCACAAGCATTTAAGGGCACACAGTACTTTATTTGTTAACAAAGGTTTTCCATTCCGGGACTCAATAGTAGTGGTACATTTGTGGTTTCAGTCCCTCGATATCTAGGGCACTATAACCACATACTTCCAATTACCCAATAAGTGTGGACAGGCCTTATGCATTATGCAGCATAATGCAGCACATTTTATGATCGTATTACTCCATTATTTAGTCAAGTGAAAAACTAAAATTAAGGACGCTATATTAAATTTGTTAAAGTTTAAACAGTAACTTTAAATACAGGTAAGGACATCGCCTTAATAATCTCTTTTAAGGTCTCAAAGGCGAGACCTATTAGCTATGCCAATGCTTGTTTCTATTTACATCCAAGATAAAGAATTTTGAAGCACAAATGAATGGCTCATTTAAATGTGGACAAACGAATAATACATTTTTTCTTATTTACCTTTTGTAGGAAAGTAAATATCTTCATTGCATGATTTTATGTTGTTGACATGGTGATTGAATCTTTGACAAACCTGTATTTATAACCTGTATTTATAATACAGAGACTATAGACCTCGAGCCTTTTCTCAGAGCCTGCAGCTATTCTGAATAGTTCTTAAGTTTGCAGTGGCCAATCTAGCTGGCCTTACAGTCTCAAATACACATAAGAAGAAGTATTGTATGTTGAAGCATAAGGCTCATACCCGTGCAGCACACCACATTCTAAGACCATCACCACAACAAGCTGAGTGTGTAGCTGGTGGGTAGGAGAATGCCTAGTGACTAAGGGCCTGATTATAAGTTTTAATGTGTGGGAACAGGCCGCCACACCACCGCCCCACTCCCACACCGCCAAACTCATCCGCACACCGCTCGCTAGATTACGAGTTAATTTGCGTTCTGTTGGGTGGTGTTTTGGCGGACCCACAGCCTTGCCTGTTAGGGAGCACTAAATCACGTTCCTGCATTGCATGGACTGTGAAGTCCATGCTGTGCAGGAACTGGGGCTGCATGCAGACAGGGCAGCACAACATGTGCCTTCCTACATACATCCCCTGGCCTAGAGGCAACAGGGCGCCCTGAAGGGCCTCCATAGTTTCCTCACCCTCACAGTTTTCGTGGCAGGCTAACTGCCATGAAAACTGTGGCTGTGAGGAAACTCATAATATGCCGCAGCGGCACCGCCAGCATATTGCTGGGCCAAACCGCTGCACCACCGCCGAGGGATCACCGATCCGCGGCGGTCCTGTGACGGTGGGTCCCCCACACCAGTAATGCAGCGGTTCCCACCATGCCACAGCGAGTAATCAGCCCCTAGGTGATCTGGATAATACAGATAATACTGCCTGCCATTAATTGGAAGGTTATTACCTGTGCAGTGGTATTTCAAGTAAAGCTATTTCCCCATGAGAGGTGCTAGAAACAGATGTTGATTTGTATGCAAGGAAGATATGCCTTGGGAAGGAAAATTGATTTATGAGCTGCTGGCATGAGAAGATAGAGGCTCAAGCCCTAGAAAACTATAGTGAGGTAGTCATGGAGAACCTTCAGGACAAGTCTAAAAGTACACACAAAAGAAACTGAACCAAATGAAGAGTTCAAACAATAAATGGCACTAAATAGAGGGCAAAAACAAAACGAGCCTCTGAGAACAGAAATTATACGCAAACATAATAATTTACTAACACTGACTGATTGTCATTGGTAAACTTGAGTGGTGTTCTAACTAATTTGACTCTGTTTGCGTACTAACTCTCCAACTAAAGTCCAGTACATGTGCACCTGAGCTTAGGGCAGCTGGTAGAATGTGTGAGCATATTTGGGATCTTTGTATGATTCACACTCATCACACTACGCATTGTTAAAAGGTCCCCATCGGCCGCACAAGCTTGTGCCGCCTTCCCATTACCGAGTCACATAGAGTGTGCTTTCCAGAGGATGTGTGTCTGCTGAAATGTCTCTTCTTGAAGGAGGCATACATCAGAGTGATCTACGCCACATCTGGCAAGGGAAGAGAAAATTCCACTTTTTATTCACTATGGCGAGTGGTTAAATAGATTTTCTGCGGCCTGATGACTACCTCAAATCATTTGTTATATGGGTAAATATTTGATTATGGATGTTGTTTGTTCAATAGACTTGAAGGATGTATGTGTTTCTTGTGGCAATTAATCAACATCTGCATCAGATCCTTAATACAGTTTTATCAGTGTTCTTAATTTCGTGATATCTTAATTTGAACTCTTATCTTTCAGACAGTTAAATTAATTAATGTGATTCTTTGAGCAAGAATGCAGAGGTCTTAGTAAAATACTATGTAGATGCAGTAGTCTGTGTTACCCGACGTGCTTTATTATTCAAATGAATATGTTTTATATTCTCTTTATTACAGGCACACCACCAATACTATCTGCATGTTCACTAAGTATCACTCCTAAGGGCGAACCACATTTCCCAGGAAGCATAGAGGCAGTGGCTACAGGTAGGCTTTCATTGTAGCCAATAATGCTCACCTTGTACCTTCTGCCTTTTTGGGAGGCTCTTGAGCAGTAAGCAGAATGCACTGTTACTTGAGCATGAACCTGGAGAAGAGACACTATCAGTATCCCTTGTAAGTAATGCTTTATAGACAACCTCAGGGACGACAAAATCATTTTCAAATACTTAATGCTTTTACTTGATTCAAAATTCACTTATGCTTCTATATAAGTTCATGTTTCAGCTATTAGTTAAATATAACTAAGGTTCCTCTGAAAGGAACCTTTTCACAACCCAGCTAATCAGAAGATTCCTATAAGGAACAAAGAGAATATCCCCACCGAGGTCAGACCCCACTTCCACGTGGAGCCTCAGACTGGTACAGTTACAGTTAAGGAAATATCCCTTTGAACAGTTTTGCATTTTGAAGCTATTTTGAATTCATGTGTGACTTTCACACCTTCCCGGTGAAAGAGAAAGCAAACAAGTAAAGCTGCACAGTAAATAAAACTACTCCATCCACAACACAGGTCACCTCAACAGGGAAATAAAGAATTCAAAGACAGTGACTATGCACTGGGGCTCTGTGACCTTATTTTTAATGTCACAGTGGTGAGGCACTGCCTTACATCTGGTTGATGTCCAAAAGAGAAAACATAGGAACAATTCTAGACCCAACCACTAGATGGCAAAATAATGCACTGCATGTTAGTCCTCAAAGGTTTCAGGTTCCTTATATTGGTTTGCAGTGTCAAAAGCACATACATAAAACTCAGAATTTTAGAAAATAATGGCATGAATTGCAAGCAAAACATTTTGGAAACAGAGACAGGCAGTCATTGTTTACAATTTGTGCTATATTCAGTTCATGCTTTAACTCAGAGAAGTTATTTAGGCAGTGCAAACGCATAAGGAAAGTTGTTCACCTTTGTGCTAAGCCATTGCAACTGTTCTGAAAAACTGCCTTACGATAAGTTACTATCAATTGTCCAGGCATACAAACCTAGCAACCGCAAGACGCGTAATAACCAAAGCATTCCCTACTGTCTCCATTTACTTTTCATATACCATGCCCCCTCATCAGGAAGGCTCAATCACCTTTAAATACTATGTTTGTCCAACAGCAAGGCTTTGTGAACACATAGACCATCCACCCAAATTAAGGAACTTGACGGTACCCAACAATGTGAAGGCTATTCAGCAGAAGTAACACCTTTGCGTGCTTGGTCCTAAGGCTACTAAGGACTGAACATGCACCAATCGCACATTCATAGAAACCAGATCCTATCACTATGGCTTCTTTAAAAAGAGGCAGTCATTTTAAAGATAGGCTGTTTGTATCAGAATGTATCCCTTTAATAACGGTAGAATTATGTCAACAAAATATTGAGGGACATATTTTCCATAAATAGTGGCTAATGCACCAGTGCTCCTCACCATTATCTTATAATACACATTGTATGCTATAATGTTTCTGATGACATGCTTTTTCAACCACTATGTTTGATGCTTTCATACGGGTAAATATAAAAAAAGAAAAATGTTAGTAAAATGTAAATGGATGTTCAGTGGTACGGAAACCCTGACTTCATGTTCTCTATGACAGAAATGCCATGTTTTCTGTACCAGTATCTCAGATGCCTCAAAACGGATGTGCATGCAATGTTGGTCAGAAAGTAAAAGGCTCCCATGGCAAATCTCTCTTAAGCTTTTTTGCTGTGGTCACTATTATAATCTGTGCAGTTTTTGTTCATTCCATTTGGGGGAATTATGGTGTGCAAAATTCTGGGGATTAGCTTTGCTTTAGCATTATTATGTGAAGTGTAAGCAAAAGTACTTGAAAATACTTGTAATTATGCAAAGCAAGCATTTGTTGCTGTCTTTTAGCATGAATTGCTTCCTCATGTCTACTTTTGATGCGAGGACGCATTTTGGGCTAAAAAGTAGTGCCAAAAAGCAAACACCATGAAAAACAGCCACTCATGCTCTGTCGTTCGTGTTGTTCCACTGACTTCGTAGCAAATGTTTATTGTGAATAGTGCGTAATTACGTGATGCTGCTTGAAAGTGCAATTTTGCGACTTTCATATAATAAGAGTTACAAGAAAATTCCGGAATTATGCCGATTACACTGGCATAAAGCACATTTTGCTCAGGCCTAGTATTTTCCATCCAGTACTGAAGATTTGTTGACAGCAACATATTGCTATTAGTTTGACAATTCTAGCATGATCTGAGCTTGTAAGCACACCTTACATTCCATTTACAACTTGGAGTATGCAAGCAGTCTACTGTGGATTTATTACAATATGTGATTGCTTTAATTTTATAACAAATGTTGATTTATTCTTTAGCATGATGATTGGTTTTTTTCTTCTCTTTGCAGCAGGTGGTTTAACTAGCATATCTGTATGTTCATGGTTTCCTAAACCACAGGAGGAATCCATTTGCCAGAAAAATGTTGAACAGCTTACTTCAGGTATGTGTGAACTGCATGATCTCTCGCCGGCCAAGATTATCTCTGTATTCTCCCTTCCCCTAATTGGAAACACTTTTCACAGTAAGCGTGGTTGAACAAAATTTGATTAGCTGCACATCAAGAGTCAGATTTACGTGGGTGAAATTGAAACACAGCACTGTGGCTCACACCCCAATAAAACCTAGTCTAACAAACCAAAACATCCTGTCTATTGCCACTTTAAGAACCCACAACAAAACACACACTCGGTCTCAAAGTAGAAAAGCAGTGGAAAATATGGTTTTGTTTACTAGATTCTTTATCATAACAGCTAAAGTAACATATTACAAATCAACCATCATGAGAGCATGAAACAAAACAAAGCCCATGGTGTTTAGATTAAGCATACAAAGAACAATTGCATTTCAGTGGCTGGTAGATGGGGCTGTATGATGAATCCTCTGCAAATGAAACTCTAGCATTTGCTGCAGAAATGGCATGGAAACAACATGCAACCTGACAACCTGAGGAGAAGTAGGGGAAAAGTCTCCAATTTGTATCAAATCCTAATTGATGTACTATATTCAATTCCGCCTCTCTATCTGCAAGGGAATACTGTCAAGACTGCCTTAGTCTGACCTACACAGGTGAAGACTGGCCAAGTCTGATGGAGACCTACGGCTGCGCCCCTAGAGAAGCCAGGCTAAAATTAATGTATTTCAACATACTGCATAATTGTACTGGTCCCCATATAGGCTGAAAAGAGCAGAACTGATTACTGAAGACAAATGCTGGAGGTGTAACACTGCAGGGTGTGACCTTACTCATGTTTTATGGTACTGTGTGCAACTCCAGGCAAATTGTACATCAGTTAGTCGCAAACTGAATAAATCCAGTCTTTACTCCACTGTGTAGTTAGCCAAGCTGGCATTGTTGCACAATGCCTCTGACACTGTCGGTGCTGCTTCTCAATGGTGCTTCTCAATGGTGCTGCTGGATGGCGACTGTGCTGGTAGTGGCTAAAATCTGTGTATTTGTTTACACTGGCGCAGACCACTCCGCTCATACTAAATGGACCAGTGAGCTCTTCCAACTAGCCACCTATGGGAAACGTGTATTTAGACTCCACAAATATCAGTGTTTGAACATTTCTGGGGCCCATTTCTGAACACCAATGCACCACAGAATGAGAACCAGCCCCACCCACAGGACTAGACCCTATCCTGAACTTTGAACTGCCCACTTACAATCGGGAATGCTCACTGGTGAGGTTAGAGCCTAATAAATGCTATGTACATACATATACCCTCCCTCCTTTTTGCATATTTCTTATATCCCCCTGAGCCAACTCAGGCATTTCAATGATGACCCCCTCCACCTTCTCTTCTTATCTATCCTATTAACTTGAATGGGCAATGCAAGTGGGATGTTATGGTAGGCTAAGATAGGGTTCAGCATTGCAGTGAGCATTACAATATAATGGATTGGAACATGTTATCTTATGTTAGTACAGCGAGGAACATACGGCTACGTAACATTATCATTGATCCTAGATTATGTGCTATTTTAAAATAAGCAAATTCATAAAGAAATGATACAAAAAACAACATATAACAGTGCTGACAAAATATGAATGTTATGAGGTACAGTTGTGAATTTGGGAGCCCATCGTATAAAAAGCAGAGATTAAATAAGAGTTAAGCCTTCAGACAGCAATCAAAATTGTAGACAAATATTTTACTGCAAAATAAAGGTGAAAACAAATATGTTTGAGAATATTTCTTCTTGTCAGGAATGGGAACAGATTTATTTGCACTCACACTAGAATTCTGTTTGAAACACAAGAAGTATTATTTTTTATTGCACCTAACATTCTCTAACCCAAATTAACTCATAATTTGTATCACTGTAAAACTGTTCTCCCTGCAGATCAACATAGAAGACTTTAAAGTAGGGTGCCCTTCAGTTCTGTATCACACAACATTAGAATCAAACTGTGGATAGAAAGATCCTCATACCATATATACACACACCAATGAAGAACTGTTTGCTGCATACTTTTTATAAGTGGATATACTGTATTGCCGGATATTACTCATTATATGATATTCTTCATTATCCTTTGAAGGAAGACCACCCTGGAATCATGACGTACGTATACTCTACACATTAGAAGTAACATAGTTAATTGGAGTTAGGACGAAGATAACGAGAATTGTTATTAATTGCATGTAGACACACCTTAGTGCCCTCTCTAAGGAGTGGTGGGAGGGTGATAGTTATTAAATGGGCATGTTTTTCTAACTGACAAGTTCTGTATAGATTCAAAATGTTTGTATTTGTATACCTTTAAACTGATCAACATTGCCTGTCTTCCGAATTCATGTGTCATGACACTCAGTTGTAAGGTTCTAGGGTATTTCCAGTAGTTAACCACAGATAGCTTCCATATCAACTTTTTTTAATTCAGTGAGAGTTTAAGTCTTCCTGTATGGCTGCATTTTCACAGCTTGTTGGCTGATCCTATTTGATTTGGTTTCACATTCTATGGAATTAAACCTACATTGCATGTTGTAACACTTTGAGACATGTTTTTATAGCTTGCCAGCCAATTAACATCCCTGACGTAGTAGTAATGATCAAGGCTGAGGAACAATCAGTTTGCAAAAAGGAGCAGAAATCAGAGGAATCTGGAATCCACAGTGTTCAGACTACAGGTGAGTTGATATCTCTTAGATGATGACACATTCCTATTTCATGAAAAGGGCAGGTGGTTTGTTTAGGCTCACAGTTGTAGTTTGGATGACAAGTGACTTGTTGTATCTATCATTTATAACTTTGCCCTTCTCCTATCACTACTCTGCCCCTCTTTTTCTCTTGCCCAGTATAATTTGATCAATAATATTATAGCTCTACATGGGTCACTTCTAAGGGTCTTGGGACCTGATGTAAACTTAAGTGTTAAAGAAAAGTCCTTTGATATTGTGCACACTATGGATGTCAGCTAGCTGATATGTAATTGTTGGCATCCTCCATGACCTGCCTCTATAGATTGGAAATGTGTTTGCCTGTCTACAGAAGCTTTGCTAGTTAGAGTTCTTGATTGGACAGCATTACAAGTGCTTTTCTACTACATTTCAAAGTTCTTGATTAATTTCTTGTCTTGTGTATCTGTAGGAAGCTGGCTCTTTATGTGATCTAATATATTGTGTAAAAAGTCCAGGGGTTCCCTTATGAGTAGACAGGGCTTGCTATGCAGTACCAAAGTGCTCTATAAGGGGGTAGTGTTGTCGAGCAGCCTTAGGTTTAACACAGAGGAGTGAGCCATTTGCAAAATTCACACAATTATCAATAAATGACAACACGGCTCAAGAAGGAGCTCCACACCAATTTATAAAAATAGCAAGTATCTTTATATATCTTTACGCATCAGAGAAAATCATTCAGGTAAGTACATTTTTAAATATAATTTTTTTTCACTTTAAAAAGTGCAATTTTCAAGTATTGCAATGTTATCCTATGGGAGGGAGAAAGAGTTCTGCAAACAGGTCCAGTACAACGACTTACGGGACCAATCTCCAGGAGTTAAGGTGAGTGGTAGGCAAGGTCCAAGGCAGCGGCATGGGGGCGGCCGGGTGCAGGGTGCAAAACACGGTTGGGTACCAAATGTATTTCAATGGAGATCGGTCACTTGAAGGCCAGTTGGGCTTAACCACCTAGGGGGCTCAGGGCTCACAATGCTCGGGGACGTAGGGGTACCCTGGGCCCTCTTCTCAACGGTGCAGAGGTGGCGGGTGCAGAGGTGTCCTTAGGCGTCAGGTTATTTTACCGGGAGCATTCGCAGTAGAGGGGGCCTGCGTGCAGAGGCTGCAGCCGATGTAGCAAAGTCCAGGAGGGGTGAACCCACTGTGGACTCAGACTCTGAAGGGCTGGGGAATCTTGTTGGCATCGGTGCCCCACTTCACCTCGGACGGAGGCGACAGGTGCAGTGGGTGCTTCAGGTGTCGGGTTTGGCGGTTCTGGAGGCCTCAGAGTCTCTTCATTGGATTTCCTGCAGGATGCAGGGAACAGTTCTGTTATTCTATGGGAGGTCTTGGTTCCTGGGTGAAGTGTCGGCAGGTCTCCTAGGCTTTGGGGACTCAGCATCTGCTGAACAAGTCACCTTTTGGTGCAATGGGCAAAGGCAGCAGGCAGACTGGCAGGGTTGGCACCAAGTCAGTTGTTGTATCTTCTGTTCTTGCAGGGATGCGACTCTTCTCATCCGTTTTCATCTTCAGGTCGGCAGGATTTTCCTCTCTGGTGCCAGGGACTCCACTAAATACTGAATTTAGGGGTGTTAAGGGAGTGTACAGTAGTAGCTAATGGGCTACTGACCCTTGGGGTCACTACGCCCCCGATATGACCACTTCCTGTGGAAAGTGGGCATAACCCTGTCCCAGAATTCCTAAGTATGCCATCACCAAGATGGCTACTTCTGAAACGTTGTGTCTGCCTCAGTTTAGCCCACCTTAGGGGTGGTGCTGGCCTGGGGGAGGCCCGCCTATCTGACTAGCTAATTGTCCCACATGTCCAGGTGCCACGGGGGTCTTGGACAAAGGGGGGGGGCGGCTTTCTCTCCTGTGAGCGGAGCCAGATTCGCATTCCAATGGCAGCAGCTTTTTGAAGATTGCCGCCCAAGTAAAGCTAATTAGCGGGTCATCCTGTGGGGCGGGGGGGGTGTGTGTTACACCCTCTTTCTGGACAGGCTTTTGTCCTGGGCCTCCTGAGAGCAAAGGCTCTCACCCTAGGAGGTTAGAACAGCGTTTCAGGTGCCAGGCTAGCAGAGAGCAGTCAGGGAGCACACCAGAGGGTGGTAGGTTTTCAGGGGGCACCTCAGGTGCCTATATTGATAATTCCAACACTGGAATAAGTGTGGGTTTATCAATATATGTTTGATACCAAACATCGCTATCCTCAGTGAAGCCATCATGTAGCTGGGTTAGGGGTGCCTTAGGGCAACACAATTCGTGCTGCAGCCCTTGTGGGCCCCTCCTTCAGTTCCCCATGGTCTATGTACCAGGGTACCATTTACTATGGGCTTAAAGTGGTAGCTAAAGATTTTGCTAATTGGGGAAACAATTGCACAGTTTTGGGAAAAAGTTCTGCCACTGGGGACCTGGTTAGCAGGAACCCAGTGCACGTTCAGTCGAAATCACATAATACACCATGCAAAAGGTGGGGGTGACCATGGCAAAAAGGGGCACTTCCCTACAGTATCCTAACATTGGAAAGCCGTAGAACGATTCCTATTATAATTAAGCTGTGATACACTACACTATCTAACGCTCATCCTCGGTTGTGCAGTTTTTGCTTTCTGCTGTTTAATCTGCTCAAACTATTTCTTGGAGGGTTATGGTTATACTGCTCTTTCCTGTAAAGTGCTCTTTGCTTCTTCCTCCCTCATAATCCTATTTGGATGTGATCCTTTTACTCATTTAAGAACTTTCATCCAGGCTTTATACATGTGAAATTTCTTAGCAAACATTTGTGAGATTCTTTTCACCTTGTTGCATGCCTTTGCTTTTCTAGTCACCTTCTCCATGGAGATGACACTTTCAGGCACATGCAACATCCGAAAATCGGGTCGCAAACGGGCAGATTCGCAGAATCTGCCCCTTTGCGACCTGTATTTTTGCATTTGGGATGCATCATCCCAAATGCAAAAATCGCAATTTAAGGAATCGCACAATTGCGATTACTTAAATTGCGATTGCATTTAAGGAATCACAAATTGAGATTCCTTAAATGCAATGCAACAAAGTTAAAAAATTAGCGATTTCAGCTACTAGGGGCGCAATTTACCATGAAGTTGAACTTCATGGTAAATTGCAAAAACTTTAAAAAATGCACTATAATCCATTTTTTAAAGTTTTAGGTTACACACACACATGCCCTTGGGGCATGTGTGTGCGCAACATGGGTGCACATCATAATTTCAGGGGTGCAACAGGGTGTCATTTTGACACCCTTGAAATTGCATGAGCAATTTGCGAGTACCTACTGGTACTCGCAAATTGCTCATGCAATCTCCAATTCATTCCTATGGGCCTGTAGCCCCATAGGAATGAATGGGACAGCATTCCTTAATTGCGACTCGCAATTTGCGAGTCGCAATTAAGGAATGTTTAGGAATCGCTATTTTTATAGCGAATCCTACATGCATAGGCTTTTGCGATTCCTTAATTGCGATTCCTTAATAATCGCAATTAAGGAATCGCAAAAGCCTACCTTGATGCATGTGCCAGTTTGTGTTTAGACTAATAAAGCGTTTCCCTTTTGTTGTAGTGATTAATTGTACATCTGAAGTTCTGCCCTTTCTATCCTTATTCTACCTTTTTTTGAGTACTGCTGTTTTTCTCTTTTTCTCTCTTTTCATACCATTTTGTACAGGAAAACATGTTGGTCATGACATTTTGTTTTTTAATTTTCATACCTATAAATAATGTCTTGACAAGTCTTTTTATCCTACAGGTAATGGAACTATAAACCCAAACACAAAAGCAGAAGACTTCATATGTTCTATCGAAGCAACTGAGATATTTGACACACCATCAGGATTTGATAATGAGTGGCCACACAGCACTGACAACGGAGAAAGGCAAAATCGTTGTACTGAACATGACCAGAGTCTCAATCAAAGTGAAATTTGCAGCAACCTCCAAATGACCCGTACTGGTGTGCGACCATTTCAGTGTACTGAGTGTACCAAAAGCTTTGCTCAGAAAGCAGGACTTGTGTTCCACCGGAGGACACATTCAGGAGAAAAACCTTACAAATGCAATCAATGTGGAAAAAGCTTCAGTCGAAAGGGGGTTCTTATGATTCACCAGAGAACACATATGGTAGTGAAACCTTACCAATGTACTATGTGCAACAAAAGCTTTGATCATCGTGAAAGTCTCATTTGTCATAAGAATTGGCATTCTAGATTATTGAAACATGAACGTAGAAAAAAAGCACTGGGCTCTTCTAGCCATTCCAATATAGGAACATTTCAGTGTACTGAATGTGAACAGAGTTTCAGTCGTAAAGGCGTTCTTATGAATCATCAGCGGACACATATGGAAGTGAGGCCCTATCAATGTAGTGAATGTAACAAAAGCTTTGCTCAAAAAGCAGTTCTTATAAACCACCTCAGAATTCATTCAGGGGAGAGACCTTATAAATGCAGTCAATGCAGCCAAAGCTTTAGTCGGAAAGGGATACTAGTAAATCACCAGAGAACACATACCGGAGAGAGGCCTTACCAGTGTTCCCTTTGTAACAAACGGTTTGCTCAGAGTGGAAGTCTTCGTACTCATGAGAAATGGCATTCCAGAATTAAAGAGACGGAGACCCCTAAAAGAACAAAAATACAAACCTTTCCATGTACTATGTGTGAGAAAGTATTCAGGCTTAAAGGAGTTCTTATGAATCATCAGAGGACACACATGGAGGTAAAGCCATATCAATGTAATGAATGTGACAAAAGTTTTGCTCAGAAAGGAAGCCTTATTGACCATCAGAGAACACATTCAGGAGAGCGACCATATAAATGTACTCAGTGTGACCAAAGCTTCAGTCGGAAGGGGATTCTAGTATCTCACCAGAGAACTCATACTGGTGAGAGACCCTACCGGTGTGCCCTTTGTAGTAAAAGCTTTGCTCAGAGTGGCGGTCTTAGGAGTCATGAAAGATGGCATTCAAAATGTATAGGTCTTTCTAATGAGCCACTTTGAAACATTTTCATTGTGCTAAATGTGAATAAAGGTTCAGTCACTATGGTGTTAATATTGTTCATCTCAAGATATATCTGTTTTGAATCTGGATCAATGTAATGAGTGTGTTGTCAGCGCTAACACTGAACAGCTTACTATCTACCATGGTACATATTTAGTAAGAAGTCATTACAATGTAATTAACTTGAACAAAGCATCAATCTAAAAAGATGTCTTGTAGCTCAACAAAAAAGTTGTGGGAGAGAGAAGTATGTGATTATCATGTACTAAAAGTGAAATAGTCATCTACTAGAAACTATATTTTATTAGTCACTAGCCAGCACACGAGGAAGATATGGTATTTTATTAAATGTATGCTAAATCATTTTGACTATCAATCAGTTCAAACTTTATCTGAGTGTCCAAAACATACATAAAAGTACACAAAACAATCCAATATATATATATATATTATCTACTGGCGGTCACCAGTAGATAGTTATAGTTACAACCTATTATCCATAGGAAATCCACGACATTCTATTTGAAATAACTCTCTTGCCGGTTGACGTATCTTCGCGAAATTTTCAAACTTTGTGGCCCGCTCCGGTCCGCTCCTACCCTGAAAGTCTCGGGGGATTCGTCAAGCGGGGGCCGAGAAAAAGGGGGTCCCAAAACGCGTTTTCCCCATGCACTTTTCCATAGGAAACTTTAGACACGGCTACAGCCCGAACTGCTGAACGGAATTACACCAAATTTGGCAAAGAGGTAGTTCTTGGTTCAGAAAGAACCCTTTTTGTTAAATGGTGTAAATCCGTTCAGTAGTTGCTGAGAAAATGAAAAGTAAAAGTTAGTGATATCTATGGCCGAGTAGGGTCCGCGTACCCTCAGCGCACCCTGCGCGCACCGTCCCGATCACGAGCTGCATGTTAATTGGCTGTCAGCTGGCTGTCAACATTCCGATTCAGGAAATGTTGGCAGCCATTTTGTCCCTCGGTAGAACCGAGGGACAGAAACAAGTGCGCAAAGCGCACAAAGGGGGCAGGGTAGAAACACCCTGACCCCCTAGGTTTGCTCAGGGGGTCCCACATTTGAAAAATGGTGCTGGAGGGCTCTGAGCCCTCCCGCAGCCCCGGGGACCACCACCTCCCGGGGCTTTTTTAAATTAAAAATAAAACCAGTGTGGGGGCTCCAGCCCCCACATGCCCCGAGGACCACCACCTCCCGGGGCTGTGTACTGAATGGGAGGGGGCCGCGCGGCCCCCTCCTGGAGCCCTTGATGGCCCTGGGGACCACCACCCCCAGGGCCGGCTCCTGCAGTGTCCCGGGGTGCCTACCCCCGGGACATTGTAGTTTGCTATGGCAGGACGGGAGCCTCGCGGCTCCCGTCCTGCCATAACAAACTGCTTTGGATATTGGAAGAGAGAGCAGGAAACCTGCTCTCTCTTCCAATATCCAAAGCGATTGCTTTCCACATGGGGAGCAGCATGTCAGCTGCTCCCCATGTGGAACTAGCAATGCCGGCTCCCAAGGGACGTGGGGAGCCGGCGGGACTGTGGGGGTATTGGGGACCCCCACAGTCCCCAACGGAGAGGAGCCAGCCCGGGGGATGGGGTCCCCGGGGCAAGTAGTGGCCCGGGAGGGGGGCCACGCGGCCCCCTCCCCAAAAAGAGAAAAACATTTTTTTTTTTTAAATGGAAAGGCCGGCCCCGGGGGATGGGGTCCCCGGGGCCTTAAAATGGCCAGAGGAGGGGGCCACGCTGCCCCCTCAAAATAATAAATATAGAGGCCATGCCCCGGGGATGGGGTCCCCGGGGCCTATACAGGCCCAGGGAAGGGGGCCACGCGGCCCCCTTCCCCGTTTTTTTTTTTTTAAATTAAAAAAGGGGTAAGGCCCTGGGGGATGGGGTCCCCAGGGCCCAAAAAGAGAAAAAGGAAGGGGGCCACACAGCCCCCTTCAGGGGACAAAAAAAAAAAACGATCGGGCCCGCAGGCCCCGCCCCTTTCTTCACCACTCTGCAAACGCGCCCCTGGCGTGTTTGCAGAGAAGGAACAAATTCCCCTTGAATACTGGGGGTCCTGGGGGCCAACTAGCCCACCAGGAACCTCCAGTATGCGCCAGGGGCTGCCTTGCAGAGACGTGTAGAGAGGCCACACCCCTTTTACACCTCTCTGCAACGCAGCTCTGTGGCGCTTTTGGAGGTATATGGTGGGCTAGTTGGACTCCGGGGACCCTCAGGATTCAAGGGGACTTAATCCCCCAACTTAAAACGCGCCACGGGGCGCGTTTGCACAGTGGTGAAGGGAGGGGCGGGGCTTCAGGTGACATGTGTGCAAACAGGCCCGTGGCGCGTTTTAAGATGGGGAATTAAATCCCCTTCAATCCTGAGGGTCCTGGGGCCAACTAGCCCAACAGGTACATCCAGAAAGCGCCACAGAGCTGCGTTGCAGAGAGGTGTAAAAGGGGTGTGGCCTCTCTACACGTCTCTGCAACGCAGCCCCCTGGCGCATATTGGAGGTTCCTGGTGGGCTAGTTGGCCCCTAGGGACCCTCAGGATTCAAGGGAACTTAATCCCCCAACTTAAAACGCGCCACGGGGCGCGTTTGCACAGATGTCACCTCAGGCCCCGTCCCCTCCCTTCACCATTGTGCAAATATTCCTCTAAAATCAGCCGAAATACGAATTCCGATTTACTCACCTGTTATAAGGAGAGACCTCAGTGCTGTATCTTTCAGCCCAGTACTGGTCCTGAAAAGTAATTTTAACCGTACTTACCAGTAACTTGAATTTCCTTCCATAGGCTAACATTGACTGGTTTCAATTGGAAATTCTTCTAAGTTTTGATTTTTGAAACATACAAATATTCCTCTAAAATCAGCCAAAATCCAATTCCGATTTACTCACCTGTTATCAGGAGAGACCTCAGTGCTGCATCTTTCAGCCCAGTACTGGTCCTGAAAAGTAATTTTAACCGTACTTACCAGTAACTTGAATTTCCTTCCATAGGCTAACATTGACTGGTTTCACTTGGAAATTCTTCTAAGTGTGGAGTTTTGGAACTTTAAAATATTCCTCTAAAATCAGCCGAAATACGAATTCCGATTTACTCACCTGTTATCAGGAGAGACCTCAGTGCTGCATCTTTCAGCCCAGTACTGATCCTGAAAAGTAATTTTAACCGTACTTACCGGTAACTTGAATTTCCTTCATAGGCTAACATTGACTGGTTTCACTTGGAAATTCTTCTAAGTTTTGATTTTTGAAACATACAAATATTCCTCTAAAATCAGCCGAAATCCGAATTCTGATTTACTCACCTGTTATCAGGAGAGACCTCAGTGCTGCATCTTTCAGCCCAGTACTGGTCCTGAAAAGTAATTTTAACCGTACTTACCAGTAACTTGAATTTCCTTCCATAGGCTAACATTGACTGGTTTCAATTGGAAATTCTTCTAAGTTTTGATTTTTGAAACATACAAATATTCCTCTAAAATCAGCCAAAATCCGAATTCCGATTTACTCACCTGTTATCAGGAGAGACCTCAGTGATGCATCTTTCAGCCCAGTACTGGTCCTGAAAAGTAATTTTAACCGTACTTACCAGTAACTTGAATTTCCTTCCATAGGCTAACATTGACTGGTTTCACTTGGAAATTCTTCTAAGTGTGGAGTTTTGGAACTTTAAAATATTCCTCTAAAATCAGCCGAAATACGAATTCCGATTTACTCACCTGTTATCAGGAGAGACCTCAGTGCTGCATGTTTCAGCCCAGTACTGGTCCTGAAAAGTAATTTTAACCGTACTTACCAGTAACTTATATTTTCTTCCATAGGAATCCTTTGTCTGGTTTTCAGCAGAAAAGTTTCAAAGTGTCGATTTTCACAAACTACAAATATTCCAAAAAATCGCCTGTATGACTTAAACGCATTCTTTCAACTGTTTACAGGAGATGCACCAGTGCTGGATCCAGGATCCAACACTGAGTAACAAAAAGTAACGATAACAGTTTTTACCTCCTAAGTGAATTTCCTTCCATAGGATAACATTGGTCATTCTATGAGAAAAAGTTTCTAAGTGTCAACTTTTAAAGTACAATAATATTCCTTAAAAATCACGACTGTAACCAAAACGCTTTTACTCAACTGTTTACAGGAGATGTCCCAGGACTGAATCTAGGATCCAGTCCTGTGGTTAGAAAAGTAATCCATAAAGTAACTAATTGCATTTAACTAGAAATTCACATTGAGCTGAATGTTGCATTGTGTTTGAAAATGTGTTGCCCATTGCAACAACTGTAACTACTGTACTTAAGTCTATTGCCTATGTGCAAAGTATTTAAACTAAAGTAATTCATTCTGAGAAAGTATTTTTGTAATGTATAATATAATTACAATTTAATTTAAAAAATAAAATATGTAAAAAAAAATGTTTTCTAAAAAATTTCGAAATCAGTATGAAAAAAATGTATATAACAATTAATACATTTAAAAATTGTCATTTACAAAACCTTTGAAATTCACTGAAAAAACCGTAGGTTTCAGACATGTTATAGTTACAAATTAGCATTTAAAAACCTTTGAAATTCACTGAAAAAACCATAGGTTTTAGGGACGTTATAGTTACAAATTAGCATTTAAAAAACCTTTGAAATTCACTGAAAAAACCATAGGTTTTAGGGACAGTTATAGTTAGTTGGACATTGCACTCGTACAAAACCCGTGAAATTCCCCGTTATAGTTAGTTCAGCTAACTATAACTCGCGCCCTCGCAATGCACTGCTGATGACGTCACATATTACATCACTCATGACATGGTCAGTGACATCACTCATGACATCACTGATGACATCTCAAATGACATCACTGATGACATCATCCACGTGATAATCTGATGCAGCTCTTCACACCCTAATATAACCTTTGATACACCCAATCTAAATTACAGACTGCCATTCGCAAAACCATAGACACTCCAACACCAATAACTACATACCCACTCACTGATTCTTATGTCTACACACACACATCCACTCACTCACCCGTACAGTCACTCATACTTATGGTCACTCAATACAGGACTATCATATGCACTCTTACTCCTATATAGACACTCAAACACCGCCACTCATCCATAGAGGTACTCACACACCTAGTCAGTCATGCAAATAATTAAACACACTGCCATTTACTCACCTATACAGTTATACACACACCAGCTCACTTAATCATACAAATACTAGCACATTGTTACGCTCTTATACAATCACTGATACAAGCACACACTCATCCATACAGCCACTATCACAATCACTCACTCTCGCTATTAGCTATTTATATACTCCAACACTCATATATACTGCCTTTCACATATGTAGTTACTCACACATGTACCACTGGGACATACATTCACTCACTAACACACTCTTACACACACTTACCCACCCATACAGTCTATCACAGATGCACTCTTGAAACCATCCACCCAGTGAATCACCCACTCACACATCTATGCACAGTCGCACACACCCCATCCACACAAACACTCAGGCACCCATACAGATACTCAGACAACAAATCAATAACTCTTATAGACACTCATGTAGCTATTCACAAACCCATGCAGCCACTTACACAGCAACAGACAGATACAGACATTCACCCAGTTTAGTCACTAACCCATGCATTCAGTAAGATACGTTTAATCACTCACTTATAGAATTAGTCACGCACCTACTAAATCATCCATACAGACACTTATACACCCACTCATTCTTCAATACGCCTTTCCCTATATATATAAAAAATATTTAAACTTTACAGAAACACACAGTCACTGGATGATGTCATCAGTGATGTCATTTGAGATGTCATCAGTGATGTCATCAGTGATGTCACTGACCATGTCATGAGTGATGTAATATGTGACGTCATCAGCAGTGCATTATGGGGCGCGAGTTATAGTTAGCTGAACTAACTATAACGGGGGAATTTCACGGGTTTTGTACGAGTGCAATGTCCAACTAACTATAACTGTCCCTAAAACCTATGGTTTTTTCAGTGAATTTCAAAGGTTTTTAAATGCTAATTTGTAACTATAACGTCCCTAAAACCTATGGTTTTTTCAGTGAATATATATATATATATATATATATATATATATATATATATATATATAAAGCAAACTACTGTTCAAAATGTTCAAAATCATTAATTACAAAAGCATAGTGTTCCTAGAATGTACAGTCAATTTGAGGAAAGACCCCACACAAAGATAAACTTCCTCATCACTAAGTAAATCTAAGAATGATAGTTATTATACACTGTGTAAAACTGTTTCCTTAGCACAGGGATGTTTTTTTTTGCTATAGATAGTATTAAATTAGCAAAAAAGGTAAAATGCTATAAAGGCAGTTCCCATCTCATGGGCAATTATAAGCAGATGAATGAATCGTGATGGTGCCTCAATGGGAAACATGGCATATATTTAACAATTCCACCCTAAACCTAAACAGTAACGACCCCTGCACCGGCCATGGGCCACGGATAAATAAAGCTTTAGACCAAAACAAGTTTTTTAGTGGGTATAGGTCTTTACAATCAGTTTTTTATACTCTACTTCCTCCTGAGAACAGGACAGAACTTCCAAAAGCTAAGATTTGTCTGGTTTTTATCTTCTTCATGAGCAGAGGATGGCTGATTGAACAAGAAAGGATGCCCCAACATTACAAACATATCAGGGACATATCCGATCCACAGTATACTGAGTCCTTTGTCACAGGAGAGGCAGTCTTTAATGATGTGCTGGTTCATACTGGCAACAGGTTTAAGCCAAAGCGATAGCCACAGTAAAATAGACCCTAGTTTTATGCAATCTTTTAAATGAGGGAGTCCCAATTCCTCATGGTATACATAGTGTGAGGTCAATGGGGTAGACATCTACAAAAGCGCTTCTCCTCAATATGGATGGCAGAGCAATTTGTGTCCCCCCCCAAATACCTGTTCTGTGTATGGCAGTAGGAGCACATGGGTCGGTATAGATTGGAATTGCGAGTGTTATTAAATTACCACCCAAAGACCCAAGCAAATTAAAGAATTCTCCCATGGATCAAGAGAACTTCGGACTGCAGGTAAGAATGTTAATGTTTAAAGGACCAGAGGAATCAAAATGATGCCATTAACTCTTTAAAATCATCTAGTACTAAATGCCAGTGTGGGGAGGCTACGCCGTTTGGAGCTGCATGCCATAATATGTGATTTTAAGTAGTTGGTATCTAAGGGCCACATGTACGAACATTTCCTTTTGCGACTCGCAATTTGTGAATTTTAGCGCCTCACAATTTGTGAGTCGCCAAAAGGAAATGTACTAATGTGTCTCAGACACATTTTGCGATTCCCAGTGGGGTCGCAAATGACCTGCCTCATCAATATTTATTAGGCAGGTCACAATTTGCAACCCATTGGGAATGGGCAACACCACAGGGATTGTGGCCTGCTGGGGACAGCAGACCCCCATGTTTGTGTTTGCCATTTAAATAAAGCAACATTTTTTTTAAATACAGCTTTTTTTCCTTAAAGGAAAACAGCATGCGTTTGAAAAAGAAAAATGAAATGTTTCATTTTTAGGTGGAGCCTAGAGTCAGCGTACAAGCGCTGCTCTAGGGAAGATCTGTGGTAGTTCACTACGTGAGGGAAGCCCCGCCCATTTTTTCATTGGCTTGTGTCTTTGTCCTTCGTAAATGCTGTCTTCTGATTGATTATGAGGCTTGTTAGTCCCTCCTTATTATGGCCATGTCGTCATTTGTACCCTCCCATGGCTACTGGCCCCTTTACTTCGAGTGTTACACGGTACAGCAGGTGTTATTTAGACTGTGAGCACTATTTTTTTCCGTGTCTTCTCACCCCGCCCGCACTTGCGTTGTCTGTGCCTTCTTGCCCCCATCTCCCCCCTCCCCCCGCCCGCACTCCTGTTGTCCATGCCTTCTCGCCCCCTTCTCTCCCCTCCCGCCCTTCCACTGTCCGTGCTTTCTCCCCTCTCCCGTTGTCCGTGATGCAATGCAATAGGTCTCGAGTAAATGCGAGTCCTATTGCATTGCAAATGCTTGTTTATTTTTGTGTTGCTGCTAGCGCCTACTGCAGCCTAGTGTTGCTGTCTGCTGTGCTCCCCCTCATTAAGGGACGTGCTGCTGTAATTTTCAGTGACACATATGGTGCGCAGTGCTAAGGAACTGTAAACAACTCAATAAGCCTTACGCTGTCCTCGCGCAGGCGTGATCATAGCAGCCGCGCCTGGGCCTCCAGGCGCACTGCTTTCACCAATTACTGATGAGGTCTTGGCCGAGGGCAGGAGCGCCTATCTGTGTGTGGCCTGCCGGCTGCAGGCCACGGAGACGGTATCTGCTTTCACCCCACGCGAACAACATTGACAACGGTGAGCCCAACTCTTCAATCTCACCCGAAAGTGATATATGCAGGTCCGAGGGAGGGGCGGTTACCCCCGGGTTCCGTCACACTCTCCCCTGCCCAGTGGGAGAGTGAAGTGTGACAGAGTGGCAAGAAGAGCGTATCCTATGCTCAGGGAGGTAGAGCGCGTGACACTGGCTCTCTCGGCTGTCTGTGCAGGGGACAGCTTGTATTGTGCTTTTGTGGTTATGACCTGTTCTTTGCTTCTGTCACCAGAGACGCCGCCACTAGACGAGCTTCACGGCAGGAAGTGAAACTTGAGTACTGAGAAATGTTCCCTGTAGGCAGCGAGCGGCTTGGCATTTATTCCGCATCTGCCCTGTCACGGGGGGTGGGGGTGTCTGTCAGCAGCGCCATGAGACACCGGCTCTCCTGGATGGAGTCTCAGTTTGAGGCCCGGCTCAAATATTAAGCCTATTTTAGTCAGAAGAGGGCTGCTACACTGCTCTGGCCCTCAGAAATATTTATTTTTAAAGAACCGGTAATGTTCCTGTCCGTGGTCAAATATAGACTCATAGTCATTTGTTTTCTCCAGTCAGATGAACGTAGCCTCGAAAGCACCAATGCTAAAAGCAGCCTGGGACACCCATAAAAGGTTGAGTGATTTTGCCAACGGCGATGGCTGTCTACAGTACATAACTGATCACAGTGCCAGCGTGCCATGGAAATGGCGATAAAGTAACGCATGAAAGTTTGCTTCACCAGAGTAGTTCACGCTTGAGCTCGGTAACACTTGATATTGCCAGGTGCATCTGCGAGTTTTGAATTCTAAAGAGTCATTGTTCGGTTGGATAGGACCAGGGCCACTGGAATTATGCGATTCTGCGGCCGCTGCTTTTTTTCTGCATAATTATGGATTTGCTGCATATGCTCAGGATCCATCACGATCTGTTGCATAATCTGCAGATTTAAACCAAAAGAAATTTTGTTTCTAGCTCAAATGGATCAAAAGTACCTAAAAAGGTGTAGACTTGCTTTTGCATGCAGTGGACGGCTTTTTGCAAAGGTTACCTGATCATCTTTTAGTTGCTTATTTTTGTATTTAGCTGTTAAACTGGTACTAATGAAGTGACAATTTTGCCCAGACAGCATTAACATATGCAAAAAAAAAACAGAAGTAATATCAAAATATGTGCCACATTATGTCGCATAATTTGCCTTTTTGTGTGGCATAATTTAGTCAACCCTGCCGCATAATTTGGTGTTGCTCTGCTACATAATTCCAGTGGCCCTGGATATGACTCTTTAGTTGATGTCAGGGTGGCAAGTTCCATGATTACTTCAAAAGCAAAGAAATAGAAAAAGAAATGCATTTTTTTTTCTATTTCTTTTCTTTTGTAGCAATCGCGGCACCCGCGCTTTAGCTTAAGATGTTCAAAGCCTAAGCGCGGGTGCCGCCATTGTAACAAAAGTAAACAAATAGAAAAAAGTGTGCAGCTGCCATTTTTCTTTTCTATTTGCTTTTGTTACAATCGCGGCACATGCGCTTTAGCTATAAACATCGTAAGCTAAAGCGCAGGTGCCGCGATTGCTTGAAAAGTAAAGAAATAGAAAAAAAAATCTATTTCTTTACTTTTTAAGCACCCGCGTCACCCGTGCTTTAGCTTACGATGTTTGCAGCTGATGCCACAAAGGTCTTGCATTTGCAAGACTTCGAGGTGTTACCATTATTAAATGACAATGCCTTTTATTTATGTGTTTTGAAAACCTGCAAGCGGTACGCACCGCTTGCAGGTTTTCAAAACACATAAATAAAAGGCATTGTCATTTGCAATGCCAATACCTCAAAGTCTCGCAAATGCAAGACCTATTGCATTGCAAAACACATGGCCGGTAATTGTAGGTATGTTACTTTTGTGCGTCCTAAACTTGTTACAATAAAGAATGAAAAAAATGTTCTCCCCCACGTCGCTTGAGTTGTTAGTCCGTTTTCTAGTTCTATGAGCGTCGGATGTTCCGGCTGCCGCTGCTCAGCAACCAATACACAGAGAGAGTGGGTTTGGCAGAGGGTGTGCTGCTGCATCTGTGCCTTGAGCGTTCCATTGTGCGCCATCGCTGGGATAGGCTGTGACCTTTCAGAGCCCCTCGCGCATGAATGCGTCCTGAAGTTGTAAAATGCAACACTAGGTTAGGGGAATGCCCTAACCATGGACAAGTACAACCGGGTGGCCAAAATAGGGGAAGGCTCCTTCGGCACTGCTATCCTAGTGACCTCGAGGGAGGACGTGCGTCACTATGTCATCAAAGAGATGAAGCATCGCTCGGGTGAGTGCTGTCCAGTACTACTTGTGCATGTTCTATAGCTTCAGGACTGCTTCGACTACACCCTGCACTGAAACTACATGTGCGCCAAGCATTGCTTTAAGAAACCAACTATTGCCATACTGCACCTAGCACAGTGCCCTCTGCGTTCACTTTGCACTATTAGTTCTGCCGTACTGCACTTGGCGTTGCCTCGCTGTCCTCAGTGCAGCTCTTCCTTCACAGGTGCACTGTTCCGTACTTGGCACTAAATCATCCAGTTTTCCACTCTGAATAGCCTTCATATGTTCACAGCATTGCCCCTATTGCACAACATCGTTTAACCCAGTTCTGTCCGTAACACGCCCAACCCAAGCTCAGGTCAAGGATGGAAATGTATTGGAATAGTGAAATTCTTATTTTATAGAGCTGTCCATTTCGAGATCTGTGGTAACGTATGTCAATCCACTGTTATTATGTTAACACCCGAGACAGGCTGCTCAGGAAACACTGAATTAGAAGGTGTCTGAGTAAAATGTGAAGAGACGTAGTATAATGTAAAACTCACAATAAGAACATAACAAGCATTTCCAATGCAATAGGTCTCGCATTTACGCGAGTTTGAGCTATTGCTATTGTAAATGACAATGCCTTTTATTTATGTTTTGGTTTTTAAAACATAAATAAAAGGCATTGTTATTTACAATGCTAATAGCTTAAACTCTCACAAATGCGAGACCTATTGCATTGCAAATGCTTGTTTAAGAGTAGGCAGTAGTCCGTGGGACCACAGCCTGCTCTTAAAAAACATGTTCGAGGCATATAAGCTGCAGATCGTATACTTTTGCATAGATCGCAATCTGGTGCTGGGCTCGGATGTTTGCACTTTGTTTTTGTCTTGGAAGAAGTCTTTGTAGTCACGAGGTAGATGACTCCTCCCTAGGACGATAGTGCGCATGTGCATCGACTCCATCCTTAGATTGTTTTTTTCTCCCATCGGGTTCGGATGTACATTGCTGCGCTCCGGGTCGATATCGGTTTCCAATCCCCCTTCGACGCGTAATCCACTCCACTCGACGGTATTGTCTCGATCGCGTTTCCCTTTCGACGTGCATCTTTAAAAACAAACCTCTTGATCTCCATCTTCGACGCGGGCCGTTAGGCCTCTCCGCGCCCACCACGCCTGCAGTCAATGGAAAGGACTCCTTTCAAAAAATGCCCTGGGTGTGGTGCTAAGTTCCCACACACAGACTTGCACCAGGTTTGCAATCTCTGCCTCTCCCCGGAGCACGAAGAGAAGAACTTCCAGGCCTGTGCATCGTTCAGGTCGAAGAAAACCATCCGTGATCGTCGGGCTCGACGTCACGAGATGTCTCGCAGAAGCAGCTCCATTCCGGACATCTTCGGAGCAGACCACACTCTCCAACCGGAACATTCGGGTGATGAGGGAGATATCTCCGTCTCCGAGGCCGACGACTCCAACGCCGAAGAAGAGACAGTCACCCCGGCTCAGCGGTCCGTGAGTACCGAAACCCCTTTCCCGAAAACCAAACCGAAGGCCCCGGTAACACCCTTGCCCTCCGGCTCGGGTCAACACCGGCAACATGTTTCAAATGCCCCGCCCTCGGGCCCGGCCATGATACCTAAACATAATCCTTCCGACTCGGGCTCGAGTCAACCCCTTGCCGGCGCCGGAAAATCCGCCTCGGCACCGAAGCAACAAGGCAAAGACTCTTCCTCGACGCCTAAAACACCCTCAACGCCGAAGCCCTCGGTGTTGAAGCATAGCGAGGACAAACGTTCGGAACCGAAAAAATCTTCGGAGCCGAAAAAGGCTTCGGACTCCCAAAAATCGTCGGAGCCCAAAAAAGCTTCGGAACCCCAAAAAACTAAAGAGTCTAAAACCCCACCGAAAGCCTCACAAACTCCATCCAAAGAAGGTTCGGACCCAAAGACTCAGTCAAAATCTTCGGCACCGAACAAAGATACTTTGCCCACGCAACCTACACCTGAACTTCCAGATCCAAAACAAAAAACTTTGTTTATTGATCCAAACACGGGCAAACTAGTTGCCAAGCCTCCACAAAAGAGGAAACTGGACACTACAGAGGAACTTGCAATACCTCTGAAAAAACAGGACATGGGCACTAACACCTCCCCACCTCCTTCTCCTCCTCCAGTTAATCCACTTCTGTTATTTCTCCACCACAGTCCCCACAACCTCAAACATCAGATACTGATGACGACACTGGTGGGGATATAGATCCACAGGGGGATGATGATGACTCACATACCATCCCACAGGACGTAGACCCCTGGGGTGACTACAATACAGATCCCGACCTACATAATGACCCGGATCTCTATCCATCTAAACCGTCACCACCAGATGACAACACTGGGTTTGCGCAATTAATCAACAGGGCTGCTCAATACCACGGGGTCCCATGGCACTCCGACCCCTTAGATGAGGATTTTTTGCTAGAAACATTCGCACCCTCACAAAAATCAACATCCACCCTACCAATGTTAAAAGGCTTGCTGAAACATGCCCCAGAAGTTTTTAAGGACCCAGTCAGAGCCAGGGTTCTCAACCCCAGGGTGAATAAAAAATACAAAGCAGCTCCCAATGACCCAATATATATTAAAGGTCAGATTCCATTGGATTCACTGGTAGTAACTAATGCACGCAAGAGGGCAAACTCACAGGGTACAGGAGACACCCCCCCTCCTGATAAGGAATCCAAATTAATCGACGCATCCGGAAAACGTATTGCGTCGCAGGCTGCAAACCATTGGCGTATCGCCAATGCCCAAGCTTTATTGGCCAGGTACGATAGGGCTCACTATGACGAGCTTGAAAAGCTCATGGAACACCTCCCTGACCAATATAAACAAAAAGCCAACAACCTTATCCAAGAAGGCAAGTTGATTACAAACACCTCAATAAAATGTGCCTTCGATGCGGCCGATACCGTATCTCGTGCAATGAACACTAGCGTGTTGTTGCGCAGACACGCTTTGCTCCGAATTTCCGGTTTCAAGCAGGAGGTTCAAACGGCTATTTTAAATCAACCATTTGATCAGGAACAACTTTTCGGACCTGCAGTCGACACATCCTTTGAAAAAATGAAAAAGGATACCAAGACTGCCAAGTCTATGGGGGCCTTACAGTTCCCTTCCCCTAGAGGCTCCTTTCGCCGCTCCTTCTACAGAGCCAGGTCCAAAACCATGGGTTCAGTACATCCCACTTCTTCATACAAAAGCCCCACTCAAACACCCTCCAAAGGATACTTTCGCGGAGGCTACAGAGGCAACAACAATAAGGGAAGAGGTCGTGGCAACAATAGCTGCACCTCCCCTACCACTAAACAGTGACTTTCCTGCACTTCCCCACGATCATCCCACTCCTGTCGGGGGACGTCTCTTACAGTTCCTACCTACCTGGAATTCCATCACAACAGACAAGTGGGAAAGACAAATTATCCAGTATGGTTATTGCCTGGAACTCACTTCTACCCCCCCAAACATTCCTCCCAGACAGCGTCTCATGTCTTCGGAACATCTAACACTTCTCAAACGAGGTTCTCTCTCTTTTAACAAAACATGCAATAGAACCAGTCCCCGTACCTCATCAAGGCACAGGGGTTTACTCCCTCTATTTCCTAATTCTACAAAAGGACGGCTCTCTCAGGCCCATACTGGACCTCAGACCGCTAAACCTATACATTCAGTCAGACCACTTCCACATGGTCACTCTCCAACATGTGCTCCCACTACTTCAGCAGGGCGACTTTCTCTCCACTCTGGATCTAAAGGACACCTACTTCCATATTCCCATTCATCCCGCTCACAGGAAATACCTCAGGTTTGTGGTAGATGGTCAACACTACCAATTCAAAGCCCTCCCATTCCGGGTGACTACAGCACCCAGAGTCTTCACCAAGTGCCTTGCAGTAGTTGCAGCCCACTTAAGGAGGCAGCACATTCATGTCTTCCCTTACCTGGATGACTGGCTCATAAAAGCCAAATCATACAGCAGTTGTGTGCAACACACACACAAGACAATTCAACTGCTTCACAACTTGGGATTCACAGTAAATCTCGCCAAATCCCATCTCCAACCGTCCAGCATACAACAATACCTAGGGGCTACAATAGACACTTCAATAGCTCTAGCATATCCCAATCCAGTCAGGATAAGCGCCATACAGACTCTAATCCAAAAATTCCAACCTCAACACCCACTACCAGCTCGAGTGTTCATGCAGCTCATCGGGATGATGGCCTCTTGCATTCTTCTCGTCCCTTATGCAAGACTCCAGATGCGTCCCTTACAAGAATGTTTGGCACGTCAGTGGAACCAGGCTCAAGTACAGCTGACAGATCTGGTGTTGGTGGACGACCACACCCATCGCTCTCTGCAGTGGTGGAATACACAAAACCTTTCCAAAGGGCGGCTGTTTGTCGACCCGGTTCCACAGACAGTGCTAACAGCAGACACATCGCTCACCGGCTGGGGAGCTCATCTTCAAACCCATACCATTCAGGGCATATGGACCCCCAAACAAACACAATTCCACATAAACTACCTGGAATTGTTAGCAATCTTCCTGTTTGCGACTGGCTTAGCACCTACTTGAAATAGGCAGTAAACTGCAATTTTTTTGCAACCACATTCCGGTCAGCCACGGCCCGTGCAGGTAAGAGCGGTGGGGCTGGGTGGGGGATTTCAGGTAAAATTAATTATTTATTCAATTTTCCCTCGCCATCATCCGTCGCAATCCCCCCCCCCCGGCCCCCCCGCACCACTGCTCAGGCCGCAGCTGATTCCGGTCGCAGAACAATCGTACATCCCCCCTGCGACTCACTTTTGGGAAGGGGCGCCCTTGGCACGCCTCTTCCTAATACCAACTCGCGAAATAGGGTTGATATATGCTACAGCTCTTTTTAGTGGTCGCAAACTGCCCGAATATCCATTTACATCCGCTAAAAATTATCGTACATGTGGCCCTCACTCATAATCTGCCATAAACTCAACAATGAAGCTGATAAGTGACATAAAGCCTTGGGCATGTGGGCGTCAGGACCTCCTCATGAGCTTGTAACACTGCAGGGATCGGCGTGTTATGTATTTTATGGGACATCTAGTCATCTGGTAACTAAAAAAATGACTCCTTTCGTTTATGTACAAAATAAAAAAGGGCAAGCATGCATCCCTGCCAGACACCCCATGATAGAGCAAAGGATTCAATTAGCTCACCACTCCACTTGCACCATATCTCACCCTAGCTGTCAATGCATACAAAAAGTCCACAAATGCCTCCTCCAGACATAATTCGAGCAAAATCAGCCACAGCTTTGTACAATTTATGCAGTCAAAAACTGCTGACATGCCCATGAACGAAAGCTCCAGCGAGCAGTGCTTGGCAATGTTATATTTGCCTATTATACAGTTAAGATTTAGGCACTGCTCCACTGTGCCCAACTGAACCCATATTGATAGGAGGTAAGAATATTGTCGTTAACAGCCCAGTCACTAAGTTAACTAGTTTTATGTGATTAGTATTTGTGGAATAAACACAACATTTATAGGGCCTATTTAGTCTGGACGCCCTTTTGCATAAGTTTGGAATTTCTCAATTTCTGGAGTCATGAATTCCTTATGTCACTCCCTTTGGTCAATGTTGATCGGTCTATTATGCAGGCCAATCACTTTTTTTCCTGTGGGCGAAATAAGATGTGCCTAAGCTTAGAAAGATTCTACGAGGCAATTCATTGGCACAGTATATGACTGGTGGTGTGGAGTGCGTACAACAATTGTGGTTGAAGCCTAGTACCCCTGTTAAAATTGGTACATTTTATTTATTTTCTTTAAACATTTATATAGCATAGGCCTAGCCACATGTGCAACAGAGCACTTCACATGTAACAAGTAATGTATGAAGGGACAGAAGAGCAGAATTATTGTGAGCAGTAGGTGGGGTGCTAGTGGTTTAGACTAGAGAGTCACATTTATTTAGCTAATCTTTCACATAGACACTTCAAATGTTTCCTAAATGATAGCGGGTTATAATAATTATAGAAATGTAATCTAATCCTGAAACACATTTCATTGCTAGTGCTGTGTTGTGTGCAGCAAGTCTGACTAATGTGATATTATACGTTTGTGAGTGCATTTTGTGCTTTTTACACTGAATCACATTGCCAGCTATATGGGTGTCATAGGATATGACTAAAATATTTTGTTGATTTTGTCAAAGAAAATATCTCTCAAACCTACTTGTAGTCTTAGGAGTAATTTACCACTGCTAACCAGTGCTAATGTGCATGTGTTCTCTCCTCTAAACATGTTAACATTGGCTCATACCAAATTGGCATATTTAATGTACTTATAAGTCCCTAGTAAAGTGCACTACATGTGCCCAGGGCTTGTAAAAAAATGCTACTAGTCGGCCTGCAGCATTGATTGTGCCACCCACTTAAGTATAAGCCATTGCAGAGCCTGTGTGTTCAGTTAGTTGACATGGCAAGTTGAACCTCTTGCCAAGCCCAAACCTTCCTTTTCAGTACATATACTTTACCCCTATGGTAGGCCCTGGTCAGCCCAGAGGGCAGGGTGCAATGTATTTAGAAAGTAGGACATGTACTTTTAAGTTTTACATGTCCTGGTAGTGAAAAACTCTTTACTTCGTTTTCCCTCCTGCAAGGCCTATCTTTCCCATAGGATGACATTAGGCATACATTTTTTACATTTTAAAGTGTAATTTCCAATTGGGAAGAGATCAGACCCTCAAGTCTGGTGTCTCTGGAATCACAATTTAAAATCACAACTTATGGTGAATTCTGTTGCTTGTCTCTGTTCAGTTTGGGTTGGATGACAGCTGAGCTTTGTGTATTCCTTCTAGACAGCCACACACAAAGGGAGCTTAGGAGTGGCTTAATGGGTCTTCCTGGGAGGATAGGAGGGTGGAGCTGGGCACAGCTTCACACTTACACATGAATAGGTTCTGTCCTGTACATACACAAAGGGCTGCATATCCCCCTGTTGTGAGTCTGGAGCCAGTGCAGGAAGGGCAGGGACTCTGTTCACTTCGAAGCCATGTCTTTGAAGTCTCTCCACTTCAAAGGCACAACTGGGTATAAGTACTGGACCTAAGACACCACCACTTCAGTACACCTCTGGACCTGTGGAAACTCTGCCAGTAAGAAGACTGCTATGCTGGAAGGACTGTCACTCTGCTGGACTGCCACCCTGAAGGAGCTTTTGCCTTGCTGTACTGATCTGCTGCCTTCTGCCTTTTTGCCTGGAGAGGAAGAACTGGACCTGGAATCCATCTTCAGCCCAGGGCCTCAGAGAGACTCAAATGGCTAGCCTCTGGTCTCCTGATCTGAGCCTCATGGTCATAACTGTACCCCACAGCTTCTGGACCCATATTCTGTATATTACTGGCCCGTAAGAGGTACCTCTCAGGTCACTGGGCCCTTGGGTGGTTCTGCAGCTCTTTAAATCAAGCTTTTGGGCTCTTCACAAACATGAATGAGCCCATTAGCTCAAGATCCGCATTGCTCGCTCAAAGGATCAGCGCAAACAGGCGCAAGTTTGTCTCGCTCAGCAAATATTGTCGCTCATGGCTGTGAGGCTCCAGCCCGTCTGTCCGTGACACTCATCATCTCTTCCCTACCTAGGACCCCCACCAGCAATGTTCTCCTTGCTCCCGGCAAACATTTCCCCTGAGAACGGGGACTCATGGCCCAATTCTTGAAAAGGTAAAACTTCAGCGGGACTTATCTGAGGCTGTATCTAACCTGCGCTCCATTCAATCTATCAATCAATCAGGGAATTGTGAAGCGCGCTACTCTCCTGTGAGGGTTCAAGGCGCTGGGGGTGGGGGGGTGCCGCTCAGAGTCAGCTGAAAAGCCAGGTCTTGATGCTCTAAATGAAGGTGTGCAGAGTAGGGGAGCGTTTGATGTTGACCGGGAGCACGTTCCAGGCCGTAGCCACGACGTAGGAGAAGGCTCTTCCACCCGCTCTGGTTCTGCGGAAGCGGGTGTTTCTGCTAGGGCGAGGTCGGCGGAGCGGAGGTTTCTTTTGGGTACGTGGAAGGCGACTCTTTCGTTGAGGTATTTGGGTCCGGTGTTGTGGAGAGATTTGTAGGCGTGGGTGAGTAGCTTAAAGATCACTCTCTTCTTGACGGGGAGCCAGTGGAGGTCTCGCAGGTGTTGGGTGATGTGCTCATGTTGTGGGATGCCGAGAATGAGTCTGGCCGCGGTGTTCTGGATGGTCTTGAGTTTGCGTAGCAGGGATTTGTTTATTCCCGCGTAGAGGGCGTTTCCGTAGTCCAGTCTAATTGTCCAACTCCTTTGTGGTCAGCCTGAACATTTGGATTTGATCTGGTCCAGCGCGATCAGATATTATGCTTTTAAGCACTATATTTCAGTTTATTCTTAAAAAAATCATTACTCCTGTTCTTATTGGATTTTTGTCGTTTTGGTATTGTTTTGTTTATAGAACTAAGTTCTAGTCTTCTAATGGGTGTGGAGTCTTTTTTGTGGTGTTTTCACTGTGTTACTGTTTGAAGTGTTGAACAAGTACTTTACACATTGCCGCTTAAGTTAAGCCTGCCTGCTCTGTGCCAAGGTACACGAGGTTGAGCACAGCTTAATTTAGTGTGTTTGTGACTTACCCTGACTAGGATTGTGGTCATTGTTTGACCAAGGCTTCCACCCCAGTCAATGAGGAACCACATTTCTAACATTGGTGATCAGCAGTGAGGATAGGACTGGTGTAGGTGCAGTGCCATACAGTGACTGCTATACACTACTAAGGTTCATACCCTTGTCAACCAACAACCCAATTTCTAACAATATTTATTAAGCAAAAATTACCAAAATGCTAAATCGTACTGCAAAGTTTGTCAATGTTCCCCATTGCTTACAAATCAATGCAATAATGCTGTCCTCTCCTCTTAGAAGAATTCTATATATGTTTTACACTAAAACATCAAACGGAAACCAAAACCTTGATAACCTCAGGTACACAGCTTTTGCATTTGAAGAAGTCAGAAGATCTTGAAAAAGAGATACGTGTATGGTTGTTTCCCAATGCTAAGCTAGAAAAATGAGAATCCTATATGTGCTGCCAAGTTTGAACATGAAGCTTAATACATCAGAGGTGAGGCAGCCAGAGTTACTATGTTTAACATGACCATATATAACATACCATCAGCTATTACAGTATTTTAGAGTACATTTGTGTGACTATTCAATTTCTTCCTTTTGCAAGGGTGCAAATCCTAAAACAATTAGGTGTAAAATTAAAAATAATGTTATCAATCCATCTCATGTTTCCCATTATTGTTTCCATGGCACGTTTCAATAGCGCAATTTATTGTTTTCATGGCACTATTGAATATCACAGTTATAATTACTGTCCGTGCTTTCATTATCTTCAGGAGCAGTAAGTGGAAAACGATGAACGTTTATTATTGGTGAGACAACCAATAGCAAAATATGAATACTTATCTAGATGTAAAGGAGGATCTATACAATTAAAACTACTTATATGAATTCAATTATTCACATTCACATCCGCCGAATATCCCTTTTAACCATGAACAAGTCCCTTGCCCATCTATGCTAAATCTATACCATACCTTATGAAGGACCTTAATGCTGTCCCCAATGTGCTATATTTACTTGTGGACACTGAGAGAAATATTGGGTACATAGGGACATCATTTTGTTCCAACTATGGCACACAATTCAGAGCCATACGATTTCTCAGAATTTCAGTTTTTTGAGATTCTAGTTGGTCAGATATAAGCCCTAAAGCGATAGCTGTGGAATTCGCATCTTCTTTTCTTTTAAAGTTTTAGCTACAGTTTTAACTTCACAGATGGTGATTCCCATCCCACAGGCAAGAGATAGGACATTTGATTCTTTTGGGTATTGTTTTTCCATATAAGCCAGGAGAGTGGGGTTAAATCCCAATAACTTCCTCTTGTCATAGTGAATGGCTGCACTTTTGGGCTTGGGTAGACCACCACCTGGAAAAAGCTACCAGACCCAGACAATTCGGAAAATTAGACATTGAGAAAATCCAGGGTGGTGTGCTTCGCATGGATCCCAGAAAGTTTTCTTACCCACAATGCCCTGCAAACCTCAAACTTTTCATACAATCCCAAATTTTCCTTGCAATTTTGTGATGGAAACTTTTGGAATCAGGAGGAATCTGGAATCAGGAGGAATCCACAAAATTGCTACCGCCCAGCGTTACCCCTCTTGTGATGATAAAAACGCTGTGCCACTTGTGTGGCTGGGCTACAGGAACGGATGGAACGAAGGTCAATGGGAACCCATGTGTGGGGACTCCTATTGACCTTGGTTTGATTAGTTACTGTCACGGGCAGTAGGCCGAACCACCCAAGTAGGGCAGTGTTTTTATAGGCACAGGTGGAGAAATGCTAGTTGTTAGGAATTTTGTGGATTTCTGTGGATTCTGGAAGTTTCCATCACATAAATGCAAGGGAAATGAGTGATTTTAGGTAAAGGTTGAGGTTTGCAGGACATTGTGGGTAAGATAACCTCGTGGGTTTCACTCAAGGCACACCACACTGGAATCCCTAGTTTGTCTACTTTTCAGAATTTTCTGTGGTTGGTATGTTTCAATGGGTGGCGGCTGATCACAGCCCCAAATCACTCAGCTACCTTTATTGCTGATCTCTTTACGTAGCACTTTAGGGCCTTTTGTGTCAAGGTCTCTTGGCCCAACCACACAAGCGAGGTACCATTTTAAATGCGAGACTTGGAGGAATGCTGTGTGGGAGGAAATTTGTGGCTCACAGCAGATTCCCGAAGTTTTCCTCACAGAAATGTAAGGATTTTTTTTTTTTCTTTTCTCTCAAAGTTTGAGGTTTGCAATGGATTCTGGATGAAAAAACGTGTAGACAGCCACACTAGTCATATATTTGTATTTGTATTTAAAGTAATCTATATTGTGTTAGCTACAATCTTGGAGCTAATATATGGATAGACAATGATATATGTATGTATTTTCAAATTAAATGTACACAAAAAAGAAAAATTAAAAAATGTATATAATTTTTTTTTAAATATTTAAAGGAATATATGCCAGAGATGCAATAAAATAAAGAATAAAACTATCTCTTTTTATACTTGGTGTATTGTGGACAGATGCTGGCTGTGATGGCATGTTAGAACCTAACTAGGTCACGTTAAAAGCAATATAGGTCAGCACAGAGGTATCGCTTGTTAGCTAGCCACACTAGTCACCCCACCCTTGATTATCCCAGGTGTCTGGTTTTCAAAAAGGACATGTTTGCTAGGTTTCCCTAGGTGCCAGCTAGGCAATGGCCCACAATCCACAGCTACCCACTTTGCAAAGAAAGTGTCAGTTTTAAGTGGAAAAATGTGATGTATCCATGTTGAGTTATTTGATCTATGTGTCAGTCCCTAGTAAAGTGCACTGCGAGTGCCAGGGCCTATAGATCAAATGCTGTTGGTGGGCTGCAGCACTGGATTGTGCCACCCACGCAAACAGCCCGTAAAGTGGAACTCTGGCCTGCCATTGCAGAGCCTGTGTGCAGCCTGGGGCTGCCATGTCGACTTGGCAAGTGCACACACTTGCCAGTCCCTAAACCTTCCCTTTTCTACATGTTAGTCACCCCTAAGATAGGCCCAAGGTACCCCTGTGGGCAGGGTGCATTGTATGTGAAAGGTAGGACATGCCCTGGTGTGTGTGGCATGTCCTGATAGTGAATTACAGCCTACTTCGTTTTTCACTATTGCAAGGCTACCTGTTCCCCATAGGCCAGAATGGGCAGTTTTGATTATTACATCCTATGATCCTAACTGACCCAGGGAACATGGTAGAAATTCGAGTTTAGTATGCCTGAACTCAGAATGATAAAATGCATCTTTTAGTGAAGTTGGTTTTAACATTCTGTGTTTGAAAATACCTCTTTTAGAAAGTAGGTATTTTCTTGTCTAACCATCCAAGCCTGCCTCTGCTAGGTTGTGTATTCCTTGTCTGGAGTGTGAGTGACAGGGGCTGGGGGATTCCAGGAGACAGGGTGAGTCAGCACAGGGCCGAATAGCAAGATCTACATGTAGATGGGTGGGAGGAGTTGCACCTGGGACCTGAATAGGGCTGTGCCTTCCCTCCACAATGCTGGCTCCATCTCCTGTGGTGTGTCTGATGTCCCTGGCCTACACTGCAAAAGGAAAGAAGGAGACTTGTCAACAAAGTGCTCCAGGACTGACCAGAACTGGTTTGGACTAGGCAAAGGCCTCTCTGCCTTCAGAGAACAAAGAGAAATTGAGGATAAAAAGGGGACCCAAACCCCAGAACTTTAGAACTCTTTTGGATCAAGAAGACTGCCAAGAAGAAGAGCTGGAGAAGCTGTGAGGAGGAACTACCATGTTGCTGTGTGCTTTGCTGTGTTGGCCTGCAGTGGCTGCTTCTTTCTTGGGCAGTGAAAGGACTGGACTGAACTTTCTGCAATCTACTTTGTGAGTGTCTCCAAGGGCTTGAGGTAGTGCTTGCCCCCTGTTCAAGAAGTCTCAGGAACAGCAAAGACTTCAAGCCAGATGCCGTCTACGACGCCGCTGCCGACTCCGTGTCCTGAAGGCACCGCAGAGGGCACCGCCGCACCGCGACCCTGGTCTCACCGACGACGCCTGCTGATGCCGCCACCGAGCCGCTGCTCGCACCGCGACCTGTGGGCACTGCACTACGCACCGCCTCGCTTCACGACGACACCTTGGTATCCCCGACGACGCCGCTCCATGCCGGACTCGACACCGCTGCTTGCACCGTGGTTCGAGGGCACCGCTCGTACAGTTACACGACGCACCACCCTCATCCCGCACCGCAGCCTTGGCCTACCAACGCCGGTGCCATCGACTCCAGTTCGTCAGCCGACGACAGCACTTCAGCAACGACAACGCCGCTGCTGCACCGTGACCTGCCAGCACCGTGACGAGCACCGCCTTCACCTCACACCGCGACCCTGGTCTCACCGACGATGCCATCTGACGCCGCCACCGAGCCGCTGCTCGCACCGCGACTTGTGGGCACCGCACTCCGCACCACTTCACTTCGCACTGCAGCACCCGACGCCTGCCGACGCCAGCGCTCCTGACTTCAACAGAGAGGAGTTCGATCTGCAACGCGTGTGACTTCGAGGGCCCCGACGACGCCTGTACCGCCCTCCGGAACCGACGCCTGCGGACGCCGTGTTTTCGGAAGCTCACCGCGAGGTCATCGACACCCTGCATTTCTGAAAGGTACTGTTTGCGGGTCTTCCCGACACCGTAGCTGACCCGCGACGTCGCGGTCAGCCAGAACTGTTTGGATTTGTTTGTTCACGACGCCGTGATAGCCCCGGACGGAGCTATCGACATCAAGGAACTGTTTTTAAGGACACTGTGATAACTGAAGATTTTTAAAGTACTGTACTGTGGATTTTTATCATATTGGTCTTGTTTTAAGTATATAAAAATATTGGATATTTTTCTAAACTGGTGTGGTGTCCGTTTGTAGTGTTTACACTGTATTACTGTTGGTTATGTGCAAATGCTTTACACACTGCCTCTAAGATAAGCCTGACTGCTCGTGCCAAGCTACCAAGGGGGTGAGCAGGGGTTATTTTAGGAGTGTAACTCCCTTATCCTGACTAGGAAGAAGGGTCCCTACTTGAACAAAGGTGCAAGACCTTGCCAACTAGAGACCCCCATTTCTAACAAAGGGTCAATATATAATGCAAACAATAAGGGAGAAAATGGGCACCCCTGCCTTGTGCCCCTCCTTATGTGTAAAGAATCAGATTACCCAGCCATTATTTGGAGCCTTTCTGTTGGGTTCGCATAGACTGCTTAGACAGCCCTAATGAACCCAGACCCAATTTTAATCATTCTCAACGCTGCCCAAAGATAATCCCATGCCACCCTATCAAACGCCTTCTTGACATTTAAAAGTGCCAAGGCCATAGGGGCCCTTGTCACACTGGCCACATCAAATAATGGTATAACCCTTCTAATGTAAAGACACTTACTGTTTTTGAGGTCTAAAAGCAAAATAAGTACAAACTCAATAATTGAGTATTAGTCCATTCAAATTTTATTCAATATTCTCGGATCAAGAGATATTGTTTGCAGTGACTGCTGCTCCCGGGAAGCAGTAGTGGGGTGGGGCGGGAGGAAGGGGAGGTTAAAAAAAAATCACTTACCTGCCGGTCAGCTGTCTGGCTGAATGACGCCTCTCCTCCCTCCTCTCCGTCCTCTTCCTGGCTCCTCTGGGAGCAGGAAGCAGGAAGCACCCAGGCTCCCTTAAGCCACTCACAATGCTGCAATGCAGCATTGTGATTGGTCTGAGCTCCGTGGTCCGGTGCTCAGACAGGAAATGGGAGCCTGGGCATATTCTCCACCCAGGGGTACATACTTAGAGAGTGCCACCACTCATCTCCCCTACGCTACCCAGCCCAGCCCCCAATAAAGATTGTGTTCAAATCATCCACTTTAGCATCTGTATTGACAATATACCTCATGGTTCTGATGAAGCGACATGTCATGAAGAACGTGTTGGCCTAAGCAAACAATATCTCTTGATCCGAGAATATTGAATACAATTTGAATGGACTAATACTCCGTTATTGAGCTTGTACTTATTTTGCTTTAAGACCTCAAAAACAGTCAGTGTCTTTGTATTATACACAGGACAGGAGGGTTTGTCCTGTAAATTCTTTTGTGGTCTAATGTCAAACCCTTTAGGGTGCCTCTATTTCCCTCCCCTCTTACTTTGTAGCAAACCCTTCTACAGTGGTCGGTGGTTCCTCTGCCGAGTATAAAATCATATTGTATAGGGGATACTAGTTTACCAACTAGCCGACTTAGCCTAGTAGCGAGAAATATTTAATGCAATTTGGTATCACCCATGAGGAGGTTTACCTTTTTTACTAAAAACCATGCTATTTGTCATTGCCCAGTACAGAGGGGCCGGTTGGCCATTTTGCACAACTTGTAGGAATCAGGTAAAATCCTCTTCTAAGACAGAACAAAACACATTTCAAAAATTCAAGAGGGATTTTATCCGTACCCACTGCTTTGCCAGAAGATAAGTCTTTAAGTGCCTCACTTATTTCGTCCGGAGAAAAGGGAGCATAGAGGAATGCTTGGTCTTCTGAGTTAACTTTATTACCTACGATAGAATCCAGATATTGAAGAATACCCTGCTCATCCACCCCCTCGGCTTGGTATAGCTCTCTATAAAATTCATCCACCCCCTCGGCTGGTATAGCTCTCTATAAAATTCATCCACCCCCTCGGCTTGGTATAGCTCTCTATAAAATTCATCCACCCCTCCTCGGCTTGATATAGCTCTCTATAAAATTCATCCACCCCCGCCGTGGCTTGGTATAGCTCTCTATAAAATTCATCCACCCCCCCTTGGCTTGGTATAGCTCTCTATAAAATTCATCCACCCCCTCGGCTTGGTATAGCTCTCTATAAAATTCATCCACCCCTCCTCGGCTTGATATAGCTCTCTATAAAATTCATCAACCCCCCCTTGGCTTGGTATAGCTCTCTATAACATTAATCCACCCCCCTTGGCTTGGTATAGCTCTCTATAAAATTCATCCACCCCCCTTGGCTTGGTATAGCTCTCTATAAAATGTATCCACCCCCTTGGCTTGGTATAGCTCTCTATAAAATGTATCCACCCCTCCTCGGCTTGATATAGCTCTTTATAAAATTCCCTCAATACTCCCAGTATTGCCTTTGAGGTGTTAACAAGCTGGCCATTCTTATCACTAATCTTTGATATTTCGCCATAAGCTGTTTTTGTCTTGTTCAGAGTTCCAGCAACTGGCCTGTCTGTTTTTCACTGTATTCATTTCACTCTTGTCTGTGAGACAGGTATTTTTCAGGAACTTTGCCTGCCATAATATTACTAATGGCAGACTTCTGGTAAATTCTGGTATCCACACTTTCATGTGAGAGATGAAGTCTTCATTGGACAATGACCCCCTGTTGAACAACCACGCCTGTGAAGCATTTCTTCTGCCCAGGAAGGAAATTTCAATCACCAGCGGATCTTAAGGTCCGACAAGATCCGTGGATATTTTTCGATTTGTATCCCGCTGATCAGGCTCACAGAAGTAAAAAAGTAATCCAGCCTAACGTGCTTCCTGTTAGGGATCTGGGTGCTTAAGCTTCTGCCAGATATACACCAGGCCATGATACAGCTTTAAATGCTGAAGTGATCGATATACCCTGGGCTTCCAGCCCATATAATATGCATCTGCTGGTTCTTTTTGCCCACTTCTATGCGTATATTCAAATCCCCATATAGTATAATAGCCAACGGTTCTAAGACTGTAGGATTATCCATATTCGATCCAAGGATGGAGCATAATGTGGCTACCCCCTCTGCAAACTGCCATTCAACTAAAACTCATCAACCATGTTTGTCGGCAGCACTACGACGCAACCTGCAAACATTCCTGCGGGCCAAAATCACCACCCTCTGGGTGTTTGTGCCCTGCGTTGTATGCCCCAGTAAGTTGTAGCCCAAGGTTTCAACACATTTTCCCTACCCACATCTATGTATTTTTCTTGTAGACAATGTTTTCCTCATTGTATATTACATAAGTGTTACCTGAGTGGCTTAGTACAGCTCAACACCAGGTTTGTTTTACTATCTCTAATTTGTAAATATGTTGTCTTTAGCATGTCTGCTTGCAGCGCATGCACAATATCACCATATTGGTGTGTCTTCTGTTCTGCTCAAATGTGGGAGAAATCACATCCAAGAGCTTCAGTCACTTAGCACAGTGCGCCAAGTAAGGTCGTCCAAAGTTAAGAAATCCGACCAAGGATTGTAACTACTTTAGTGTGTCTTGAGGCTGCAAGGTGATGCATTTCTGAAGGAAATGTGAAGCCAAACCCTTGTCATTGGATAATTCGAATCTAAGAAAGGTCCCCTTAGGGTAGGCAATCTTACACTTTTTAAAGTTAATCTTGCAATGATGCGATGATAATATTGTTACAATCTGGTATTCTTAGGTATACATACAACTAGATCCTCATCAGTGAGATAAATATCATTGTTGTATGATAGCACCTCAGGGTTTAGTTGTAATATCTCAAAGATGCTGAAAATAAGCCTGGACTGTTCATATACCACATAGGCAATTACCTAAACGAGAACTGCACCCTTTCAAAACTAAAGGCTGTGGGATACTCGCTTTCAGGTGCTATGTATTGACTAAAAAACCCATTGGAGATGTCCAGGGTGTTTTTAGCTGTACCAGGTTATTGCAGGATTGTTATTGAAATTCTGGGACTTGTAGTCCTGTTTTATAATTTAATGAACAACATGGAAAGACCCAGAATTCAAACCTGGACTGGAACAGCACATCCCACATGGATCTCAAAAACTTTTCAGGGCTTAAACAGTGTCAGGGGCTATGAAACAACCAACAAGCATGTGTGATGGAAAAATCTGCGCTAACTCCTTATAGGTAGGTAACACATTCAGGGATATGGAATGACCCATTTTAGACAAATGATCTACAACCACTAAAACTACCATGCAGCCTTGGCTTTTGAGCAATTCTATAACAAAATCCTTTAACAATGTATGCCACGGACAGGGTGGTACAGGCAATGGTCTTAAACTAATTGCTTTACTATGTGAATTCTTAGTTTGGCACATATTTAATTTACATTAATGAAGGAAATTGAATTATCATGCAAAATCTTTGAGGACAAAATCAATTTGATGGTCACCCTTAAGTTAATCATGTTGTGATAGTACATCTGCCTTATCATTTTAAGGCCTGGTTTGTAATTTGTCACAAAACCAAAGTCAGGAAAAAATAAGGATAATTTAGATAAAATGCTATGGCTGATTTCAGTAATAGCACATTTCTGTGATCAGTACACATTTCTGTGTATTTTAAATCTGCTGGTTAAGACACCTTATAAAACCAGTAGCAGCCAGTATCTGGGCAAAGTAGTGGGGCGAGAGGAGGGGATAACCAGGGACGGATAACAAAATAAAAATATAAAAAATAATAACTTACCTGCATCCACGCTCCGATCTGGCTCCGTGCACTGCAGGCAAAGGCTCCCAGATTCCCTTGCGGCCAATCCTGATGCTGCAAGAATGCAGCGTCAGGATTGGCTTGAGCGCCATAGATTTGCGCTCCCAGAGAGACTGGGATCCTGTGTCTGCTCTCTCCAAACTAGCAATGCAGCTGTGGTTGGAGAGAGCTTCACTGTGCATGACGGTTTGGTCAGCGTTAGACGGCCGGCCAAACCGCCATGTGCACTGTTTACAGTGCAAAACACTCCTCCACCAGCCTGTCATTTCTGGCCCCGCCCCCAAGCCTCAGCTCAAACGGCCAAAACAAA
Source organism: Calotriton arnoldi (assembly GCA_963921515.1). Lineage (NCBI taxonomy): Eukaryota > Metazoa > Chordata > Amphibia > Caudata > Salamandridae > Calotriton > Calotriton arnoldi. The sequence continues at coordinate 343,566 of CAWUFW010010443.1, read as the reverse complement.
ATGATAATAAACAAGCGTTTATTATTGTTTTCTTTTTCATTTTATTGGCTGCTGGCGGTGGGAGGGGCATGGGGGGGCACACTTCTCCGCCATATCAGAGGAGTTGCTGCTGTATAAAACTATTTATTGGGTGAACCCCATCAAACCCAGATCATTTTCAATATCTTCTGCATCACTTACAAGGCCCTCTATACCAAGATACATGTTTACCTAGCTAACACATTAACAATATCTTGAAATCAGCACCAGACCAGACATTCTGACATTGACTGATTAGAGACTAAAAACTGCTGGAAGGAGCAAGCTTTCTCAGCTTAAGGCTCCAGATCTGGAACAACATTGTGTTAGACCTGTCATCCTTAGGGTGGTCTTTCTCCCAACTTTATGCCTTTTGCCTCCCATTTGTGATGATTCTTTTTGTTGACCTTTGGACTCTGGGCGCTTTACCACTGCTAACCAGTGCTAAAATGCATGTGCTTTTCCCCTAAACATGATGACATTGGTGTATACCTGACTGGCATATTTGTTGTACTCACTGCCTCGTCTTCAGGGGGGTTGTTTGGGGTGTTGCACCCCCCCCACAAAATGTATTCTGTAGCAAATAGTTGAGTACAGGTGCTTTCAGTCACGTATGGTGAGGTGTATGTCGGATTTTACTCTGGATTTTGACATGTCCACACTGACAAAAACACACAAACGCACATTGTCTGTCTCCTCTCTACCTTAAAACGTGGTTAGTTTGAAAACTATTGTTTCAAGTACCCCTAACAATCCACACTCCTCTCTCTTTCCAATGCCTCTTAAACCCTCCTTGTGTCCTCCTTCTCATAACACATTTTAACAAGGTATGCCAGCATGATTGTTGGGAAATCTGAAGCTTACCTGTGTGTCTAGTTTACTGCCACTTCGACTTTGCCTTTAATATCAATCAATCAATCAGGGGTTTATAAAGCACGCTACTCACCCATGAGGGTCTCAAGGCGCTAGGAGGGCAGGGGGGTGCAGCTCCGGTTCAGTCAAAGAGCCAGGTCTTGAGGTTCCTCCTGATGGAGTGTAGGGTGGGGGAGCGTCTGATGTTGACTGGGAGCTCGTTCCAGGTTTTGGCTGCGACGTAGGAGTAGCCTCTTCTGCCTGCTCTGGTTCTGCGGATGCGGGGGGTCTCTGCGAGGGCGAGGTCGGCGGAGCGGAGGTTCCTATTGGGTACGTGGAAGGAGACTCTCTCGTTGAGGTATTTGGGTCCGATGTTGCAGAGGGATTTGTAGTCGTGGGTAAGTAGTTTGAAGGTTACTCTCTTCTCGACGGGGAACCAGTGGAGGTCTCGTAGGTGTTGGGTCATGTGTTCGTGCCATGGGGTTCAGAGGACGAGTCTGGCCGCGGTGTTCTGGATGGTTTGGAGCTTGTGTAGGAGAGTTCTGTTGATTCTGGCATAGAGGGCGTTGCCGTAGTCTAGTCTGCTGGTTATGAGTGCGTGGGTGACGGTTTTCCTGCATTCGGGGGGTATCCATTTGAAGGTCTTGCGGAGAATGCGAAGGCAGTTGAACCTGGTGGAGGCGATGGAGTTCATCTTGCGGGTCATGGAGAGGGAGGAGTCAAGTATGATGCCGAGGTTCCGTGCATGGTCTGTACTCGTGGGCGGACTCCCGAGGGCGGAGGGCCACCAGGTGTTGTCCCAGGCGGAGGTGGAGGGTCCGAGGATGAGCACCTCGGTCTTCTATGAGTTGAGCTTCAGGCAACTGTTTTTCATCCAGGCTGCGACGTCCTTCATTCCTTCCTGGAAGCAGAGTCTGGTGTCTTCGGGGTTCTTCGTGGGGGATAGGATGAGCGGGGTGTCGTCGGCGTATGATAATATGCTGAGCCCATGCTGTCTGACGATGGCGGCGAGGAGGGCCATGTAGATGTTGAAGAGCGTGGGGCTGAGCGATGATCCTTGGGGTACTCCGCAGTTGATCTCTGTGGGTTCGGAGAGGAAGGGAGGGAGTCTGATCCTCTGGGTTCTGCCGGAGAGGAAGAAACGGATCCAGTTGAGGGCGGTTCCTCGTATCCCAGCGTCATGGAGTCTGGCCGCGAGAGTGCGATGTGAGACGGTGTCGAAGGCTGCGGAGAGGTCTAGTAGGATGAGGGCCGCGGTGTGTCCCTGGTTGAGTAGCATGCGGATGTCATCTGTGGCGGCGAGGAGGGTGTCTCGGTGCTGTGGTTGCTGCGGAATCTGGACTGGGAGGCGTCTAGGATGGAGTTCTCTTTGATGAAGGTGGTCAGCTGAGTGTTCACTAGTCTCTCGGTGACTTTGGCAGCAAAGGGGAGAAGAGAGATGGGCCTGTAGTTTTTCAGGTCCGTTGGGTCGGCCGTGGGCTTCTTGAGGAGGGGTTTGACCTCCGCCCGCTTCCAGTCGTCAGGGAAGATGCCGGATTCGAAGGAGGCATTGATGGGCCATCCTAGTTCGGGTGCGATGGCGGCGGTGGCCTTGTGGTAGATGTGCGGTAGGCAGGGGTCCGTGGGGGCTCCTGAGTGGGTGTTCTTCATGGTCGCGGTGGTGAGTTAGACGGTGGCAGGATTCCAGGTTGTGATGGTCAGCTCTTTGCTGGTGGTGGTGGGGGTGGTGGTGTCCGGCGTCTGTTCGCTGAAGTTATCGTAGAGGGAATTGATTTTCAGATGGAAGTAGGAGCTGACCTTGTTGCAGAGTTCCTGGGATGGTGTGACGTCCGTGGCTTCGCTGGGGGGTTTGGTAAATTGCTGTCTATTATGCAGGCCAATCACTTTTTTTCCTGTGGGCGAAATAAGATGTGCCTAAGCTTAGAAAGATTCTACGAGGCAATTCATTGGCACAGTATATGACTGGTGGTGTGGAGTGCGTACAACAATTGTGGTTGAAGCCTAGTACCCCTGTTAAAATTGGTACATTTTATTTATTTTCTTTAAACATTTATATAGCATAGGCCTAGCCACATGTGCAACAGAGCACTTCACATGTAACAAGTAATGTATGAAGGGACAGAAGAGCAGAATTATTGTGAGCAGTAGGTGGGGTGCTAGTGGTTTAGACTAGAGAGTCACATTTATTTAGCTAATCTTTCACATAGACACTTCAAATGTTTCCTAAATGATAGCGGGTTATAATAATTATAGAAATGTAATCTAATCCTGAAACACATTTCATTGCTAGTGCTGTGTTGTGTGCAGCAAGTCTGACTAATGTGATATTATACGTTTGTGAGTGCATTTTGTGCTTTTTACACTGAATCACATTGCCAGCTATATGGGTGTCATAGGATATGACTAAAATATTTTGTTGATTTTGTCAAAGAAAATATCTCTCAAACCTACTTGTAGTCTTAGGAGTAATTTACCACTGCTAACCAGTGCTAATGTGCATGTGTTCTCTCCTCTAAACATGTTAACATTGGCTCATACCAAATTGGCATATTTAATGTACTTATAAGTCCCTAGTAAAGTGCACTACATGTGCCCAGGGCTTGTAAAAAATGCTACTAGTCGGCCTGCAGCATTGATTGTGCCACCCACTTAAGTATAAGCCATTGCAGAGCCTGTGTGTTCAGTTAGTTGACATGGCAAGTTGAACCTCTTGCCAAGCCCAAACCTTCCTTTTCAGTACATATACTTTACCCCTATGGTAGGCCCTGGTCAGCCCAGAGGGCAGGGTGCAATGTATTTAGAAAGTAGGACATGTACTTTTAAGTTTTACATGTCCTGGTAGTGAAAAACTCTTTACTTCGTTTTCCCTCCTGCAAGGCCTATCTTTCCCATAGGATGACATTAGGCATACATTTTTTACATTTTAAAGTGTAATTTCCAATTGGGAAGAGATCAGACCCTCAAGTCTGGTGTCTCTGGAATCACAATTTAAAATCACAACTTATGGTGAATTCTGTTGCTTGTCTCTGTTCAGTTTGGGTTGGATGACAGCTGAGCTTTGTGTATTCCCTCTAGACAGCCACACACAAAGGGAGCTTAGGAGTGGCTTAATGGGTCTTCCTGGGAGGATAGGAGGGTGGAGCTGGGCACAGCTTCACACTTACACATGAATAGGTTCTGTCCTGTACATACACAAAGGGCTGCATATCCCCCTGTTGTGAGTCTGGAGCCAGTGCAGGAAGGGCAGGGACTCTGTTCACTTCGAAGCCATGTCTTTGAAGTCTCTCCACTTCAAAGGCACAACTGGGTATAAGTACTGGACCTAAGACACCACCACTTCAGTACACCTCTGGACCTGTGGAAACTCTGCCAGTAAGAAGACTGCTATGCTGGAAGGACTGTCACTCTGCTGGACTGCCACCCTGAAGGAGCTTTTGCCTTGCTGTACTGATCTGCTGCCTTCTGCCTTTTTGCCTGGAGAGGAAGAACTGGACCTGGAATCCATCTTCAGCCCAGGGCCTCAGAGAGACTCAAATGGCTAGCCTCTGGTCTCCTGATCTGAGCCTCATGGTCATAACTGTACCCCACAGCTTCTGGACCCATATTCTGTATATTACTGGCCCGTAAGAGGTACCTCTCAGGTCACTGGGCCCTTGGGTGGTTCTGCAGCTCTTTAAATCAAGCTTTTGGGCTCTTCACAAACATGAATGAGCCCATTAGCTCAAGATCTGCATTGCTCGCTCAAAGGATCAGCGCAAACAGGCGCAAGTTTGTCTCGCTCAGCAAATATTGTCGCTCATGGCTGTGAGGCTCCAGCCCGTCTGTCCGTGACACTCATCATCTCTTCCCTACCTAGGACCACCACCAGCAATGTTCTCCTTGCTCCCGGCAAACATTTCCCCTGAGAACGGGGACTCATGGCCCAATTCTTGAAAAGGTAAAACTTCAGCGGGACTTATCTGAGGCTGTATCTAACCTGCGCTCCATTCAATCTATCAATCAATCAGGGAATTGTGAAGCGCGCTACTCTCCTGTGAGGGTTCAAGGCGCTGGGGGTGGGGGGGTGCCGCTCAGAGTCAGCTGAAAAGCCAGGTCTTGATGCTCTAAATGAAGGTGTGCAGAGTAGGGGAGCGTTTGATGTTGACCGGGAGCACGTTCCAGGCCGTAGCCACGACGTAGGAGAAGGCTCTTCCACCCGCTCTGGTTCTGCGGAAGCGGGTGTTTCTGCTAGGGCGAGGTCGGCGGAGCGGAGGTTTCTTTTGGGTACGTGGAAGGCGACTCTTTCGTTGAGGTATTTGGGTCCGGTGTTGTGGAGAGATTTGTAGGCGTGGGTGAGTAGCTTAAAGATCACTCTCTTCTTGACGGGGAGCCAGTGGAGGTCTCGCAGGTGTTGGGTGATGTGCTCATGTTGTGGGATGCCGAGAATGAGTCTGGCCGCGGTGTTCTGGATGGTCTTGAGTTTGCGTAGCAGGGATTTGTTTATTCCCGCGTAGAGGGCGTTTCCGTAGTCCAGTCTAATTGTCCAACTCCTTTGTGGTCAGCCTGAACATTTGGATTTGATCTGGTCCAGCGCGATCAGATATTATGCTTTTAAGCACTATATTTCAGTTTATTCTTAAAAAATCATTACTCCTGTTCTTATTGGATTTTTGTCGTTTTGGTATTGTTTTGTTTATAGAACTAAGTTCTAGTCTTCTAATGGGTGTGGAGTCTTTTTTGTGGTGTTTTCACTGTGTTACTGTTTGAAGTGTTGAACAAGTACTTTACACATTGCCGCTTAAGTTAAGCCTGCCTGCTCTGTGCCAAGGTACACGAGGTTGAGCACAGCTTAATTTAGTGTGTTTGTGACTTACCCTGACTAGGATTGTGGTCATTGTTTGACCAAGGCTTCCACCCCAGTCAATGAGGAACCACATTTCTAACATTGGTGATCAGCAGTGAGGATAGGACTGGTGTAGGTGCAGTGCCATACAGTGACTGCTATACACTACTAAGGTTCATACCCTTGTCAACCAACAACCCAATTTCTAACAATATTTATTAAGCAAAAATTACCAAAATGCTAAATCGTACTGCAAAGTTTGTCAATGTTCCCCATTGCTTACAAATCAATGCAATAATGCTGTCCTCTCCTCTTAGAAGAATTCTATATATGTTTTACACTAAAACATCAAACGGAAACCAAAACCTTGATAACCTCAGGTACACAGCTTTTGCATTTGAAGAAGTCAGAAGATCTTGAAAAAGAGATACGTGTATGGTTGTTTCCCAATGCTAAGCTAGAAAAATGAGAATCCTATATGTGCTGCCAAGTTTGAACATGAAGCTTAATACATCAGAGGTGAGGCAGCCAGAGTTACTATGTTTAACATGACCATATATAACATACCATCAGCTATTACAGTATTTTAGAGTACATTTGTGTGACTATTCAATTTCTTCCTTTTGCAAGGGTGCAAATCCTAAAACAATTAGGTGTAAAATTAAAAATAATGTTATCAATCCATCTCATGTTTCCCATTATTGTTTCCATGGCACGTTTCAATAGCGCAATTTATTGTTTTCATGGCACTATTGAATATCACAGTTATAATTACTGTCCGTGCTTTCATTATCTTCAGGAGCAGTAAGTGGAAAACGATGAACGTTTATTATTGGTGAGACAACCAATAGCAAAATATGAATACTTATCTAGATGTAAAGGAGGATCTATACAATTAAAACTACTTATATGAATTCAATTATTCACATTCACATCCGCCGAATATCCCTTTTAACCATGAACAAGTCCCTTGCCCATCTATGCTAAATCTATACCATACCTTATGGAGGACCTTAATGCTGTCCCCAATGTGCTATATTTACTTGTGGACACTGAGAGAAATATTGGGTACATAGGGACATCATTTTGTTCCAACTATGGCACACAATTCAGAGCCATACGATTTCTCAGAATTTCAGTTTTTTGAGATTCTAGTTGGTCAGATATAAGCCCTAAAGCGATAGCTGTGGAATTCGCATCTTCTTTTCTTTTAAAGTTTTAGCTACAGTTTTAACTTCACAGATGGTGATTCCCATCCCACAGGCAAGAGATAGGACATTTGATTCTTTTGGGTATTGTTTTTCCATATAAGCCAGGAGAGTGGGGTTAAATCCCAATAACTTCCTCTTGTCATAGTGAATGGCTGCACTTTTGGGCTTGGGTAGACCACCACCTGGAAAAAGCTACCAGACCCAGACAATTCGGAAAATTAGACATTGAGAAAATCCAGGGTGGTGTGCTTCGCATGGATCCCAGAAAGTTTTCTTACCCACAATGCCCTGCAAACCTCAAACTTTTCATACAATCCCAAATTTTCCTTGCAATTTTGTGATGGAAACTTTTGGAATCAGGAGGAATCTGGAATCAGGAGGAATCCACAAAATTGCTACCGCCCAGCGTTACCCCTCTTGTGATGATAAAAACGCTGTGCCACTTGTGTGGCTGGGCTACAGGAACGGATGGAACGAAGGTCAATGGGAACCCATGTGTGGGGACTCCTATTGACCTTGGTTTGATTAGTTACTGTCACGGGCAGTAGGCCGAACCACCCAAGTAGGGCAGTGTTTTTATAGGCACAGGTGGAGAAATGCTAGTTGTTAGGAATTTTGTGGATTTCTGTGGATTCTGGAAGTTTCCATCACATAAATGCAAGGGAAATGAGTGATTTTAGGTAAAGGTTGAGGTTTGCAGGACATTGTGGGTAAGATAACCTCGTGGGTTTCACTCAAGGCACACCACACTGGAATCCCTAGTTTGTCTACTTTTCAGAATTTTCTGTGGTTGGTATGTTTCAATGGGTGGCGGCTGATCACAGCCCCAAATCACTCAGCTACCTTTATTGCTGATCTCTTTACGTAGCACTTTAGGGCCTTTTGTGTCAAGGTCTCTTGGCCCAACCACACAAGCGAGGTACCATTTTAAATGCGAGACTTGGAGGAATGCTGTGTGGGAGGAAATTTGTGGCTCACAGCAGATTCCCGAAGTTTTCCTCACAGAAATGTAAGGATTTTTTTTTTCTTTTCTCTCAAAGTTTGAGGTTTGCAATGGATTCTGGATGAAAAAACGTGTAGACAGCCACACTAGTCATATATTTGTATTTGTATTTAAAGTAATCTATATTGTGTTAGCTACAATCTTGGAGCTAATATATGGATAGACAATGATATATGTATGTATTTTCAAATTAAATGTACACAAAAAAGAAAAATTAAAAAATGTATATAATTTTTTTTTAAATATTTAAAGGAATATATGCCAGAGATGCAATAAAATAAAGAATAAAACTATCTCTTTTTATACTTGGTGTATTGTGGACAGATGCTGGCTGTGATGGCATGTTAGAACCTAACTAGGTCACGTTAAAAGCAATATAGGTCAGCACAGAGGTATCGCTTGTTAGCTAGCCACACTAGTCACCCCACCCTTGATTATCCCAGGTGTCTGGTTTTCAAAAAGGACATGTTTGCTAGGTTTCCCTAGGTGCCAGCTAGGCAATGGCCCACAATCCACAGCTACCCACTTTGCAAAGAAAGTGTCAGTTTTAAGTGGAAAAATGTGATGTATCCATGTTGAGTTATTTGATCTATGTGTCAGTCCCTAGTAAAGTGCACTGCGAGTGCCAGGGCCTATAGATCAAATGCTGTTGGTGGGCTGCAGCACTGGATTGTGCCACCCACGCAAACAGCCCGTAAAGTGGAACTCTGGCCTGCCATTGCAGAGCCTGTGTGCAGCCTGGGGCTGCCATGTCGACTTGGCAAGTGCACACACTTGCCAGTCCCTAAACCTTCCCTTTTCTACATGTTAGTCACCCCTAAGATAGGCCCAAGGTACCCCTGTGGGCAGGGTGCATTGTATGTGAAAGGTAGGACATGCCCTGGTGTGTGTGGCATGTCCTGATAGTGAATTACAGCCTACTTCGTTTTTCACTATTGCAAGGCTACCTGTTCCCCATAGGCCAGAATGGGCAGTTTTGATTATTACATCCTATGATCCTAACTGACCCAGGGAACATGGTAGAAATTCGAGTTTAGTATGCCTGAACTCAGAATGATAAAATGCATCTTTTAGTGAAGTTGGTTTTAACATTCTGTGTTTGAAAATACCTCTTTTAGAAAGTAGGTATTTTCTTGTCTAACCATCCAAGCCTGCCTCTGCTAGGTTGTGTATTCCTTGTCTGGAGTGTGAGTGACAGGGGCTGGGGGATTCCAGGAGACAGGGTGAGTCAGCACAGGGCCGAATAGCAAGATCTACATGTAGATGGGTGGGAGGAGTTGCACCTGGGACCTGAATAGGGCTGTGCCTTCCCTCCACAATGCTGGCTCCATCTCCTGTGGTGTGTCTGATGTCCCTGGCCTACACTGCAAAAGGAAAGAAGGAGACTTGTCAACAAAGTGCTCCAGGACTGACCAGAACTGGTTTGGACTAGGCAAAGGCCTCTCTGCCTTCAGAGAACAAAGAGAAATTGAGGATAAAAAGGGGGACCCAAACCCCAGAACTTTAGAACTCTTTTGGATCAAGAAGACTGCCAAGAAGAAGAGCTGGAGAAGCTGTGAGGAGGAACTACCATGTTGCTGTGTGCTTTGCTGTGTTGGCCTGCAGTGGCTGCTTCTTTCTTGGGCAGTGAAAGGACTGGACTGAACTTTCTGCAATCTACTTTGTGAGTGTCTCCAAGGGCTTGAGGTAGTGCTTGCCCCCTGTTCAAGAAGTCTCAGGAACAGCAAAGACTTCAAGCCAGATGCCGTCTACGACGCCGCTGCCGACTCCGTGTCCTGAAGGCACCGCAGAGGGCACCGCCGCACCGCGACCCTGGTCTCACCGACGACGCCTGCTGATGCCGCCACCGAGCCGCTGCTCGCACCGCGACCTGTGGGCACTGCACTACGCACCGCCTCGCTTCACGACGACACCTTGGTATCCCCGACGACGCCGCTCCATGCCGGACTCGACACCGCTGCTTGCACCGTGGTTCGAGGGCACCGCTCGTACAGTTACACGACGCACCACCCTCATCCCGCACCGCAGCCTTGGCCTACCAACGCCGGTGCCATCGACTCCAGTTCGTCAGCATTTATTTGTACTATAGATATGTACCTATATATGTGTATTGCTTTGTATAAACGTGTAGAATACTTATGTTTAAAAAAAAACATGTATTATATATAGATATTCATTAGTTCTGCTTAACAAATGTACATATTACTGATAGTTACATTATTCTGTTTTTAACATGTATATAAGTCACTGCATAAATAACTCTTTTTAACATAACTATTTATCTACAAGTGCTTTACTATTGATCTACAAAAAATATATATATAAAAATAAATAAAACTATTTTAAAGTACAACAACACTTGAAAGCCAGAGTTGATTTAATGCATCTTTAATCAACATATACTACCTTCCTTTATGCATCTATATACCTTCCATGTACGTATGGATCTATATCTTTATTACTTTTGGATCTATATATTTATTACTTTTACTTATTTATTACTTTTCTTCTAATTCAGCATATCCAATACACTACCCTTTTTTTACCCTATACCGCTCTCAATATATTCTCTAGCCCAAATCTCTGACTCATCTCAAACCTCTTTCTATGACTCTTTCTAATGCATTAGCCATTTTCTCACCCTATACCTCTATCAATTTATCTATTACCTCCACTCTCTCATTCATTCAAACTCCATACCACTACTATGATCCCCAAAATAACCCTTTTGAGACTCTTCCCTACTCCACCCCTCCTTGCATCATCTCATACCTCTTTTTACTCTTCAAATCCCCCAAAACAAGCCTTTCTAAACCCTCCCTCTGCCTCTTCTCCCTCCACCTCCCTTTTACTCACCCCCCTCCACCTCCCTTTTACTCATCCCAAACCTCCGCGAACTGCTATGAGCTCCAAAACAAACAAAAAAAATTATAAATCCTTCCCTTCTATCCCTCCACTATCCTTTTCAGTCCAAATAACAAACTAACATGTCCACCACTCAAATTAATTTCATATTTCACTATACTAATTCACCACTAATGCTTTATGGGTTCGGGAGTAGCATGCTACTCGCCGAAAAAACACTTCAACAGCTCATCAGGGGTAGCACGCCCTATACAAATGCAAACCTTTTTACCTCTTCTACCCTTTCGCTATCCTTCTCAATCCAAAAAACTGACTATCATATCCACCACTCAAATTACTTTCATATTTCAATATATAAATTCACCACTAACACTGTATAGGTTCCAGAGTAGCGTGCTACTCACTTAAAAAATGGAACTTCAACCCCCCATCAGGGGTAGCAAGTGCTATATAAATGCAAACCTTTTTCCCTTCTCTATCCCTCCACTATCCTTCTCAATCCAAATAACTGACTAACATATCCACCACTCAAATTACTTTCATATTTCACTATACTAATTTACCACTAACACTGTATGGGTTCCAGAGTAGCGTGCTACTCGCCGAAAAAATGTTTCGCCGCCTTGTCAGGGGTAGTAAGCGATATATAAATGCAATTGGAATACAATACAATACAGCAACACAGCTGACGCACCGGTGGGTGGACATCCTGGATAGGGACCAGGACCTGTTAGACCTGCTGGGCGTGGAGGTTGCGGGGCTTGGCGAGTAATAATTATTTATTTATTGTGTTCTATCTATGCTAACATTTTTTTCCAAAATAACAAGCATACTGTTCACACTCAGGTTAGTTAAGTTTACATTACAAATATTATGTGATCATCCTAGAGTAGAGAGGGGCTCAGTGGCACTACCTAATCCTACTCATATTGTTGGCGCTCGCTTGGACTGTTTCTTTAAGAAGTCATGCAGAGACTCCTCTGTGCTGTCACTGAGATAGTGGCAGTTATTGGTAATAGTGAGATAGCCCGTTCTTCTCTCACTTCTCTGTGCCTTTATTTTTTGTAGCTCGTACAGTCCCAACTCCAAACCCCAAGCGATTTCCCAGTGATGTGTATTAAGTAACTAGTAACTATGCATGCATCAGCATGTATGCTTTGAAAAAAATGCAGACTGAGGTGACCCGTCAAAGGTTGAGGGATCGAAAATGAAATGAGAAGCAAAGATCAATTGTTGCTTTTTATTAGTTTTTCTGATGTAGTTTAGGAAATTTGGAATAGGGTTAGGAAATTAAGGAATAGGTCCACGATATTAATAGGAGAGGGGATCTGATTTATAAAAGTTAAATCAAATGTTACTGCGTTTGCCTCTCCCAGTCAAAATGTTTTGGGAGAGATTAACTGTACCACAAATAATTTTTTTATTTAATTTTGTTTATTTCTTACATCAGTATCCAGGGGCAGGACGGATATGGCGAGTACCACCACGGCGGCGCCGGCGGGTGAGGGGGCTGAAGGTGCCTCCACGAGTGCAGATGGCTCTGCTGGGCCCAGTAAGTCCTCCTGTTAATATTATTTATTTCCCTATCTTTATTCTTCTTTTACTGCTCCACATTTAGCATTATTTTTTTCCTTTTTACTGTGCATGTCTCCTAATTTTTTTCCAACTCCTCTTTGATATGTTTCCTAAATCCTTCTTATCCCTATATTATCCTATTTATTACTTACTTTCTCTTTATCAAATCTATCTTAACTAGTCTGTAGCTTCTTTTTTCTTCTGATTTGTCAGTAAGCTTTCCCTTTTCCCTTATAGACTGTCGGTACAGTTAGACTCAGAGAACCCATTTTAGGTCACATACTCTACTGTGAAGATTGCATGCCCAGTTAAGGTATTCTACGCATGTTTGTTGAGAAGGCTTTCTTTTTCTTACTCATTCTCAAACAGTACTGTAAAACGAAAGAGTGGCCATGGTCACGGTGGACCCCTCAGGGTTTTGCACGTATTATTATCATAGTATACCAGCATTTAATGATTGTGCAGCATGGCTAAAAGTATGATGAGGAGGACAGACCCATTGCATTTGCCAACTAAGACCATTTGTCCTTCATTGACCAATTATTTAACCACTTCATTGCGCTTCAATAACTCAGATTCATTATAGCTCTACCTCTCCATAATTAAAAAAAGTTTTTGTTTGGCTTGACTACCTGGATTTTCAATGATTGCCAACCATCAAAATGCAAAACATTATATTTTTAATTTTTGATAGAAGATTAAGATACTGTAACCGAACTGTAGCGATGTTTCGTTTTGTGGTTGTATTTTAAAAACCAGGGGGAGGCATATCTGGCTTCTAAAATCATAAATGTGTAATTTTTTTTCAAGCTGCACAGACCACTAGTGCCGGTGAAGGCACCAGCAGCGGGGAAGCAGCGGTCACCAGTGAGGGGGGGAACCAGCGGCAGCAGGGGCGGACAGTGGTAAGTCACATTGCTTACTTATTGACAAATTGTAATAAACTCACTGCGAGGGCGTTGACTGACTCATTAACAACACTCTCCTTTAGCAGATACACTGGGAGTTGAGTGGTAATGTCCTCTTCTATCTGAAACTCAGCAGACAAAGGTTCATAATGGAACTTTAAGAATGACGGGCTGATGGGAAAGACAAAACAGGATGGAAGGAGAAAGGATGGGTGACATGTATATAATAAATGAGTGAAAGGATACGATGGTGAAAGGATGCATAGAGGTGGGTGATGATGATAGGAATCAATCTGCATGGTTGGGTGAAGGATGGTTGAAAGGGTATATATGGGTGAAACTGAAAGGATACCTGCCTGGGTGGGTGCGTGATTGAAAGGAATGCTTGACGGGTTAATGCAAAGCAGGATGGGTGAATGGAATGGGTGAAAGCAAGGATGCATGGGTGGGAAAATGGATGTTGGTTAAAGGTTTGTTCAGAGCTATGTTTGGATGGATGGAAGGATTGGATAATGATGACTAATTTTCTATGGAGAAAGAGTGGATGAGAGAATGTAAAGCTTAAATGGTGCATATCAAAGCCAACCTTGAAGATTAAGAATACTAGAAGAACAATGCAATGCTGAATGGATAATGTCATTTGCTTGACTGTTGTGGATGGGATAGTCTGTGACAAACGTGCCAAAGCTATATCCCGGTCCTTCATTCTTTCACTGACTAAACTGCAGTACATCGTTTTTCCCACCGTCCACTTGCTCAAAAGGATGCAGGTTATAGCTGAGGGAGTTAAAGGTTAAATAGGTCTGAGGTAATAAAATTAACATGCACATATCAGCAGAAGAGAATCAGTTTGGTTTTAGTGAAGTTGACAACTTCCTTCTTCTGGTGGCAGTTCTCGAAGTAGTCACACCCTGGGTCCTTCCATCATCCTCCTGACTCTGAGTAAGGTGTCCAACTCCGTACCGACTGAGTCCTGACTCAAATGCAATAGATCGACCCGTAGTACAATGCTGTTGATGCACAACAAGAGAAACATTGAGTGATTTTTTTGTGTAGACTAGATTTGTATTTGTGTTAGCTACAGGGACTAGTCGGGTCTTTGAGGAAGGTGAAACAGAAAACAAAGCAGTGTGGAGTGGACCCCGCGAACAAATCTCGCTAAGTGTCAAAGGGGAAGGAAAAAATCACCTTCAGGAAAAAAAATTATCAGCCGTCGTTAGGCCACCAACATTGTAAATCATCATAAACACAATCAAGCTTAATAGTTACAGATAAACAAACACCCAGTGTTACTGACTGCCACCACACAAGTTCATCTCAACATACTCACAATCAACAATCACTCAGCGTGCAATGCATGCCATTTACGTGTTCTTCTAATTCAGGTGTGGTCACCGTGACTGGAAGGCCCATGGGGAGACTAGGCCACATAGTGAGTTAAAAGAATATTGCTCATGTATTAGAAAACATGGAGAAAATGTACTAAACTGCGCATAATTTTTCATGTACAAAATAAGAAAAATTACATGCAAAACAACAACAACAACCAGCAAGGAGGAATGGCCACAAACAAAGAACAAATGCAAGGCTATGGCAAAAGCACACTGACTGCCTACGCAAAATGGCCGCCAGCCACATGGTCACAACAAGCAAGAAGGCATGGGGGACAAATAATACATGCAAGCTTATGGCAAAAGTATACTGGCTGCCTACACAAATTGGCCACCGACCACATGGTCAAACAGCAAGCAAGGAGGCATGGCCAAACAAAGAAGACATGCAGGCCTATGGCAAAAGCAGTGAACAATGGGAGGATCTCGCAACAGGAGAGGCTCTTCCCATGTAGAGAGAAAACAGTTATCCCAAATGTTTACACACTGTCTAAAGTGCACAAACTCACCAGACCCCCACCGGGTAGAGCAATATGATCGGGTATTGGCTAGATACTAGAACCAGTATCACAGTTCTGTGATTTCTTTTTTAAATATCTGGTACAAAAAATTGAGGCATACCTGAAGGACACAGGAGATGTCTTGAACTTTGTTAAAGACATGAAATTTGACCCAACCAGAGAATTTCTGGTGGGGTTAGACATTGAATCCTTCTACACTGATAAACCACAGCGGGAAACCCTTAGGGTTGTAGAGGACATGCTATATGAACAAGATTGGACATATGGTACCCCAAGGTCCTTCATATTGAACCTAGCAGAAATAGCATTGACCAAGAACCTTTTTGATTTCCAGGGCACAATCTACCTTCAAACCCATGGGACATCCATGGGAAGCGCTTTCGCTCCAAGTCTGGCAGGGCTGTACGTGGCAGCTTTTAAACAGGTGTACATCTTTGCACATGGAAGTCCATGGCACGGTCACATACAACTCTGGCGCCGGTTCATAGACAATGTTCTTCTCATCTGGCAGGGAGATAAAACATCGATCCACGATTTCTTGGACTGGCTGAATAGTCATAACCCCCTACTACACTTTACATCCACCAGCACACAGACTAAATTAACATTCTTAGATCTGGTGATTGTAGCCAGGGGAGGTAAGCTTACAACTTTGGTTTACCATAAAATGGGCTTCCGGGAGAATTTCTTGTAGGACAATTCCTCCGACTTAGGAGAAACTGCTCAGATTCTAGGGATTTCAAAAAGGAATTGAATTGACTCTTTGACAAACTGCAAGAAAGAGATTATCCAGAAAGAGTAATAAAGAAAGCCCAAAAGAGAGCATCCAACTGCAACAGGGAAGCCCTATTGGAAAACAATGAGAAACTGAGGTGACAAATACGATCTGTGTCACCACGTTCAGTACAGCATCAAATAGTATAAAACGCATTATAACCAAAAACTGGCGCAATTTAAACTTCAATGGTCTCAATCTCGATAAACCACTGTTCTCCTTCAAGAGAAGTGCCAATATGAGGGACCTGCTAGTACATCCTAGACCTCCACAGGAAACCCCGGAACAGCAAAAAAGACTTTGGGAGCTTCCACCGGTGACAGGCCACACAAAGTGTGGATCATGTGATGTATGTAACCTAACTAAGGAGACTAAATGTATTGACGTAGGATTGAAGTATCCTTGGATCCATAAGAAACATCTGAACTGCAACACTGAGAATGTTGTTTATCTTATTAGATGCCCCTGTGGCCTGTTGTACATAGGGATCAAAACTCGAAAAATAAAAATAAGGATCATGGAGCATTGGGGCAACATAAGATGCCAAAAAGCTATGACGGACTTCCCCACACATTATTTGGAGAAACTTGGTGGATGATATATTTTGGACAGTGCTGGATAAACCGAACATCTGAAGCACAGTAAAATATACCAAGAAGCACCTACTACTGAGAGAACAGAAATGGATATATAGGGTCCATAGCAATGAGACAGGCCCTAACGATGATATCCTGTGGAACTTACTGAATTGACAATGACCCCAAAGTAGACCCCATGCACTTAACACATTTTTTGAGGAAGTTGACAGTGTAGTGACAGACAGAGGTATGTGGGAGGGACAGATGAATTTGCTTTGAATTCTCTTCAGAAACCCCCTCTCCCTCACAGCGGAATAACCCAAGAGTAAAGTGGGGACATTTATTGAGGGATTTCTGAATATATACCAGACATTTGGAATCTACTTTATAGAGCAGAACAAGAATATTGGAGGAATAAATGAATAAATATACCATAAGAATGAGACCATCTGTACTTATGTTCATTTTGGAGTATATTTGCACACAAATTTGTGGAGGGACACAAGTTTAGACAACTCAGGGTGGGACATTAGTTCACAAAAGGGAAACATTGCTGCCCTCTAAATACAACAACGAAAGCTGATTACTACCCAAATATCGGAGACCATTAATACCAGAACCAACATTGAGAGCGAGGCCTGCTAAAATAAAAAGGTCCCCCAATATTCTGTTTTATACTTATAAAAAGAACAACCGCCATCAAAAAAGACCGTCTTCATCCAGGACGATCTTCAGACCCAACATGGCGGGTAGATGGGGACGCGATCATGCACACGTCCCTTAGCACTAACACAGCTTCTACGACTGCGTGATCACTAAGTGCGATCATGTGATCACAGCGAGAATGTACAGAAGGGAGACCGTGTCAGACAGCTGGCACCCTCACGGTGTGCAGAGTGAATCTGAGCAGCTGTGGTCTCACCTTGACAAAGTAAGGAGATGGCGTATGGGGGCCGCACTTCTCGGAACCCAAAAGGCCCAGGCAGAGGGTGTGTGAAGTGATGCCCAAGGAAGTGACCCCTTAACCCTTGTGATGTATTGACGGGCAGAGGTTACGCCAGGTGAGCATGTAATCCTTCCAAATATTTAGTTTTTCTCCCATGATCCGTGTTTGACTACAGGGAGCCACGTCAGCACGCACACCCATTTGAGCAATTACATCTGTGAAACTCTGTAAGATTTTATTACAACATGGCTATTCCACGGGTGTACACCCCATCTTTTAACATGACACTTGAGGTGAGTCTGGGTGTGGTCTCTATTACATGCAGCGATGCAAATTGCAGCACATTAAAAATGTGGATTGTCGGGTTGCATAGTGGTACACTATAACTAGGTGACCATTAACCCACCACCACAATGTAGTAGACAAATGGAAACAAGGAGGGTGTGGCTGTGTCGCATTTCTTGTTTAGCATTTGTACTATGTTTTGTCTTGTGTAATTTATTCTCTCATATATGTTGATATGCTGTGGTCAGAAGTGTTAAATTTCCATTGTAGGTATTAACGCAGTGTGTACACAAGCCCCCAGACCGGAATGGGTCAGACCTCAATCTACCAGCAAAGGAAGGTAGGAGAATAGGGAAAATAGGGGATCTAATGTTCTGACGAAAGCTGGAAGACCCTTATTGGGCTAAAACAAATCAGCTGAAACATGTTGACAGACATGCAGATATGAGGGCTGTGGGGCCACTAACCCGCCCCTACACCACCATCCTATATACATTTTATTCCTGACCAGGAAGTCTAGGAATAAAACACATAATGGATATTCCTGAGCCAGTTTTAAATCTAATCTCTGCACTATATTTCTTTCTTGATCCCTATAATTACTTGTTTGCATTGTCTTCCCCTTCCCTTTTGCTCCATCCCAGGCAATGGTCTGCGTAGGGATGCTGTTAGCAAGCCCAATGATGAAGCATGCCACAATTTGTGGGTGAGGGTAATTTTTAAGAACAGAGTGTGCCATACACTACCTATGTTGTATATTTCTCTATTCTCCTTCATCTTTTCGTGTGTTTGGATATTTGATCGGGAGGTTGGTGTAGGAGTGATACCTCTTTACCCTCAGTTATGTGTAATCTATGGCAAAAGCACACTGTCTGGCTACACAAAATGGCCGCCAGCCATATGGTTGCAACAACAACAACCAGCAAAAAAGGCACGGCCAAAACAAAGAAGACATGCAGGCCTATGGCAAAAGCGTACTGGTTGGCTACACAAAATGGCCACCGACCACATGGTGAAACAGCAAGCAAGGGGACATGGCTGCAACAAAGAACATGTGCAGGCCAATGGCAAAAGCACACTCTCTGCCTACACAACATGGCTACCAACCACATGTTCACAACAACAAGCAAGAAGGCATGAGCACAACAAAGAAGACATGCAGGCCTATGGCAAAAGCACACTGGCTAACTACACAAAATGGCCAGCAGCCACATGGTCACAACAACAAGCAGGAGGCCTGTAAAACAAAGAGCACATGCAGGCCTATGGACACAGACTATACATAATGGCCCCTGGCCACATGTCATGGGGAACACAAAGGCAAATGGTGGCCTATGGCAAATACCCACACGCACACACTGACCAGACAAAGGAGGCATGGTAACACAGAGAACACAGCATTAATTCAGTAATGCCAAAAACGAAAATTAACAGGGCTAAAAATATTTACAACAAACATCCTTCAATGGCATTACCCCACCTATACACTTTTTGCAGGAAACTTGTTTTTGAAATACCATAAAAAACACATATTGTATTTTAATCCAATGCCATCCATGGCCTAAATGATGTTTCAATTTAACAGACACCACAGAAAAAGTTGTTCCATACACCCATGACTAGTTACTGGGCCTACAGGGGAGCTTGTGGTCGGCTAGCAAATCTCGTGGTGTTCCCAAACAGCTAGGAAATCTTGTGAGTGATTGGCAAGTCGCTCCCATGCTTGCAAAAGGATATTTTGAGTGCGCAATCAAAAAAAAACTCCGCTCTGTTGCAGAGTGCAGAGTTTATCAGCAACTCCTCGTTCTACGCGGAATGTGGAGTTGCCGAACTTTGCAAACTCCGTGAGTGGAGTTTTACGCCCAGGCCTAGAACCGAACCTCTGTCATAAGGACTTATGAGCTGCTTAAAGGACTCAACTGGACTGCTTTTCTGGAAGGACTGCTTTTCCGCTTGTTGCGCTGCTGCCTGCTGCTCCCTGACTCTGCTGGGAGGAGAGCTGGACTCTGCCTTCCCTCCAAGTGATCTCCAAGGGCTTGCTGGCTTGCCTCCTGTTTTCTGAAGTCTCAGGGACACAAAGGACTTCCTACAATTCAGCTTATGCTGCCTTCTGTGTGCCCTACCCTTGCTTGAGGTGCCCACTCCAAGCTCTGGGCCTCAGAAGTGGTTCTGCAGCTGTTTTCATTACCTACTGCTCCTGAAATCAAGCTTTTGGGCTCTCCGCAACCATGAATGGGCCCATTTGCAGTGGGACTGTGACTCTCGCTCGAAGGATCAGCACGAGCCGCCACAACATAATCTCCTTGCACACCAAGTGTCTCTGCCCATGACCACGAAGCCCTGTCTGCCATCTGTGACGCCCAGCCGACTCTTTGCCCCCACAAGATCAACGCTAGCAGCGCTGTACTTGCTCCCGGCGACAGTCTTCCCGCGAACGGGGCTCTTGGCCCAGATTGAGAAGAGAAAACTTCAGCTGGAGCTATTTGGATCTGTATCTGACCCGCACTCCATCGTGGTCGGCCTGAACTTTGAGTTTACCCCGGTCTAGCGTGACCTAAAGTAATTAACGCTATTAACTTCTAAGCACTGTTTTTGGTTTATTCTTTAAAAATTCATAACTCCGGTTCTACTTAAGGAATTTTTGTTGTTTTGGTCTTGTTTTATGCATAAAAATATAATCTATATTTTTAAACCTGTGTGCATTCTTTTTGTGGCGTATTCATTGTGTCACTGTGTGTCTGTGTGTTGCACAAATACTTTACGCATTTCCTTTGTGGATAAGCCTGACTGCTCTGTGCCAAGTTACCAGAGGGTGAGCACAGGTTATCTTATTATGTATTTAGCTTACCCTGACTAGAGTGGTGGTTCCTGCCTAGCCTGGGTGCATACCTCAGCCAACCAGGAATCCCATTGTTAACACATCCCCTCTGACATCAGAACAGCACCAATCTGCTTCTAGGAACACTACCTCAGACTACTCATCACTTTCAGTAGCTAACTCTTCCCATTGTTCCTTCCCTTGATTTGTATCTGCAGTGGGTTTGGCCCTTGTGTAGCACTCTGTGCCTATCCAACTAGATTTGTGCTTCAGAAAGACCAAGAAATACATATGTACATATATGACCTCCCTGAAATGAAACACTTTCTCCTA
Source organism: Calotriton arnoldi (assembly GCA_963921515.1). Classification (NCBI taxonomy): domain Eukaryota; kingdom Metazoa; phylum Chordata; class Amphibia; order Caudata; family Salamandridae; genus Calotriton; species Calotriton arnoldi. Next base: position 322,665 of record CAWUFW010010443.1, on the reverse strand, counting down.
TTAGTGCAGGGTTGGAGTAAGAATAGTAAACCTCCTGAAAATTAAGCATGGTTTGAATTGAAATAGTATTTCTGACCTCCTCAAAATTCAACACTTTCCTCAATTGGGCTGTTCGGAGTTAGAATAATACATGTGATATTAAAGACTTTCTCTTTTAGTGTGAAATTGGAATTAGAATAAGCAATGTAACCTCCCCCAAATGTAAACACTTTTCACTTTTTATATGTGGTAATGTTAAAATAATAAATATTACCTCTCCAAAATTAAACACTTTCCCCTATGAGTCTGAGGTTGGAATTAAAGTAGCAAATCTGACTTCCCCAAAATTAAAAACTCTACTCAAAGAGTATGGGGTTGGAGTTAAAAAAGTAAATCTATGTGTTAGCTAAATAAAATATTTTTAAATAAGAAACTATTATAGAAGTATTTAAATGTAAATATATTTGTTAATATTTTCATGAATGAAATAAAATATGAAAACATATTGAATATTTGAATAAATTCCACTGTAAACATTAAAGTATTATTCCTATTATCTTAATATCTACAATAACATTAAATATTATCAATGATTTTCTAAAGTTCTTTTAAGTATTAAAGAAAAATAAGACAATATTCCTTCATAATTTTTTAAAGCAAAATGCTTAAAAGTACGGATGCTCACTCACTTAATCACTTAAATGATTTTTATAAACCAGGCACTTTTTTTATTTATTTGTATACATTGCGAATAAAGTATTTTATTATGTATTTAGCAGTATATGTGATCAAAAACATAGAAGAACGTTGTTAAGATTGTATAAATATTATAAAATTTTTATAATAACCAAAAAATATTAAACATTTTTTTTAATCAGTTGATAATGGAATATCTGTTGTATGGTGTTCAGTCATAGTTCCCTGCCCTGAGTGCCCAACTTTGTGTATCTGGTATTTAGATTTTTAATTTTGGACCTAACCACACACTAATCCAGTGTTTGCACAGAGGCTTAGGCCTGTTCCATAAAGTGAAGGAGGTTCTGGACCTTTCTCGTGACCTTGTTGGTGGCACCAAGCATGTTCACATTGTACAGACAGTGAACCACTATCCCTACATGGGTTTAGTACATAGAGCGGTGATGACAGCTTACTATGTATTTTAAATTCATAGTTATGACCTGACCTTTTTATCTATGTCACTTGATTAGAGGCCTAAGGACACACTCATGAATGTGCTAATCCAGTTCCTAGCACTAACATCCCAAGTGTGTGTTGTGTATGTAGTCTGAGTGGCAAAAGCATGGTGTGCATGAATGAACCAGATTAGGGGGGCTTGTGAAATCCATTCTGCTCTTATGCACACAATGGAGGTGAGGTTGTTTACCCAAAACAAAGAAGTGTATTGTGGAAACTCCTTAAGCTGGAGAAAGGAAGCCTAGTCACTTAAGTGGGGAACGAGGAGGCAAGGCTCCTTTACAAATGTAATTAGACCTTTTGCTGAAAGGAGCTGCTTTATTACTCTTCCTGGAGAATTGCAATTTTGCGCATGGTGGAGGTGAAGGGTGAGACTGCAGTCTGTTGTTCAAATTGGAAGGGGCCGCTTAGGTGAGGCCAGCCTTTTGTCTTTCCCGTAATCACTCTTCAGTATAACTGATGTCAGGCGCTGAAAACTCCCTCTCTCTTTGGCTCTCTGTTGCGGGTGCTTAAGATTCGTGACCATCCTCCTCTTAGGGTGGGTCTGTCTCTGACAGAAATTAGTCAAAAGATGGACTATGTGACTGTACTGTAGTGTAAATTATATCTTCACATAATTACAATTTTGGTTCATTCCTATTACATGTGATAGGCCCAGCCACATATGTGGGGTGCCGTTTTCCTTGGGAGACATGTGGGAATGCAAGATAGTACAACTTTCACTGTTGACTGGTACTTCCTGAGATTTCTGTCAAATAAATATGTTGGGAATTGCATTTTATGATCCATAATTTAGCATTTGCATAGCATTTTGGGTAAGAATTGATCCATGCAAGGCACACCACAATGCAATCCCCTGAGCCTTTAGTTTTCAGCGATGCCCATACTTGGTATAGTTGCCTAGGTCTGGCCATCTCCAGGGCCCAAAAGGATCCCGTATGGCATAAAGAGAAGAAATACGGTGTTTTTGAGTACAGGTTTGAAGTTCACAATTCATTCTTGCTATGGAAGCATGCTGGGAACCAAGCAAATGCAAATGCAAAAAGAACAATTGATGGACAGAATGCAGAACAATGTCATACATTCACCCCAGTACAGAGATCAGGGCCTAAATCCATTGTTATTTTGCTAACCATGCCATTCCAGTTTGAACCCAGCCATATGCAAATCAGTCTTGACACTGTCCCTCATGGGAACAGTCCAGCCAGAACTGCAAGGCCAGGTCCTCCCTGGACTGGAAACAAGCATCCTAGGACCGGTTTCGGGGTTTCACCCCTCATCAGCCAGGATAGCTTGACCAGAGGCATGGAGTGCATGGGACCCACGTCTGGGCATACCCGTCCCTCTCGGGGTGACAAATGTAAAAAGAACAATTGATGGACAGAATGCAGAACAATGTCATACATTCACCCCAATACAGAGATCTGGGCCTAAATCCATTGTTTTTTTGCTCACCATGCCATTCCAGTTTGAACCCAGCCATATGCAAATCAGTCTTGACCCTGTGCCTCATGGGAACAGTCCAGCCCGAACTGCAAGGCCAGGTCCTCCCTGGACTGGAAACAAGCATCCGAGGACCGGTTTCGGGGTTTCACCCCTCATCAGCCAGGATAGCTTGACTCCAGTGGCATGGAGAGCACGGGACCCACGTCTGGGCATACCTGTCCCTCTCGGGGTGACGAATGCAAAAAGAACAATTGATGGACAGAATGCAGAACAATGTAATACATTTACCCCAGTACAGAGATCTGGGCCTAAATCCATTGTTTTTTTTGCTCACCATCCCATTCCAGTTTGAACCCATCCATATGCAAATCAGTCTTGACCCTGTGCCTCATGGGAACAGTCCAGCCCGAACTGCAAGGCCAGGTCCTCCCTGGACTGGAAACAAGCATCCTAGGACCGGTTTCGGGGTTTCACCCCTCATCAGCCAGGATAGCTTGACTCCATTGGCATGGAGAGCTCAGGACCCACGTCTGGGCATACCTGTCCCTCTCGGGGTGACAAATGCAAAAAGAACAATTGATGGACAGAATGCAGAACAATGTCATACATTCACCCCAGTACAGAGATCTGGGCCTAAATCCCTTGTTTTTTTGCTCACCATGCTATTCCAGTTTGAACCCAGCCATATGCAAATCAGTCTTGACCCTGTGCCTCATGGGAACAGTCCAGCCCGAACTGCAAGACCAGGTCCTCCCTGGACTGGAAACAAGCATCCTAGGACAGGTTCGGGGTTTCACCCCTCATCAGCCAGGATAGCTTGATTCCAGTGGCACAGTGAGCCTGGGACCCGGGTGAAACCCCGAAACCGGTCCTAGGATGCTTGTTTCCAACCCAGGGAGGACCTAGCCTTGCAGTTCGGGCTGGACTGTTCCCATGAGGCACAGGGTCAAGACTGATTTGCATATGGCCAGGTCTAAACTGGGGTGGCACTGTGAGCAAAAGAATGATGGATTTAACCCAGATCTCTTGACTGGGGTGAATGTTTTGATTTGTTCTGCATTCCGTCCATCAATTGTGTGTCTTTTGCTTCCTCGCCATAAGTGCACCGGGTATGCCCAGACGTGGGTCCCGGGCTCACTGTGCCACGGGAATCAAGCTATCATGGCTGATGAGGGGTGAAACCCCTAAACCGGTCCTAGGATGCTTGTTTCCGGTCCAGGGAGGAACTGGCTTGGCAGTTAGGGCTGGACTGTTCCCTTGAGGCACAGGGTCAAGACTGATTTGCATATGGCCAGGTCTAAACTAGGGTGGCACGGTGAGCAAAAGAATGATGGATTTAACCCAGATCTTTTGACTGGGGGTGAATGTTTTGATTTGTTCTGCATTCCATCCATCAATTGTGTGTCTTTTGGGATCCAAGCAAGACACAAAACTCTGATTTCACATGGGTATCTAGATTTGAGAAGTCCCCGGGTTGGCAAGGTTTTATGGGAGCCAGCCATCCCAGAGTCTACATTCTGCAGCCATCACTCATGACAAGTGAACGGAAAGTGGGATTTCTTTGGGTGTAATTTGGATATATGAGCCATCAAAGAGTTGATAAACCCACCTTTGTGCTTTCTGAGGAGCTAAAATACAGTCTGGTGCCTGGGGATTAGGCCCCAAGCCAGAACAGTTCAACCCACCCCATGTCTTACTTTTTTCCCTGGTGAAATTACCAATTTTTCCTTGGTAGTGTGGAGGGCATATGCAACCACCCCTCACTTGTTTGCAGATTAGTGGTTAATGTGGCTAACTGTCCACCCTGGGGCATTTTCTGTAATGTGGTCCCTGGTATCTACTGTGCCTTCTGCCTCTCCCCGGGTGGGCCAAATTGAGGTAACGCTTCCAATCCACATCCCAAGGTGACAGTAAGATTGTTTGTTGTTTATAAGTATGGGATGCAACTTGATGCCAGGACCAGCTACCGTTCATCCTATTTTTTCTTTTAAATTCGAATTCTTGAAATTGTAGTGTGCTTTATTGCCCCCAGAGGAGCAGAAAGATTGTTTGGCTTCATGGTTGGTCTTGGGTTCAAGTGAAGCAGTCACCTCCTCATTGTTTGGTGCCTATTGTGCTTCCTGTGCCACAGGAAGGGCATATTACAAGTAAATTCCCCAATCTGCCCTTCGGGCCTGCAGAAGGACCATTTGTGATCTATGGGTGGGAGATACAGTCTGACGCCAAGGAAGTCCAGTCTCAACCCATCATCATTTTTTTAAATCCCTGGTGTTTTGTGTGCTTTCTCCACCGCTGGGGAGGGCAGATTGGGGTCAATCTACCAAGGCCGAACTGGCTTTTACCGGGCATTGAGCGTTTCCTGGTAGGGCTGGAAGGGTGGGGGCAAGTTTTGTTCTTGGGGGCCATTTTTGTTATTGGGGCTGGTTCATCGCTGAACTGGGAGGGCACTTTGTTTTGCAAATTGTTATGGGTTTAAAAGCACCCTCTGCAGAGTTCCTTTTATATCCAGCAGTTTTCATTCAACAATAAAAATGTCAACATAACGCTTGTGATTAATGTTCCTGTTGGACAGTAGCGGCTCCTGGAGGGAGTGCTGCAGGGCGGTGATGCGGGGCGGGGGAGGGGCAGGGTGGGGGTAGTAATCCACGGAATACGGCCGAAGGGAAGTGAGTACATAAATAAATAAATAAAACGAATTACATTGCGCACGCTGCATCGCCAAATGGCGATGCAGCGTGCGCAATGTAATTCGTTTTGTTTATTTATTTATGTACTTACCTCCGTTCGGCCGTATTCCGTGGTTTACTACCCCCACCCTGCCCCTCCCCCGCCCCACCGCCCCACAGCACTCCCTCCAGGAGCCGCTACTGCTGTTGGAGAGGGATCAGAGATTTGTCTAGTGACAGTTTTGACTCAACTAAAGTAGCCCAGAGCATTAACATGCCTGCTGCAAAGAATATGTACCATACAAATCCCAGAACAGTATTTTATAAGGGTAGCTCAGTGGGTTAATGCTTTTTTCACAGAGATCCTTTGGTTGCTTGCAGTTCATACGTTATAATTGTAATATAGCACAGTGAGCTATGAACTGCCATCAAAGAGCTGCATTCAAACTGCATGATACATGTTAAACAATTATGTTTTTTCCTACTCTTTTATTAAAATGCTGTTGATGAAAAGGGATTGCTTGTGTAGGAATAAATTATTAGTAAAGCCAACCCTAACCACTGTGTTACATTTCGAATTCTGAATTTATGCTTCTCCAGACGAAGCTCTCTTAAAAAATGCCTACCAGTGCAGATGATATTTGAATTCCACACCTCGTGGTCAACTTTATCCTATCTAACATTTTCTATACACTGATTTACACACTTATGATTCATTGTCTCTGTATGTGTTTATGTAAAGTGCTCTGACACCCTACACTGGTATGAGAGGTGCTATAAAACAAATGAAATACATGTGGGAGAGGGGCTCCAGAGAGATGAGGGGCACTGTTGGAGAGCGATAGTGAGGGAATCCGTGAAGGAGGCCACCCAAAAATATTGTTGCTCCGGGCTCCGCCAGCGCTAAAACTGTGCCACTTATTGGGGTAGAGGATGCTAACATCCCTCAAAATAGTGTTTCATTGAGCTCTCATCTTTTTGGCTGTGCTTAACAGTGAATGTGTGCACTTATGTTATTTTTAAAGTCATGTTTCATGCTTGACAGCATATTTTTTGTGTTCTCCATAACAATATCTATAGGTATGACTGGGTGTCCTGGTGCACTGTGAGCTGATCATTTACTATGCTTTAAAAGCTAATGCAGCTGAATATGTGATGAAACATGGGTTATGGACTGCACACTTTTTGTCATTTTTTCCCCAAATTGTCTTGGGTGAAACCCCCTCCCCCCCAAATCCCACTCACAGTGATCAATCTCGCTCGCTGTACACACTTTAGGGGGACCTGTTTGACAAAATTTGCCAGGGCTGTATTGGGTTCCCAGAACCGCACTGAAATCTACCAATCTGCCAACATGCCCCCAGTGGGCAGACAGACTGTTTGGTTTTCTGGGGTGGGGGCTGCGGCCCGATGCCAGGACGACCCAACCTCAATCCCATTCTTTTATTTTTTTAAAACACTCCCTCTTCTCTAGTGTGCTTTTTGATATCATTGGTTGGGGACATTGGGGATAGATCTCCCACTATGACCCTATAGGGGTCTGAAAAATGTGATAGCTTCATGGCTGGGGCTGTGGCCCAATGCCAGAATGGTCCATACTCGGTACAATTTCTTTTTCAAGTGAGAAACCCTGGTGTCTAATGGGGTTTCTGTGCCTTTTGGGTGGGCTGATTGGAGGTAATACTCTTATGTGCCCATCCAAGGGTGTTAGAAAGACTGTTGGGGACCTTGATGGGTGGATGGGAGCAATGGTCCATGCCAGGGGGGCGCCCCTCCCCTTTCACCTCCCCGGTGCCTAGTGGCAGTGATCCACTAGTGAGAAGTAAGATTGTAAAGGAGAGAATCTCTTTCAATGGGTTCATCTTTGCCCCCGAGCACCAAACACCAGTGAAAGGAGGGGCTGGACTGCTCCCTTTTCTGTAGTATCTATAGAGATGAGCATGCCAAGAAATGGTGGTCGTCATTCTCAAAAAAGTAACCACAGACTTCTATGCAATATTTCCCCCAACAGCCTGATGTGAGGACTCTAGAAGGGGATCTCCTGTTGTGAGCACCAGAGAGACTTCCTGCATGCTCTCCCGTCTTCACTGAAAAGGGGGCGTGGCCAACTTGAGCATCACATCCCCACACTAAAGGGGTTAAGTGCCCGGTGGCCCATGGCTACTGAAAGGACCTGCTCTTTCCTCAGGTAGTGAAGAAGGAAACCTAGAGGTCCTTCTCAGCGTCCAGTCCTGGACCATCGGGCAGTTTGTCTACCCGGATCTCTAAGAGGTCAACATGCTAGGAATTTCATGCAAATAAAGTGATTGCCAAGCACTTGTTTTCTGCTTGTGAATTGTTATCAAGTTTTGTATTCATTTTGCTAGCCAAATAAAAATATGTATTTACAACAAGATGGATGCAGGAACCCTATAGAGGAACAGGAAGGATCATTTGCCTGCCATGATTCACCTCAGAATATGCTGGCAGGGCGCACGTGCCTCTGCCTGTTAACCAGGCCACGGTCTACAGCAGATTTCAACATTTCAGAGATTGAAAATGAAAAGGGAGGGAAATACACTACATTACTACACTGCCTTATCACCAAGCTCAGTCACTTACTAAAACACCCACTTTCCCGAAACTTTTCCTCTCAAGTCCAAAACACATTTTAAAAAGTTTTAATTAGGGTCTGAACTTATTTTAAGCCAATGAATACAGCATCTCTGGCAAACTGAAGAGCCATGCACCCAACAGAGCTGCTCCCCCTCAGGGAATCCTGCTCGAAAACGTTTCTGACAAGAGGGACAACATGACAACTTCTAGTGAAGAGACCACATTTAATAACCTGCTAACTTTTAATGACTCGACATCTGCAGCTGGGGTGCCAAGATGCGAAGTTCATGTCCCAGGACACTAAATCTTGAAGCGCAGAAATCCTATATATTGCACCAGCCAAGGTGAACCTGTGGAAGGTCATTTCCACTGTCAAGGCATGCTTTGCGCCTGATGGGTTTATGCACATGATGTCTTCAATCATCTCTCTGCTTTGGATTGAGATTGCTTCTCCTTTTCTTTTAGAGCCGCAGGATCCCTTCACTGACATTTCTCAAAGCATCTCACCTCGCCATCAGTTTGGGATTCTGCTGGCAAGATTGATAAATTACCTCTTTCCTTAAAGGTGAGTGGATCCGCCTGCCTGAAATGGGTCAACAAAGAGGTTTTGTCTTATTAAAGTTGTTTTTTCCCTAAAGTTGACAGAAAACAAGAATGTGATGACAGAGGAACTAACAGTCCTTTCTATTCTGCCGTTCCCATTCCCTGCCTAGAGTCAGGGGTCACACGTGTCGCTGCATCAGCAGCGGTTGCGCTGGTGCTGAGCAGAGCTGTGTGTCTTTCAGTGCTTGGCATTCTCCGCTTGTGGTCTGTGCTGACTGCACCTCGTGCAGGAACTCAGAGAACTTATAACTTAAAAGCATGATTTCTAGAGAGATGAGCGCCCTAAACCCTGGTGCAGAGCCCTGCTCTGTGCCAACACCCCCACTTATGATACACCCCTGGTGGGACTGCACAGGACACACGAAGAATTATTGTTGTTAACAATGCACGAAGTGCCCAGGATCAGGGACACCTTAAGGATTTTGTAGGCCCGGGACGAATGTATTTTGGGGGCTCCTGTTTGGATAAGCTGTGAATCTATGATCCAATGTCAGCTCTTTCATGCTGTCTTTGGCCAGGTCACTGACAGCGCACAGGTTCACCATCAAAATGCTAAAGTTGTTACATGTAATATTCAGGGATAGTGAGGTGTGTTTTCAATATGGTGACACAGCAGCAGCTCACTAAAAGTACTGTAAATCCTCTCTGTAACACCCTCCCGTTTCTCATATGTGAGGTCCTGTTTCATCTAAAATAAACTTTTTTATGGATGTTACATGAAACATAAACACAGTATTTCCTTGCAAAATGTCTGTAATTGACTCTCACATATCACACAGAATAAAACCAATCTGGGGCATATTTACAAGCCCTCATCGCCACTGGAGTATCACTTTTTTTGACGCTCCGGTGGCACAGCGTCATTTTCCTTATTTACAAGGTGGCACAAAACCACTTTACGTGACTTAACGCCACCTTGTAAATATGCCCCTTTCCGCTGCAGTCCTCTGCGGCAAAGGAGCGTGATATGGGTGTTGTTGTGGGCGTTCCACCGCAACACCCATTACTTTTTTCCACCAGCGAACAGCGCCCTGTTCTTGTGAATACTGTGCATCCCTGCGCTTTGAAAATGTCAGAGCGCGGCTCTGACGAATTGGCGGCTGCTACGCGCTCCTTCATTTTATTGTAAGTATGGCCCTCTATTTAAGAATTCCTCAAGGTCATCAGGGCAAGACTCTGCAGAACAAAGCTGGCGCTATCAGGGACCCATGAAAGACTGGAGCCCGGGGCCCACTTTGCCCATGCCTTCAAACTCCTCGGCCGAGGATTGAGGCTGCAGCCACACTGCCCTGGGTGATGCCCACTGAATATTGACTCAAACGTCTCATCATGATGTTATGTTGTCTACCTTAACTCAACAGGTGTATCTGATGAAGGTGTGGTCACTGCACGAGGACCGCAGAAGCTTCAGATGCGTTAAACAGGTGTGTGTCTCGTACAACTGTGGAAGTCCTCCACACCCACATCTCCTCCTCTTTCCCTACACTTTTGTTTTGGTTTTCACAGAACAGAACGAAGGCATGTCATAGATCCATACAAATGTCTTTGATTGTTGAGAGAATAGATTCGTTTTAGGTTTGTCCCAAGTGAAAGTCAGTGCGTTCCTAAATTTAGGCTCCGTGACAAAAAACGAATGGGCACCGATGCCATGAATTTGAAATTGGAGTGAGAATTAATTATATCAAAAGAGAAAATGCAGCAGTGTACAGTGATGTCACAAGAAAAGCAGACACGAGTGTGCAGTGATGTCACAAGAAAAGCAGGCACGAGTGTGCAGTGATGTCACAAGAAAAGCAGGCACGAGTGTGCAGTGATGTCATGGGAGAAAAATGAGGACTGGGTGTCTAGGTCACAAGAAGAGAAGAGTGGGCTTTACTTTTAAAAGTGGCAAGTGAGGCGGGGTCACTGGGGGTCAACTGATAAACTTTGGAGCCTGCGCACTGATGTTGTGAGAGAAAAGTGAGTGGTGGGCACTGGTGTCACAAGACACAGAATTTACATCAGTTGACATTTGTATGGTCAAAAGATCTCAAGTTTCTGTGTACCATATCGATTAACGCATTTGCAAAAAAGCTACAGAAAATCAGTGATATATATTGAAAAACACGATTTTTACAATATGAAAGGAGAATAAAACTGTAACATTCATAAAAGTTTTGTTTTTTTGTTTTTTTAAACGCACAAAAAGATAGCACTGTGTAGACGTTGCTGGCAATACTAGGTGCTATTGCCTAATTTGGCGAAGTTCTCTTTGTCAGAATTAAATCCGTGGTAGAAGATATCTTAATGGTTCTAGACAAGCTGCAGGACAAATTAAAAGTATATATTTTACTTCTTGAATCCCAGGGTGGCATCAAGTGCAGGTTCACTATACCAAAGCTATGTTCCACCATCGACCCTAGATTTCTTCTAGCAATTAACCCCGTTCGTAATTTTATTATTATTTTTTTTTTTAAAAAGCAACCTGCCATGTGTGGCAAAGGATTAGCTATGTATATTTGGAGGCGAAATTCAGGAATATTTTAAAATAAAGTTTGCAGGAAACATATACTTGCGTTGGCATCCAGGGCACTCCGGGACCTTAAGATCTTCGTGGCTGGCTGTAGTCATTGGCTGGATTGGTGAAAGATGTAGTAAGGGTTTAGTAAACGTTTACAGCAGTAAAGTGAGTTTAATAAAGGTTTAACATGAATTTAAAACTAAAATAAGCAAGATCATATTCTGTAAGCAATAACGCTTCAAAAGCAAAATTCAGATTTTTGAAAACTTTGAATCTGGCAATGAACCTCCGTCATTTGCTTTATTATACACTGCACCTGCTGCAGAGTCAAGGCTACCTTGGCCGAGTTTCAGCAACACTTGACACAGGCTGACCATGGACAGCCACAGCATGGTGCCCTGTCAGAAGAAACAAACTGCAGGACACATGACAAAAGCAGCAGCAGAGCAGGCTCCTCCAACACAAACAGCAAGTGTGGGACAAGTGCCAGCACTGCAACTTTAACTACTGTGACACACACACAGAGACACACACAGAGACACACACACACACAGACACACACACATACACACAAACACACACACGCACACACACAGACACACACACAGGCACACACACACACACACACAAACACACACACACATACACACAAACACACACACAGACAGACCCACACACACACAGACACACACACACAGACACACACATACACACACACACAGACACACACAGACAGACACACACACAGGCACACACACACACACACAAACACACACACAGACAGACACACACACACACAGACACACACACAGACACACAACCTTCTGTCACTCCCTCCGTGCAGCAGGTGCATTAACCCTCATAGTTCTCTTACTCAGATTGAAACCTTTGACCTGTGAATTACACAAGGATCTGTGTGGCAGAATTGCAACATCCTGAGCTATCCTATTTGTCTTTAATATATATAATGCAATTACACCGCAACATGTCTGTTTAGTTCTGTAGCCCACTCGTTCTATGCACTCAGTGTGACAGTGCATTGTGTAGAAAAGTACTTCGGTGCTTCATCAGAACCTTTTAATTGTTCCAGGGCTGGAACTTCACTGCAGGTCACTGTCCGTCAATGCCTCATTACTCAATGCGCATGCCTAAAATAGAGGAGCATGGTGTAAACATTTGAGGTCTGAGGGCCTCATTTCAACCTGTTCTGAGTTTGCAAGGGGAAATACCGAGGCTGAAGCGAGAGACTCCTGGAGGTATCCGCCCCCAAACATCCAGCTTGCTGAGTTATAGTCACTGGTTTTGAATTATAGGCGCTTGAATGGGGAATAACTATGCAGACCTGGGTTTACAGGTTCCAAATGTATAGGTTTTCCTGATTCCGGTGAATTAATGCTATAACCAGGTGGTAAGTCTGAGCCTGGGGGCTGGGAGATTGGTGTTGGGGTTTAGGGCAGGCTGCCCCTGAGGTCTAAGAGTCGAGTGTGGGGCAGGCCCTTGCTTGCAGCTCTGAGGCCAGAGGTGCTTGTAAAATCAGTTCCAGTGTTATCGACACCATAGTACCTGGTCCTGTAGCACTGGACCACCTGTGACCACCTGTGATTGGCTGGGGCAGTGCACATCCAGGGACATGCCCACCTCCATCTTGCAATGAAGCCCAGGGTGGTTGAACTGCTCTGCGCATTTCAGATCAGTGACCCCTGTATTTGCATCAATACTGGGGCATCAGTTCTTGGTGGAAGTCAGAGCTCTGTGGATGTCTCAGCTGTGGGAAAGTAGTGTTTGTTGTAGGTCTGTGCAGAGATGCATTGTCTGAACCCTGTAACTAAAAGTATTGAGGTATCAGCACCTGGGCTGATGGCTCAGCGGAATAAACATTCACTTCAGGGATCTGTGTTTGAATCTATCCTCACGGGTTTGGATCCTCGCTGGGCCACTCTGCCTTTCATCCTCCTGAGGTCGGCAAAATAAGTACCTTTGAGCCGGGTAGCAATAACCAACCATAGGTGAATGTGAGCTTTAAAAATAAAGTGCAGGCCCCTATAGCAGAGTATTTTTAATGCCGAAGTTAAGTCTAGACAAACAAGATTTTTACAATGCATGTGAAATTCACAAATTGTGCTTTGTGCGATAGTCATGAAGTTCTGCGAGCTTTGCAAACTCTCATGAGTTTTGTGGCTCAGAAATGTAACACAGTTGTGTGTACCTGGAGACGGGTTCGAGCAGAAAACATCTTGTGGGAGCCATTTTCTTCCCAAACCAACCTCCTTGCCAGTGTCTTGCGTGACTTATTTAGCTTTTCAATAGTCCTCAAATTCAATTTTCAAGCGAGATAAGGCTTGACGTTTGTGTAACTCTACAGAACTTCTTAGAAATTTCATAAAATATATTATAAGTAGAGCAAGTTGGATCTTAGCAATACGAGTGCTTGATGTAAGCCTCTCTAGTGGTGCATTGTAAGAGTCCCGAATGCCTCAGGACTGTGCTGTCTGACCTGGATGCAGGTGAAAGCGCTATAAATGTTTTAATGCCAGGGCGCCCGCAGAGTCACGTGGGCACCAGAGGAGATCTGCACTGTGTCCGCACACAGAGCAGTGCATTGTGCAGCTGGGTGTGTGATGCTTTACTGAATACCAGTGCCAAGAGAAGGTCGGATCGGAGGCGCTTGCAAGAGGTCTGTGGATGTCAGAGGTCCCTGTTTAAAGTCTGGCGGCTGCTCCGCCAGAGCTCAGGAGCAGCGGAGGAATGGACTCCCTGCGCCGGAAGGCGGAGAACTCTGGGCCTAATTTAGAACCCCTTCCAGGAGGCGAGTTGCCCCTCCCCCTCCCTTTCCTCAAACCCTGAGTCCCTCATGCACCTTAAATCAAACCACTGGCAATGTGCTTTGGTGCCAAAAAAAGGTCACAGTTTATTCAACAACATAACATGATTATACGTTTGCATACATTTGCTCAATCTTGGTTATCCTATAGCTCTCTTACTATTCCTGCGAATATACTTCCTTGTTTTTGCAATTCTTTTCATTGCTGTGTGGACCCAGCCTCCTCAACTTAAGGGGACGGGAGGGGCCACCTTCTTGGGCCTCTGTGCACGGGTCAAGGCTTCAACTTGCTACCGATTTGGGACCTGCCTGGGCTGCAAGTGCCGTCCCGCTTGCCCTGCCCTTTCGTGGGCCCTCCCTGCTCCCCGGGGTCCCTGCCGTGTGGCATCCCAAGGACCTTGGTTGAGCATCTACTCTATCTATCCTGAGCCCGAGTCCTTCCCTTTTGCTCCCTCGGTACCCCAGCCGTGAGGCATCCCAAGGGTCCTGTCCTGCTGTAGCATCACATCTACTCTTTCCATGGCGATAGGCCGCCCTTGGCTCCCTCATTGCCCCTGCCGTGAGGCATCCCAAGGACCTGCATGAGCCTCCCCTCTACCTTTTAGTGATTCTCTCTTTTTCTAATTTTTTTGTGCTCCTTCCGCCACGCTACCTACGATTTCACGATCGGAGGGAGCTCCCCCCCTCGCCCTAGCTCCGCCCGCCCCCGCCCCCCGCTGCCCTCGTCTGGGGAGGCCTGTACCTCAATCCCTTGCGCCCGTTTTCTCCTCACTGGCCCCTACCCTTGGGGGGGCCCTTACAATTGCTGGCGGGGTGGTCGCCCCTGTATTCCCCACACGCGTGCTGGAACCTGCGGGACGCCCCCCATGTACAATCGCCTTTTTCAAACTTTTAGCAGATTTTCCTTGCTTTGTCATTGCCTTGGTACTTTCCCCTGAAACCTTGTCCCCGCCCATCCTGGCGAAAATCGCCCTCCTTGCTGCTGACGCCTTCTCTGGCTGCCACCATGTGTTTCGTGAACCCCTCCATGTCCTGGCAATCCCATCCCATTATCGGCCACACTTGCATCTTCTCTCTGTAACCCTCATCGTATCTCAGCCATGCTTCGCCCTGATACTGCTGCTGCGCTTCATGCACTTTTTGCTGGTATAAAATTAGTGCTGCTGCGCTTTTGGGAAATTTCTTAATTAAAACGCATGCCAATGTTCTGAAGGCTTTTAACCAATTCTCTATTGATCTTTCTACCCTGCGCTTGGAGCGGTTCCACTTGTCATCGTCCTTTTTGTCTTGCGCCGCTAAGTCTAAACCCGCCTGGCACACCTCCAGCAGTGAAAAAATGTCTATGAACTCCTTCCTCCATATTCTCTCCTTTACCTTTAGTGGGATGAGGTTGGCCAGCCCTAACAGTTTTGTGGTTGTGGGAGGGTCGCTCAGAGATGGGTGCAGATACTCACTGGCCGGCTGCCCGCTCTGGTCCAGACCCTCCCGCCCTGTTTGCGCCCCTGAACCCGGAGGCCGTTGCCCCCTCCTTCGTGGTCCCCCCGGGTCCTGCCTCCCTATTGTGTGGAGTCTGGTTGGCGTCCCCTTTCCCTTTGCCTGTGGCCACTTTCCTACTGCCCCTTTGGTCAGGCCTCTGTTCTGGCTTTTGGCTCATGCCTTGCCCCTCCGTGCCCCACTGGAGGCTTCCCTGTAAGGGCGCTCCTGCCCCTGGCTATTGCCACCACTGCATCCATGCCGTTGGGAGGGCGGCCTCTGGTCCCCATGCTTCCCTTGGCTTAAACCTGTCTGCCACAGGGGTGGTATGCCCCATGGCCCCGGCATTGACCCACCGCATGTTCCCATTCGCGTGTCCATATTAACGCTATACCCTGTTCTCCCCTCTATCGGACCCTCCTGCCGCACCCTTGTGCACCCTGTCTTGCCGCTTTGTGCGCCATGCTTACCCCTCGCCTTGTTGATCGTGTTGGATCGCCGTTCACGTGTCCCCTGAGAGGCCACCGTGCTGGCTACAGAGCCCTCCTAATCGCTGCTCCCTTCATTTTCCGAGCTGGACACTAGCTCTGGAGTTGCAGCCCTCCTGCTTCTGGTCTGCGGTTGGTTCCTCCCCCTTTGCTCCCCACCCTTGGCCCGGGTATTTCTTGTGCCAGCTTTGGTAGCTGTGGGGGCCGCCGTTTTGGCTGCATGCCCCTCGCCCCTGGCCTGTCGGCCGTCATTTTTCCTGGGGCTTGCGTCCCCCTTGCGCCTCTTTACACTCCTCTCTTTGGACTCTGGCTTGCCCCGGTCCTCCCTGAAGCGTGCTGGTACTTGCGCCTTCCTCCCGGCTTGTCTGTGCTTGCTTGCCATCACCGACAAATCCCTTGCTGTGGAGAGCCAAACCCTGGTCCTGTGTCACCCCAGTACCCAAAACAAAACCAATGCAGGAGACTCCAAATTGCAACCCGCTTGGTTCCCGCCTTTGTCTAGGCCTCCTGCGGTCCTGGTGTTTTACCAGCTGCCCCGTCGGATTTCAGTAAAGTTAGCTTATGTCCCCGTTTTTAGAGAGGGCCTACTGAAAACGGCGGGAGGTGCCTTTCTATGTTTTGCAAACAATTATCAGAGAAAGTACCATTGTCTATAATGCTACCTTAGAAACAACTGAAACACCAAGATTTGAACCCATAACCTTTGGTGTAAGAGTCAGAGACCTTAACCACTATGCCACCGTGACTCATGAACTGGGATCACGATTGCATTTTATTTATGTTCCTTACTGCTTTTTCTGCAATTCTCTGCTGAGCAGTGCTGCAATCCTGTGCGCTCGCTTGGAGTAAAATTGTAGTCCTTCTTCTCTTTTGATTTTTTATGTCCCGCTACTTCTGCGCTGTTCTCGCCATTTTCTCAGCTCCCGTGCAGCCCCTGGAGACCTCTGTCTGCCCGACCCAGTCTATGGCCCCACCCGACTGCCCCAATGTTGCCTGCAGCTCCCACGTTGCAGTGCGTGCCTGCCGCCGCTCCTTTTGGCAATCGGAGCTCGCAGCGATGAAAACATGGTTGAAGAGCCGGCCCCAGGCAGCAATCCTCCGGCCCCGCTTACAGTTCCCGAGGCAGACTTACTTGCAGCGGTGTCCCGGCTCCTGGTAGGTCGTCGCTTCCCCCGCTCTGCCCTCCGCTTTTGCCGTGCACCTCTGCGCTCATTTTCCGGTTCTTGAAGAGGCTGTTGAGCGGGAGGGCAGAGAGGCCGTGCTTTTCCCAGCTGCTCGGTGCGTCCCCACGAGCAGCTGACGGCAACCCGGATGCCTCGGAGTTCCAAGAGTGGATTTGGCTCCCGATGAGGCTGCTGGCCGCGCTTTCCCCAGCCGATCGGTGTGTCCCCCACGAGCAGCTAACGTCCGATGCACTTCCCCTCGGAGAGTGCCTTGTCGCAGGTCACAGCTGGTTCTTCAACGGTCGGCTTGCCACGTAGCTCCTTCTCGCTACTCCTGTTCTCTGACCGTGATTCTTCTTTCTTCTTTCCTGTGAGGAGAGGGGGTATGTGCTTATCTCTGCCCGTTGCCCCATTTTTAAACCTCCCGTGCCTCCTCCGCTTGCCCCCGAATTGGGGGGGTTCCCTTTTGCCCTGGGGCGACCAATCCAAATAGCCCTCACGAGCGGGCTATTTGAATTTGCGGGGGCGGGGCTGTCAGCCTCCGGCCGGCGTTTTACCCGGGTCCCTAATGGGTCTGGCTTCGCCTCCCCCGGGTGTCATCTTGGTGGAGGGGAGCACCTGCCCGTTTATTATGACCCCATAGTATCCTACGGAGATCATAATACGGTGGACATGGTATTCCATCCGCCGAGATCGAAATAAGACCCTCCGTGTCCTCAGTAGAGAGAACCTCCATTGTGCCAACTCCCTTGAAGGCTCTGCATCTTGCAGAGTAAGAGCCGTGTTTAATGTGCCCAAAACGTCTACACGTGCACTGAGCGGTCAGTCCTTGGAGGCTGTCAGGGCTGCTTTGTGGGCTTGGACCAGGGCTGGACTGGCCGTAGCGGGCACCAGGCGTTTCCCCGGTGGGCACAGGCCCGTAGCCAGAAGTATAAGTTTGGGGGGGCATGGCCCCACATAATAACAAGAGGTGGTTCTGACGGAAAGTAATGGTGTCTATCTGCAGAATCTGTTTAAAAAAAATCTTTAATTTTGGTGATATTTGAAAACAGACAGTTTATTTTCATTCTGTACATTTTGCTACAGTATGATCCCCAAGGGTGTTTGGAGGATGTGAGTGACACTTTCCAAACAGTGGGCCGTGGATATTCCAAAAGATTACTGAAAATATTTGCGCCCAGTCTTACAATTTAAGCACATTAGCTAACAACCTTTCACAAAACTGAATACGATTTAAAGCCAGTTTTACAGGAGAATTGAGGGTCCCTCACAAGTTGCATAAAACATGATCGCATTAATCAAAAGGGTATCTAATTTAAATATGGCTTTACTGTAGATTTGGGGTCATTTCCATTAATTTTTTAGCAAAATAAAGGCAAATGGCACGTGGTTCAATTATATATGATTTAAGGATTTTATTATAAGATGACTTCGTAGGTAGGGTTGCTGTTGGTCCACTAAGCAATGGTAGGGGTTATGCCAGATAATCTCTCTGAAGAGTAGGAGTAGTACATTTTAAAGTTTTCTGACCAAAAGCATCAGTGTACTGTGACTGGATTTTAATGTTAACACAATAAAACCATTGAACTTAATAAACATAAATGGTTTCAACTGATACTTATTCATGTCATCACTGTGGGGTCTAGTGGATATACTTATACTCAATAGGTGTCCACCAATAATCCTCCAAAAATCCGACTATTACCAATTATTTCAGTCTTCAATCAGCTCCACAAATCATTGCCAATATGTTCCAATTACCAAAATTATAAGCCTGAAAAGATGTATGTACCTTATCAATAAATAACAACCCTGAGCTTACAAAAACACACACACACACACCCCTGCCACCTCCCCTGAAATGGGTGTACAGACAGAATATCGAGTTGTTTATTTCGAACTACAACAATATCGAGTTTGAACTATCGAGGTACAAGAATATCGACAGCAAGTATATCATAGCACAGAATATCGACAGTAAGGTAAGAAATATCATTTTTTAAATATCGAAGACAGTAATATTGTTTGTAAAAATATTGTTGTTAATAATATCGATATTTATATGAGTGTTCTGTATTTCAGTATGTGTGTTAAAAGTATGTGATGTAAATTTTTGGTATAAGTGTAGTTTTTTTTTTTAATGTATGTCTTAAATTTTTAGCAGTAATTACTTTTATGAAAATAAATTTTTGCGTATTTTATTTCTGTAGCGGGTTGTGGGTTTATAGGGGAATAGGGTGGGAAGTAATTTAATTATAATAAAGTAATTATTAATTTTTCTTTATTATTATTTGTAATTAATTTATTATTAATTAAACATTAATTGGTTATTAATTAATTAATAGATAATTATATTAATTGCGTTATTTTTTAGGAGCGGGTTGTGGGTTTATAGGGGAATAGGGTGGGAAGTAATTTAATTATAAAAAAATAATTATTAATTTGTATTTATTATTTAAAATTAATTTATTATTAATTGATTATTAATTGGTTATGAATTAATATTAATTAATTAATAGATAATTATATTAATTGTGTTATTTTTTTAGGAGTGGATTGTGGGTTTGTAAGGGAATAGGGTGGTAAGTAATTTAATTATAAAAAAGGTAAATATTAATTTTTATTTATATAATCAATATATTATTATTAATTATTAATTAGTTATTAATTTTTATTAATTAATTAATTGATAATTATGTTAATTGTGTTTTTTTTGGAGCGGGTTGTGGGTTTATAGGGGAACAGGGTGGGAAGTAATTTCATTATAATAAAGTAATTATTAGTATTTATTTATTAGTATTTATAATTAATTTATTATTAATTAATTATTAATTGGTTATTTAATTATAATAATTATTTAATTGATAAGTATGTTAATTTTAACCCTCTGCTATCCAACACTTTCCCTACTGTTGCTTTCACTGGAGTGGGAATAGTCATTTTTACCCCTCCGCAATCCAACACTTTCCCTACTGTTGCACTCACTGGAGTGGGAATAGTAATTTTTACCCCTCCGCTATCCAACACTTTTCCTACTGTTGCACTCTCTGGAGTGGGAATAGTAATTTTTACCCCTACGCTATCCAACTCTTTCCCTACTCTTGCACTCTCTGGAGTGGGAATAGTAATTTGTACATCTTTGCTATCCAATACTTTCCCTACTGTTGCACTCACTGGAGTGGGAATAGTAATTTTTTCCCCTCCACTATCCAAAACTTTCCCTACTGTTACACTCACTTGAGTGGGAATAGGAATTTTTACCCCTCCGCTATCCAACACTTTCCCTACTGTTGCACTCACTGGAGTGGGAATAGTAATTTTTTCCCCTCCGCAATACAACACTTTCCCTACTGTTGCACTCACTGGAGTGGGAATAGTCATTTTTACCCCTCCGCTATCCAACACTTTCCCTACTGTTGCACTCTCTGGAGTGGGAATAGTAATTTTTACCCCTACGCTACCCATCTCTTTCCCTACTCTTGCACTCACTGGAGTGGGAATAGTAATTTTTTCCCCTCCGCTATCCAAAACTTTCCCTACTGTTGCACTCACTGGAGTGGGAATAGTAATTTTTACCCCTTCGCTATCCAACACTTTCCCTACTGTTGCACTCTCAGGAGTGGGAATAGTAATTTTTACCCCTTCGCTATCCAACACTTTCCCTACTGTTGCACTCATTGGAGTGGGAATAGTAATTTTTACCCCTACGCTATCCAACACTTTCCCTACTGTTGCAGTCTCTGGAGTGGGAATAGAAATGTTTACCCTTACGCTATCCTATACTTTCCCTACTGTTGCACTCACTGGAGTGGGAATAGTAATTTTTACCCCTCCGCTATCCAACACTTTCCCTACTGTTGCACTCTCTGGAGTGGGAATAGTAATTTTATCCCCTCCGCTATCCAATATTTTCTCTACTGTTTCTAGTTAATGTAGTGCAAAAATGTATTTTAAAAAGATTCATTTTTAAAAAATATTTTAATTTGTTATATATGTTTTTTGTTTTTAATTTATATTATTGGTGTATGTGTATATATATGTATTTATAATTTTTAATATGGTTTTTAACAATTTATAAGTTATTAAAATAATTATTTATAAATATTATTAAGTAAGTATATATATTATATTTTAGACATATATATGTTTAATTTATTTTTACATTATATGTATTGCTTATAATTTTAAACATTTTCTAATAATTTTAACTATGTTTTTTTTTATTATATGTATTATTTACTTTATTTTATATTATTTTTTTAACATTAAAAAAAATGATATTTTTAACAACGATATTTTTAACAACAATATTTTTTTTCTCGCTATTTTTGTACTTACCATTATGTAGATAGGACTTCGATATTCTGGACATTGATATTTTTGCGACAATATTTTTGTACCTGATATTCTGACTGTCGATATTCTGTCAGTGATCCCCTGAAATGGGCACAAACTGATTATTTATATGCTTGCAGACCACAATTTTAGCTCACTGATGCTCTTGCAGATTTGAAAGATCACAAAAAAGTACTCTCTCCTAAACGCATCCCCTTTGTGCTCTGGATATAAATAACAGACATCAATGCAGAATGGCGTGAGATAGAACAGAGGAAGGCAGTCTTTACAGCAAATGTTTAAACTCAGAACAGTGGTGTCTGGTGATGTTTTAAAGTGCAGAGCATTGCACAAGGCAAGCAAACAACATTTGCAAACCTCACTCTCCATAGTATTTGGAGATTTGAGGGGTTATGCCAGATAATGTCTCTGAAGAGTGTGAAAATACAAATGTCAGGCATCTCACAATTTCGTGCAAACACAACATACACAACAGAGCTACATGTTTTACAGGCTCATACACAGTGCTATTACTAATTTACAGAGCTCTTACAGTTTGGAGAGCACATTGTAAAAAAACAAGACGAGCTGGTACCAGCTCTTGCTTCTGAAGAAGTGAAACTGTTTCTTCCAGACAGCGACCTCATGCTCTTGCATCTGGACAGTAGTAATACCCTGTTCCATTGCCTCCAAGATACCACACTGGCACTCCTTACACACATCCTACATTCTGTAGCACATCTAATCGACAGCCTGAAGAAATATGATCACATCACCTACAACATGATGAAACTGCATTGGCTCCATTTGCGGATCCCCATCATCTTTATAACTAGCTGCATCATTTACAAAGTTATCACGACCAACACCCCCACTCATTTTGCAGACCACCTCACTATCTCTGGTGTTTCTCACTCACTGGCAGCCCAGACATTACCAGACAGCAGACAAGGAAGTGTAAAAAAGAAAAGAAAAGCAGCAGGGCTTTTCCATCTATGCAATCAGGATCTGGAAATTGTTTGTCTTTCCCTCCCAAACCTATGCAACGCTGCTTCAATTTAGGAAGGAGTTGAAGACACCCCTTAAAAGCACATTACATCACAATACATTAAGAATCCACAACCCACCTACAACTCCCATCACTCTTTGACTTTATGCTTGTCTTTGGTCCCTGACAGCGCTTTGCTGCTATTGGCTGGGTTCGTCCTACAGAAACACCATACTCATACATACTTAAAGGTTAGTAATAAAAGCCACGGATGCAGGTATCTTGGGAAGATGGCTTTATTGTAAAAGCAACCACCGACAGGGCAGGGATGCACACAGCCTCACGTCCTAGCCAGAATGCCGCCTCAACAATCCATTGAGGTAAGGCATTCCACATTCTACAGCTCAACACGAGCTGTTAATCACAACAGTTACATCAAACATTCAGCCTATGTTCTCAGACTGCAGCAGTGATTGTCATTTAGACATTAGCTTTAAATATATCATTGACAATGCTAACATTTTGTCCTCAAACCTCAATTGTACAGAATATAAAAAATATGCACACTTTTACTATTAAATGCTTTTCATTGTAGGAATATACAGTCACTGAAGGAAGAAAGAAAAGTGAATTAGACATAAAGGCAGAGAGAGATAAAGGTAGATAATAGATGTTGTAGTGAGAGATGTATAAAGAGATGCAAGGTAGAGAGAGCTGTGAGAAAAAGAGAGGGGCAAATGAGAAGAGGCATAAGGAAAGACAGGTCAGGTAAAGAGAGTGATGAGTGAGAGAAGGGAAGAAAGGACTAGTGTGAAGGGTAGAAAGTGAGATGAGCTGTTGAGATAAAAGAGTTAAAGTAGGGAGACAGGTGAGGCACAGAAAGAGTGGGGAGGTTGATACTGTGATAGGAAGAGAGTGAGAGAAACAGAGGGTGAGAAATAGAGCGTGTTGTGATAAAGAAAGAAGTAGAGACGTGAGTAATAGCAATGTACAAAGAAGGCGGTAGAGAGAGTGAGGTGAGGTAGGGAGGGAAAACTGAAAAAGAGAAGAGGTGCAGAGACAGATGAAGCAGAGAAGGTAGAAGGTACTGATAGAGAAACTAGATAGAAAAGGAAAGAAAGAGTAAAGTATTGAGGGAACAGGACTAGGAATAGAGAGAGAGAAGAGGTGGAAAAGTCGAGTAGCAAACAAATGGTGAGAAGTTTGGTAGTGAAAGACAGTGGACATTTATATAGAGATAGATGAGATGTTGAGAGGGATGTGGGACAGAGAGAAATAAGTTAGAGTCAAAGGGGTGAGAAAGTAAGAGGGTTAAGAGCAAGCTCAAAAGAGGTTTCATCAATAGAGACAGAGCGACAGAGGTGAGGTAAAGAGAATGAGATGGCTGAGAGAGACTTCAAGCAAATGGAGGAGAGACACAGGATGTGAGATGGAAACAGAACAGTATGTGCAGAGAGCTAGTTGAGACAGACAGTTGAGTAAGATGGAGGGGTAAGGAGGTAGAGATGTGGAGGTGGGGATAGCGATTGATGGAAAGATAGAGGTGAGGTCATGAGCGAGAGGTAGACAGACGTGGGGAAAAGACAGGTCTATTGATAGTGAGGTTGGGTAAATCTAGGTGATGGGGAGAGTTCAAATAGAGTGAGAACTGTGATATGTACATAAAGTTGTAGAGATTGGTAGAGAGGTAAAGAGAGAGTGATGAGTCAGAAGAGGTGAGGTGATGATTGAAAGAGACAGAAAGTTCATTCTTTTAATGTAATTGCTACGAAATGACTCAGAGGGTTAAGGTTGAACAGGACTGTGTGTCTGTTTGCCTGTATGTTTGTTGATCAACATCAAGCATAATAAACCTCTATCATTGACAGCAAATACTGCACCTCCCATCCATAATATTTGTTAGATTTTAACAGAGAAGAGAATTTAGCTCTAGGTGTTTGTGAGATCGAAATCCATAGATGGACAGAAGGACCCCTAACTGTAAACTAACACTTCCCTATACCAGTAGGCCATTCTTTCAAAACAACGACTAGTAAAGGTTTGAGAATACCACTTCCAGCTCCAGAAAGAATTGACTATGTATAGGGATTACAAACAGAGGCACACACATGGAGCCACAAAGGCACACATTGATAACACTGTAAGCAGGTGTACATGGGAACCTGTATATTCTAGTCTGTATAAATGGCTGGTAATGGTGACTATGTATACTGCATGTTGGGCTACGAGCATGGATGCCTTTAAGTTTAATGTTCTGTCTGCGTGGGTGTCTGTATACCTGTGTGCATGGTTGCCCATATGTCTGTTTTTCTGTGTGTGTGAGAGTTGTATTAACTCCTGTCCCTGGAGATGTAATTGTCTGTATGCAGTTTTGTGGGCTCTATATGTGTAAGCGTTCCTATATGCTGTGTTTTACTATGTAAATTTGTTGTACAAGCTGGGCCTAGTGGCTTTGTCACGCTATTTCTGTGATGGGGAGAGAACAGGTTTAACTGGTGTATTCTTCTTGGCTCTCCATTCTTACACATTTAAAAAACATAACTGAAAAAGATTTGTTCATGGTACACTCACTTCTCATGATTTCAACAAGGCCTGAATTTATCCTGGGATAGGGGGCCGCAGACTGAAAAAAATGCTGTGGAGGAAGCTGCAGGAAAGGCAACATGGAAAGTCAATCAGGATATGTTGGGAACGCAGAGAGATTAAGAAAGAAGGCCAACTCACAGAGTGATATCTTCTTCCTGCATATCATTCTTTAAATGATCACCTATAGACAGACTCTGTGTTAAATGTTTACAGAGGCTCCCAGCGAGATAAGGAGGTAGAATTTAGAGATGTCAGGCGCAGCTCTTAGTCAAACCAGCATAGCATAATGAACTGAGGCCTGGGCCCCTACCCACCAGCCTGACTGGGACCCTACTGCTGCCCCCACAATGCCCTGCCTCACTATTTTATGGTAGGGCAGTCACAATTATACCAATAGAAGCATAGTGCACATGCCCAGCTCAACCTATTAACCCTTACAGCGCTCTTGCAACAAAGCAGGGCTTGGGCTGCGACTATCAGTGACAGTATTTTGTTTAATTTATTTTGTTTTAAAAGCAAAGTTTTTTTGCTTTTTTTAAAAACACAGTACAAAAGGGAAGTGGTCCCAGTGGGACAACTTCAAAATATACAATTTAGATTGCGCATGCGCGCATTCAATTCTTTACGCTAAGAATTCTTGTTCAATATTATTTATTTCATAATGAACATCCAAAAGGTATTCAGAATCCAGCATACATCTGGAACATATATAACAGATTGAGAGTGCCTGTTAGAAATGGGGGTCTCTAGTTGGCAAGGGCTTGCACCTCTGTCCAAATAGGGACCCTTCTTCCTAGTCAGGGTAAGGGAGTTACACTCCTAAAATAACCCCTGCTCACCCCCTTGGTAGCTTGGCACGAGCAGTCAGGCTTATCTTAGAGGCAGTGTGTAAAGCATTTGCACATAACCAACAATAATACAGTGTAAGCACTACAAAAAGACACCACACCAGTTTAGAAAAATATCCAATATTTTTATATACTTAAGACAAGACCAAAAACGATAAAAATCCACAATACAGAACTTAAAAATCTTCAGTTATCAAAATATGCTTTAAAAACAGTTCCTTGATGTTGATAGCTCCGTCCTGGGCTATCACGGCGTCGTGAGCAAACAAATCCAAACAGTTCTGGCTGACTGCGGCGTCGCGGGCCAGGTACGGTGTCGGGAAGACCCGCAAACAGTACCTTTTAGAAATGCAGGGCGTCGGCGACCTCTCGTTGAGCTTTCGAAAGCACGGCGTCCGCAGGCGTCGGTTCCGGAGGTCGGTGCAGGAGTCATCGGGGCCCTTGAAGTCACACGCGTTGCAGATCGATCTCCTCCTTGTTGAAGTCAGGAGCGCTGGCGTCGGCAGGCGCCGTGTGCTGCGGTGCGAAGTGCAGCGGTGCGGCGTGCGGTGCCCTCAGGTCGTGGTGCGAGCAGCGGCTCGGTGGTGTCGTCGGATGACGTCGTCGGTGAGACCAGGGTCGCGGTGCGAGATAAAGGCGGTGCTCGTCACGGTGCGGCAGGTCACGGTGCAAGCAGCGGCGTCGTCGTTGCTGAAGCGCTGTCGTTGGCTGACGAACTGGAGTCGATGGCGCCGGCGTCGGTAGGCCAAGGCTGCGGTACGGGATGAGGGCGGTGCATCGTGTAACTTTACGAGCGGTGCCCTCGAACCACAGTGCAAGCAGCGGCGTAGATTTCGGCGTGGAGCGGCGTCATCGGGGATGCCAAGGCGTCGTCGTGAAGCGAGGCGGTGCGGAGTGTGGTGCCCACAGGTCACGGTGCGAGCAGCGGCTCGGTGGCGGTGTCAGCAGGCATCGTCGGTGAGACCAGGGTCACAGTGCGGCGTTGCGGCGGTGCCCTCTGCGGTACCAAGGCATCGTCATGAAGCAAAGCGGTGTGGAGTGCGGTACCCACAGGTCGCGGTGCGAGCAGCGGCTCGGTGGTGGCGTCAGCAGGCGTCGTCGGTGAGACCAGGGTCGCGGTGCGGCATTGCGGCGGTGCCCTCTGCGATGCCTTCGAGACACGGAGTCGGCAGTTGGTTCGTCGACGTCGTCGAGTTGCTTTTCTTCTGTTGCAGCACAAAACACACAGTCCCCAGTGCTGAGGGCAGAAGAACTTGAAGTCTTTGCTGTTCCTGAGACTTCTTGAACAGGGGGGCAAGCTCTACCTCAAGCCCTTGGAGAAACTCACAAAAGTAGATTGGAGAAAGTCCAGTCCAGGCCTTTCACTGCCCAAGACAGAAGCAGCCACTGCAGGCCCACACAGCAAAGCACACAGCAAAGTGGTAGTTCCTCCTCACAGCTTCTCCGGCTCTTCTTCTTGGCAGTCTTCTTGATCCAAAAGAGTTCTAAAGTTCAGGGGTCTGGGCCCCAATATTTATATCCCAAAATCCTTTGATCTCTTAGGCAGAGAGTGTCTTTGCCCAGCCAGCACCAGTTCTGCCTTCTCTGGTGTGATTTCCTGGCAGGAGGTGGAGACGGCATTGTCAGAGGCAGACCAGGCCCTTTGAGGTGCAAGGAAATCTCCTCCCCCTTCCCCCATTGCAGCCTAGGTCTATTCAGCTCTTTCCTGACCCACCTAGACTATCTGGAGCCCTCCTGCTCCCCAGCCTTCTGTCATCCAAAACCCAGACAGGCAATCCACATTCCAGCAGAGGCACACAGGATGACTGAGCAAGAAAATACCTACTTTCTAAAAGTGGTATTTTCAAACACAGAATGTAAAAATCACCTTCACTAAAAGATGCATCTTTAGATTCTGAGTTCAGGCATACTAAACTTTATTTTCTTACCTAATTCCCCGGGCCAGTTTTGTCTATAATATGTTATAATCAAAATTCCCATTCTGTCCTATGGGGAACAGGTAACCTTGCAATAGTGAAAAACGAAATTGGCTGTAATTCACTATCAGGACATGCCACACACACCAGGGCATGTCCTACCTTTCACCTACACTGCACCCTGCCCACAGGGGTACCTTGGGCCTACCTTAGGGGTGCCTTACATGTAAGAAAAGGGAAGGTTAGGGACTGGCAAGTGTGTGCACTGGCCAAGTCGACATGGCAGTTACAAACTGCGCGCAGACTCTGCAATGGCAGGTCTGAGGTACCTTTTCAGGGCTACTCACGTGGGTGGCACAATCAGTGCTGCAGGCCCACTAGTAGCATTCGATTTACAGGCCCTGGCACACTCAGTGCACTTTACTGGGGACTAACAAGTAAATCAAATATCCAATCATGGAAACACCAATCCATAACACATTTTACCACAGGAGCACTTGCACTTTACCACTGATCAGCATTGAGAAAAGTGCGCAGAAACTCTAAGCCAGCACATACAGAGTCAAAACCGGGAGGTCAGAAAGCAAAAACTCAGGGGAAACACGCCAAAAGATGCCAAGTCTAACACATGTCCCCTCCAGCTGAAAGTAGGGAGAACTATCCAACCTCCTGGGAGTTCTCTTCACTAAGGCGGAAGAACCTGGACAGACCATCTGCATTGGCATGTTCTGTGCCAGGGCGGTGTTCCACCGTAAAGTCCATTCTCTGTAGGGATATGGACCACCTCAGCAGTTTTGGATTCTCACCCCTCATTTGCATCAACCATCTGAGGGGCCTGTGGTCTGTCTGAACCCGGAAGTGAGTCCCAAACAGGTAGGGCCTCAGCTTCTTCAGCGCCCAGACCACAGCGAAAGCTTCCCTTTCTATGGCACTCCACCTCTGCTCCCTGGGGAGTAGTCTCCGGCTAAGGAAGACTACAGGCTGGTCTAGGCCCTCTTCGTTCAGTTGTGAGAGCACCGCTCCCACTCCATGCTCTGAAGCGTCAGTCTGCACAACAAATTCCTTGGAGAAGACGGGTGCCTTGAGCACGGGGGCCGTGCACATGGCGGCCTTCAGGGCATCAAAAGCCTTCTGGCAGGACTCAGTCCAGATCACCTTCTTGGGCTGCTTCCTGGAAGTCAGCTCTGTTAAGGGGCAACAATGGTGCCATACCCCTTAACAAACCTCCTGTAGTACCCGGTGAGTCCTAAGAACGCCCTCACCTCTGTCTGGGTCTTGGGGGGCTCCCAAGCCAGAATGGTGTCTATCTTGGGCTGTAGGGGCGCCACCTGGCCGCTTCCTACCTGGTGTCCCAAGTACACCACCGAACCCTGCCCGATCTGGCACTTACTGGCCTTGATCGTGAGGCCTGCCCTCTGCAGCGCCTTCAACACTTCACCGAGGTGCTGCAAGTGTTCTTCCCAGCTGGAACTGAACACTGCGGTGTCATCCAGGTAGGCGGCACTGAAATGCTCCAGCCCAGCCAAAACCTGGTTGACCAACCTCTGGAAGGTGGCAGGGGCATTCTTCAACCCAAAGGGCATCACCCGGAACTGGTAATGTCCTTCTGGGGTTGAAAATGCTGACCTCTCCTTGGCCCCATCGGTTAAGGCGATCTGCCAGTACCCAGACGTTAAATCAAACGTGCTGAGGAACTTGGCAGCTCCCAACCAATCAATGAGCTCATCAGCTCTGGGGATAGGGTGTGCGTCAGTCCTGGTGACGGCATTGAGCCCACGGTAGTCCACACAAAACCGCAGTTCTGGTGCGGCACCGGGTGCAGCAGCCTTTGGGACCAAGACCACTGGGCTGGCCCAAGGACTGTTGGAAGGCTCGATCACCCCTAACGCCAACATCTTAGAGACCTCCTCTTTAATGCTGGCCTTGACCCGGACAGTCAACCTGTAAATCTTGTGCTTCACAGGAGGGCTGTCACCAGTGTCCACGTTATGGGTACACCAGTGAGTGACACCTGGGGTCAGGGAGAACAGGGGGGCAAACTGTCCCAACAACTGGTGACAATCGCTCTGCTGTTCTGGGCTCAGTGTAGGGGAGAGGATCACACCTTCCACTGACCCATCGTGCTCCTTGGTAGACAGGAGGTCAGGGAGAGGTTCACTTTCCTCTTCCGTTCCATCATCTGTCGCCAAGAGCATGCTCACTTCGGACCTCTCGAAGTGGGGTTTGAGGCGGTTCACGTGGAGGACCCTCAAAGGGTTCCTTGGAGCCTGCAAATCCACCAGGTAGGTGACGTCACTTTTGCGCTCCACCACCTCAAATGGCCCAGTCCACTTGTCCTGCAAGGCACAAGGTTCCACTGGGGCCATGACCCACACTTTCTGCCCAGGTTGAAATTCGACCAGAGTGGCATTCTGGTCATACCACTTCTTCATTTCTTCCTGGCTTGCTTCCAGGTTCGCCTGAGCGAGTTTCCTGAAGCGGGCAGTTTGGTTTCTGAAGGCCAGCATGTAACTAAACACATCCTGGGGAGTTTTCCTGGGAGCTGACTCCCAGCCTTCCTTGACCAAACTCAGAGGTCCTCTCACAGGGTGACCATACAGAAGCTCAAAGGGACTGAACCCAAGAGACTTCTGTGGCACCTCCCTGTACGCAAAGAGAAGGCATGGCAAGAGGACGTCCCACTTACGCCTCATGGGTTCTGTTAGACCCTTAATCATGCCCTTCAAGGTCTGGTTGAATCTCTCCACCAGACCGTTACCTTGTGGGTGGTAAGGAGTGGTGAACTTGTAGGTTACACCACACTCCTTCCACAGGGATGTCATATACTTGGATATGAAGTTGGTCCCTCTGTCAGAAACCACCTCTCTGGGGAACCCCATGTGAGAAGTTGGCCTGGAATATGCTGTCCACTAATTATAGTGGGCACCTTGCACCAGTCCAAACAACCCCTTATTGGAGATAGGTTAAAGACAACCTTTATTGAAAGCTATCCTAGTGGTAGCTATGGAGAGCAGCCTTCAGGCTAAGTCTTGAAGGAATGTAAAGCAGCTTGTTTTACCAGTCTATAATCTCTTGAGTGACCAAATGAAAGAGCACCACACCAGGTATATATTCAAAATATATGTATTTATTGCTAAACACACCCCTCTAGTCTCTTTATGAGGCTAGAGTTCGAAGTACATAAGTTATAAGTTATTTAAACACAGTAATAGCACAAATACACGTTTGGGCCCTAGGGGCGTACCAAACCATATACCAATAAAGTGGTATAAGAACCACGACTGAGCTAGACACTAGGCCTAGAGCCTGTAGAAGTGCTTGGACCACAAGGAACCACCCAAGGTAGTGACACAGGGGACCCATGGGGGACGCGTGCAGTGTAAATACACAGCCGCGAATCGCCGTTAACTTCTATGGGGAAAGTCGCGATCAGGAAATTAAAGAAAAGGGACACTTAAAGGAGGACTTGGAGCAAACCCTTTGAGAACTAGGTATTTCTAGAGTCTCTACCCACGGGAGCACCGGAGTACTCGTGTTACCTCACCCAGGGAAGCCGGGTGCATAGGTGCCTTTCGGGGTCGGGTTTCGTCGTCGATTTGAATGGCGATCTGCTGCAAAGTGCTGCTGGCGACCAAGTGGAAAGTGTCCGGGTGGATCCAAGAGTGGATCGGAGATCTGAAGAACCTGAAAGCAGAGGG
The DNA here is from genome assembly GCA_963921515.1 of Calotriton arnoldi. Classification (NCBI taxonomy): domain Eukaryota; kingdom Metazoa; phylum Chordata; class Amphibia; order Caudata; family Salamandridae; genus Calotriton; species Calotriton arnoldi. The sequence continues at coordinate 291,366 of CAWUFW010010443.1, read as the reverse complement.
GACAGAGTCTGGGTCACTAGCCAGTGACCAGGAAGGCGATGAGGAGATGCCCACCGATGTCGGGTGCTTCAGGTACGTTGACGGTCGTCTTGACTCTTCAGCCACGAGGTCCAGGAGGCATTGTCGGTGACCAGGAGCAGGATTCGGGCTGGTACACGATGTTTGTCGAGTGCTGAGGCGTCGGCGACCGGATTGGACCCAACAAGCCTTGGCAACGGCAAGTCTCGGTGAAGGTGAAGATTGACGATTGTGCAGACCAGCAAGGTCTGAGGAACTCACCCAGCAAAGGTAAGTGAGGGCAAGCCTGGAGCAAACAGGGAGCCCAAGAAGAAAAGGATTGGCCTTCGTGAAGGGCTACTAGCCAATGGACTAGCGACCGCGAAGGAGCCTCGAGACGGTGCACGTGGATCTGGCTCACAGGACACTCGTGGAGTGGAGGCCAGTGATCTTCAGGTCAGTTGGTGCTGGAGGCTAGGGCTACTCGGAGCCCAAAGCACGACTTCGTGGGAGACCCAGAAGAGGATGCACTTGCAAATGTGCTCGGTGTCCAGGGGTCACGGTTCCACGTTACCCACGACAGCTACGGGCCTCAGCTTTGCTGGGGACTCAGGGCAGCCTCGGGGAAGTCTGGAAATCCACCTCTGGTGATGCAAAGACTTCGGCGTCCGACGGGAGCTTCAGAGATGCAGACCGGACAATTGCTTCTTTGGTGCCTGCCAAGCAGGGGTGTCACTCCTTGACCCCAAGGGAGATTCTTCTGTCCTCTAGTCTTGAGTAGGGCGTCGAAGGTCCAGGATTCTGTGTCAGAGTTTCGTCCAGGGATAATCTAAAGTCCTAAGGACTGGGTTCTATACTTATACTAAGTTTAGGGGTTGGACTTACTCTGTGGCCCCACCTATGGGTGGGTCAGGGCAGAGGGGTGGCTACACCCCTTTCCCTTTGTCCAGTTCGCGCCAAAGCAGGGGCTGGAAGCCCCTGATCCGGTTTGAACTGGGGTATGCACAGGGACACCAAATGTGCCCCCAGTGCAGGACTTCAAAAGCACCCAAGAGTGCTCCCGCCCAGCCCCAATACACATTATCCTGTCTGGGGAGGTGGTTACACCTCCCTGCGACAGGAAACCTATTGTCCAGGCCTCCCCTGCCGGAGTTTCGTCCAGCAGCAGGAGGCCAGACTTGTGTCTGTGGCAGCAGCATCCATTTTGTGATGCCAGGGCTTTAGAAAGAAGTTACCGGGCAAGCCAGGGTTAACATGTCTCTCCCTCTAGAAGGGTGGAATGCTACCCCCGCCGCCAGAATTGGCGGGGGTAGTATTCCAAGATGTTTGACACCAAACACGACATGTTTCGGTGCAGCCATCCCAAAGTTAGCATTTAACGCGAGGTTATAATGCGCTTAAGAGTATATGGTCAGGCTGCACTACAAACAGCATCAGAGAAGGGTCTCCGACCGCTGCAGAGGGGCCCTGCTCATGCAGGGGCACCCTCTTACATAGGAACCATGCACTCTGCCTTCAGGATTGACAAGGCCTGCCATAGGAGTGACTTATAGGTTTATATGTGTGTAGGTAGGTAGTGATATAGGTAACCTATATCACAGTAAGGGGTGCATGCACCACCTTACCCAGGCTGCAGTAGCAGACCTGTGGTGTCAGTTTGGATGGCCTTCCAGGGGTGGCATAATACATGCTGCAGCCCCTGGCAGGCCTCTGAGGTACCTATGCCCTGGGTACATAGTATACCATATACTAGGGACTTATAAGGGCACTCCAGATTCCAATCAGAGATGTGCCTAAGGCACATGGAAACCATTTCACAGAGAAAGCAGATAGACTGGGGCCCTGAATAGCAGGATCCCAGTCCAACTAAGTCATAAACCAGCAAAACACCAGGAAAAAAGTGGGGGCAACCATATAGTCAGATTCCACCTTCCTACATAACCCCCCCAAACGAAAGGAGATAAGGCTAACCTTGGCCAGTTGAGCCTTTATTGACTAAGTGGCCATATAAGGAAGCACCTGCACTAGCATGGTTGCCCCCTGTCTTATGGTCCACTAAGCAATCCCTCACCCTAAGGGTATGAGAGGGTCTCCACCATGGGGAATCACTACCTGTGGTGTGCTTAGGTAAAGTACAAGGCTGGTGAGGTGTCTGAGTAGGGAAGTGAGGCCCTAGGAATGTTGGCCTCAGCTTCCTCAGATCACTGGTCACCATGTATGCCTGTCTTTCCATGACTGAGTTGCACTTTGCTCTAAGGGTCAACCTTTGGCTGCCTACAGCTGGGGGTTGGGTCCCTTTGGATGGACTACTGGAGGGACATGGCAGGTTTGGAACCTTCTGGTCCCAGGTTTGCCCTTGCCTACCAGAGTCCTTCTGGGGGAGGTCCCTACATAAAGGTATGGGGGATCCCTCAGTGTGTAGAGGAATTTTCACCTGGCTAGGGCTACTAGACTGGGTGCCCCTAATCTGCTGATGGGGGGTTCCTCTGGACAGGGGGCCCTGGGGGTCCACTGACCTCCCTGACCTCTGCAGCCCTGGGCTGACTGAGGCAGGGTAGAGAGGGGCAGGTTACCTGCTCCAGACTGGGTACCACCTTGGAAGGGTCCTCTGCCATCAGGGGTGTGGCCAGGCCAGGCCTGACTACCTCTGTGGCAGCTCCTTCACTAGGGGTAGGGTCAGTTCCCTGAGGAGGCGGACCCTTGCCTGGAGGGAAGAAGACTTTTCTTCAACCCTTGTGCTCTCTTTTGGGGGAGAGTGGGCTATTCTTCCAGGCTCCATCTCTCCAAAATCTTGGGCTGGGGCTGTGACCATCACAGCCCCACTAACCTTTACAGGGACACCCAACATCCTCAGATGGGTTTGGTGTTCAACTTCAGCCCAGGCTGAAATTTCCAGATCATTGCCCATCAGGCAATCTACAGGTAAGGTTGGGGACACTGCCACTCTTTTTGGGCCTGTGACCCCCTCCCAGCTGAGATTGACTATGGCCATGGGGTGATCTGTTCTGACACCATCAATGTTGGTCACCTGGTATTTAAACTCAGGTAAAAGCTGGTGAGGGGGACTAGTTTCCCTGCCACCATGGTGACACTAGCCCCTGTGTCCCTAAATGCCACAGCTTTCAGACCATTAATTATTGGCTCCAGTCTGTACCTGCCCAATGCTTTGGGACCCATGGTAAAGGTGGCAAATCCTATACCACCATCAGAGTCAGAGGAGTCTCTGTTGAGGGGGGACTGTCTAAACTAGGGCCCACCTCTGTTCCTCTTGCAAAAGCACCTAACTTTTTGGGTGCACTACTCCCAACTGGAGGATTACTACTGGTAGTACCAGGAGGGGTGGTAGTAGTTGTGGGAGGAACATTTTCTTTATTGCCAATCCTGGGGCAACTGGGATCAGACTTCCAGTGCCCAGGCTTTTTACAGACATGGCAATATGGTTTCTTTTCAGAGAAGAAGGAGTTTGGGGCCCACCCCCAGAAGAGGAATTTTGGGGCCCTGTAGTGGACTTATCGTTAGATTTATCCCCACCTTTCTCTTGGGACTTAGTAGAATCTTTCTTCTGGTCACCACCCTGATTTTTAGTTTTTACTCTGGTTCTGACCCATTTGTCTGCCTTCTTTCCCAATTCTTGGGGAGAGGTCAGATCAGAGTCCACCAGATACTGGTGCAAAAGCTGGTTTTGACAATTATTAAGGATCTGCTCCCTCATAATCAAATTGTACAATCCTAAAAAGTCATGCACTTTGTTGCCATGTATCCAACCTTCCAGAGCCTTAGTAGCACAATCTACAAAATCAACCCAGTCTTGAGTCTGAGCTTTTTGGGTGTCTCTGAACTTCAACCTATACTGTTCAGTGGTTAGGCCAAACCCATCTATCAGAGCACTCTTCAAGACTTTGTAATTGTCAGCATCCTCTTCTCTTACAGTGAGGAGCTTATCTCTACCTTTGTCTGCAAAGGAGAGCCACAAGATTGCTGCCCACTGCTTCTGGGGGACCTTCTGTACTTTACAGGCCCTCTCTAGAGCAGTTATCCATTTGTGGATGTCATCCCCACTCTGGTAGGGAGGGACAATCTTGCTTAGGTTTCTATGGTCATAAGACCTTTCCCTATCTTTAGGGATATTGCTGCCACCATGGGACTCTAGTCCCAACTGTTTTCTCTCTCTGTAGAGATCTAGGGACTCCCTGTCTATAGCCAATTGCTGTTTTCTGAGTTCAAGCTGGGCTTGCTCATACTGAATCAGTCTCTTTCTCCTCTCATGAGAGGATTCCCTCCTATGAGAGGAGACAGAGGTCCCTACTGAGGTGCTAGAGTGGTTAGACTCCTGAGAAGGAGATCTAGACCTTCTAGGCACACTCATAATCCTTCCTGGGGGGGACAAAGTGGAGGTCATTCTGATCCTCCTCTTCCTCTTCCACAGGAGGGATTGGGTTTTCCAGGTCAGGGTCATTGTCACCCTGCTGGCCAGTTCCAGAGGGGGGGTCAGGGGTGTTGCTACCCCTGGCCCCATCCTCATCTTCTGCCCCACCCTCTGCTCCTACCCCTTCAGTCCCAAAGGGCCTGCTTAGATCATAAGCCTCTAAAATCTCTCTCAGATGTTGGGTGGTGGGACTTTGGCCTGTCTTCAGTTTCCTCAAATTGCATAATGCTCTCAATTCCAAGAATGGGAGTGTATCATACTTGGAGGGAAGAAGCCCAGTGGCTTCTGGCAAAAACTCTCTGGGTCCTGGCTTTGAAGACATTACTAGTGTGGTGTGGTGTATGCACTACCTACTCTAGTGTGGCCTACTAAACTCTCTTGAGTTGTAGAAAGGGTTGTGCTATCCCTTAACACACAACTCTAAGTTCAGTAGAACTTACTGTATAGTAAACTTAATTTATATGTACCTTAGGTACCTTTAGTGGTTTTCAGTTGATCAATTCAATTGAGATTATCTGGTAAAACAATAGCAAGCTGGAATCCCACACGCTGCACACCAATGTGAGAAGTTGGCCTGGTATATGCTGTCCACTAATTATAGTGGGCACCTTGCACCAGTCCAAACAACCCCTTATTGGAGATAGGTTAAAGACAACCTTTATTGAAAGCTATCCTAGTGGTAGCTATGGAGAGCAGCCTTCAGGCTAAGTCTTGAAGGAATGTAAAGCAGCTTGTTTTACCAGTCTATAATCTCTTGAGTGACCAAATGAAAGAGCACCACACCAGGTATATATTCAAAATATATGTATTTATTGCTAAACACACCCCTCTAGTCTCTTTATGAGGCTAGAGTTCGAAGTACATAAGTTATAAGTTATTTAAACACAGTAATAGCACAAATACACGTTTGGGCCCTAGGGGCGTACCAAACCATATACCAATAAAGTGGTATAAGAACCACGAACTGAGCTAGACACTAGGTCTAGAGCCTGTAGAAGTGCTTGGACCACAAGGAACCACCCAAGGTAGTGACACAGGGGACCCACGGGGACGCGTGCAGTGTGTAATACACAGCCGCGAATCGCCGTTAACTTCTATGGGAAAAGTCGCGATCAGGAATTTAAAGAAAAGGGACACTTAAAGAAGGACTTGGAGCAAACCCTTTGAGAACTAGGTCTTTCTAGAGTCTCTACCCACGGGAGCACCGGAGTACTCGTGTTACCTCACCCAGGGAAGCCGGGTGCATAGGTGCCTTTCGGGGTCGGGTTTCGTCGTCGATTTGAATGGCGATCTGCTGCAAAGTGCTGCTGGCGACCAAGTGGAAAGTGTCCAGCTGGATCCAAGAGTGGATCGGAGATCTGAAGAACCTGAAAGCAGAGGGGACAGAGTCTGGGTCACTAGCCAGTGACCAGGAAGGCGATGAGCAGATGCCCACCGATGTCGGGTGCTTCAGGTACGTTGTCGGTCGTCTTGACTCTTCAGACACGAGGTCCAGGAGGCGTTGTCGGTGACCAGGAGCAGGATTCGGGCTGGTACACGATGTTTGTCGAGTGATGAGGCATCGGCGACCGGATTGGACCCAACAAGCCTTGGCAACGGCAAGTCTTGGTGAAGGTGAAGATTGACGATTGTGCAGACCAGCAAGGTCTGAGGAACTCACCCAGCAAGGGTGAGTGAGGGCAAGCTTGGAGCAACCAGGGAGCCCAAGAAGAAAAGGATTGGCCTTCGTGAAGGGCTACTAGCCAACGGACTAGCGACCGTGAAGGAGCCTCGAGACGGTGCACGTGGATCTGGCTCACAGGACACTCGTGGAGTGGAGGCCAGTGATCTTCGGTGCAGTTGGTGCTGGAGGCTAGGGCTACTCGGAGCCCAAAGCATGACTTCGTGGGAGACCCAGAAGAGGATGCACTTGCAAATACGTGCGGTGTCCAGGGGTCACGGTTCCACATTACCCACGACAGCTACGGGCCTCAGCTTTGCTGGGGACTCAGGGCAGCCTCGGGGAAGTCTGGAAATCTACTTCTGATGATGCAAAGACTTCGGCGTCCGACGGGAGCTTCAGAGATGCAGACCGGACAATTGCTTCTTTGGTGCCTGCCAAGCAGGGGAGTCACTCCTTGACCCCAAGGGAGATTCTTCAGTCCTCTAATCTTGTAGTAGAGCGTCGAAGGTCCAGGATTCTGTGTCAGAGTTTCGTCCAGGGATAATCTAAAGTCCTAAGGACTGGGTTCATATACTTATACTAAGTTTAGGGGTTGGACTTACTCTGTGGCCCCACCTATGGGTGGGTCAGGGCAGAGGGGTGGCTACACCCCTTTCCCTTTGTCCAGTTCGCGCCAAAGCAGGGGCTGGAAGCCCCTGATCCGGTTTGAACTGGGGTATGCACAGGGACACCAAATGTGCCCCCAGTGCAGGACTTCAAAAGCACCCAAGAGTGCTCCCGCCCAGCCCCAATTCACATTATCCTGTCTGGGGAGGTGGTTACACCTCCCTGTGACAGGAAACCTATTGTCCAGGCCTCCCCTGCCGGAGTTTCGTCCAGCAGCAGGAGGCCAGACTTGTGTCTGTGGCAGCAGCATCCATTTTGTGATGCCAGGGCTTTAGAAAGAAGTTACCGGGCAAGCCAGGGTTAACATGTCTCTCCCTCAAGAAGGGTGGAATGCTACCCCGCCACCAGAATTGGCGGGGGGGGTAGTATTCCAAGATGTTTGACACCAAACACGACATGTTTCGGTGCAGCTATCCCAAAGTTAGCATTTAACGCGAGGTTATAATGCGCTTAAGAGTATATGGTCAGGCTGCACTACAAACAGCATCAGAGAAGGGTCTCCGACCGTTGCAGAGGGGCCCTGCTCATGCAGGGGCACCCTCTCACATAGGAACCATGCACTCTGCCTTCAGGATTGACAAGGCCTGCCATAGGAGGGACTTATAGGTTTATATGTGTGTAGGTATGTAGTGATATAGGTAACCTATATCACAGTAAGGGGTGCATGCACCACCTTACCCAGGCTGCAGTAGCAGACCTTTGGTGTCAGTTTGGATGGCCTTCCAGGGGTGGCATAATACATGCTGCAGCCCCTGGCAGGCCTCTGAGGTACCTATGCCCTGGGTACATAGTATACCATATACTAGGGACTTATAATGGCACTCCAGATTCCAATTAGAGATGTGCCTAAGGCACATGGAAACCATTTTACAGAGAAAGCAGATAGACTGGGGCCCTGAATAGCAGGATCCCAGTCCAACTAAGTCATAAACCAGCAAAATACCAGAAAAAAAGTGGGGGCAACCATATAGTCAGATTCCACCTTCCTACACCCCACGTGGGAAAAGATCCCCATTAACGCCCGGCGCACCACTGGCGCCGTCGTTGTCCTGAGAGGGATTGCCTCCGGGTACCGGGTGGCATGGTCCACCAAGACCAGGATGTACCTGTTGCCCATGGCTGTCTTGGGATCCAGTGGCCCCACAATGTCCATCCCTACCCTTTCAAAGGCTGGAGAGGAGCTTTGACCTTCCTCCCACTCTTACCACTTGCCTGGCAAGTTTGGCAAGACCTGCAATGTCCATCTGACTGCCTTCACATTTGGGGCCAGAAGAAGTGGGTGACAAGCCTGTCAAAGGTCTTGTCCTGCCCCAAATGTCCTGCCAAAGACACGTCATGAGCCAGACCCAGTAGGAAGGCCCTGAAGCGCTGGGGTACCACCAGCACACGGGCTGACCCAGGCTCAGCGACCTTAGGCTCACTGTACAGGAGACCATTCTCCCAGTAGATCCAATGTGATCCGGACTGATCACCTGCTGCCTGGTCTGCAGGCTGCCGCCGCAGACCCTCCAGAGAAGGGCACTCTTTCTGCTCCTTGCAGAATTCCTCCCTGGTGGGACCCCCTTCTTGCTGCCAATGGGTCAGCTCAGAGATGTCCCCCAGTTCAGCTACCTGTTCCCCTGTAGGCACCGGGCGTCCCCCTCAAGGTCCGCCTCCTCCTGGTCTGTGGGATCTTCAGGGGCCGGTTTCCCGCGCCCCTTGCCCTTTCTCTTGGCAGGGACTTGGGCCACTGTTTCAGGCTCCAAGTCCTCTTGATCACCCTTTCTGACCGCCATTGACCGAGTGGACACGCATGCCCACTCTGGCAACCCAAGCATCTTCCAAGTGAGACCTGAGCTCAACATCCTTCCATAAGGACTGCTCCAGGTCGTTACCTAGCAGACAATCTACAGGCATGGAAGGGCTCACAACCACCCTCAAGGGACCTGAGACCCCCCACTCGAAGGGAACCTGCGCCACCAGACACTGGCGCTCTGAATTGTCTACAGCAATTACTTGGTGGAATGCCCCTGGGACTACCTGCTCCTCAGAGACCAGGTGACACCGGACTGAGGTCACACTGGCTCCAGTATCTCTGAGAGCCTCTACCCTTTTCCCATTGATGGTCACCCAGGTGCTGTATTTCTTTGTGTTAGGGGGCACCTGGTGTCCTGGGACCATCTCACTGTCCCCTAGTGAGACGTAGGTCATTTCTGCAGGATCCCTATCCTCCTGTGGGTACTCCTCCTCCCCAAGCGCTACACTAGCCAACACCTTGGACTGCCCACCGGTGGGTGGCTGAGCGCCCTTTGGACACTTGGGGTCCCCCTTCATGTGGCCCACCTGGTCACATGCAAAACACCTGTGGGGGCTGGTCTCAGCAGGCTTTCCTGATGAGACCCCTGGCTTCTTATCTCCGGGGGGATGGGAACCTTTACCCTGGGTGTTAATTTGGGGCCCTTTAGAGAACTCCTGTGTTTTACCCTTGTCCCCCCACTTTTCTGCTGGGGACCCTGCCCACCTTTGGCTGAGTCTCCCCCAAACGCTTTCTTGTGGACCCTGGTACTCACCCAGCGGTCCGCCTCCATAGCAAGCTTCCTGGGGTCAGTCAGCTTACTATCAACTAGGTGCTGGCGCAGATCTGCAAAACATAGACTAGACAAGTGCTCCCATGCAATCAAATTGTAGAGCCCCTGAAAATCTGTCACATTACTGCCCTTCACCCAGCCATCCAGTGACTGGCAAAACACATCCACACATTCCAACCAAGTGTTGGCATCAGACTTCTTACTGGACCTGAACTGATCCCTGTACTTTTCAGGAGTAAGTCTGGATAGGTGAGGTGATACCCCTTACCCAAAGCTATTAAAGTATCCCTTGCCAGGGGCTGCAGCATGTATTATCCCTTGCTTCTTCTGGGAAGAGAGGCCACAATCCTGCTCCCCAAATCTCCTCGGGGACCCCATTCTTGTGAATTGCTGCCTCGTACCCCTGAAACCACCTTTGTATGTCATCCCCCTTTTTGAATTCTTTGCCTACATTTTTAGGGATGTGCACAATTCTGTCTGCCTGTCTTGACGAGTTGCTGCCACCATCTGAACTGGCTCTATTCCTTAGCTCCAGTTCTTTAAGACTTCGCTCATGATCTAAGATCATCTTCCTTTCCTCCATGGCTATTCTTTTATCCTCCCTTTCACTTTCCATCCTGAGTTTTTCCAACTCGAACTTCCTTGTTTCCCGCCTGTCCTCCAGCTCCTCTGGGGACAGGCCACTGCTGCCTGGCCTGGAGGGTTCCCCCCCTCCCAAAAGCACATCCACCCTAGGGATAGGATCCTCCGCCTCTCCACTGAGACCACCAGACTGCTCGCTGGCATGTCTGGCAGCTACCCAGGCCCTCAGCGCCTTCTGTAGCTCGTCCTTCCTAGTGAGGCCTCTGACTTGGACTTTTAGGTTATTGCAAATTGATTTCAATTCCCTAACATTGTAGGCTTCCAACCTATCCTCCTCAAAGGCAATTTCTAGGGATGCAACAGATGATGCTCTTGATTCCGGCATGATGAAGTAGCAAGTTCAAACTGGCAAGATCAAAAAATAGGCCAAAAAAAAGAAAAAGAACCAGTATGTGGCACTTAATGGTCTGCGATATGGTAGTAGTGCACACCAATCACTGTAAGTCAAGTGCAAACGCAAGTCCTATCCTCACCACTGACACCAATGTTAGAAATGGGGGTCTCTAGTTGGCAAGGGCTTGCACCTCTGTCCAAATAGGGACCCTTCTTCCTAGTCAGGGTAAGGGAGTTACACTCCTAAAAAACCCCTGCTCACCCCCTTGGTAGCTTGGCACGAGCAGTCAGGCTTATCTTAGAGGCACCTTTGAAACCAACATTTACAGCAAAAGCACAGACAGGAACAACCTATTGCACTACCAGAGCTTTCATCAAACATCCCTCAAGAACAACTTACCGTACTCGCAACTTTTGAGAGTGAAGAGAATTGTTTCTAATCCAGACAATTACATCCAACAATCCAAGGCAATGCTGGCTAAATTTAGAAAACGTGGTTATCCTGATGAGATTTTGAAGCAAGCTAACACACGTTGCGGTGAAAAGAACCGCATGCAACTTTTAACACCTATAGTCAAAAAACGTCGCCAACGCACTGTGCTTGATTCTTCATATTCAGTCTATTCTTCACTCTTTCAGTTATTTCATTGTTTCTCTAGAACTATTTCACACACTTTTATATTCTTCCGCAGCTTTCTCACAGTTCTTAGCACATTTCTCAATTTCCCCACTTATAACACTTCCATCTGATGGTTAGTTTTTTCAGCACTCTTTATAGTTTTCATACAATTTCACTTTATGTCACCCTCCGGTATCTTTATAGTTCTTCGTTCATTCCTGTTCATAAACCTACATTGGAGCATTCTAATCACCTTTTTTACTGTTCTTTCACCTCACGTGTAACTTTCAAACCCTCATTATTGATTGGTGTGTATGATGGCAATTACCCTCCTTGGGTTAATTGAGATTCTGATATGTTCAACTTCATCGATATTCGATGGGCTAATATGGATTTTGTCTGATTAATGGATTATTGTTTTCAAGCATTACCATTACCAAGATAGTCAAATTTCATATTTTCGGAAGTCACGCTGTTAGTTATATACACAAACGTTATGTTGCTGGGTTACATATTTATGTCTTTTGAATAAGTTGCTTTGATATTTGACACTTCGTACATCATTTAATTCGTATTAGTGAATTTTTGAATCGCGCACACACACCACGCTGTGTTATGTTGGTTGTAATCACGTCGTAATTTGTAACCACTACAAAATGGCACCCACGTTCATTATGTCCTTTGATGATTGCCACAAAGAATGGTCCGTCTTTTATTTTGGTTATACATATTCACACGGCTCGTTTTAGCCAACCGTTAACAATCACTCGAGGCTTTCGGATCATTCGGAGTACGCTGCATCCCCGTGTGGCTGATGTGAGTTTTTGGCGTACTGTTTTTGATAGGATTGTTTAACAACCGTGGTTGCACTGCATATAATATTGTTCGCTTTAAACTTCGCGTGCAATTATTGGGCACTTTTTAACTTTTAGGGAGACATGGCATGCTCACTGATTTTTTACACTTAGTTTCGCTTTGTTGTTTGCTATAACGTTGGTACACAGTGTGTTGCATGATTATTGACTTATGAGATTTCCGAATCCTTTTGTTTATTAAATCACACACTCCAGTAGATAACACTTCGCGTTGAATGGCATGCATCGGTCACTTTACACATTTTTTCACTCGTTGGTCTTTGCACTTGATGTGCACACCGTTTCAACTCGGGACGTGATCATTCACGTAGACAAGAGGCCGATATCGTTTCACTCACTGTTCCATTTTCACAATTACTTCCTCAAGCACGTTTCAATTGTATTAGACGCCCACACTGGGTTCAGTTATCACCGTTTACATATCATTTTGAGAGTAGACTGTTTAGACATGTAGTTTCTCATAGAGCATAGTGACGCTCTGTTTATTTTTGTATTTGATTTCAGATTTTTCCCCTGAAGAAGGGCTTGCATGCCCGAAATGCATTGGGAAATGGATTACGATGCCTTTGGCACTCACATTAACCTTTTGAATTACATGCATTGAATGAATTAAATTCATGTACTCAACAGACTTGAAGAAAATTGTTTGGACTTTGTGTAACCACTAAGGAGTTGATTACTCTGACCTTGAAGATTTGATACCTGCTTGGTCAGGTTACCTGCCGCGCCTAGAGGGTTACCACTCATTTTGAGTGGCACTACCTAATACTTTTTACGTGACACCCTTTCCAGAGGGTGATACCTCTAGTGCACGCAACAAAATCGAATTTTGTTCAACTGAAGCTGTGCATGCTCATACACCTTTGTCTTCATAGGCTGTCTGGATCATTTGAGCTTTGCACGCACACTCGACTTTCATATCAACATGTCTTATACGGACATAACAACCCTCACTGACATTAGAGCTGAAACCTTCGCCTTCACTGAAGATGATGCAATAAAATTTATGCATTGATACCAGAGGTCACTTTGCAAGCAGTTATGAAGAAAAATAAAGACAGTATCATTAAACAAATGTTATACTTAACCAAAAGAGAGGTTAACCAACGTTTACATGCCAGCACACTGATACGATATCACAGAGCGCAAAGGATTCCTAGAGGACTACGCGTTCCTTTGAAACCTCTCTTATGTAAGAGCAACCCGAAGTTCATAGAAAAATGGTATTCCATTTTGAACAAATGTTCACTTGATTTGATACTACTGATAGTGGAAGAGCTGTCTAAAATACTAGAAGAACTCAACAAAGAAATTGCTCTGATTAAACAAGAACTTTCAGACATGACGTCTCAAACAGAATTGTCCAAAATATTAGAAGATACCAACATTCAATTGGAGAAATACTCTCAAGAAATAAATGAAAGGAAAATACGTAAATACCGTCGGGACACTATAGATTATAAACTGGGGAGGTTTACTCATGGGCGGAGGTCTATGCCAGACGCCGTCAAAATAAACCACACAATCTGAATACAGACACTGAAACATCGTCATCCGAAGATGGTTCGAGCGGTAAAACCAGAACAACCGCAACATCACAACCAGTTCCTTCCACCAGCAACACTCAACAACCAATTAATGGATCCTCGACTTTTTTAGAATTAGGCCCAACAGACAAAGACGATCCAGGCGGGGTAAAAGACAAGGAAAAGGAAGGAGAGAGAGACACAAGGAGCTCCACGGCCCAGAAGAAGGGCACCAAAGGGAAGAAAATGTAGATGATCTAGTGATTAATATTTCTTCACACCAATTAACCACATTCGAAATGAACATCCTACAAAAAGGAACCTCTTATGTTCCCACTAGTCATACCAACAGCCTGGAACTAGAGATCAGCTTATTCAAATTGATGCGTAACCTACGTTTGAGACACTTTTTGAAAATGTAATCACAGAGCAGCCCAGTGAGAAAGATGATCAACTCCGGGTTTACATTATAAGAGCACTTATATGGCCCCAGTCAGCCATAAAAGTTTGGACACCTTTGAGAATTTGGTCAAACAAGACATTCGCAAATTTAATTACTAACGCACATCCAAACATCGCAACATGTCTAATAAAGAGTTCGCAGTCTTGAAAAATTTAGCTGAAAATCCCACTATCACCTGTCAAAATGCAGATAAAGGTGGAGCCATCGTTGTAATGGATACCAGCTTTTACCGGGAACAAGTACAGTTGCATCTTTCAGACACCAATACGTATTGTACGATTGATTTCAACCCTACAGAACAGTTTGCTATCATTCTGAAGAATTTAATCAAAAGAGCCACAGACAATGGCATCATCACGGAGAAGACTGCCAAATTTTTAACTCAGTTGTCTCCACGCACTCCTTCTTTGTACATGCTACCCAAAGTCCACAAGGACTTACAACACCCACCGTTCCGACCAATAGTTTCTACCAAAGGTAGCATACACGAACCGCTGGGCAAATTTCTTGACAAGTACTTCCAACCATTCGTGGTCAGTTCAAGGACTTACATTAAAGATACCACGGATTTTCTTTCAAAAATTGGCAACTTTAAATTTTCAGCTGAAGATGAAATATGGCTGTGCACAGTGGATGTGAAGTCCCTGTACACTTCAATTCCTCATTTGCTTGGCCTGGAGGCCATTGAAGAAATGCTATTGAACTCTGACCACAACACGGATTTTCAAGTATTTCTGATGGAACTAATGCATTTTACCCTATATCAAAGTTATTTTGAATGGGAAGGTCAATGTTACCTTCAACTATCAGGAACTTCTATGGGCAATTGTGCCGCGCCTTCGTATGCCAATATTTTCATGCGAAATTTTGAGGAACATAACATACTAAACGACACACAATGGAGAAAACATGCCATTGTTTTTCTCAGATATATTGATGATGTTTTTATAATATGGAAGGGCCCACAAGCCAGCCTATTGACAGCCTTAGACTCCTTGAACACCATCAACGACAGGATTCAGTTTACTTTCAATTATGATCAACGATCTATTACATTTCTTGATGTACTTATTTACAAATCAGACACTACCTTTGAAACCAACATTTACAGCAAAAGCACAGACAGGAACAACCTATTGCACTACCAGAGCTTTCATCAAACATCCCTCAAGAACAACTTACCGTACTCGCAACTTTTGAGAGTGAAGAGAATTGTTTCTAATCCAGACAATTACATCCAACAATCCAAGGCAATGCTGGCTAAATTTAGAAAACGTGGTTATCCTGATGAGATTTTGAAGCAAGCTATCACACGTTGCGGTGAAAAGAACCGCATGCAACTTTTAACACCTATAGTCAAAAAACGTCGCCAACGCACGGTGGTTGTTTCTAAATTTTCTACCCTGAGTCAGCAATATAAGCAAACAATCCGAAAACACTGGTCTATACTGAACATGGAAGCAGATTTTAAAGATATTTTTCATGATCCTCCAATCTTTGCTTACAACAGGAGTAAGAACATCAAAGAATTCATTGTTAAGAAATCTGAAACAGTTACTACAGTGGCTTATAAAGGCAATGCTCCTTGCCTGAACTGTAACAATTGCAATAACATTATTAAAGGATCAATCATCACTCATCCAATGAAAGGCACGAAAATCAAGTTGAAAGTGAATGCCAATTGTGATACTAAAAATGTCATTTATATGCTGAAATGTCCTTGCGGACTGGTTTACGTCGGAAAGACAGAGAGAAAGATCAAAACCCGAGTGAACGAACATAAGAGTAACATTCGCACCAATAACATCAGATCAGTTATAGCTGTACATTTTGCAGAACATCGACATAACATTAGTCAACTTCAATTTGCCACCTTGGAAACCATCACCAGACGAGAGGGCAGAGACAACAGTAACTTTATTTTACAAAGGGAGAACTATTGGATTAAGTTTCTGGACTCGATGAAACCAAACAGTCTCAATGACCGGATGGAATTCCAATGCTACCTGTGACTTCTCTACCACTGTGCTTGATTCTTCATATTCAGTCTATTCTTCACTCTTTCAGTTATTTCATCGTTTCTCTAGAACTATTTCACACACTTTTATATTCTTCCGCAGCTTTCTCACAGTTCTTAGCACATTTCTCAATTTCCCCACTTATAACACTTCCATCTGATGGTTAGTTTTTTCAGCACTCTTTATAGTTTTCATACAATTTCACTTTATGTCACCCTCCGGTATCTTTATGGTTCTTCGTTCATTCCTGTTCATAAACCTACATTGGAGCATTCTAATCACCTTTTTTACTGTTCTTTCACCTCACGTGTAACTTTCAAACCCTCCTTATTGATTGGTGTGTATGATGACAATTACCCTCCTTGGGTTAATTGAGATTCTGATATGTTCAACTTCATCGATATTCGATGGGCTAATATGGATTTTGTCTGATTAATGGATTATTGTTTTCAAGCATTACCATTACCAAGATAGTCAAATTTCATATTTTCGGAAGTCACGCTGTTAGTTATATACACAAACGTTATGTTGCTGGGTTACATATTTATATGTCTTTTGAATAAGTTGCTTTGATATTTGACACTTCGTACATCATTTAATTCGTATTAGTGAATTTTTGAATTGCGCACACACACCACGCTGTGTTATGTTGGTTGTAATCACGTCGTAATTTGTAACCACTACAAAATGGCACCCACGTTCATTATGTCCTTTGATGATTGCCACAAAGAATGGTCCGTCTTTTATTTTGGTTATACATATTCACACGGCTCGTTTTAGCCAACCGTTAACAATCACTCGAGGCTTTCGGATCATTCGGAGTACGCTGCATCCCCGTGTGGCTGATGTGAGTTTTTGGCGTACTGTTTTTGATAGGATTGTTTAACAACCGTGGTTGCACTGCATATAATATTGTTCGCTTTAAACTTCGCGTGCAATTATTGGGCACTTTTTAACTTTTAGGGAGACATGGCATGCTCACTGATTTTTTACACTTAGTTTCGCTTTGTTGTTTGCTATAACGTTGGTACACAGTGTGTTGCATGATTATTGACTTATGAGATTTCCGAATCCTTTTTGTTTATTAATTCACACACTCCAGTAGATAACACTTCGCGTTGAATGGCATGCATCGGTCACTTTACACATTTTTTCACTCGTTGGTCTTCGCACTTGATGTGCACACCGTTTCAACTCGGGACGTGATCATTCACGTAGACAAGAGGCCGATATCGTTTCACTCACTGTTCCATTTTCACAATTACTTCCTCAAGCACGTTTCAATTGTATTAGACGCCCACACTGGGTTCAGTTATCACCGTTTACATATCATTTTGAGAGTAGACTGTTTAGACACGTAGTTTCTCATAGAGCATAGTGACGCTCTGTTTATTTTTGTATTTGATTTCAGATTTTTCCCCTGAAGAAGGGCTTGCATGCCCGAAATGCATTGGGAAATGGATTACGATGCCTTTGGCACTCACATTAACCTTTTGAATTACATGCATTGAATGAATTAAATTCATGTACTCAACAGACTTGAAGAAAATTGTTTGGACTTTGTGTAACCACTAAGGAGTTGATTACTCTGACCTTGAAGATTTGATACCTGCTTGGTCAGGTTTCCTGCCGCGCCTAGAGGGTTACCACTCATTTTGATTGGCACTACCTAATACATATTTAATGTGTGTCATCGGAGCTGGAGAGAGTGACATTCTACAGGCCAATTAAATGCAGGTGTCAGTGTTACGTCACCATGGCACACAGAGGTTGCAAACCAGTCCTACTTCACCTCTACTACCTATCATACTGAGCATGCACACAGCTCTGCAGGGAGTATATCTTTCATCTGCCCTGGATGGCTTTTTTGTGTCAAAGGAACCCGTTAGGGTTATGGGAGCTCTAGAAAGAGCGTAAGATACTGCAGCCTGTATGGGAGAAGTACCATGCGCAGCTTTTGAAACGCATGAAATGGGAAGCACATTCTTTTTTTAAAATAAGGAGGTCTGTTGGTTAGGTTAATGTTCGTTTTGGTTAAGTTTGCTTCCTTTTCTTCAAACTAGAAGCCATGAGTCTGGTGTGGCTGCAAGGCTTGGAAGAGTACTTTAAAAACCACACAGCAAATACAATACTCTCAAAGTGTCTCCTGCATGTGCATTCCTGTTCTATACATGTAATTGTGTTGTATAGCCTAGAGAGCCAGACGCAATATATACTACTGGAAATGTCACAGTCCCGTTATAAGTATGTAACCAGGCTAAATCTGTCCCTACTGTAGCGGTCTAGATTCCACGGGGGAGTTAACCCCTGACCTGCAGCCCGGAAGGGCTTACACACAATGTATCACTCTCTGGCCAGGCGTAGCCAGAGAGCTTAAATAAACGGGCGGAGGTCGTCTCGGGACTTCCGGCCCACACCGTTACTCTATGTGGCTGCGTGTTTCTGTTGTCCATTCACTGCTAGGCCATAACTGGGCAAGGCTCGCCACCCTGGCGACGAGGGTGGGCGTCCTTCACAGCCCAACCCCTACGCGCTGCTACTCTCTGCTGCACCCATCCAGCACCAGCGTCCCGTACCTGTGGATCTGCGAGGTGTGAAGCGCCGCCACAAGCAAGAGCCTGGAACGTGCGCAGCTTCCATCAAACCTCCACCACAGCAAGCGACGCAGCCTGTGTCGGCCGAGTGTGCTGTTGCCTACGTCGATCACGAGCCAGGTAGTGTGCATTGCCTGGTTCCCCTGCCTGGGCCCGCTCCTCCGCTGCCACGCTCAACTCGCCTCTGAAGCTCCTGGCGAGAGCCCAGTCGGAGCCTGCAAGCCCCGGGATGAAGAGGAGACGCGCGCATGCACAGTACGCCCTCCTGCCAGCACCCTGAGCTCGTATGCGACCTCGCACTAGAGAAAGTGCAGGCGAGGTTGCCTTTCACTCCTCCTGCTCCCAGGCATCAGCCAGAGACCTCCCGCACGGCCTGTGCAGCGTGTTGGTTCAAAGGAAGTCAGTGGCGGTACCAACCGAACCGTGTGGCACCTGATACACACAAGGAAAGAAAAAGGAAAATAAAAATAAAATAACAACAAAAGACATAGATACAAACAGCCACACCACAAAAGGAATAAAAGAGAGCAAAGAAAAGGGGAGTCTATCAAGGAGGACGCCTATAGCCCCCAGAGTGCCACCACTTCCCAAACCACAGGCTAAAGGAGACTCAGCGCTAAGCAAAAGGAGCACAGCTAACCATGGTGGATAATGCAGCGAAGGCAGCACCACAGAACGTACAGCCTGCACAACAAGCGGGCACCCAATCATGCAGCCCACGCCACAGCATTCCCAAATAAATGCGCTGCCCCCATTCAGCGAGCTAATAGATCCAGCCACCGCATCCCCCAGATGGACCCTCTGGATCAGCAGGTTAGACAACTTCTTTACAGCTACGCGGGAAACCGAAGGCGCAATCAAGAGGTACCTACTGTTGCATTTCACAGGGGAGGAAATATACAAGTTGTTTGCCCACTTACCCAACACTGGGGCGCCCAATGATTATAACGCAGCGGTCAGGGCCCTGAACGCGCACTTCGATCCCCAGCTGAACCCAGATTATGAACGATTCAAGCTGCGCCAAGAGCGCCAGAGGGAAGGGGAGTCCATGGATGTATTCCATGCACGACGACGAGAGCTGGCGAGCACATGCACGGATGACGACCAGAACAAGGAAGTAAGAACCCAAGTAATCCAGGGGTGCCGAAACAAGAGCCTCCGGATCCTCATCATGCGGCAACCCGGAATTACCCTCGAAGACATCCTCATCATGGCACGGTCGCACGACCTATCGGATGCTAGAGCGACAGCGATGGGCATCGCCATAACCCAACAAGCGGAGAAACCGGTAACGGTCAAGACCGAGAGAGCAGATGCCATACGTACCCATGATAGATGAACCCGCGGGCGGGGGCCAAACAAGAACGCATGAGGGTCGCGCTGCGGGTACTGCGGGAGAGAAGAGCACCCCAAGAAGAGTGTCTGGCGCAAGGCCGAACATGTTCAAAGTGTGGCACTCCCAACCACTTCGCAGTTGCGTGCAGAGGGGGACCACGGAATCGAGGAGCCCGCGGAAGAAGAACGCCGTCCAAGTCCGTGAATTACCTATCGCTTGAGTATCCCGAAAACCAGAAGGTGCCTAGAGCCTCGGTGCGTCCAAGGCAGTGCCTGGAAGACTCATCTACAGATGAAGAAGGCGAGTGCTACCTCATTTCATTTGCCAGTGACCTCAAACGGAAGAGGCGCCCACAGCCCACGTGCGCCCTCGAGATCGCCGGATCCCAGGTCACCGCTCTGATTGACACAGGAGTGTCAGTCAATGTAATGGGGTGCCAAAAGTAAAAGCGGCTAAACCCAAGACCCGCACTGGTCCCGTCGCATGTTAGGATCCTCACGTACGGCAGTTAAACACCCCTACCCCTCAAGGGTAAGATGACAGTACAAGTCAAATCAGAAAATCATGAAATCACCACAACCTTCCACGTGGTTGACAGAGAGGCCGACATCTTAATAGGAAGTCACAGAGCCGAAGATCTCGGCCTAGTCACTTTTGTCAATGCAGTCAAGACCCTGCAGACGGAAGACATTCTAGAACTATTCCCACAGCTATTCCAAGGACTGGGAAGCATAAAAAGGGCCCCGATAAAACTCCACATAGATAAGGCAGTGAAACCAGTGGCCTTGCGGCACCGACGCATACCCTTCCACCTCCGGCCACTCGTTGAACAAGAGCTCCACGACCTCGAAGAGCAAGGAGTCATAGAGAAGGTTACCGGCCCAATGCCAGGGGTCTCACCCATGGTGATAGCGGAGAAGCCAAAACAGCCAGGCAAGATCCGGCTATGCATCGACATGCGCATGCCCAACCAGGCAATCAAACGAGAAAGACACCTGACGCCAACGGTCGACGACAACCTGGCTGACCTAAACGGGTCCCGCTGGTTCTCCAAACTAGACCTCAATGCAGAGTACCACCAGATAAGGCTCGGTGAGGAGAGCCGGTATATCACAAACTTCTCGACCAACATAGGTCTGCGCCGCTACAAGAGGCTGAACTTTGGGATGTCGTCAGCGGCAGAAATATTCCAAAACGCTGTCTGAGAAATACTGTCAGGACTTCAAGGAGTGTTAAATGTCAGCGACGACATTCTAATACACTCAGCAACCATAGAAGAGCACCATCGCCACCTCCGAGCCACTCTCCAACGTCTCGCAGAACATGGAGTTACCCTCCACAGAGACAAATGCTCATTTTTTCAGAAAACTATTGAATTCTTCGGCTACGTGTTCAGCCAAGACGGGGTCAAGGTAGATCCGCGGAAATCGCAGGCCATTCAGCAAGCCCCTGCCCCGACGACAGCGCCAGAGACCTGAAGCTTCCTAGGTATGGCTACCTACTGCGGTCGGTTCATACCGAACCTGGCCACGCTCGCTGAACCACTGCGCGCATTAACAAAAAAAGACGCCACCTGGAAGTGGGGCAAAGAAGAAGAGGACGCATTCCAAACGATTACGGCGGCGCTTCTAGGGAAGACAACCATGGCATACTTCAACACCGCACTCAGGACCGAGCTCCTAGTGGATGCCAGCCCCGTTGGTCTAGGAGTGCTCCTGACCCAAGAGACAGAACCAGGAAAGTGGGCTCCGCTCGCCTTCGCCAGCAAGGCCCTCACCCCAACGGAAGCCTGATACTCCCAGATCGAAAGGGAGGCATTGGCAATCAAGTGGGCCTGCAATCACTTCCACTTGTACGTCAGCGGACACCCTTTCAGGGTGGTGACTGATCACCAGCCACTGGTCCCGTTGTTTAGAGGCACCGCACCACACCCCCCACCAAGGATTGAGCGCTGGGCTATACAATTGCAGCACTACCAAATGGAACTAGTCTATCGACCAGGAGCAAAGAACCCGGCAGACTTTCTGTCACGGCACCCATTAGAAACAGTCGGAGAAGGGGGAGACCAAGAACTGAAGAAGGAAGAATACATCAACATGGTGTCTCAATGGGCATGTCCGCAAGCACTCACCATAGACGAAATCAGAACAGAAACTAGCACAGATGCCATGCTCATGAAATTGCTGGAAGCCATTCAAAGAGGCTCTTGGGAAGACTTCTTTCACGGCACGAACGGCTAGAAAGAAATGGACAAAGACCGGCTGAGAAAGTTCTGGAAAGTGCGGGATGAGCTAAGCGCAGCTGCTGATGGGGTGATATTGAGAGGATCCAGGGTCATCATCCCCGCAAGTCTCCAAGAATGCGCTACCGTCCTAGCCCACGAAGGACATCAAGGCACCATGAGGATGAAATTGCAGATGAGAGAAAAAGTGTGGTTCCCTGGGCTTGAAACCGCCGTCGATGCCCTCGTGAGAAACTGCAGGCCCTGCCAGCTCACAAGCAGCCAAGAGCATCCCGCACCGGTGATAACAGACGACCTGGCGAACTCCCCATGGTCGCGAGTAAGTCTAGACTTTGGGAGTTTTCCAGATGGCAGGGTGACAGCGGTGCTGATCGACATCTACACAAAACACCCCATAGTCGAAGTAATCGCTTCCACGTCCTTCTCTCACCTACAACCAGTCTTAGAAAAGTCCTTTGCACTCTTTGGGTTGCCCCACGAAATCAAGACTGATAACGGGCTCCCGTTCCAAGGGGCCGAGTTCAAGAACCTGTTGGAGCTGCTTGGGGTTTGTCACCACGGAATCTCTCCCCAATGGCCGCAAACCAATGGTGAAGCTGAACGCTTCATGCGGAGACTTAACAAGATCATCCGGATCGCAGTATCCGAGCAGTCTGACCCGGAGGCTGTGCTGCACAGGTTCTTGCGGGACTATCGCAGCACCCCGCACTGCACAACCCAGAGATCGCCCTGGTCCTTGATGTTGGCCCAACCCCGTCGGGATGCCATCCCTGCAGCTGACAGCTGGTTCACCGAACCTTACGATCTCACCGACACCCAAACACGACGAACCGCAAACAACGAACGGGCCAGTGAGAGGAGAAGAGCGGGGACCCGGGTCATCGCACCGGGATGCACTGTCCTAGTCCAGAACCGTCGCAGCGGAGGGAAGTTCCGCACAACCTACGAACCAGGACCATGGACTGTGCTGAAGACCAATGGTACCGCCATCACAGCTCAAAGAGGTGATGAGATGATCACCCAGAACATATCTTGGTCCAAAAGGATACAAAGCTCGGACACTGAGAGGGTGTCTTCTAGACCTGCGGAGAGGGGGGAAGTAACAGCGGGGAGCAGTCCCCCGTGCCCGGACGAAGACCAAGCCATGGCAGATCCATCCTCCTCCATAGTCACAGATACCAGGACAACCACTGCCAACGACAACACCACCTCGTCACCGGGCAGTCCGCAGGAAAGTCAACGAAGCCACCAATGAAGGTACAACCTGAGACCTAATCCAAGACCAAGCCAAAGACTCACAGACTTTATGTGTTGAGTTGTGCCATTAAGTTTGAACACTGGCTTGGGATGGGATGTAGCGGTCTAGGTTCCACGGGGAAGTTAACCCCTGACCTGCAGTCCAGAAGGGCTTACACACAATGTATCACTCTCTGGCCAGGCGTGGCCAGAGAGCTTAAATAAATGGGCGGAGGTCGTCTCGGGACTTCTGGCCCTTCCGGCCCAGACCGTTACTCTGTGTGGCTGCGTGTTTCTGTTATCCCTTCACTGCTAGGCCATAACTGGGCAAGGCCCGCCACACCTACATATCTAAGAGTACCGACGCACGGTTCGAGGGAGAGCTGCATGAGAAGCAGCAATGCAGAGGGAAAATGTAATCCCCTGTGATTCCCATGATGACAAAACACTGCCCTTTTGTCGGTCCACGGTGGCAGATGGCACGTGAGGAGGGTGCTGAAACAAGCAGCGGCATTCACACTGACTCAGTCACTCCACAGACCGGTCTGCAGTGCTGCAGGCACAACAGATCTTTCGACCTGCATGCATGATAATAAATTAAATACCACGCACCAAACAAATTTTAGAAGGTGTCTGTTCAATTGATCATGCTCTCACTACAGAGGTAACCATGGGCAGAATCAATCTCTAGCATCGCTGCTCCACTACCAGTGGGTGGGGGTGTCACGAGGGCAAGGGCAAACCGATCCGCGTACCCCAGAACAGGAACCACTGACTGTACAAATAACCTGAGCCATGAGGTTTGATGTAGGAAATGAATAAGCGTAAGTTACAATTCAATTTTCAACACGTCACAAACTGACACACATCATCCGAATACACAACAGCCCCACCCCACCATATTACACACTGGGGTTGGACTTGGTTTACAAGTCTTTACCAACCATGGTGACGGGGCTCAAGAAAAAGCAGCGTTGTTTCGTTTGATTACTTACTGGGTTACTTAGGCTGCAGGCAATGCCTTCATAGAAGAACGAGGCCTGCTCCTGCACACTGCAGCAACACACACTGGCTGCGCCTGCTTTTATAATAGTGCCCTCGATGTCGTGGATGTGCTGAGTGCTGGGTGGTGACTCGTGCAGTGCGTGTGGAATGGAATTTTGAAAGACTGGAATCCTAACAAGGGTTCAAGTAGAATATTCCATATAACGTAAAATACAGAATATCAATCACATAAAACAAAACAAAAAAAGTAATAAAAAATTGCAGAAGATTTTTGACAAGTGATACCCCTACACAAATTCAAAAATGTAGAAAACTTAATAAGACAAAAAAGTCAACAAGCAAAGAACAATGGCGCTCAATAAGTTACACAAACGTATTTTTCACTTGGTCTCATCTAGTGTCTAAACTCACTATGCTGCTTCTTGATATTGCTCTGTTAATTCTTCTTATCTACTCTGTTTTTACTTATTCGGCCTTGACTAAGTCTGTGACTAATTTTGTCACTATTTCTTTGGGTGTTTCATTTTCTTGGATTACTCTTTGGTGCTTCTCCAAATTGGTGGTTGTTATTTCTTAGCTACTTTTCAGTTTTCTCTGCTTGATTATTATGATTTCTTTGATCTTATACCATGTCATGACCCCTGGACAATTTTTTGATACCCCTGTGTTTATGCACGTTTTCTGGATTATATTACCTGATTTTTCCATTGGACGCTCCGGTATTGCATATTGTTTGCCCACCCAACTTTAATGTGGTCGAGACGCCGTTGACGCCTACATGTGGCCTTGATTGAATAGGACGCATTCTTTGCTATTCTTGTTTTTGTCTTGTCCAAACCGTGTATATGTAATTTTCCTCAGCCACTAATTATGTTTACACAGCTTATTGTCTTTATGGTTTTTTGTGTAACTTATTGAGTGCCATTGTCCTTTGCTTGTTGAATGTGCCAAAACTGCTACACCTCCCTAGGTGAGGCGTGACAAGGAGAAATATATTTATTTCTCCTAATTTTTTCTTCTCTCCTCTGTCTATGTATGTATGCAGCACACATAGAAAGAGGAAAATGCGTCAGGAGATCATTTATGTGCCCGAATGTGCCCCTTGGTGCAAGAGTGCCTGCGTTGGCACTAGGCAGCACATTAGGCGCCAGTGCTGGGAAAAGGCTTGCTTCACTGTGCTGCATGACATATTAATAAATATGCACCTATATCTTTAAGTATCTTTCTATCATAGCTATTACTTAGCTCAGATCTCTCTGATCTGTCCAGTCCCCTTCAATTAGGAGCTGTGTTTCGCCCAGGTTTATGCAAAGTCTACTATCTCTAGAAAGAAAACTGCTCTTATGAACTTTTGAATATAAACAGAGCAAACAAACAGGATGTATGGTTTGCAGCATGCAAAGTATGCTTGGATCTTTTTGCGCTAGATAAATGTTGAAGGGCTCTTAACGTTAAAGAAATTATGTAACTATTGACATGAATATGAGGCGGGCAATACAGGTGTAGGGTATAATATCCTGGCAAAGATCACTGTGTGTATGCATTCAAAATACCATTGTTCCAAGGGTTCTGTATGGTAGTCTGTAGTAAAAGATGCTCCCTATGTTAGTAGAAAATATCTAGGTCTAAACTTGAAACGGTATCTTGGCATGCTGTACTTCTTTGCCAGTGCCAGTTGCTTTCATACTATCTTGTTGAATATTAGAGGTTATACATTACTTGCTCATGTAAATCATAGAAAACGGACTTATTCTTGGGGGATAATATCACTGAGCTATCTATAAGCAAGATCACAATTTCAAAGGTAATTATTTTTTATCTCTGGAAGTTTGGGGTTCCATGTCTTGTTTTTTGAGTGTGTCTGTGTGACAAGAGGATGCTGGGTGGTGTAGTTCTGTACGCTAGTTATTGGAGACGGATTCATTTTCCACACAATTGAAGGTCATACCCTGTGATAAATTACTGATATCTATCGAACTTCCTCCAAAGTCTTAAATTAATTGTTCAAATTCCAGGTCAAAGAATTCTCTCATCTTCCCGTCTACAGGAATGATTATTGTCACTGGGTCAAGGAGGCCATAGCGTATATTCAGTTTCAGTTTCCTTAACCGAGGGCAAAGTGCATGAAACTTCCTCCTCCTCTCTCCAGGGCGTGCGGTCCACGCACCAAGATCCGTATGCTCCCGTACGATGGAAGTAACCAATGCACTAAATAGCGCTGCTGATGCTTTGGCCCTCCTCCTCCTCCTCTCCAGAGGTCTAGTGAGTTTGTAGGGCTTGAAGTTTACTTACCGAGATCTGTATGCTCCCGCCTGGCAGGACAAACTAATATGCTATATAGCACTGGTGCTGCTCGGGCCTTCCTCCTACTCTTCTCCTGAGGGCTTGTGGGGATTGCAGTCCTTCCACCAAGATCTGTATGCTCCGTAAAGTTGCAGTTAATATTAAGGCCACCAAGCAGGGCTTTGTGCTTTTTGTTGCAGTTATTTGGAAACAAAATTGGTGGTGTCCACTCTGAGGGTTGACATCATCAGAGGGTGCTCAGCCAAACCCAAAACGTCAATCTCACTGTAGCTGTTCTTACCCCCAGTGGTATGTCAGTTCAGGAGCATTATGGAATCCATGTCCAGCCTTTGGGTTGTTTTGGGATGATCAGCCTTCTCTCCCTAGCTGGGGCACCTCCCAGTGAGCACTCCATGCCAGTCTCACCATCAGCATTCGAGATAGCTTGGTGGTCTGCATCTACCTGGTGTAACAGCGCCAGGTAGCACAAGCACCTCATTGGAGCGGGGAACAGTTCTCCAAACAACCAAGGTTACTTGGATGCCCCACAAGACAGATCCACTGCCCAGCTTCTGAAACTCTGTAAATACTGTGGGTGGGCCTCTCTGTAAATGACTATATCTTAGTGTTACACTACCAGGATATGGATTAGGATTGAGATGGTATATAAATGTTTAAAGACTCAAACCGATTGACTACCAATACCCTATTTTGAAATGTAGGTGAAAGGGATCGGGAGCAGTTTAAGAGTTGGCCATTTTATTGTGAGAAATTGGGTTATTGGTTGACTGAGGTATGAGCCCTGGTCAAGCAACAGCTACAGTGCCTTGCAGGGTAAACCACAAAAAGTCACTAAATTAATCTGTACTTAACCCTGGGTAGCTAGGTACAAGAAGCAGTCATGCTTAACTTAGAGGCTATGTGTAAATTACGTATGCAGCATACAAACAGTAATAAAGTTAAAACACAACATAAGTAAATCCCACACCAATTTAGAAAAATAGAGTCAGTTGTAAAAAATTATGATACCAAAATGACAAAAATCCAATCAGTAGAACTGAAGGTATGAATCTTTGAAGATCTCATTGAAAATAGTACCAAAAAGCCTAAAGAACCAAATGTGTATATCTGCTCCTGCCGGACCGAGACAAAGTCACAAGTTGCAAGTACCTGCATCATCGTCAAGGCTGCATCGATAAGGTATGGGGGCCTGCTCCAGGAAAGCTTTGCACAGGCGGTGGTTCTATTATGGCTGTGGAGTCGATGTGAAGTCCTTTGCATCAGGAAAACATTTGCAGCAGAGGCAATGCATCAGTTCCGATTGGGTATGTGCCACACAGCAGAGGAGATGTGTCAGTTCTGCTGGGTCCATTGATGGGCTGGCAGAGCCTTCTGTCCCTCTCACTTTAGTCAGGAGGCCAACCAACTATCCCTTGGAATCACTTTGGGGAACTGGGTTCAACAGATAGATGTCTAGTCCTTCATACCTAAGCAAGAGGGCAGAAGGCAGCAGGTCAGCAAAGTAAGACAGCAGTCCTTCAGATTAGCAGTCCAGCATAGTGGCAGTCCTTTCAGCAGCACAGCAGTCCTTCTTTTGGGATAGTGTCCACAGGTCCAGCAGTGTACTGAAGAGTTGGTGTCCGAGGTCCTATATTTTTACCTTTGTGCCCTCCTTCTGGAGGGTGAGAGAAGCTTCTAGACAGTGGCTTTGAGGTGCACCAGATTTCCTGACTCTCCTGCCCTAGCTCCAAGCTGGCTGCAGTGACAATGTGGAGGTGATAGGTCCTTTGTGTGAAGGTAGGGAACTCCCTATTCAGTTGCAAGTGGAGCTGTGCTTAGATCCACCCCCATTCTGCCAGCAGATGGCCCATTCAGGCATACCTAATTCATCTATTGTGTGACTGCCTGGGAGGAATTCACACAGTCTGTCTGTGACAGACAGCCATGTGACTCAAGACAGGCTGCAGGCACAAATGGGCTAAGGGTAGAAAATTCTAACTTTCTAATTGGGGCATTCTCAAAATTGTAATCAAAAACCTGTCTTTACCATCAAATAGAGGTTTTCATTACATTTCCAAAGACACCAAACTTGACATAGTTACCTGCTCCCAATTGGAAATTACAGCTTGAATCTCCAATGTTATCCTATGGAAGAGGTAGGCCGAACAGAAGTGAAAAAACAAATTTAGGAGTTTTTCGTTACCAGGACATGTACAACAAAAAGGTACATGTCCAGCCTTTCAATTACAATGCACCCTACCCTATGAGCTACCTAGGTTTTACATTAGGAGTTTCAGAGTGGCTTACATATAGGGCTTCCGGTTTTATGATATTTTTTTTTGATATTTCCGTCTGTATTTATCCATATATATTTTTTGTCAACTTTATCTGTATTTATCCATATTTATTATGGGTTTTGTGAAAAAATAAAGCTGAAACTGGTATATTTCCACATTTATTTAACCAATAAATATGCAGTCACGCTTGAATGTCTGTCAGGTTTCAGTGGTATGAACACCTGCAGAAGATAAATCAATGCATTTATATAAATATATGCACATTTCAGTATCAGCCTTGTGCATATCTACTGCTGTTTAAGCCTCTTTACTATAATTCCTTTTTTCCAACCCCCTTACCTATCAATCCACACAATTATTGGCCTGGCAGTCATGGCAAAGTGTATTTAGAATCAATCAAAAAGCACCCAATTTCCGTTTTTATCCACATTTTAAAAAAAATACAGACAAGAAAATAAATGGTTTTCTGTCTGCATTTATCTGTAAAAATCAGTAAAAACGGAAAACAGGGAGCTATATATAACAAAAGGGGGAGTTCAGGGCTTGACATGGGGGTTTTATTGCTATGATGACATGGCAGTTTAAAACTGGATTTCAACTGCAGTGACAGG
Organism: Calotriton arnoldi; assembly: GCA_963921515.1. Lineage (NCBI taxonomy): Eukaryota > Metazoa > Chordata > Amphibia > Caudata > Salamandridae > Calotriton > Calotriton arnoldi. The sequence continues at coordinate 261,967 of CAWUFW010010443.1, read as the reverse complement.
CTTGGGATATGTTTTAAGGGTTTACCTTGGTGGTGACTTATACGTAATAAAATAGGAGTTTAAGGTTAGGCAAGGGGGTTATTTTGCCAAGCCAAATTTTCAGTTTAAAACTGAATTCAGGCTGCAATGGCTGACCTGGGATATATTTCAAAGGGCTACTTAAGTGGGTGTCACAATAAGAGCTGCAGGCCCACTGGTAGCATTTAATTTACAGGCCCTGGGTATGTGCTATAACACTCTACAAGAGACTTGTAAGTAAATTCAATCCCCGAATATATGCCAATTTAACCACGTTTTAGGGAAGTAAGCCCAAGCACCTTGGCACTGATTAGCAGTAGTAATGTGTGCAGACCACTAAGAACAACTAAAATAAGTTCAGCAAAATGGAGGATGATAGTCAAAAAACGTTTGGGGGAAGATCACCCTAAGGCCGACAGGTCTAACATGTGTTCCCCAGTTGAAAGTTGTGAGAACTACCCAACCCCTTGGGTGTTTTCTTCACCAAGGCATAAAATCTGAATACACCATCAGCATTGGAATGGTCTGACCCAGGACAAAGTTCCACTGTTAAGTGCACTCCCTGAAGGGAGATGGACTAACTCAATAGTTTTGGATTCTCACACCTCATTTGCATGAACCACCTGAGGGACTTGTGGTGTGTCTGAACCCGGAAATGAGTCCCAAGAAAGTATGGTCTCAGCTTCTTCAGGACCCAGGCCACAGCAAAGGCTTCTTTCTCAATCGCACTCCTCCTCTGTTCCCTGGGTAGTACCCACTTAGAGATCGATGCCACAGATTGGTCTAGGCCCTCTTCATTTAGCTGTGATAAGACTGACCCTACAACATGCTTCGAGGTATCTGTTTGGACAATGAACTTCTAGGAAAGTCAGGGGCCTTGAGCACAGGGGCTGTGAACACGGCCTGTTTTAGGGCGTCAAAAGCTTTCACACAGGCCATATCATCTTCTTGGGATGCTTCTTGAAGCATGCTCAGTCAAGGTGGCCATATCTCTTGATAAACCTCCTGTAGCACCCAGTGAGACCCAGGAAGGTCTCACCTCTGTCTGAGGTTTTTAGGGACTCCCAAGCCAGAATAGTCTCTATTTTGGCCGGGAGGGGCTGCACCTTACTTCCGCCCCCAGGTGTCCCAAGTACACCACAATCCACTGTTGTATCTGGCACTTATGTCTTGCCAGGTGCTTCTGAAGGCTGTATGTCATCTAAATGTGTACCACTGAAGGTATCTATCCCAGCTAAGACCTCGTTCACCAGCCTCTGGAAGGTGGCAATAGAATTTTACTTTCTAAAGTACATCACTTTAAATTGAAAGTAGCCCTCTGGGATATATAAGGGTGAACTCTCTTTAGCCACCTCAGTTTGGGCAATCTGCCAGTACCCTAAAGTCCAATCAAAAATACTCAGGAACTTAGCATCCCCTAACTGATCAATGAGCTCCTCAGCACGGAAGATGAGGTGCACCTCAGTCTTAGTGACTGAGTTGAGACCCCTGTAGTCAACACAAAACATAAGTTCTGGGGCGGTGTTCGGTGGAGCTGCCTTTTGTACCATCATCACTTGGCTAGACCAGGGACTACTGGAGAGCTCAATGACCCCAAATTCTAGCATATTTGAAACCTCTGCTTTGATCCTGGAACTCCCCTTATCAGACAGCCTAAACATTTTATTTTTGAAAGGCAGGCTGTTCACAGTATCAAAGTCAAGGGTACAAACATGTGTAAGCCCAGAAGTGAGGGAAAATAGGTAGGCAAACTGTTCCAGTAGCTGCTGACATCCCTCTGCTGCTCTGGGGTCAGAGTAAGGGAGAGGTTGACACCCTCCACTGACCTATTGTTTTGTTTGGATGACAGGGGATTAGGGAGAGGTTCACTCCCCGCCTACTCCCTATCACCAGTCACCAGCAGCTTGGTGACCTCAGACCTGTTGTAGTGGGGATTGAGGTGGTTGAGCTGGAGTACCCTTAATGTGTTTCTGGGGGTCCAACAGGTAGGTGGACGCCACCTTTCTCTTTACCGCCTCATAAGGTCCACTCCAGCAGTCCTGGAGAGCCCTGGGCTCCACTAGCTCCACCACCTACACTTTCTGTCAAGGATGGAATTCCTCCATGGTAGCTACTTGGTCATACCATTGCTTCAATACCTCCTGTGTAGCCTTTTAGTTTACAGAAGCCTTCTCCAGAAGATGGCCATCTGGTTCCCGAGGGCTAGCATGTATCTAATCACATCCCGGGGGTGGGGGGGGGTTCTAAGGAGCTTGCTCCCATCCCCCCTTGGCCAGTCTGAGAGGTCCCCTGACAGCATTACCATACAGAAGCTCAAATGGGCTAAAGCTCACTCCCTTCTGTGGTACCTCCTAATAGGCAAAGAACAGGACGGTAAGAGGACATCCCACTTCAGCTTCATGGGCTCAGGCAGGCCCATAATCATGCCTTTAAGGGTCTTGTTGAACCTTTCAACAAGCCCATTGGTATAGGGTAGCAGTGCATGGAGAACTTATAGGTAACACCACATCCTTTCCACATAGACTTCATGCACATAGATATGACGTTGGTGCCCCTGTCTGACACCATTTCTAGAGAAACCCACTCTTGTAAAAAATTCATATCAGGGCCCTGGCCACTACAGGTGCCATTGCGGTCCTCAGAGGGATGGCCTCTGGGTACCTAGTAACCTGGTACTACCAAGGCCAGGATACTCCTGTTGCCAAAGGCTGTCTTGGGTTCCAAGGGTCCACAGGAGCCTGTGTCACCCTGACTCCACTCTCATTGACTTCTAAGATTCATCGAGCCTCTTCTGGTCAATAGACTCCATCCACACTCCATCTGTGCCCCTGCTCCCTTGCAGCCCCAGCTGCCTGATCAGCACAACCGATTAATAGGCAACCGACCGGCCGCCATTTCGCAGGCCTCGCCCCACAGACCTGCCCACTGATGGTTACTTAATGCAGGCCACTGCGTATCATTAGTGAGTCTGTGTCACCCTGACCCCTCTCTCCTGCGTGACTTCTAAGCTTCATCGAGCCTCTTCTGGTCAAGAGACTCCATCCAGACTTCATCGGCACCCGTGCTCCCTCACCGTCCCAGCTACCTTATCACCATGGCTGGTTACTAGGCAACCGGCCAGCTGCCATTTCCTCAGCCTACAACACTAGTGTGTCGCAGGCCTTGCCCCCCCAGACTAGCCTGCCACCACGCTCCTCCCCACGGCTACTAATGCTAGCCACTGCACAGCCAAGCCGGTGACATACCAAAGGAGTGCCAAAGGCAAACCTGTCTGCGCACGTCCACGTCTCAACTGCACCCAGTGCCAGGACCCCTCATCCACTGACTGTCCACTGCTACTCTAGCTCTGCTGTCCAAGGAATGGGCCTAGGACACCACCGAGTCCTCTGCTGCACCCTCTCACCCAAAGACACCGAAGGAGCTTTTGACTGCAGTCACAGCCACTTCACCTGCGACTCCACTGAACAGTCAGCAAAACACAATCCAGCACAGCACCAAAAATGCAGGAGGTAGAGGCAAAAAATGTCAGGGGAACTCACACCAAGGATGCCAGATCTAACACACACTTTTGCTTAGGTTAAGCCTGTCTTCTCTGTGCCATATCTACCAGGGGTTGAACCAAGGTTTATTTATTGAACATCTGATTTGGACCTATCACTTGACAAGGACTCACAGCCTCCCCAACTAATAAATAATTTTTCTTATTTGAGCCATTAAAAACAAAGATTGTTTGGCTCCCATCAGGTTTATTAAAATATGCCTGCAGAGGCCTCCAATGTAATTTAGATTGCATGGCCCCAATAGCAGTCTTGGGGCATAGTTTCTATGTTATCATTCTCTAGCTTGAAGACGAGGAGGTGATGTTTGAGGTCCTTAATTATCGAGAATGTTCATGAAAAATAGGCCCAATTCAAGATGAATTGCTTCAATCGGGGCCAGCACATTTAAGTTACAAATTAAAAAAAATATTTAACCCTCCATTCTGTGGATAAAGTCCCAATGTTCTTAACTTCAATAGCATATAACTATAGTTACAGATTGAGGACCTTTTGCTCTATATACTGAGAATAAGTGGTTAAAATGCCTTCAGCCTGTTGCCCGATAAAATAACGTAAGTTCATTTGCATGGGTCATCTCATTGCTTGAGAGAGGCAAAATATGTTCCTTATCTGATAGGTTGGCAGAAAAAATGTACAAGTATGGATGTTAGCGGTAGCAGAAGAAAGTAGAAAGATTCTGGACTCAGGAGGGGCATCCGCCATCATACTCCTTGATTTGAGCACAGCACTTGACACGGTGAATCACCGTATCTTGAATCACTGTCTTAGGAAGTCGGGAGTTACTGACACCGCACTGCAATGGCTGCGCTCCTTCCTGGAAGATAGATCCTTCCAGATATTTGAAGGTGAGATGGCCTCCAAATCGATGCCTCAGCGGTGTGGTGTACCTCAGGGCTCCTCTCTGAGCCCGACTCTTTTTAATGTGTATATGGCCTCACTGGCGGCTATTGTAGCCCCCTTTGGAATCCATATGGTGACCTACGCCGACGACACTCAGTTGGTCGTTGCACTTAATCAAGCTAAGCAGTTATCTCGAGACCTCCACTCATGCCTGGAGGAAGTTTCTAAGTGGATGGGGGCGTCCCACCTTAAACTCAATGGAGACAAAATAGAGATCATGATCCTGGGTAATCCCTCCAACGTCTCATTGAGTACTATGTGGCCAGCATGTATGGGACCAGTCCCAACTCCCAAGAGCGAGATAAAGAGCCTGGGCATCTGGCTAGACCAGAATTTGACTTTTAAGGTGCAAGCTAGGAAGACGGTGGCAACTTGTTATGGACTGCTTAGAACGGCCCGCAAGGTGCTTCCTCTTCTCCCTCCCCAAGCCAAAAATATTAGTCCAATCCTTGATACTTTCAAGGATAGACTATGGAAATGCACTCTACTTAGGGGCCCCACTGGCAGTAACCATGAAACTGCAAACGGTCCAAAACTGCGCGGCCAGATTACTACTTGGAATATCTAATTGCCTCTCTGCGAAACCGGCCCTTTGAGCCCTTCACTGGCTTCCAGTGAAGGAAAGAATCAGCTTTAAGGCCCTCTGTATCGTCCACAAGTCTCTGCAAGGGAACGGGTCTACCTTAATCTCGACAATATTTTGCCGTTATAAGGCTAACAGGGAATTGCGCTCGGATGAACTCCACTTGGTGGAGGTCGCAAGGATCAAGAGGGCGAGAAGTGGCGGCCGCCTTTTCTCACTCAACGCGGCCAAACTTTGGAACGCACTACCACTTCATTTACGCAGGGAACCCAGCCACCCTGCCTTCCGTAGGCAACTAAAAACTCTGCTGTTCCCTTGAGTGTTTCTGTTAGTGGTCACTGGTCTAGCCCACCGCTGGGAGGCCCCCGGGTAGCCATGCGCTATATAAGTGCCCTTTTCATTTCATTTCATTCATATGTATCGACCACTTTCAACTCCTCACTTCCCTAAAAACATTTATATTTCCTGGTCTTTCTACACCCCTTATCCCTGAAACTTATCAGTGTACTCTTTCCCTCCTTAATTATCAAGAATGTTCATAAAAAATAGGCCCAATTCAAGATGAATTGCTTCAATCGGGGCCAGCACATTTAAGTTACAAATTAAAAAAAATATTTCACCCTCCATTCTGTGGATAAAGTCCCAATGTTCTTAACTTCAATAGCATATAACTATAGCTACATATTGAGGACCTTTCGCTCTATATACTGAGAGTAAGTGGTTAAAATGCCTTCAGCCTGTTGCCCGATAAAATAACGTGAGTGCATTTGCATGGGTCATCTCATTGCTTGAGAGAGGCAAAATATGTTCCATATCTGATAGGTTGGCAGAAAAAATTTACAAGTATGTATATGTATCGACCACTTTCAACTCCTCACTTGCCTAAAAACATTTGTATTTCCTGGTCTTTCTACACCCCTTATCCCTGAAACTTATCAGTGTACTCTTTGTAATGTTATTTTCAAGTAAGCCCCTCAGCATAACTATGCAAGCAATCCACCCGATATTGTAGACCTTTTGGAGTAAGATCCAGAATCTCAATATCATCAGCATATAACAGCAAGGTTATATTGAGATGGCCTACCTCCAGGGCATCTCCTCCCATTTAATTTAGAGTGGTGGGTAGGTCATAAATCTACAGCGCAAATAATAAGGAGCCAACAGGCATCCTTGTTTTAGACCATTATTTGTTAGGATTTTTTGGGGTAGCCGATGATGACTTCTGAATAGAACATGACACCAGATGAAGGAATAAAGTGCTATCATGATTTTAAGTAGAGGCTCAGGAATTTTCAAATCTCTAAGCTTTCGACAAAGGGTAGGTCGGTCCACGTGGTTGACCTTGGTTGATAAATCGATATAGGCCACATAGACAGGCATAACCCGTGGTGACACGCATTTCTCCAATATCACCTGCAAAACTGTGATGCTATCAAGAGTGGAACTATTCAGTTTAAAACCAGCCTGCTCCCGGGGGTGTGGCTAGCCAGCTAAGATGGCGGACACGATCTGACATTGCTCTGCATCTCTACCACGTATTATCCTGTTTAGTCCATTATAACAGTGCACTCCTCAATCACCAGATGGTAAGGATTCCCTTCCGAGCCTGCCCGGCATATGATCCAGTGGAGGACCAAACTGCAGTTTGGCCCTGGTGAGGGATTCAGGAGCGGGACTGGGAATCTCTGTCGGACGAGTCACGACCTGGTGACTGGACAGATCTGCCCCGTGGAACTTGCCATTGCCTGACTGTAGCTTACCTAGCGATTGTGGGCCTCTTTATCCACTCGGCTGACGGACCTGATGAGGGCTGCTTAACCAGAGTGGCCAACCCCGGTGACTAAGGCGAGGCCTTTCTGCTGAGCCGTGAGCGACTACGCTGGGATCCCACGGGCGACCCTAGAACTCGGGCCTTGCATCTGCAGGTGAGACCCACCGCAACATCAGGCCACAAATATAGCCACAAATACAGCCGGTGCCCCTCCAGCCCGATACGGTTCAAGAGGTTGACTCGCAAAGATATTTGGCTCCTGGTGAGAGAGCCGGGGGTGGAGCAGATACCCCATGTTGAGGAACTCCAGGACTACGAGGGAGCCAGGTGGCCCAGTGAACTCGTGGCCACTCACGGAGGCCTGTTGGGTGGCAGGGGACTGCCTGCAGGTGCCCCCCGGCTAAGAGAGCAGAAACCATAGGAGTTGACCCAGAAGGCCCCGGGGAGACGGCTGGGAGGGACCATCCCAGCCGAGTCGGACCCGCGCGGGGACCTGGAGGCAAGGCCAGACACCCAGGCCTCTGTACCTGCTGCTGAGGGCCCCTCGCCGAACTGAGATGCAGGTGTGGCCGCGAAGGCCTCTGAACTGGATACAGCGTGGATACCACCGGGGGATGAGTCTCCCACTACAGCTACGCACAGAGAAACTGAAAGGCTCGTGATCTCTGACATGTGAAGGAGCAGACTGGGAGAGGACCATCCCCTGAACCTGAGGACTGCACCAAGGTGAGCTCTGTAGGGGCCTTACTAGCTGGGACCAGGGGCGGTCGTGCAGGGCTTGGTGGGTGGATCAGGCTTAGGCTCCGGCCCGAGGAACACTAGAAACCACTGAGGCACTTGAAAGACACATGGAATCCCCCATCGTCCCAAAAGATTAATGGGAACAATACCAAGACAGCTTACCGCTCACCGGAGACATTTATATATTATGCGGCGGAGGCCAGGCCGGGCGATCAGCAATATATCAGGCAGTATACGATGGACCAGTTATACCGGGAGAGACTCTTAGGCCGGATTGGGCCTAGGTCACCTGATAAACTAGCCTGAATAAGGGAGCTGGTTTGCATTAAGAGACACCTCTTACTACACACAACATCAGTGGTAGTTAGAGGCCTGAACTGCCCCAAGGATCACATGACACCATGCTACACCAGACGCCTGTGACTGTGATCAGCTATTGGAGTCCTCTTACTTGGTGAAGAACTGATCACATTTAATACAGAAATAGAGAGAGATCACAAGCCAACTGATGTTTGCCCAAATCCAATGTAGCTGGACAACCAAATCTACCGTACACCCGGTGAATAGGAGCAACCAGACCAGCCATTTATCGAGATTACATGTGATGTCTGAAACCCGCATCTCCCCTTGGCAATAACCACTATTACAACTGTAATCCTCTACGCATCCATCAGCACAGAAGGTTGCGATGGGCCGCCTATGCTCAAATAACCCATAGACAGGAAACCGCAGGGATACCGGTGAGGCTCTACAAGGAGAGAGCGACGGACCCCGAGAGCCTGCATATTCGTCGCTGGACACTAAACTAGTCTAGTAGAGAAGATTGAAGAAACACTAAATCAAATGCGCACATCTCTTCAATCCAAGATCGACAAAGTCTGATTTCACACTCCTGAGGGATGACCATCACAAACTAGTGGAGAAAGTCCATGCAAACAAACTGGCATTAATGGATCTGCAACCAAAATCCCATTCCCACACAGCGAAGTTACAAGACCTACTGGATCGGGTGAATTCCCTAGAAGATAAACTTGAAGATGCAGAAGGACGTTCCCGTCGCAATAAAGTGCGAGTGGTAGGTTTACCAGAGGGATCAGAAGGTCAGGATCCAGTGAACTTCGTCGAGCGCTGGTTGAGAGATCGGCTCCCAGCTGGGACTTCATCACCTCAATTCGTTGTAGAGCGAGCCCACAGGGTTCCGGCCTGTAAATCCCTGCCTGGAGCCCTCCCCACCCCCTTCTATTCAAGCTGTTGATTACAGAGACTGAGATTCTATCCTACAGTAAACCCGTAAGTTCTAAGACATCAAAATACAGAACTCCCAAATCATGTTATTCCCCGACTACACAGCTCAAGTGCAAAAACGACGGAGCTCCTTCATGGCTATGAAATTGCAACTTCGGGAACTGAATATGCGCTACTCCTTACTGTTCCTAGCCCAATTGAGAGTAATAGTAAATGACACTACACGATTCTTTGATACACCTTCAGATGTGTGGGACTGGAGAGTGCAATCATCGCCACCGAGCCTACATCATCTAAAGAGTTCAGAAATATAGAAAAGGTCCAGGGGTCCTGGATGAAATTGCATGCTTTTATGAGTAAGCGATGGAGGAGCTTCGCTCGAGGCACTGGACCTTACCAGCCTCGTGTTTATAGATGTGTGATAGGGGTTTGAACAAATGCTCCTCCTTAGAAGATATGGACGATTTCAGTCGTGAAAGTGATTCCTTTACATAAAGAGAGACAATTGTCGTGTGTTGTTTGAGATGAAATTACTTTATTGTCATCAACATCTTTATAATTCCTGAGGTCATATTTTTACTCCTCTGGAAGTGCAACAGCCGACACGTGTTTCGCCCTTGATGGTCAATGGGACCAGGGCTTTCTCAAGGCTAGTAGATTAGTCCTCAGATCATCGAAAAGTGGCTTAAAATGCAGTCCACGGAACTTCTGAAAAATCATTAACTGCTGAAATTATTTGCCGCAGCAGGTTGTCCCGGGGTAGTCCTCCTTGTCAAGCATCATGGCGACTAACCCGGGACAACCTGTTGCTGCAAATAATTTCAGCAGTAATCGAGCTTCCATCAGTGTTGGCTGATGTGTTCTTGTCTAGGTAAGCCGAGGACGAGTCTGGCGGCGGTGTTCTGTATTGTCTGGAGTTTGTGGAGTAGGGACTTGTTTATGCCAGCGTAGAGTGCGTTTCCATAGTCCAGCCTGCTGGTGATGAGTGTGTGGGTGACTGTCTTCCATCGCTCAGGGGGGATCCATTTGAAGGTCTTTCAGAGGATGCGGAGGGTGTGGAAACAGCTGGAAATGAAGATGTTGATCGGTCGGTTTATGGAGAGCGATTAGTCTAGTATGATGCAGAGGTTTCTGGCATGGTCCGTGGGGGTCAGTGGGCTGCCGAGGGCGGCGGGCCACCAGGTGTTTTCTCATGTTGAGGGGGTGGTTCCGATGACGAGGACTTCTGTTTTCTCAGAGATGAGCTTTAGGCAGCTGTTGGTCATCCAGGCTGCGACGTCCCGCATTCCATTCTGGAAGTTGAGTTTGGTGGTGGTGGGGTCGTTGGTGAGGGAGAGGATGAGCTGGGTGTCGTCGGTGTAGGATACAATGCTGAGGCCGTGTTTTCGGATGATGGTGGCGAGGGGGGCCATGTATATGTTGAAGAGGGTTGGGCTGAGAGATGACCCCTGTGGGACTCCACAGGTGATTTCCGTGGGGTCGGAGAGGAAGGGTGGCAGTCTGATCCTTTGGCTTCTGCCGGTCAGGAATGACCGGATCCAGTCGAGGGCGGTTCCTTGTATGCCGGCGTTTTGTAGTCTGGTTGTGAGTGTACGGTGGGAGATGGTGTCGAATGCTGCTGATAGGTCGAGTAGGATCAGGGCTGCGGTGTGGCCTTGGTTGAGGAGGGTGCGGATGTTGTCTGTGGCGGCGAGCAGGGCGGTCTCGGTGCTGTGGTTGCTTCGGAATCCAGATTGAGATGGGTCGAGGATGGCGTTGTCTTCGATGAAGGTCGTTAGTTTCGCTTTGACTTTAGCGTCAAAAGGGAGAAGTGAGATGGGCCGGTAGTTCTTGAGGTCCGGGGGATCGGCCGAGGGCTACTTGAGCAGAGGTCTGATTTCTGCGCATTTCCAGTCGTCTGGGAAAGTGCCAGTTTCGAAGGTGGTGTTGATGGTTCGTTGGAGTTCGGGGGCGATGGCGGTGGCGGCTCTGTAGTTGATGTGTGGTGGGCAGGGGTCTGTGGGGACGCCTGAGTGGCTGCTTTTAATGGTTGAGGCGACATCTTTGACCATGATTGGAGTCCAGGAGGAGATGGTGGGCAGGCTGGTTTGGTTGGAGGGTGAGTTGACTGCTGAGTTGGGCGTCTGGTCGGCGAAGTTGTCGTAGAGGTTCTTTATCTTCAGGTGGAAGTAGGATCCGAGTTTGTCGCATAGATCTTGGGACGGGGTGATGTCCGTGGCTTCGCTGCGGGGGTTGGTGAATTCCTGGATGACACTGAAGAGTTCCTTGGAGTTGCTGGAGTTGGCGAGGATTTTGTTGTGGATGAAGGTCCTTTTGGTGGTTCTGATTAGTTGGTGGTAGTTTGTCATGGCGTCCTTGTAGGTGGTGTGGTTTTCAGGTGTCTTGCTGTTTCTCCAGTTCTTCTCCAGGCATCTGCAGGTGCGTCTGGCTTCTTGGAGGTCGGTGGTGAACCAGGCGGCCTTCCTGGGGCACTGTTTGTCGGGGTTGCGTAGCGGGGCGAGTTTGTCTGCACAGTTGGTGATCCAAGTGTGGAGATCCCTGGCTGCGGCATTTGCGTCGGATGATGTGGCATGGTTGTCTCAGGTGAGGGTGGAGTTGAGTTGCTCGTCAGTGACTTTGCTCCAGTTCCTTCGTGGTGGGTGTGGGGCTGGTTTAGGTGCCTTGGGTTTGGCTACGAGGAAGTGTACGCAGTGGTGGTCAGTCCATGGGGGTTGCATTGTATGGCTGAAGTGGACGCTGTTTCCTCCTGCGAAGATGGGGTCGAGCGTGTGTCTAGCCTTGTGGGTCGGCGTGGTGACAAGTTGTTTCAGTCCGATGTTGGCGAGGTTGTCACGGAGGGTGGTGGAGTTGGGGTCGCTTGGGTTGTCGAGGTGGAAGTTCAGGTCCCCGAGTAGTATGTAGTTCACTGAAGCAATGGCATGGGGTGCGATGAGGTCAACTATGGTCGCGGCGAAGGGGGCCCGGGGGCCGGGGGTCTGTATGCGAGGGTGCCGCGGAGTGTGGCGTTGGGGCTGGCCTGGACCTGGAAGTGGATGTGTTCGGCAGCGGGGAATGTTTCGCTGGAGGAGGTGAGGCGGAGGGTGTTCTTGTGAATGATGGCGAGACCCCCTCCTGGGCGGTTAGGGCAGTCCTTCCCTTGGATCTTGTATCCGTCCGGGATGGCAGTGGTGATGTCGGGGGCGGAAGCGGCGTTTGTCCAGGTTTCTGTGAAGAAAGCTACATAGTCCAGGGCTCACCTGGAATATCTGGAAACAACTGAGGGATTTCATTAGTAAAATAGAGCTTCGACTCCTTCGCCATGAAACGAATACGGCAACGCATGCCGAAGACACACAGAGGCTAGACGAGCTACGTTGGGAACATGCAGAGCTATTAGAAAGACTAAGGTGCCACAATTATGCAGCACACTCTGCACCCACACGCTCCGTCCGACAGGGCAGGCAGAATGCTTGTGTGACTGCTGCGACAGGAGCAGGCTTGCCAACACATACAAGCACTCTGACATAACAGGCAGCACGTTATACATGCAGCTTGAAATACATGTCGCAATGGCAGAACACTATGCAACACTATACAAATAATCGTGTCACTGTGACAACGTGTGCCTGAATGATTTTCTGACATCAGTAAAACATCCTCAGATTACTCCTGAGCAGCACACAATACTGGATGAGCCAATTACCCCCAAAGAAATCCGTGCTGCAAACACAGCGTTAGCAACAGGCAAAACTCCTGCACCGGATGGACTCCCTGCAGAGTATTACAAAGCATATGCTGAGACATTAACCCCGCGCCTATACACCCTTTACAATGCAGCACTAGAAGACTCTAAACTGCCCCGTCAATGTGCGAGCCGAGCCTGGTCTCTCTATTAAAACCAGACAGGGACCCCACTGATTTAGGATCCTACCGACCCTTAGTCATTCTAAACCTCGATTACAAGATACTGGCCAAGATCCTAGCAGACCCGTTAGCACCTGTGATACCCTCCCTTGTTCATACTGATCAGAACGGATTTGTACCCTCGCAAAACATCTCCTTACACTTGAGACACTTCTTTAGAGTTGCTACATATGTGCTGCACCATTGGCCACATGCAGGTTGCCTAGTTTTAGACCTACAGAATGCCTTTGATTCTCTGGAATGGGAATTCTTGTTTGCAACACTAACCAGGTACGGCCTCAGTGAACAACTCATCAACATGGTTAAGTTATTATACAGGAAATGGACGGTGAGGGTGGAGACGGACCCCTATATCTCTGAACCTATTGGGATAGGGTGTGGAACCAGGCAAGGATGCCCACTATCCCCCCTCCTCTTTGCCTTGGCAATAAAGCCTCTAGCGGTGGCCATCAGCGCTGGGGAGACCGGGGTACTCCACTTGGTGATGGAGTACAAGCAATCTTATTATACGCAGATGACATCCTTATATACATCAGAGACCTCCAATCGATTGCTCCATCACTGGCATGTATCTTGAGCAAATTTGCAGCGCTATTAGGGCTAAGGGTCAAAGCGGCCACGTCCTGCTTGTACCCCTTTACAGATATTGGTCAGGACCCGGCATACACTAAACAGGATGATAGTGGACAGCGGTTTTAGAAGGACCCACACACATCCCTCAGAATATGTGCCTTCACCAAATACAATACTATATCACACAAAGAGCATATCTCACACCCGCCAAGATCAACAGATATTTCCAACGAGCGGACGCCGACTGCCCTTGCTGTCACCTCGTTGATGCAGACTTACTGCATATGCTGTGGGAGTGCCCTTGTCTTCAAATATTCTGGCGGACAGTGGCGGACACTCTCGCCAACTGCACTGAGCTAGACATTCCTTTTACCTGGGAGACCCATATCCTACACATATACAAGAGAAGCAAAAAACATAAAGTGACATACCGCTTTCTAGACCTAGGGCTTGCAGTAGCAAAAAGACTGATTACTAAGTGATGGAAGTCTCCTGTGCCCCCACATGTACTATCTTGGAAGCGTTCTATGCTGATATGGGCCACAGCGGAAGGTATAGCACTGCACCGAGAGGACACACTGGGGCTCCGCCCGACCCCACTGGCTTTACACTGGAGCACAATACCATCCGAAATGCGCACTGCTCACACCACCGAGGTAGACCCTTCTGTCCCGAGCGATAATGACACTGTAGAATAAATACTTAAGGGGAATTGAGAAACTCATAATAACTGCAATCGTGGGAAATATCTGGAGGACATACACAGCAACACTTAGTCGAGGCCTCATAATCCGCATTGCATTTACCCAAAAAGCACGCCACATAAGAAAGTCAAAGATACAGGGGACCGGGGTGAGCTCCAGTTTGACACATTACTCCCTATTATGTTTTATTTTGTCCCTGTTCCTTATAACCCTCCTCCACAGTTTGCAGACCGCTATGTAATGGACACTCTTTGGCATCACTATTATACTGTATCTGGTAGTTTAGCAGCCACTGTCCTACTCAAAGTTAAGCCATGACACATAGCTAAACCGGCTCATCACCCAAGTCTCTCAACTGGAAATGCATCCACATTCCAGCTGCATTTACACTGTGTTATGCTCCTTACCTCTGTACCTATCCTTTGACAGCCACTGTCAACTGTTACCTGCATTGTATATGTCCATGTTGTTTACTGAAAACTAATAAAAACAGATTCAAACAAAAAAATACAGCCTGCTCCTACAGGATAATAATGATAGGTTGAAAAAGTGTCAGGCATTCAATTAAAGAAACAACAGTAACATCAGCCTTGTTAAACAAAACATTGTGCACAGCTGTGTGAAATACAACATCAAGTATCCAATATATACTATTCTAGCCCTGTATGATGATAAGGGATATGAAACTGTGGGCTGTATCATGGAGGTGAGGTGGAGGAGAGGGTGTGGGGTGGGGAAGGAAGGAAGCCAGATTACTGCCAGGATATGTAAGTAAAGTCTCAGGAATAGACCAGAATGGTTTTCTGGGAACATGAACAATACATGCAAATCCATACATTACAGTGCAATGTAATGTCATTCGATACAATATACAACAGTCCAGAACTGTTGACATCCCACAGGGCATGTAAGAGGGCATGTCAACTGGTGGGTTTAGTTGTGAGACCTTCCTTGATATCTCAGTGGGGGAAATGGTGAGCTAGACAGTCTCAGTAGAGAGAATGTTGGTCACTTGCCAGTTAGGACACACAGAGGGCATCTAAGACATGCAGGTTATCATTACATTTATAAGTAGTGTGTTCGTAGCTGGCAGTTTTATGAAGTGCTGTCAAACACTTGTTACCTGTAGGTGTGGCAATTGAAGTCAACGGTGCTCACAGGATGCCAAATCTGGTAGATCAGCAACAGCATGAGGAAAGACTAACTGGTGGAAGTTCTGGGTCACCTCTAAAGATTTCAAAACCTCGGGTAAAATGCATAGAGGCCAGGTCTCACTTTAGCAGAAGCCACCAGAAATGTCCAATCCAGGTGCAGTCAGTACTGGTCAAGGGCCCACTTCAGGAAATACCTCTTGCAGCATGTTGTATCCCTTCAGTCACACAGGATGTCTGCCAACTGACTTTTGGCACCCACTTCTTTCTCCTCGATACAAGAGGGAGCACATCAAGTCCTTCATAGCTACTCTTAGGTCACACCCAGAAGGTCCACTCCTTTTCTGATCTTCTGCAGATTCAGAAAATATTCTGAGGAGGGTTTCTTGGGGTGCCACATTTATGATTTGCACTAGCCAGTATTTGGGGTGACTGGATACTACCTAACCAATGGGAACACATTTTCCCAGGAGCAATCCTCCCCAGTTTTGCAGCACAATGTGTTTGCCTTACTACAAACTAGCTCACATTGCATCATACAAAGAGATATCCAATGTGACACAGGTCTTCTTTCCTTGGAAGGAGCAATTGTCTACTCAAAACTGGAACTGAGGGTAGCTTGTGTCCCACTGCGTTTGTAGCTAACCTGGCTAGTGTGGGCCTTTGGGACAAAGGCTTTTCCTTCTTCAGGTCTCCCCTTATATGAATCGGCACTCTTCACCTCAACTCTTTCAAGTTAATGAAGCTCATGGGCCCACTCCAACTGTCCCTCTTGAGCTGATAGCAATTACATGCACCACACCCAGCCTATCTTGGCCATCCAGTCACCAGGTCTGAGCCATTGCTCTGCTCTGGGAGTAGTTTTCACAACCTTGCAAAAGCTGGCAGGCTAATGCAAATTAACCTCCAGGATCTTCAGACAGGGGAAAGAAATGTTTTATGAAAGTTAATTTTCCTAATTATTTATTAAGAGTCCAACTTCATCAATGATTTGGACTTTTAATAAATATGTAAATAGACTTTTAGTCATTATTTTAGCTGTGTCTTGTCAAAAGTTACATGTTAAAGTTTAGAAGCTGTAACTTGATATTTTCTAGAATCCAGCCATAGCCGTACCATTGAAAAAAGATTTTGGGGTATTTAATTTAAATACATTAATTTTGCACATGCTCCACTTTTAAAGCACCCTACTTTTAGGCTAACAAGGCGTACATAGGGGGTTACTTAATATTATTTAAAAACAACGTTACGTCCTGTCAAAAAGAGTTATCAAAACATGTTGCAGTCATGATACACATGGTAGGCCTGAAGCCATGTTTTACAGGCCAACCCTCTTGATGGTACAACAGGCCAAGCACTTATAAGGAAGTGTACATCAGTCATTTTAACCATGTTTAAAGGGAGAGCATAGGCAACGTTCCTCCTGTTTAGAAGGCGCGGTGTTTGAAGAAAATATTGAATAAAAAATAGTGTGATACAAAAATACTGTGTCAACAATATTGGTATGTCAAAAATATTGTTGGCAGAAATATCAAAGAATATAGGGCCATATGTATGAAGCCAATTTGCGATCGCAAATTGCGAATTTCGGCGTTTGCGATCGCAAATTAGCAGTGTGCAATGTATCACACTGAAACCCCCTTGCAAAATAAGGAATCGCAAATTTTGCGATTCCCTATTTTGCGATTGCATTTAAGGAATCGCTAATTGCGATTCCTTAAATGCAATGTAAGAAGCACAAAAAAAGTGCAATTTGGGCTTAAGGAATCGCAAATTGCCACCAACTTCAAGTTGGTGGTAACTTGCGATTTCACTTAAAAATGCACTTTTTTGCATTTTTCAAAGTGCATTTTTCAAATTGCGAATGTCTTCCCATTCAATCCTATGGGCCTCTAGGCCCATAGGAATGAATGGGAAACCATTCCTTAATTGCGATTTGCAATTTGCGAGTCGCAATTAAGGAATGCCAAGGAATCGCAAAATATTTGCGAATTTTTAATTACATCCCGTTTTGCGATTCTCAAATAGCGATTCTCTAAAAATCGCTATTTGAGAATCGCAATAACAGTATTTGATACATATGCCCCATAGTTTTAAGTGTTGTTTTTAATATAATTGAAAAAAATATTGATTTAGAAAATATTGTTGCATATAATATCATTTGTAATTATTATTTTGTGTGTGTTTATTGTAGTATGTTTGATTTTATATGTGTAATATTTCTTTTTTATTTTGTGTGTTTAGTAAGATTTATTAGTTATGGAATTTTTCGAAGCTGTATTTTTATTTGTATTAATGTGTAAAAGTAATGCGTATACAAATTAGTTTCGAAGCTGGATGTTGTGTTTTTAGGAGATTATGGTAGGGAGATTGTTAAAAAGTGAATATTAGATTTTAAATTGAATGTAATACTTTAATAGTATGCAAGTTAATATTGTAAAAGTTATACATTTATTTTTTATATAAATTTTTCTAAATAATAGTTTATAAATATTTTGAATGTATATATAAATAAAATTGTAATAATACATTTTAAAATAATTATTAAAATTATAGAATATTCAGTCAAATTTAAATTATATCAAAAATAAATGTAATTATATACAATATGTCTAAATTAATTTAATATATAAAAAATATGTAATTATTTTAATACATTTTTGTTTTTAAATTTTAAAATGTTTTAAGTATTTTTTGATATTGAAAATTATTATGTCATTGTAAATATGTTGTTGGAATTTGTTTATTTTCATTTATTTTAAACGTTTTTGAAATGTTGTCTAGCTAAATTATGAAAATAGAATAAATATACATTATTTATGATGTATACATTTTTATGTTGTTGTATATTCATATGATATACGTTCATTTATACGTTACCAATTCATTGGTATTGAGGTGTCGGATCGAGGAGCTACCCCAGATTATCTCTGACCATAACCCTATAGTGTTAACAGTCGATATTGCAAGGGGGGGTAGACCTGAGCGGGTATGGACTTTTGAGAGAGCGCTGCTGAAAGATCCGGGATATGTACAACACATGAAGGAATGGATAGTGGGTTTCTGGGACAATAATAGAGGAAGTACTAGCTCAGGGGTAGCCTGGGATGCATTTAAAGCCGGGATACGAGGGGAGACGCTGAGCTATAGTATGCATAGACAGAAACAAGAGGTGCTGGAAGCGAAAAAGCTATGCCAGGCAGTAACTGACACAGAGGAGGAGCTGAATGCTGCAATCAGACTGGGCGTATCGCTGGATGATATTATGCTTAAATTGGCATTGGTCAAATCTGAAGCTCAGGAGGCTATAGCCACTAAGGCAGCTGCGACTTTCCTGGCAAGAAAGGAGCTATGCTACGAGCTTAGCGAACGGGTAGGGCATACATTAGCGGTGCGCCTGAGACAGAAAACAGCAATCGGGGAGATTAAGGAGATAGCAGAAGGAAATGGGAATATAGTTAACGAACCAAAAGGGATCCGAGAGATATTTAGACATTTTTACGGCAAATTATATAATGAAGAACAGGCGAAAGACCCTTTGGAAATCCAAAGGTATCTTAGCGAAATTTTCACATAATCAATTACTGATGAAGACAGGGAGGCGCTGGAAACTCCATTGACCGCCGAAGAGATTTATGTAGCCTTGGGTAACCTTCCATAGGGCAAAGCAGCCGGACCTGATCAGGTCCCCCTAGAATTTTAAATATACATTATTTATGATGTATACATTTTTATGTTGTTGTATATTCATATGATATACGTTCATTTATGAAAGACTTATTAAACCCAACTTCAATAATGACATTTTCAAAATGTTTATTATTTGAATGAGTTCTGTTATTTGGAATATATTTTCTACAGTGTATGTATTGTCCAAAAATATTTTTAATAATTAATTTGAAAATAAGTTTTATATTTTTTTTACTTTTATGATTTTCATTTTTGTAGTATGATTCTTTTAAGTTAAGTTTCAAAGTTTAGGAATATTAGTAAATATTGATAACACAATGTTGATTATTAATAGTGATTATTGTATATTTCAATGTTTCATTATAAATATATAGTTTGGGTTATTGTATTTTGTAAGTAATTTTAATTTTATTTTGCATATCAAAAATTATGTGTGAATATTGAGTATTTATTATGTATATACAAGCTTTAGTGTTCAGCACCTTGCATAAAATGTTTTAGATTGTAGTGGAAATAGTAAATGCCACCCCTTTAGTGTCCATCACATTCCCAATTGGTTTAGATTGGAATCGGAATAGAAAATCTCACCCCTCACCTGATTACTATACCCAATTTGGGCTAGATTGGAGTGGGAATGGTAAATGGTACCTCTTTAGTGTCAAAATACCTCCTCAAAATCGGTTTAGATTGGAGTGGGAACAGTAAATGTCACCCCTTTAGTGTCCAACACTTCCCCCATAATGGTTTAGATTGGAGTGGGAATAGTAAATGTCACCCGCAGGGGTTCAACCCAATATGTACAAAAGCGAACCAAATTCTGAGAAAAGCCCTTCAGGCAATTCCAAGGGATAGGAAAAAAAATGAGGATGCTAAGAGCTAACAATATGTCCGAAATTGACAATAGGAAA
The DNA here is from genome assembly GCA_963921515.1 of Calotriton arnoldi. Lineage (NCBI taxonomy): Eukaryota > Metazoa > Chordata > Amphibia > Caudata > Salamandridae > Calotriton > Calotriton arnoldi. Next base: position 242,220 of record CAWUFW010010443.1, on the reverse strand, counting down.
AAGGAACTTCAAGAACAGGCATGTGCAGATTTGGAGCAGGCAGCTGATACTGGCAATGATATATTGTTCTGGAGAATTATAAATTCACCTTTTTTGCAAGATTGTCCCACACTAAGGGGCCTATTAGGATATCTGGCCGCCAAATATCCTTTTTCACCCCCGCCATATTAGCATGGCGAGGGGCACCGCGGCGGACGGAAAGACCGTCCGCCGCTTTTCCGCTGGTCGAACTGTCGACCGGGCGGAATAGGGTCACAATATGGTGGCGGTGTCTGCAAGACACCGCCATCCATATCATGATGTATGCGGTGACATGCCTTTCCATGGCGGAGACTCCGCCATGGAAAGGCATGCGGAGAATGCCTTCGGGGTCCCATTGCGGGCCCCCGAGGGGGTGGGGGTTGGATGCCTGCACTTGGGGGGTACCCATGGTACCCCCGTTCATTGGCATGCACAAGGTGGCAGGCACCGTGCGGTGCCTGTCACGTTGTGCATGCCAATGCACGACATGCATATATTGCATTGTGGCGGGTGCTGCTTACAGCACCGCCCGCCGCAATGCAACATATGCAGGATGCCACCGCCACCATGGCGGTGGCATCCTAATTGTCATTGCGGGACCGCTGCACCTCTTGCGGGCGGTCCCGTTTGCCATCGTAATAGACCCCTAAGTTTGAACATTTCGGTCCCGCCAGATGCCTGGATTGCTCATTTCGATGCTATATTTAATATAGAGAATCCATCAGCGAATGCCTCAATAATTTAAACCATATTGAATTGAATTTTATTACCATGGAGGAAGTTAGCACCGCTTTAATGAATAGCATGTTGGAAAAGGCAACGAGGTCTGATGGAGTACCAGTGGATGCTTTTAAGGTATGTCCGTCATTATGGGTTTAATCTTTACTCAACTTTTTAATGCTGCCGCTCATGGCTATTTTCCAACCACCTGGTCGGAAAGTGTGATTGTGCCTGTAGGAAAGTAGGATCTGCTTTCATGGTTACCCCCACTTTTTGCTAGCGTTCTGCTGTTTTTCTGACTAGTCTGACTGGGATCCTGCTAATCAGGCCCCCAGTGACTGTTTCCTCCCTAAATTGGTTATGGTGAGTACCTTGGTACATTCCTATTTGGCTACTGGGGAACCCTTGTAAGTCCCTAGTATATGGTACTCAGGTACCTAGGACATGGGTACCCCAGGGTTCCCCTATGGCTTGCAGAATGTATTATGCCACCCATGAGGGACCCTCCAAACTACGACTACAGGCCTGTCATTGCAGCATGTGTGAGTTGGTGCATTCACCTCTCACGAAAGATATAAGTTTACTTATATCTTACATCCCTGCACTTGAAACCTATAAGTCACCCCTCTAGCAGGCCTTTCAGCCCCAAAGGCAGGGTGCTTGGTCCTGTGTGTGAGGGTGGCCCTGCATGAGCAGACCACCCCTACAAGCAGCAGAGTCCATTCTCCAGACTTTGTAAGTGAATCAGCCATTACGATATAGAGAGCGCATGCGTCATTCTTTGATGACCATCTAAAAAATGAATCTGGAACGAATCTGGGCATGTTTGGTATCATCATGTTGGAATCATACCCCAACACCGTATCCGGTGTTGGCGGTATGATTCCATCCATGGTAAGGCCCCTCCGGGAAGCCCTCCATGCTCCCGGGACCAATCTTACAGAGCCTGACAGCAACTTAGGGCTGCTGCCGACCACAGACACAATTCTGCCCTCCTGCTGCTGGGTAGGGGGAGGTAGGACAGTAGGTTTCCTGTCACAGGGAGGTGTAACCACCTCCCAGACAGGATTTAGTGTATTAGGCCAGGGTGGAGGCACTTGCCAGAGCCACATAGTCTGCTGGAAGGGCACATTTGGTGCCCTCCTTGCATACTCCAGTTCAAACCAGCTCAGGGAGCCATTGGCTCATGCTTTGGCATGAAATTGGACAAAGGACATGGGAGTATCCTCCCCAATGTCCAGTCCCTCCTCTGGGAGGGAGCCCTGAATCATCCCAACCCTCTCCTGAGGGTACTTAAGGGCTTACCTGTGGATGGGACCCTAGATGCGTCATGGGATTCAATTCAGCTCCAACTCCACATCATCTTTGAGTGTCTGGACATCCTGGCTGAGTCTTGCTGATCGCATCTGTATAGTAACAATGGGTAACCCTGTGTCCCTCAGAACCTGGGTATCTATACAAAAAGCTACAATTGGTTCAGTCGGGTAAGATCAATTGCTTCTGCGATAAAGAAATAATCATAAACCATAAGTTTAAGCAAGTAACATCAATACTTTACAAAATAGGCTGGAACATATGAGACAAATATTTTTTTGCAGAGTAGTAAGTATTTACTTTTTTTCTCTGGGTCAAGTATTTTATGTGGCTGTCAACATTTCAGTGAAAATGGAGTGACACTAAGTACAGTGAATAAAAGTGCTCAAGTGACATAGCTGAATAAGTGTCATTTATACATTGGTGAGACAAGGGCATATACTCTATATACAAAATGTACACAGGAGGAATTTTTGGTCTGGCCAGTGTAGAACTGAATCAAGGGTCTCTGGTAGACTGCGCAATTGCTTGGTAGTTTAAGCCCAGAAGACCTGATGGAAATGGACCGGAAAAAGGACGTTGACGTTTCGACCCTGACGTATGCGTTATTTAAGAGAGCATCATGGCGGGTCTTTTTCAGGACAAGGTAACAACGGGAAGGACAGCCAACTTAATGTAGATTAAATCAGACATGTAGTTTCATAGTGTGGCCTCAAAGATTGCGAATAATTTTCGGGCTTGGATCCACCTGGATGTGGATTTGATCAGACAAGTAGACTCGTAATGAAAGCCTCAATAATTATTCAGAGGTAATGAGGAGATGTGGAAAACCAACTTGGGATCTGGTTTAAAAATATTTCACAGGCCAAGAGGGTGGAGCTCTCGTATTCAAATTGGAGGCTCTCCTCGCCCACTCAGTATTAATGGACACAATTCCTTTGATTTAGAAACACTCTGGTATCATGTGCAGCAGTCTCTCACTCGAACTTAAACTTATGGTTTATGATTATTTCTTGATCGAAGAAGACTGATCGCATCATCCTTTGCTTTTGGACCAAGACTGCAACTGAGAAGACTCTGTCTGCTCCTGACCTCATCGTCCAGCAAACCCACTGCACCATCAGTGTCTGTGCTCTATAGAGGTTCCGTCCTGGGCCTGTGGACAACTAAAGTCATTCAAAGGAATCTCCCTTGGAGTGAAGCAGTCACTCCCCTACATCCGCAGGCACCGCAACACGATCGACTGGTCTGCCGAACCTGGGTTCCAATGGGCTCCAAAAGGCTCAGCAACACAGATAGTGGTTCTGCATTCCTTTGAGGCTTGAGCTGTTCTCTCATCGAGTTGAGGCCAGCATCTCTCGTAGAATGCCCTGCAGCCGAACCCCTGTGCACCCCGTTGCTGCATCGCTTCATCATATGGTATCTGCATCGGTTACCACGACTGACTCATGTCAATGGAGCCGGACGCATCGAAAGTTTCTGTTGACGAGTCTGTCCCCGCTATAACTGACCCGTGCCGATGCAGTTGGGTGGACAGACGGATTATGTTGTCTTCAACATTCCGGTGGCTCGGGCACAGCTACTGATTCGGTGTACCTGTACTTGAAGCTCTTCATCAACTGATCTGTTTCCTTGCACACAAGTGGACTTCATCATCCGTGCCTCCTGGACGCCCCAGAGTGGCATAGATTTCTTTCAGGTACTTTTCAACACGAACCTGCCTCTGGGTTCCAACAGACTCTTTCATCCTTCTGCAACAACGGTCTCGTCCTGAAGTCCTTGATTGTGCTCAACAGTGGTTGTAGGTATCCTGATTCTGAGGGTATCCATGGGTAGGGTGGCTCCTCAACCTTCTGTCTTCCACAGGGTATCTTTGGGGTCCACTGGGACGGGTCTTTCCTCTTCGAGACTGCAACTGCAACATACCCTGAGTAGTATTGAGTACGCAGTTGTATATCCTCTTTGCATACGACTATCGTGGGGTGCCTAGACTCTCACCTGGGGTGGTATCTTGGGTCCCCCACTCTCTACACCTTCTGGGTCCAGTCTCATCTACTGTTTTTGTTCGCATTCCATTATTTTTGTATATGGTTTGGTCTCCCTCTGGGACCACTGTATATTAGTGCTTCTAACTGTTCTAATTGAAGTATTGTGTGCATTGTCAGTATAACTCCAGGTAGGAGATATTGTATAGTGTTAGTGAGTGACTGTAATAAATATTTATTTTTATATGTACACTGTGTGGTTCTTTTTCACTTAGCCTATACTAAAGATTAGATACTGGTAAACCGAGCTGCTTTACACTCCTCCTAGACTAAGCCTGAAGGCTGCTCCCCACAGCTGCCACTTAGAGAGCCTTTCTGCGGTTGTCTAAACCACTAAAATCACAATAAGAGTCATCTGGATTAGTGCAGGGTGCTACACTTACATAAATGAGCATCATATACAAAGCCAGCCTCCTACAGTGCCCATCTTCAATAAAGGGTATAGAGGGGGTGCCAGATGTTACCGCCCTATATCACTTCTAGATTCCTCTCTGAAGGTAATGGGAAGGGTGATAATGGAAAGGTTGGAAGTTTGGGCCCATGAACATTGGGTAATTTCCGATATACAATTTGGTTTTAGGAAAGAAATAGGCACGGTAGAACAAGGGATCAATCTTCACCTTATAATTAGCAAATATACCCAGGCAAGAGAGGGGCATTTATATATATGTTTTGTGGATTTATCAAGTGCTTGTGATATTGCAAACCATGCCAAACTTTGGCAAGTTTTAAATGATATGGGAGCCCTCTGCTATATTATCTGCTTTATTTCTCGATTATATGCTATTTTAACAACATCCATGCAGATGTGGTTGAAATTGAGAACGCACTAAGATGTTGCGGGTGATCATGGGGATCAGACAGGGTTGCAAGTATGCACCCCTCCTATTCTCTTGTATATACATGGGGTGCACCGCTTCCTACAAGAATTTAGCGCTGATGCCCCTAGGATAGGTACTAGACCTACTCCTATCCTGCTTTATGTGAATGACGCTGTACTTATTGCTAGGAAAGCAAATGATTTAGAACGGCTTATCCATCAGTTTTTCATTTTTATGGAAGATAGAGCCTTTAAATTAAATCTAGGGAAAACTTTTTTTGTGTTTTATGGGAAAAAGACGGGATCAGGGAAAAGTTTTCACGTACATGGACAGAAATTAACAGAGGTTAAAACTTTTAATTATTTAGGTATCACATTTTCCCCAAATAATATTTAGACATCACATATGGAGATAGCTAAATCAGAGATTGTTAAGATATTCTAAAAAGATAGGAAATAAACTTGTGAGAGACATGGTGAAGTTGTACTGAATCAAATGTTTACCGGTAGCTCTGTGTGGCTCCCCACTGGGGGCCGGAGATAAGTGTTTCTTGTTAAAGGTGCAAGAAAATCATTTTGTTGCGAAGATTATTGGGTGTACCCAGTTCAACTTCTACCTCAATTATACACAAAGAATTGGGTATGGAATACATTGAAGAGACTATCCAAATAAGTATTTTGAGAAAAATGGCATGGTATAGGTCGAAGGAGGGCACTAAATTTACCAGAGAGGTAATTAAGGACTGTTTAGGTTTGGATCATTCGGGGGAAATCCCATGGTTACAACATGTGAGAGTTCTGTTAGCAGAATTAAGGGAAAACCTGACCACCCAGGAACCTCACGCCATCTTGAAATCCAGTAAAAATTAGATTAAAGCAATTTGTATGGATAAAATGAACACTCAAAGGGAGCATATGGAAAAGACGAATAAAACTGTGACCAAATATCTCCTAGGATATAGAGTACAAGGGATTCAAGAATAACTGGTCCAAGTAAAGAATGTATAGATTTTTACTCACTAGATTGTGCTTGGAGTCACTTCATTTTCTTGTGGTCTTTCCAAAAGCGGACTCATGGCCCTGAAAATTGCCTAGATGCCTGTGTGATGCAAAGGCTGTACAACTGTCCTTGCACTCTATGCTTTTATGTAAATTTTATAGTGATATTAGGAAGCTTTTACTCACCCCCTTTTCCTGTCTAATTGTATAATACACCATGATGTGGCTTTTACTTATTTGAAACAATTATCAAATGTTCATGTGTGTTACTCTATTGTTACTTTCATCAAAATGGCCTGGCAAAGAAAAAAATTGTTCACTTTTTTGATGATCTTAGATATGAAGAAAAAGAACAGAATGTGGGATTATAATTCCTAAAGTAGATTAAATGTACTGAAACTGTGGCCAATTCAAATTATTTTAATGCTGTTTTTATTAAACATAAGTGACCTATTTATTATATGAAATGTAAGGTAATGTGCATATGTATGCAGTATGTAAAGGACTTTTAATATATTTGATAAATTACATATCTTTTACGTATTTGACTATGGATTTGAATAAAGATTGATTGTTTGAAATGTCCCCCTTTAGTGTCCAACGCTTTCTTCAAACTGTTTTATGTTGGAGTGTACTTTTCTCTTTTAAATTGCAAATCTATGTAGAAGGAGTAGTTTGTGGCATTCAATTAGTATTGTTGATGTTTAGAAAGATAATGGAACAGTAGTTAGTTGTATGTTTGTAATAAATAACATTATTGATTAAATATTTTTGTTGTATAAAGAAATGTAACATTTTTCAATCTTTATTTATTTTTGCAAAGTTTATTTAATGAATATTTGTACCTTTTTAAACATACATATTTCTAGTAAAACCTATATATATATATATATATATATATATAGTGATATATAAACCGATTTTGAAATAAACTTTTATTATTAAATAAACAATATTCATATTTAATACTATTGTATGTTGTACATTTTCCATGTTTTTTTCTATTGGTTAACATGTTTTTAACATTTCTTACATTGTTTCACATACATATTTTTAACATCATTTTAACATACATTTTTTCAGTATATATTAAATAATTGTCTATTTCTTATACTAATATTTAATTTATACTTTCAATTTCTCAACATTTTTTATCCTTTTTTTTACATGATTTACATGGGAGTTCCCTCGCAATGGCTGTCATTGATCTTGTTTAGATCAGTTCCTGTTGCTGGCAGTTGTCCTAGCCACACAAGTGGCACAAAGCTTTTATCTGCACAAGCAGAGTAACATTGGGTGGTAATAATGTTGTGGATTCCTGTGGATTCCAGAAGTTGACATCATAGAAATGTAAGGAAAATGTGTGATTTCAGGCAAAGATTGAGGTTTGCAGGGAATTGTGGGTACGAAAACTTCATGGGAGCCACACAAGGCACAGCACCCTGGAATCCCTTAGCTGTCTAGTTTTCAAAATTGTCTGTGGCTCATAGGTTTGCATGCGTGCAACACAACACAGCTCCAGCACCACAGTTAACCCAATTGCTTCTCTCTCAATGTAGCGTTTAAGGGCCTTTTTGTGTTGTTGTCTCGAGGCTCACCCACACAAGTGGCTTTCTAGTCTTATCCAGGGACAAGTAGGATCTCAAGGTGGTAGGAATTATGTGGCTCTTTGCAGATTCCAGAACTTTCCATCACAGACATGTGAGGAAATGTGATTTTTTTAGTCAAAATGTGAAGTTTGTATGGGATTCTGAGTAAAAAAAAGAAACAGTGTGAGCCACGCAAGTCACTCTACACTGAATTCCCAGAGGAGTCTAGTTTTTAAAATATGCAAGTTGGCTTGGTTTCTGTAGGTGCCAGCTGAGGTAGGGCCCAAAATTCAAAACTACCCATTTTGCAAAAAAAGAAAAAATGTGGAAAAATGTGATGTATCCATGTTGCATTTTGGCCCGTTTCCTGTTGAGCGCACTATGCCTACCCATGCAAGTGAGGTACTGTTTTCATCAGGAGACTTGGGAGAATGCTGGATAGAAGGAAGTTTGTGGCTTCCCACAGATTCCAGAACTTTCCATTACAGAAATGTGGGAAAATATGTTATTTTTGTCAAGATTTGAGGTTCACAATCAAATCAATAGAAAAACGGTTGTGGTACACAAATGCCGCACCCTGTTAATTCCTATAAAAATTCCTATAAAATGAACATGCTCACTCACTGGGTCAACCGTTCAAAAACACCCCAGACACATAAGACTTCAAATTACAAGATAGAGGAGTACTGTTGAATAGAAAAATGCTCTTTTTAGATTTGTGGTTACTGAAACAGACTGTTTTTGGGTCGTATGTAATATTATTATTGATGTTTGTGCTATCTGATCAATAAGTAATCAACGAATTTGCACATTGTATATATCGTCTTAAATGTTTATCTTTAATGTGTGTCACTTAAGCTATGTTTTATATGTGCCTTTTAACAGCCCTGAAGAAGTCCCCATAGTGTGGGATGAAACGCGTTAGCAGTAGACTCGGTTGTCTTTTATGTGGAAAGAAATTAAGAAATAAAAAGAAATCACAGAACGTCTCTTCTTGACCTTAATTGTTTAATACTCACATTATGTTCTTTTGAGAGAAAAATGTTTCCTCATTTACAGAGGTGGGAATTAAAGAGACACGAGTGACTGGAGTTTTACTGAACTACTAGTCTATTCAACAGTGCTCCTCTATCTTATAATTTGCAGATTTGAGGTTTGCAAGGGATTCTGGGTAAAACAACAGGTGAGCGCCACTCAAGCCACCCCACCCTGGATTCCCCCAAGTGTCTCATTTTTAAGAATGAGCAAGTTTGCTTGGTTTCCCTTGGGGCAAGCTGAACTGTGGCTCAAAACCCACAGCTACCCACTTTGCGAAAAAAGGGTCAGTTTAGAGTCAAAAAATAAGTTGTATACATGTTGTGTTTAGGGCAATTTCCTGTTGGGTGCACTGGGCCTACCCACAAAAGTGAGGTACCATTTTTATTGGAACAAGTGAGAGGGTTCACTGAAAAAATATTGATAGCAAAAATATAAAAAAATATAGATGAAAAAATATAGAATGCAAAAATATCGACTCCCTATACTTAAACAGGTAAGTACAAAAATATAGAATCAAAAGTATCGAAGTTAAAAATATAGTTGTAAAAATATCGATTAAAATAAATAAATAAATAAATAAATAATATATATTAAATATATAAAATATTAATATTATCTATAACAAAATAAATTACATTTAATATATATTTAAACTCAGTATAAAAAATAAACTTAATTTAAAAAAATATGAACACACAAACATAATAATTTATACATGTACATATATTTACTTTAAAATAATTTATTAACTCTTATCTTTATTTAATTTTTAAACTTTTAAATTAAATATAAACATATATCAATAATTAAAAAAATAAAAATTCTATAAATAATTAAACATTAAACTATTAAATAAAAATGAAATGCACATTTTGCAATACAATAAATACAACAGTAGGGAAAATGTTGGATAGCAGAATAATTAAATTTACTATTCCAACTCCAGTGAATACAACAGTAGGAAAAGTGTTGGATAGCAGAGGGGTAAAAATTACTATTCCCACTCCAAAGAGTGCAACAGTAGGGAAAGGGTTGGATAGCGGAGGGGTAAAATTTACTGTTCCCACTCCAGTGCATGCAAAAGTAGGGTAAATGTTGGATAGCAGAAGAATTAAATTTACTATTCCAACTCCAGTGAGTGCAAAAGTAGGGAAAATATTGGCTAGCAGAGGGGTAAAAATTACTATTCCCACTCCAGTGAGTGCAACAGTAGGGAAAGTGTTGGATAGCGGAGGGGCAAAAATTACTACTCCCACTCCAAAGAGTGCAACAGTAGGGAAAGTGTTGGATAGCGGAGGGGAACAAATTACTATTCACACTCTAGTGAGTGCAACTGTAGGGAAAGTGCTGGACAATGATACAAACAAACCCTAAGTCCATTTAAATGTGCCCAACCAGGAGGTCACAACATAGGAAGATGTGTACTCAGAAAAATACCAGAAAAATAAAGTCGAAGTTCACCCAAGAGGAAATATATATTTTTCTCAGTGAAGTGGCAAGCCAGGAGAAATAGTTCTTTTTCACATCAATGCTCCCACAAGCAATGAAGACTGCCTTGAAGAGAGGAATCATTGAAAGTGTAAGGTCAATACTGTTGCACCAACATGCAGTACCGTGATGTAGTGCAAGAAGAAGTGGTATGATTACAAACATAGGAAAAAGGAGAATCTTATATCTATAGTTACAGAAGGTGACCTAGACACCTAGCAGGAGATAAGCCCTATGGAGGTGCAGGTTGTTGCAGTGATTGACCCTGAGATGGGTGCCAGAATTGATGACACTGCACCACCCATTTTAGAGAACACCATCATTTTAGCATGTCTCATGACATAGTTAAAAAAAAACACTGCCATAAACCCACTCACAAATACACACAGTAACTGTAATAGTAATTTATTCCCCTTCGCTATCCAACACTTTCCCTACTGTTGAGCTCGCTGGAGTGGGAAAAGTAATTTTTACCCCTCCGCTATCCAACACCTTCCCTACTGTTGCACTTGCTGGAGTGGGAATAGTAATCTTTACCCCTCCGCTATCCAACACCTTCCCTACTGTTGCACTTGCTGGAGTGGGAATAGTAAATTATTTCCCTCCGCTATCCAACACTTTCCCTACTGTTGCACTCGCTGGAGTGGGAATAGTAATTTTTACCCCTCCGCTATCCAACACTTTCCCTACTGTTGCACTTGCTGGAGTGGGAATAGTAATTTATTCCCCTTTGCTATCCAACACTTTCCCTACCGTTGCACTCGCTGGAGTGGGAATAGTAATTTTTACCCCTCCGCTATCCAACACTTTCCCTACTGTTGCACTTGCTGGAGTGGGAATAGTAAATTATTCCCCTCCGCTATCCAACACTTTCCCTACTGTTGCACTTGCTGGAGTGGGAATAGTACTTTTTACCCCTACGCTATCCAACACTTTCCCTACTGTTGCACTCGCTGGAGTGGGAAAAGTAATTTTTACCCCTCCGCTATCCAACACTTTCCCTACTGTTGCACTTGCTGGAGTGGGAATAGTAAATTATTCCCCGCCGCTATCCAACACTTTCCCTACTGTTGCACTTGCTGGAGTGGGAATAGTAATTTTTACCCCTCCGCTATCCAACACTTTCCCTACTGTTGCACTCGCTGGAGTGGGAATAGTAAATTATTTCCCTTCGCTATCCAACACTTTCCCTACTGTTGCATTTGCTGGAGTGGGAATAGTAAATTATTCCCCTCCGCTATCCAACACTTTCCCTACTGTTGCACTTGCTGGAGTGGGAGTAGTAATTTTTACCCCTCCGCTATCCAAAACTGTCCCTGCTGTTGCACTTGCTGGAGTGGGAATAGTAATTTATTCCCCTCCGTTATCCAACACTTTCCCTACTGTTGCAGTTAATGTAGTGTAAAATGTAGTTTTAAAAATTAATAAATATTTTTATAATTTAATTTATAATATATATATTTTTTTGTGGTTTTTTTATGTTACAGGTGTATGTATATATATATATATTTATAATTTATTTTTACATTACATTTATTACTTATAATTGTTAACATATTTTAATAATTCTAAATATTTTATTTCAAGTTATATATATTATTTAATTTATTTTACATTATTTTTATACATTTAAAAAAACAATATTTTTAACTTCGATATTTTTAACAACTATATATTTTTTTCGATATATTAGTACTTACCATTATGTAGATAGGATGTCGATATTTATGACATCGATATTTATGTCCCGATATTTTGGGAACACAATATTTTGTCCATCGATATTTTGTCAGTGATTCGCTAAAACCTTCATATACCAAGAGGCAATATAGAAAAATAATTAAGCTTTGTTGTCTGATATTAAAGGAAATGGGAAACAGGAAAATAATTTTCATTAAGTCCTTTGCACTACAGAATTTCCAGTTTTCTGATCCAATGTATTTCTTTTTGTATACCTACTTTTTAAGTCTATGAGCATTTCTCAAGTTTTCAGTATTTGAAATTTCTTTTGTATAATGTTATGACAATTTTGCAAAATGAACTGTCACAGCTGATTTTTTGTTATGGATTCTGATCTTGCTTGTGAGAAATTGGTTTGTTGGTTGAGTGGGATGTAAGCCCTGCTCAAGCAACGGCCACAATTCCTGGCAAGGTGAACTACTAAAGTCACTAAAACCTGCACTTAACCCTCTGGTAGCTTAGCACAAAACCAGTCAGGCTTAACTTAGAGGCAATGTGTAAAGTATTTAGCAGCACACAAACAAATATAAAGTTAAAACACATCACAAAAAACCCAACACTAATAATAGAAACATAAAGTAAATTTTTATAAATTATTAGACACCAAAAGAACAAAAATCTGATCAGTAGAACCGGAGTTATGATTTTTTTAAAGTTTAAGGTAAAAACTAGCGCCTAAAAGATCAAAGCATCAACCACGGATATCTAGTCATGCAGGACCAGGTCTAAGTAAAATGAATATGGGCGACTGCGAGTCGGGTACAAGAAATGGATTGGGCCCGGTCAGCAGTTACCTTCGGACTAAGAAGAAATTTTGTGTAAAAATGTCTGAGAAGTTTAGTGGGGCAAGGCTGCAGGCGGCGGCCATCTGAGGAGGAGGCGTCATTATTGGGGACCACTGGACAAAGTTGCGGTGAACATTTTGTAATTCAGATTTAGGGCCTGATTTAGATCTTGGCGGACGGGTTACTCTGTCACCACGGTGATGGATATCCCGTCTACTGAAATATAGATCCCATTATATCCTATGTGCTTTATATTTCGGTGGATGGGATATCTGTCACTGTTGTGAAGGAGTAACTCACCCGCAAGATCTAAATCAGGTCCTTAGTCCTTTTTTGGAACCATCCAGTGAGATGAAGGTGCAATCTGTAGGTGATGAGGCCCCCACGGTGCCGGATACCCCTTCTACAAAGGACAAATAAACAGGATTTGCTGCTGCGGAGAAGAACCTAGCGGGAGCTGCTGTGAAATCCGACCGACTGACAATGTACCTTGGGCAGAAATCAGCAAACAGGTAGATCCTGCTCTCCTGTTGTTTCTCAGAGCAATTAGTAACTAAGGGGCCTATTAGGATGGCGGGCGGACCTGAGTCCGCCCGCCATCCTCGCGGTGTTGGGACCAGCTGCCAGACATGCAGCGGTCCCACACCGTGAATTAGGATGCGACCGCCACTCTGGCGGTCGCATTCCGCATTTTGACATTGCAGCGGGTGCTACTTACAGCAGCACCCGCCGCGATGTCAAAATCGCATGCCTGGCATGTCACTGCACCACATGGCAGGCACCACACGGTGCCTGCCACTTGGTGCAGCGACTTGTAGGGGGGTACCGTAGGTACCCCCCAAGTGCACCCCCCGGGGGCCCGCAACAGGCCCCCAAGGCCATTCCCTGCCAGGCTTTCCATGGCGGCATCGTATTTCAAGTTACGATAGCGTAACGGTTGCCACCGCTGGCTCGGCCGTGGTGATCATTACGCCATCGTAATGAGCCACTAAGTTTGGGATTTTGTCTGTCTGGGCACCATTAGCACAACTTCCAAAGGTCCAGGACTGGGGAGACACCTCTTGGTGGGTCAAGACTCACTCAGGCTCGGTTCAGGCACAGTTTCAAGATGGTTGGAGCCTTTTCTGTCCCTGAGGCTCTGATCAGGAGGTCAGCCAGCTAGTCCTTGCAGTCATACTGGTAGTCCTGTATTCAAGCAGGTGAACAGGATCCAAGCAGCAGGGCAGGCCTCTAAGGATTCAAGGCAGCTTCAGGCAGCAGATCTGTCCTTACAGGTGTAGCTAAGCAGTTTTCTGCAGTACACAATACGCCATAGCTGCAGTCAGTACCTTGATAGTCCTTCCGCGGATCCAGAAAGGGAACTGAAGAGAGGGTCTGAGGGTCCTTTTTCATACCTGGTGCCTTTGTTGAAATAGGGAGAAGTTTCTAGAGATTCCCTTTGAGCTGTTTAGAGTTTCCTGCCTCCTCTGCCCTGGCTCCAGCCATTGCAGGCACAAGGGGCTAGTGTGAATTTCTTTGTGTGAAGGCAGGACACAGCCTATTGATTTGTAAGTGTGGCTGTACCCAGCTCCGCTCGCTTTCTTGCCAGTGATGACTCATCCAGACACACCTGATCCCTCTATTGTGTGGCTGTCAGGGAGGAATATACAAAGTCCAACTGCCTACTACACCCAGTTCTGTGGCTGAGAACTGGCTGCAGGCACCAAATAGCTAGGGCAGGAAAATGACAACTTTCTAAAAGTGACATTTTCTAAATTGTAACTTAAAATCCAACTTTACCATTACAGAGGATTTTAAATTACAATTTCTCAGACCCAAAAACTAATTTCTTACCTGTTCCCAATCAAAAACTATCACTTATTAAATGTAATAAGGCAACCCAAAGTTATACTATGGGTAGCATGCTCTACAGCAGTGAAAAACAAATTAATGATTTTTTCACTACCAGGATATGTAAAACTTAAAAGTACCTGTCCAACCTTTTAAGTGCAATCAACCCTGCCCTATTGGCTACGTGGGGTTTACCTTGGGAGTGACTTATATGTAATGCGCAATACAGCAGTTCATGCACACCAGAAAGTGGTCTAATGGCTTAACTGGTCCTCTAGGTTTGACAAGATTATGCGTGAAGACTGGGTATCGCTCTCTGATCCATGAGTGTCAATGAAATGTCTGAGAAAGCACTACCCTAGGGGTGGTGTCCCCTGAGTGCACTGCAGAAATATCCAGTGGAATGGAGTGATCCGAAAATTAATCAAGATTGAAACAAATTCATCTGTTATCAAAATACAGAATTTTTTGTATCCTCATAAATCTTTCTTCACAATAATAATATGGTGTGTTTCCTTCACACATTACTTGCTATAAGCAGTCTCTGTTTGTGGTAACAAGGAGTGGTTGCTCCCAAGTTGTTGGTGAATTATTGGTCCCAATGCATTTCGGGCTAGGAGCAGCCCTTCATCAGGGGAATATTAACCATCCAGGAGAAGCGGGGGAAACACAGGTCACAGTCTGGTAACAAGAAAATATATTGGGGTCATGCATCGTATTCAGTGTCCCAACATTTTGAGTACCAGCTGCAATAGAGTGATTCATGCCAGTGAAAACAGTCACAGTTAAGTAGTGAGGTCACCGCGGGTTGGTAAACCGAGATGTAACGGTAAATGGTGTGTTGTGCCGGTACTGGTGTTTCATTGGTAAGTCAGAGCCCATGAAATTTGTGCTATTTTCTTGTGCAGGAGTGTCTGTGCTGTGAGAAATGAAATAAAGATCACAAATAATAACGTCAATGTGCATCACTGTAATTAACGGCTGAGAAGCTCATGACTTCACAAAGTGAACTCAGGGTATCTGGGTTCATGTAAAAATTGATTGCATGCAACTCGTCAAAATATCTTCCATGTTCAGTGAAACACACAGCATCAGAGTCAGTCCGGACCGGGCGAGTAACCCGGCCGTGATGCAGAAGTAAATCAAAGAGCGGACTTGCTCGCATGAGCTAAATTGGCCAATGGGCATGTATGAACGCAAACAGGTGACCCAGTGATTCCATGCAGGGAAAAATAAAAAGGAAAACAGACTAGTTTACTCACAGTGAAGTGACAAGAATGAAACAAAAATGTTCAAACAAGGTACATGGTCATTGCCACCTGTTGGTGGTTGTGCATTTCGAAGAATGGTGAGAAGCTAAAAGAAAGGATATCACAGAGAGTTAGGGTGATTGGGGTGGGTGCCATCTTGGATTGGTGAAACAATTCCTAAACTCAGTGGATTAAGTTCAAATGGTACTGCTTGGTAATAAATGCAATGTTAAAATGTTGGGCTGAAAAAACACAGTGTGGGATGAAATATGGGTGCCATCTTAAAATGGTAAAAATGTTCATGAGATCAGTTGAAAGAAATTGAAAGAAATTTGTGAAAACACTTGCAAAAAACACAAATGGTACTGCATGATACTAAACACTATTGAAAAGTAAAACTGAAAAACACACAATGTCCAGCGTAATCAAAGGGCACAAAAAGGAGAAGATGAGTTCTGATAGATTTTGATCAGTACGATTCAATGACACCTATATATGATATATCTGTGTCCAGTTATAAAAAGCAGCTGTATTCAATCCAGTCATTCAACCCATTTGGAGTGAGTGTATCTAATAGTTTAATCCAGTATGTTTCTCTCCGAAGGAGGAGTTTGTTGTTGTTTATGCCTTCAAGTGGTAACACTGTCTCAAGTACCAAAATCGCAATTGACAGATGATGTGATTAAATGATATGAAGTGCGAGGCTACGCTTGATTTCAAATTGTGGGTTCGGATGTTACTCTTATGCTTGTTGAGTCTCGTCTTAATTTTGCGCTCGGTTTTCCCAAAATAGGCCAGACCACAATGGACAATTCAATAAATACACATTTCTGCAGTCACAGTTGGCGAAGGTATATAACTTAATTTTGTTGCCTTTACGTGGATGTGTTATGTAGTTCCCCTAGATAATGTTGTTGCAGTTATTGCAATTAAAGCATGGAATTGTACCTTTGTATGACTGTTGAATAGATTTGATGACAGGTGTGGTTAAGATTTCCTTGATGTTTTTGCTGCATTCATATACAAACATGGGGGGAGCAGAGAAAATGCCTTTGAAATTTGGTTCCGTTTGAACCATTGGGCAATATTATAAGATTAATTTTTTGAAACCCGGCACCATGTGGAAAATTTCGACACTAAAACAGTCCGGTTCACATTGTTGGATTTTGTAGTCGGTGACAAAAGTTGTTCGCGAGGTATGGATGCTGTACGTTGTAGGGCATTATCCAATATTTTGGGAGGATATTCCCTGTCTTTAAACCTTTGGAGCATGTCCTGAATATTTGTGGATAGTTTACCAGGATCAGAGACTATTCTTTTGACATGTAACAACTGGGAGTACGGTAAGTGTTGTTTCAAAGAAAATTTACTACATCTTGTTAAACATAATGTGAATGGTTTGAGTTCCTCGACAAAAAAATAAAGATTTAGGAGGTCATTACGATGACGGGCGGATTGCCACCGCCCATATGTCGGTGGCGATCCACCCGCCATTCCCCTCCGCCCGCATGCCATTTTCCCCCCGCCACATTAAGATGGCGAGGGGGAGCCCGGCGGATGGAAAGACCGTCCGCCGGTTTTCCGCCGGTCACACAGGTGACCAGGCGGAAAAGGGCACTAATATGGTGGCGGTGTCTGCAAGATGGTTGCGGAGAGCAGCCTTTCATGGCAACACCGCCATGGAAAGGCATACGGTCTTCGCTATTGGGGGCCCGTTGCGGGCCCCCAGAGTGTTGGGTGGGTGGGGGGTGCACATGGGGGGTACCATTGGCATGGACAAGGTGGCATGCACCGCGCGGTGCCGGTCACCTTGTGCATGCCAAT
The DNA here is from genome assembly GCA_963921515.1 of Calotriton arnoldi. Taxonomy (NCBI): domain Eukaryota; kingdom Metazoa; phylum Chordata; class Amphibia; order Caudata; family Salamandridae; genus Calotriton; species Calotriton arnoldi. The sequence goes on along the minus strand of CAWUFW010010443.1, from coordinate 224,757 downwards.
GCACGACGTGCATTCCCAGCATTGTGGCGGGCGGTGCTGTGAACACCGCCCGCCACAATGTTGGGAATAGGGGATGCCACCGCCACCATGGCAGTGGCATCCTAATACTCGCGGCGGGACCGCCGCTCCTATGGCAGACGGTCCCATTCACCGCTACGGTGGCGGGCCCCCGTCATCGTAATGTGCCCCTTAGTTTTTGAGTTACATATGTTATATAGGCCGGGTCTGGTGGCTCAGTGGACTAATGCGTCCATTGCAGGGGCTTGTGTTCGACCTCATGGTCACAGGTTCAAATCCCGGCGGGTCCACTCAGCCTTTCATCCATCTGAGGTCGATAAAATGAGTACCATTGAGTTGGGTAACAATGAACATCTGTTATTCAGCGCCAAGAGACCCCTGGGTGAACGTGCGCTTTACAAATACACATGTTATGTTATGTTATGTTATATAATTAGGCCCCTAAAGAAGGACAGCTCACTTGATACAAGTTGTGAACGTCAAGTGGATGATACCTTTATTGAAACACATGTAAAGAGGAAAGAGAAAGGCAATAGAAAAATGTAAGAACCATAAATGAAGTTTTTCAAACCATTTTGATAAGGTTAATTTTGAGACACCATAAAGGTATATAAAAAGTCTTTATCTAAAGCCAAATGACCTGAAAAAAAAAAAGCAGAAACCGTACATAAGACTCAGAATAGTGCCCTGTGGGACATAAGTATCTTTTGACGAGAGGCACCCCTCTACATGGTAACCTTGAAGCAAATTCTGTAAGTAGTTTTTTGAGGAAGAATTATTACCAAGCTGTTCAAACGAAAGAAAACATTACTATATACTATTAATTTTTGCTCAGTGACAAATGTTCTGGCTGCACCAGACCTAATAAGTAAAAAGATGTTTCATGTAGTGCATCGATTACAGAACAGAAATGATAATGATAAACAGTTCCTACATCATTACAAACTTTGTTTCACTGAAGCACAAACCTTCAGATGTCTATTACCCCTTCAGAGTGTTACAGTGTTCCTAAAATAACATAATGTTAACACAAATGCATGCTGCCTAAAAATAATGTGCATATTTATCTTGTTTATAAGTGAAGTCCACTGACGTGTGTGCAGTCATAGTCTAACTGAACATAGGAAGCAAAATTAGTGCTGGATCCAAAGTGCTGAGTACTCATTCCTTTCATGTAAAGCAGAATGCCATAACACAGGTTGTTTGTAAGCCATAGGAACAAACCTTAAATTAATAAAATAACAACTAAACTGCATCACCCTAGAGCAAAAAGTAAACACAACGTCATCCTTCAGACCTGGAAAAGATTAGACCAATCGCTTATTATCAGGTATTTCAGCAAAATTTACTAACACATTAGCTCTTTTTAATTACTATATAGCCCTGGTAAAATATTCAGGGCCAATCTTATTGCCAACGTTACAGGAGGCAGGAACCCAGCTGGACTGCCAGTTTCGGTGGAAGCTATGGTCTCCGCTCACCGGGCATAGGGCCGAATGCCCTATCAAGCATACATTGGTGCCAGGCACAGGCAGCTCCACTGGTATAGAGTAAAATGTCCAGCGGGCACTACATGCACTATATGGCCCCGCTTAGAAAGTTTCAGAGTTAACATGTATTGCTGATACGGAGGCAGGGTCCAAACCTGCAGTACCAGCACTACACCAAACATAAACAGTTTCAAAGTGCAGGTGGCTGTCACCAGCCAGGTCTTGTTCAAGCAGTTACCACGCAGCACTGCAGCATGTGCAGAGAGCCCCTCTTTGCTTTCATTGAAGTCTAGAAGATAACTTAAGATCCTGCCTTGTCCTTTTGTGGGCATTACTTGTCTGATTCAGAAACATGTTGCCTCCTCGCATACAAGTGTCTTTTTACTTTTCAAGCATTTAAACCTACTTTTTCTGCAAGTCCAAATCAAGTTTTGCTCTTCCAAATGTAATCTTAATTCGTAGATAAGGTTAAGTAGGCATGATTAATTGTATTTGCATTTCCTGAAACTAAATTTAATTGTATCTGCATCAATCCACCCACAAATAATATTGTCTTGAAAGAGGCAAGAGACAATTCAGTTTCTAGTGTGCACTAGGGAAGTAATACATATTTCTGTTCTATATGGGTCTGCTCTATAGCCTTTTGAACCAAATATGAGCGTAACTTTTTGTTTGTAGTGCACATTCTGTAAACTGTATTACGTTTGCATACTGTTCTAGAAGTTAAGTTAAATACAGCTCAGACCCTAATTAGCCCAGGGTCACAAAGTTTGATTCAGCGGGTAAAGGTGGGAATTATACCTTTTGTAGTATGTGCAGTTATAAAGACTAGAGGGGTCATTAGGATGGCGGGCGGACTTCAGTCCGCCCGCCATCCTAGTGGTAACGAAACCGGCCGCCTGCCATGTGGCGGTCCCGCACCCCTGATTAGGATGCGACCGCCACCCTGGCAGTCGCATTCCGCAGTTGAACATTGCGGCGGGTGCTGCTTTTAGCAGCACCCGCCGCAATGTCAAATTGCCATGTTGTGCATTTCCATGCACAACGTGGAAGGCACCGCGCGGTGCCTGCCACCTTGTGCATGGAAATGGAGGGGGGTACCATGGGTACTTCCCAAGAGAACCCCCCACCCCCCCGGGGGCCCACAATGGGCCCCCAAATCAAATCCTCGCCAGCCTTTCCGCCACCATGAAAAGGCCTTACACCGCACACATCCTAATATGGATGGCGGTGCCTGCTAGGCACCGCCGCCATATTAGTGGCTCAAGTCCGCCCGGCCGGCAATCGGAATGATTGCCGACCGGCGGAAAAGCGACGGACGCACTTTGTGTCCGCCACGATACCCTCCCACATTATAATATGGCAGGGGGTATTACTCGTTACGATGGCGTAACGGTCGCCACCGCCAGCTCGGCGGTGGCGTTCGTTACGCCATTGTAATGACCCCCTAGGTAAGGAATCTGCAATGAAAATGATTACCAAAAATGTTAAAAGCTAATGATTACTAGACGTTTTAAATGCTAAAGCCCTGAATCATTGTGAGAAAAGATGCTATTTATCGCACCTGATAAATAACCACCGGTTTATCGAACATTTTATTGAGCTCACCCAGGTGCAGTAAATACCACCCAACTCAGAGTTCCAACCCCTGCACAAACAGGTTTTCACAGGTGTCAGACAATGCAGTCAAACTCGGTCGCATGTGGTGTTAGAGAGGTATAATCACAAGCTTCATTCTGGAATGTGTAAGAGTAGATCATTCCTAAAGAAATTAATGAAGGATTTGAAAATCAGAGCTATCAGAAGGGAAGGAGCTGGAGCAACTAGGAGAAACACCTTAAATCAGAAAGTTACACTCATAATGCCATGCCAGGTTACTTGAATTAAACAGAGGAAGGAATTAGGGGAGTTCCAGGTGGACAATGAAGAGGTCCCTAATATTCTCTGAGTTTGAAAATGACAAAGTTATTTTAATTTTTAATTTTGGGATTACTGGTTGAATTACTAGTAGAGATGCACATAATGTACTCCTAAGGGGCTACATAACCAATCACACCATCAGAAAAACCAAGAGCGGAGGAGTGAGGTGGCTCATTCTTACCAAAAGTAATAAACTTGAAATGGAACTGGCCAGGATTGACAGGAACTGGCAAGAGAAGGAGAGTACATTGTGGTAACAACTTCAGGAGAAGGAGGAAAAAACGCTGAGCCCACAAGAAACTGTCCAAAGAAATACTTAAAACACCAGATAATGGTGTAATGAATGATGATCGAAAACAAGTATCAACAGATGTATTACATGAGGCGCCGCTCTGAAAAAAACAATTTCCTCATTATTTGTAGGCGCTGCTGGCCTCCTAAGAACTGGGTTCCTCCCTTTTCCCCAGTTCGGTGCTCCAAATGTGATGATATCCACCTCTTCTGGAATAGTACTGGTGGACCGAAAGTAGAATGATCTAGGCAACACTGGGAAAACATTCTAAGGTTAAGAAGGTGAAATAATAATTCTATTTGGATTTCAAGAGATTGATGTAAGGCTTAGTTTGTCAGCCAAAGGCATGCTACTCCACTCAGGGGCCGATTCCGATCTTGGCCGGTAGGGCTCCGAATCGGATTCGGCTTAACCGGATCCGATTCGGAGCCCTATTTCCCGACCGATTCGTACGCGCGTCCGGGCGAGCGAGTACGATGCGAAATCGCCGACCGACTCGTCCGGGCGACCCGACCGCTCCGACCGACTCGATCCCGGGTCGAACCGCTCCGACCGACTCGCATGGACACGACTCGCACCGCGCAATGGAGACGTTCCCGGCCGGGTAAGTACGATGCGCGCCGCGCAGCAGTCCGACCGAGCCGCGCACTCCGGCTCGAAAGAGCTGTCGGAGCCGTACTTTGGGGGTCCGTGTCGGACCCCTGTACGCGTAGCCGCGCGAGTCGCACACAGGGGGACCCATGGGTCCCCCTACCTGTGCGTGTACGGCGCGAGTTGCTTCGCCGCGTACACGCTGTAGGGGGCGCACTTGTCCGCATCGCACCCATTGAGTCAGTGGGAGCCCACGTACGCATTGTACGACAGGCTCCCATTGACTTCAATGGGAGTCCGACCGACTCGAGTCCGATGGCATACGTGCGCATCGTACTCGTTCGGTCGGACTGCACGGGTCCGATTCGGTCGGAAATCTCTCCGGGTCCGGCTCGGTCGGAGAGATTTCCGGCCCGAATCGGAATCGACCCCTCAGTATTATTGGAGAATGTATGTATTTGTAAATTTGGAAGTAGAATGTCTCCCCACCAAGAAGAATGGTTAGAATGTCCAAGGGAATGCAGCAATAGTATCCTGAGTGGTATCATAGCATTTTGTGATTAAAATACTATGGCTGAATGTGGATTATGCTTTGATAAGTCTGGTTCTTTGTTCTAAAACTGAAGCCTGACAAAAAAACAAACAGGCACATGCATCAAGGTTGGATTTTGCGAGTCCTTAATTGCGAATATTAAGGAATCGCAATTAAGGACTCGCAAAAGCCTATGCATGTAGGAATCGCTATAAAAATAGCGATTCCTACACATTCACTTATTTGCGACTACTTAAATTGCAAGTCGCAAATAAGGAATGGCTTCCCATTCATTCCTATGGGCCTACAGGCCCATAGGAATGAATGGGAAATTGCATGCGCAATTTGCGAGTACCAATTGGTACTTGCAAATTGCGCATGCTATTCAGAGTGCAAGGGTGTCAAAAGGACACCCTGTTGCACCCTGAAACTGATCTGTGCACAAATGTTGCGCACACACATGTCCCAAGGACATGTGTGTGTGCGTAATCTCTAACTTTGAAAAATGCACTTTAGTGCATTTTTCAAGAGTTTTACAAATTACCATCAAGTTCAACTTCATGGTAATTTACGCCCCTAGTAGCGAAATCGCTACTTCAAAGTGAGTTCTTGCATTGCATTTAAGGAATCGCAAAATGCGATTCCTTAAATGCTATCGCAATTTGAGAACTGCAATTAATTGCAAATTCTCAAATTGCGAGTGCCTTGAACCTTGATGCATCGCAAATTCCATTTTTGCCGGCGCAAACGGCCGAATTTTGCGAATCGCACCGTTTGCGCTCGCAAAAATGGTTGATGCATGTACCTGAAAGGCTGTATCAGTTTTGGACAATACTAGCCCAGTAGTCAATTATGAGGATAAAAATGAAAATCATGTCCAGAGTCATCTGAAATGCAGTGACAAGTGGAACGCAATGTAATGACAACCTGCTCAGCATTATTTTTTGGTTCTCAGAAGCAAATCCTGGGTGGTGTTTCCAATAAACTAATACATCAACTGCCTTGACAAGGGGGGATTTTCTTCTTGCACCTTAATACAATTCTATGACAGGCACAGGCAAGGAAAATTAATTTTAGGAGGCACCCCTAAATAGGACAGGCTTTCTGATGCAATAAAAGAGAGTCCCTCTGGTAACTGGGCACCACCAAGAATTGGCTACAGGTAAAGCTGACAGAGTTTCCCTCAGTGGCTCCCCACCTATATTTGTGGAAGGGGAGCCACAGGTATAGTGAATGGGAGGTCCATCAACTTCTAGCACAGCTCTAATTTTTCTAAATCATAATTGTCCCCCTATGTGTTAGCAATTTTCCACAAAGTAACGTTTTTCTAATTGGAAATGAAAAAGCATTAATAACACTTACATCAACTATCATTATTTACATTTATAAGATATTTTTGTTCAATTTCAGACATTCTTCACGTGTCAATAGAACAACATCGCAAAGCAAATGAGAGCTGCGAACCTGACCTTAGGGGAGAACTTCCTCATCGTGGGGTTTTCGGAATTTCCATATTTGCAAGTGCCTCTTTTTCTTGCACTCTTACTGCTGTACCTGCTTACTTTGACAGGAAACCTTCTTATCGCGGCAATCATTTACTCCAACTCACATCTACACACACCTATGTATTTCTTCCTCACAAATTTGTCTTCTGTTGATATCAGTTACACATGTGTAATTTTCCCTAAAATGCTGTATCACTTCTTTTTTTCAGGAACAGTTATTTCTTACACTGAATGCTTGCTTCAGATGTACTTCTTTATTGCTATAGCATGTATAGAATTCCTTCTCCTCACAGTCATGGCATATGATCGATATGTGGCCATCTGCAATCCCTTACATTACATGATGACCATGAAGGCAGATGTGTGCATCCAGCTTGCAGTGGGAAGCTGGATTGGTGGTCTATTGGTCCCATTGGGACACACCATTGCAATGTCAAAGCTCTCCTTTTGTGCTTCCCATGTGATCAACCACTTCTTCTGTGACATTACAGCCCTGATGAAGCTTTCTTGTAGCAGCACTTACATCGTTGAGACATTGTCATACAGTGTGGGTGCAGGATTGGTACTTGTCACTTTTGTTCCAGTCATTATATCTTACAGCAACATCATCTCAGCCATCCTGAAAATCCAGTGTACAGAGGGAAGGCAGAAGGCGTTCTCTACATGTGCCTCCCACCTCACTGTGGTTATATTATTTTTTGGATCTGTCTTTCCTACATACATGCGACCGGCATCAATGTATTCAGTGAAAGACAACAAGATACTTGCATTATTCTACACCTCTCTTACTCCACTATGCAACCCAATTATATACAGTCTGAAAAATAAGGAATTTAAAAATGCTTTGAAGAAACCAAAGACAGTACTATTCTTTCTTAATGGCTAAAAGTGTTCAATCTTCTTTTTCTTATAGTAGTACAACATTTATCATTGCATTTATGAAACAATTCCCAAACTGCTGGTCATATAGAGAAGCCATTATTACCCTATGGTGAAATGTTCAGTTGTTTGACACATCACTTGGAATTTTACACTTTTATTTGCAAGTTACAGATTTTAGTTTAAAATAAGGATTGATAACTTATTTTCATGAACAGTAAAATTACATTATACTAGTTGAAACAAGGAATTCCAAAAATGTAAGGACATTTTTCTATATAAATATGTAATAGAAAGCATCAGTGATAGTAAAACACATTTGCATATGGAAAGGATGAAGTACTTGAAAGGTTTAAAAAACTATGGGGCCGATTCCGATGTCGGACGGACTCTTGTCCGTCCGACATCGGTCCGGAGCCGTAACCGAACGACCTGCTGTCGTCGGTTACGGCCCAGGCAGTACGATGCGACCGAACCCTGTTCGGTCGCACTCGTATCTCCCACAATGGGAGCATGCATTCCGGACGGAATGCATGCTGGCATTGGAGAAAGCAGGGGTGCAGTTCAACCCTGCACCCTGTGGCCGGCACCCCAAGGTGCCTGCCACCGGGTGCAGGGTTCAACAGAGGGGCACCATAGGTGCCTCCAGGCTGCCATTCGGTGACCTTGCACCCATGGGGGTCCCACTGGGGGCCCCCAAAGACAGTGACCGACTGCCTTTTCGTGCCGGAAAGACCGGCACGAAAAGGCAGTGACAGCTGCCATCGTACTCCCTCGGTCGCAAAGAGGCAGCCGGGGAGTACAGAGAGATTTCCGGATGGCTGACGTGCTCTCCGAACCCGTCGTGAGCCATCCGAGAAATCCGAGTCGAGTCTTTTCCGACCGAGCCCATCGGAATGGCTCGGTCGGAAGGGAATCCGAGCGGCAGCATCCGAGTCGGTCGGAAGGGCTCCGACCATCGTTCGGTGCCCTTCCGGCCCGACATCGTAATCGGCCCCTTAATTTCTACGACACTTGATCTTTCATGGAACAGTCCAGTCAAATTATCTATTTATTATATATCGCACCAAGGATTCAGAGGTAGAGCCTTTTATGTAAAGCAATAGTAGACAAAATAGGAAAGAGAGTGCATGCTTACAAAGTATGAAGATGGGGTAGAGGGAGGAGGGAAACAATGGAGTGAAACAGACTGAACTGAAGGACATGTTACAGTTCAGTCAATGAATGAGGTGTTTGAGGAAGAGGAATGTTTATACTCTTACACAAAGGCAAGAGCATGGGGTATGTATGAGTATCAGGAGGCAAATCATTTCTATTTCTTATATACATTTGTGTGAAAGACTGACTGATAAAGAACTTTAGGGTTTCAATTCTTGGAGAAATGTGACATTTGAGTACTAAGGGATGGTGGATGGAATGTCTGTCACTGTTTGACAGAGTATCTACCCCCAACCTCTAAAAAGGACCCTAGTTAGGATACAGATGGTATGACTAATTTTCACAAGCATACTTTTATTTATTTATTTGGGAGTCATACCATTTCCAACAGAAAGCTTTACAGTGAAATAGAAACTCAAGGTATGCGTAGATACATAAATAGGATAATAGAAGACAATGACAAATGATGGAATAAACATGCATTACTCAGTAGATATTAACCGGTGTAGTTATGTAACAGACACACTTTCTATTGAAAAGACGTTTTGTAACTTGGCAACAGTTTGTGACCGTGTGGATAAATTTGCACCAAATATGGCAGTCACTTTGCTAAGGTACGGTATGCTAAATTACAAGAAATTCGGCCTATGGGAAAAAAGTTGAAGGGCGGATGAAAAAAGGTGATTTTCCCATTCTTTCTCTAATGAGATATTTTGATTGCACAAACATTGAAAACTGCCGAAAAGATTAACCGCACACTTCTGATTAAAATAGTTATGTGTTCATAAAGAATGCTTTTTGGCATCGTGTAGATGCATTCTGTAGTTTTTGATATGTAAGCATTTTAAAGAGGAACCTGAATGGGGTCAACTTATCTGTACATTTTTGCAATTAAATATTCTGATTTGATGACTCACAACTTCTGTCTATCCCATTTGAATTTATTGACAAATGTGGCTGGAGATTGGTCTAAATTTTTTTTTCTCTGGCAATCTTAGGAATCACAAACTGATTTTGAATATTGACCTTGGCACTCAGAAATAAAAATTCCCCCAAAAATAGAGGGATTGTACAACTAATCCTTGAACTGGTTGGCGAGACATAGAGGTTTTCCTATAGCTCATGCTAAAAATATTCTAATGGTGCGATGCTGTGCTTGGATTGGACCAGACACTATGGAACCTTGCGGAGACTTAGGGGCTCATTATGATGGCGGGCGGACATCAGTCCGCCCGCCTATCCTGCGGCGATGGGACCGACCGCCAAACGTGCGGCGGTCCCACCGGTCCAATTAGGATGCACCCGCCATACTGGTGGGCGCATCCTGTCCTTTTACCATTGCAGACGGTGCTGCTGGCTGCAGCACCGTCCGCAATAGTAAAAGGGCATGCACAGCATTTCCGTGCACCACGTGACAGGCACCACGCGGTGCCTGCCACCTGGTGCAGGGAACTACAGGGGGGTACCATGGGTACCCCCAAGTGCACCCCCTCCCCCCCAGGGGGCCCGCAACAGGCCCCAAAACCAATCCCCGCCAGCCTTTCCATGGCGGCATCGCCAACTTGGAAAGGCCTTGCAACCACCCACATCCTAATATGGCTGGCGGTGCCTGCTAGGCACCGCCACCATATTAGTGGCCCAGCTCTGCCAGGCCGGCAATCGTAACGATTGACGACCGGCGGAAAAGCGGCGGATGGACTTTGCGTCCGCCGCAATACCCACCGCCATCATAATATGGCGGGGGGTAATTCACGTTACGATGGCATAACGGTCGCCACTGTCGGCCCGGCGGTGGCGATCATTACGCCATCGTAATGAGTCCCTAAGTGATTGATAATTTTAGGTACCCATTTTCATAATAATGAGCAAACCATGTGTAGTACCCCTTCATATTCCAATTGTAAGGAATTATGCCCTCCTCAAACTGCAGCCTAAGACAATATTCATGACAGTAAATGTGTTGTTGACCTAAGCCCTATTGGTCAGCATAATAATGAGGATATTATGTGTAATATCTTTCTAGACCTGGATGGCTGGTATAAATTTGCCACATGGAATGGGGGAACATTAACAAGTAAGTTGGGAACCTTGGAATGGGCTAACGCCATATCTGCCATTGATGTTATCTGTTTACAGGAAACATGGTGAATGACCTCCAAACATGTTGAGGGTTTTTCCTCTTATTTCTTAGGTGCTATACCTTCAAACGCTAGGTGGGCCAAAGGATGGTTACAGATTCTTATTTCTAATAAACTTCCATTAGCCTGTAAAAAGCTTTCTCAAGTAGGCCCACATTCCCAGCTGTTGTGGCTATCCATCAAAGGGGGGGGGATCACTAACATAATATCGACTACATAAATATCCCCATACACAAATATCGATTCAAAAATATCGATATCCAAAATATCGACATCCTATCTTTAAAATGTAAAATACAAAAATATCGAAAAAAATATATAGATGTTAACAATATCGATGTACAAAATATCGATATTTTTTATATATAAAAAATAATGTTAAATTAAATAATAAAATTAACTTTAAAAAATTATTTAGATGTAATGTACATTTTAACAAATATAAATAAATGTAATTTAAAAATTTAAACGTACATATATAAAATGTAATATATAAATGTATATTTACTGTTAAACAATAAATAAACTAATAACTTTAATGTATTTTAAAATATTATAAATATATAAAAATTAACAAATACATATATATATATATATATATACATACACCCATAACATAAAATCTAATTAAAAAACATTATATTATCAATTAAATTATTAAAATATTTAATAATTTTTAAACTTACATTTTGCACTCCATTGAGTGCAACAGTAGTAAAGGTGTTAGATAGCGTAGGTGTAAAAATTACTTTTCCCACTCCAGTGAGTGCAACAGTAGGGAAAGTGTTGGATAGCGTAGGGGTAAAAATTACTATTCCCACTCCATTGAGTGCAACAGTAGGGAAAGTGTTGGATAGAGGAGGGGTAAAAATTACTATTCCCACTCCAAACAGTGCAACAGTAGGGAAAGTGTTGGATAGCGTTGAGCCAAAAATTACTATTTCCACTGCAAGTTCTGCAACAGTAGGAAAAGTGTTGGATAGCGGAGGGGTAAAAATTACTATTCCCACTCCAGTGAGTGCAAGAGTAGGGAAAGTGTTGGATAGCAGGGGGTAAAAATTTACTATTCCCACTCCAGTGAGTGCAACAGTAGGGAAAGTGTTGGTTAGCGGAGGGGTAAAAATTACTTTTTCCACTCCAATGAGTGCAACAGTAAGGAAAGTGTTCAATAGCAGAGGGTTAAAATTAATATTCCCAACAAAGTCAATTCAAAATAAAAAAGAAACAAAATATCAACTACAATACAAAAATTGTTAATAACACCAAAATCAAAATTATATAAAAATATTAAAAATTACAAAGGATAAAAACATATTATAATGTTAAAAAAATCTAAAAATTACCTACAAACATTATGTTATAAAAATTTTACAAACAAATAACTCTATTTAATATAAATTAATTATAATCAAAAACATTATTACACAAAATCAATATTTTTTATTTCCTACCCTATAACACCACACATTTCACAACAGACATCTAAGGGGCCGATTACGATTGCGGAAGGTCCGCCACCGCCAGCCATGCGGTGGTGGTCCTTCCGCAATCGGACCGCGATTTTCCCCCCGCCACATTACGATGGCGGGGGGAATCGCGTTTGGACCGCGGCGGATGCAAAGATTGTCCGCCACGGAACCGCCACAGGCAATCTTTGCGATTGCCTGGCAGAGCGGTCTGCATCCATGAAATGGTGGCGGTGCCTAGCAGGCACCGTCCACCAAATCACGATGCTGTCTCTAGCCAGCCTTTCCGTGGTGGGTAAACCGCCATTGAAAGGCTGGTGGAGATTGGTTTTGGGGGCCTGTTGCGGGCCCCCCTTGTGTTGGGGGGAGGTGTGGGTGCACTGGGGGGTACCCATGGTACCCCCCTACATTTCACTGCACCAAGTGGCAGGCACCGTATGGTGCCTGCCATGTAGTGCAGTGAAATGCACAACATGCTATTTTATCATCGCGGTGGGTGCTGCTGTCAGCAGCACCCGCTGCAATGTTAAAATGCAAAATGCGACCGCCATGGTGGCGGTCGCATCCTGATTTGGTGTGCGGGACCGCCGCATGTATTGCGGACGGTCACCACCACGATGGCGGACGGACTCCTGTCCGTCCGCCATCGTAATCGGCCCCTAAATTTCTAAAAAACTGTACCTCCATAATTAATATAATTAATTATCAAATAAAAAAATATTATTAATTAAAATCAAATTAAAACATATAAAAATTAATTTACTCACCAAACATTACCCCTATAAAACCAAAATCCACACACAAAATAAAAGTAAACAATTACCATACAAATGTATCAATTAATAAATGAATAATAATGAGCAAATAATTATTAATTAATAAAACTTAAAATACTTTCCACCCTCTACCCCAACAAACACCACAACACACACATAAAAATAATTACACAATTTCCATAACTAATTTTACATTATTAAATGATTATCAATAAACAACAACCTATTAATTAATTGAAAATAATTTACTTTCCACCCTTTACCACTATAAACCCCACAACTCACATCTCAAATTAATTACACAATTACCATAATTAATTTTTAATTATTTAATTACCATTAATTAACAATTAATTATTAATTATTTTTAAATAAATTACTCCACACCTATTCCCTATAAACCCACAACTCGCTCCTACAAAATTGACACAATTACCATAATTATCAATTAATTAATTATTAAAAATTAACAACCAATTAATAATAAATTAATTAAAAAATACCACAATTAACACTATAAAATTTAAATTAAATAAATACTAATAAATAAAAAATATTAATTAATTTATTATAATTAAATGACTTCCCACCCTATTCCCCTATAAACCCACAACCCGCTCCTAAAAAAAAAAAAACACAATTACCATAATTAATTTTTAATTATTTAATTACCATTAATTAACAATTAATTATTAATTATTTTTAAATAAATTACTCCACACCCTATTCCCCTATAAACCCACAACTCGCTCCTACAAACTTGACACAATTACCATAATTATCAATTAATTAATTATTAAAAATTAACAACCAATTAATAATAAATTAATAAAAAAATACCACAATTAACACTATAAAATTTAAATTAAATAAATACTAATAAATAAAAAATATTAATTAATTTATTATAATTAAATTACTTCCCACCCTATTCCACTATAAACCCACAACCCGCTACATAACTAAAAACGCAAAATTTAATTAACATAAAATTAATCACTACTGAGGGGCCGATTCCGATTCAGGCCAGAAATCTCTCCGACCGAGCCGGACCCGGAGAGATTTCTGACCGAATCGGACTCTGGCAGTCCGACCGAACGAGTACGATGCGCACGCATGCAATCGGACTCGAGTCGGTCGGACTCCCATTGAGTCAATGGGAGCCGGACGTACAACGCGTACGCGGGCTCCCATTGAGGCGAACAAGGGTGCCCCCTACAGCGGGTACGCCTCGAAGCGACTCGCGGCGTACATGCACAGGTAGGGGGGACCCATGGGTCCCCCTGTGTGCAACTCGCGCGGCTACGCCGTATAGGGGTCCGACACGGACCCCCAAAGTGCGGCTCCGACTGCTCTTTCCAGCCGGACGGCGCGAGTCGGTCGGACTGCTCGCGGCGCGCATCGTACTTGCCCGGCCGGGGAACGTCTCCATCGCGCGGTGCAAGTCGTGTCCGTGCGAGTCGGTCGGAGCGCTTCGGACCCGCGAACAAGTCGGTCGGCGATTTCGCGTGCGCTCGCATCGTACTCGCTCGGCCGGACGCACGTACGAATCGGTCGGGAAAGAGGGCTCCGAATCGGATCCGGTTAAGCCGAATCCGATTCGGTGCCCTACCGGCCGAGATCGGAATCGACCCCTAAATGTTTAACACATATATTTAAACACAAAAGCAATATTTATTAAAAATAATTAGATAACATACTTTTAACATACATACTAAAATACATAACACTAATATAAAAATCGATATTTTAAACAACGATATTTTTGCAAACGATATTACTGACTTCGATATTTTAAAAAACAATATTTCTTACCTTAAAGTCGATATTCTGGACCACGATATTCTTGCTGTCGATATTCCTGTATCACGATATTTCCAACTCAATATTTTTGTATATCGATACTAAAAACTTGATATTCTATCTGTGCACCAAAGGGGGTCCCGATTTGGTCTTGGTGGATTTTTGTAATAATATCTTTGACTCCACATGTAGTAAGGTGGACTATGCACTTTTATCTGGGCTGGATGTTATTTTACGCTCCATACATACTTTTTTTTTAGTGCTATGGGCAGGCGATTTTAATATCCAGTGCTGCCCACTACCATCCAAACAGGTATGTGGCCATACAAATTTGTATGGGGAGAGTTCTATACATTTTTGTCATAATGATTACAGGGATGCACTAAATTTGATTATTTCTAAGTATGATCTATTGTTGTTGAAGTGTGTGAACGTTGTGATAACCGGAAACAAATTCCATCCTTTATAGGTAGAAATGCTTCATCAGTTATTGATCATGTGTTGATATCTGCCACTGCTAGCCGTTCAGTCTGCATTGAGTGATCATGGCCTAATTCTGATGCCTTTCCTATTCTGAGGTAAGAAATTTGTAGCTCTCCCATTAGTTAATAACATCATTCCCATTAGGCCCAATGGTGTGTGAGTTGAATGGGCAGGAATAGAGCCAACTAGAATATTACAATAGCTAGTAAATAGGAACCATCTAGATATTGCTTACTGTTTAAAGGAGGAGGTGACCCCTAAAGGGCTGTTGTCTAGCTTCAAACTAATTACTTGCTCGGTTAACTCACACTTCACTCTTCCCAGCACCTTGAAAGTGGCCTTACATTCCCACTCACGGGATTATACCTTAATTAAATCCTGTAGCCGGGAATATAGGTGGGCCCTTGCAGCAAGAAAGAAGGTGTTGCAGGAGGAGGCGTGGTCCAAACTTCCATTAGCCACGTAAACCGAATTCTACAAGCTATTTTGGGATACGGTCAATACTCCCTTCGTAAAAAATGACACTATCCCTGAGATTAATTCCTTCATTTCTTGTGAAGCTTGGGTAGCACATTTTTCTGCAATATTTGCACAGAGCAGTGTGATTAGCAGTCTCGAAGCCTTTGTTAAGAGGGGTAGCTGGGTCTGGCTCCCCTTAGACATCAGATTGGATGAAGTCATCCGAGCTTTGCATGACAGTGCAAGTGGTGGGGCTCCAGGGCCTGACAGGGTGCCCGTGGATGCTTTTAAATCGGCTGTGGAACTATGGAGCCCCACTTTTATGAGAATATTTACTGCACCTCCTGTCAGTATTATCCATATTTCCTGGACTATCTCATTAGGTATACCTATCTATAAGAAGGGTGATAAAACAGACCCCCAAAACTACTGTCCAATTTCCCTTATACATTCATCAGTCAAAGTGATGAGTAGGATTCTACTCAAGAGATTGGAGGAGTGGGTGCAGGAATCTTCTATTTTATCAAGAGCCCAGTTTGGTTTTAGAAAGGGTATAGGTACTATTGAGAAGTGTGTTAATTTAGATATCCAGATCAGGAAATATACCAGAGCTAAACCAGGATCTTTATACCTTTGTTTTGCTGACTTAAGACGTGCCTTTGATCTTGTTGATCATGCTCTTCTGTGGTCGTCACTACTTTCCCTTCATGCCCCTAAGGCCATTATTAGTTTTTTAACATGCATGTATAGGACTTTATCAAGCAAAGTTCGCTATGGCCCGCAGGGTGAATGCTTCCCTTCGTTTAAAGTAGGGAGAGGAATCCAACATGGTTGCGATTTGGCCTCTCTGTTATTTTCCCATTTTATTAATGGGGTGGGTATAGCTCTGCAGTCCATACAAGCTGATGCCACGTATGCCGCCGGGTGCCCTATACCAGTGTTATTATGCACTGCTGATGCTGTTTTGATATCTAGGACCCCAGTTGGCTTGCAGAGACTGATGAATACTTTTGAGGATTTTACGGCATCTAAAAAAATGGTGATTAACAAAAAGAAAACATTTACCATGATATAAGGTCACAAAGCAATGAAATGCAGACCTTATTTTATTGATAATACTATAATTTTTAGAGTTAACTCTTTTTATTCCGTGGGAGTCTTATTTATGAGTACTGGCTCCTGGGCCCAATAGATTCTAACTGCTAAAGAAAAGATAAGCAGAAACTCTCATAGGATTTTTAGGTTCTCCTGTAAATTGGGATGTTGACCCATTAAAGAGATGGTAAAGATATATAAGGCCTGGGGCGGTGGCTTCTGCAACTCATGGGGTCGGCCTTTGGGGCTACGCTTCTTGTAAGCCATTGCAGGTAAAGGAAAATAATTGTCCTAAATGTTTAGTGTGTCTACCAGCCTCCACTTCAACCATGATCGTTCACCGTGAAGTGGGCTTACAATATTTGGAGGATCTGATAAGACCGCTATTACTATGGCTTTCCATATGATCAAAAGAAGAAACCAGCTTCACCAAATCAATTATTTTAGATTGCTTAGCACAAGATAATGTTTCACGTATTCCCTGGTTAGTATACATACAGTCCTCTTTTAGTATTTATTATTAAATTGTCAATGTGGACTGACCCACTCCAAGTGTTAACCCTTACCAAGGCAGCTATTAAAGACACCTTCATATTACATATAACTGAATGGCGGGAGGGCTTTGAAAAGACAAAGCTGACTGTTGGTTTTTTATTTGTCTCTTGGACTCAAGGACGGCTATCAGATATACCTGCCCTGCATTACTGATACCCAACATCGTTTTGTTTTGACAACGTTCAAACTTGGAATTGTGCATCACTTGGTTGCCTTCCCTATTATGAGGTCCTGTCCCTCAACTTTGGTTTTATGTCCATGTACGCTGCACTTTATGCTGTACTGTAAAAATGTATTCTCAGTACAGGCACTACTACCTCGAACCACTGTTTCTTCCAAAGAATATTAGATCCCACATGGATGCTTTTAAATTTCTGCTGCATTGAATGATCACCAAGTATGTTTTAATGTTGCTCTTTTTATTTTGAAAGCCGTGAATCTAAGCGAAAGTGTCATGTATTAGATTCCTTGGATGTATTTTAATGGTTGTATGACACTAAAATTAGGTATGCATCATGTGGATTAGGTGGAAGGATTTATATGATGTTTAAATTCATGTATTTTTATGGCTCTTTTTTTTAACTTGCCGAATAAAGATTTTGAACTGAACTGAGACCAAAACAACAAAACATGTATACGAGAATCACTACATTTTTAGTAAAAAAATAGGAGCAAAGAGCATAAAGTGCCAACTGTGGATATTTGGTTGCACTAGACCAGGTCCAAGTCAAAAGATATGGCCTACCGCAATGGAGTTCAGGTTGGATACAGGGACCAGATTTGTCCCAGTGGTAAGTTTACCTTCGGAAATAAACTTTTATGGGGAAAAAGTGATAATCGACGAGTCTGTGTAGGGCAAGCTGAAAGCTGGATCTGAATTGCGACTTAGTGGGTTTTTGAAGAGTGAAGTTCTGGTGCGACCATCGACAAAGGAGAAAAATCCCCCAAATGCATGGCTAGGAAGGGCTCACATTGATCAGATACTGTTCAGTGTTGGTCCCGGTAAGGCACTCTATGTTTTCAAAAGGGCAAACCGGCAAGTTGAGACCGACTGGCGATTCCACAGCTGATGCTTCAAAGATGACCCCAAACTGCGTTGGCTTTTCAGGCAGTAAGTTGCCAAAACATTTCTAAGTCAAACTTCTTGCAGTTTGGGGACAGGAGAAGTACACCCTAACTTAAGCCAAGAGTCCAGGACCTGGGGGGGAGGGAACAAAGCGGGGTTAGGACTCACTCCACCAGTGGCTGACAGCAGACTGTAGGACAGGTGCACTTGAAAATGATAAGCTGGGTAATTGCAGAGAGATAGGCCTCTGAAAACTCAATGATCCTTTTAGCTCAAACTGGAGGTGAGTCAACTTTCCTTTGGAGTCACTTCTGGGGTCCTGGGTTCAAGGCAAGTGGCAAACAGATCCAGTCTTCCTTCATGTTCTTCAGAGAGCAGGGCAGTCCTTCTTCTGATTCTTCAGGTCCAGTGTTCTGAGGAGAGATCTGTGGGGTCCAATATTATGCCCAGTGCCAGCCTGTGGGTGAGGGGCAATCCTTTGTCCAGGTGTAGTCAGTTCCTCCCCTTCAACTGGGTTTGGAGCCAGCCTGTATAGAGAGATACAAGGGTGAAGGTCCATGTGAAAGCTCCATCGACCAGTGACACAGTAGGTATCCTTTGAAGCTCATGCAGGGGCTGGACATAACCTAGAGCCCTTTGTCCACTCTCTGGGAGTAACACGTATCTCACCACAGTGAAGCCATCATGGGTTAGGTAACAGCTGGACACTGGCTTTTGGGTTTATGCAGGCAAATAACAAATCTCTAAATGTTTCATTTTCAAAAAAGTAATATAAAATGTAAGTTGACCATTAAGTTGGATTTTAAATTACTCATTAAAATGAGTCCTTTTCTATCCATTCTAAAACTACATTTAGCACTTATTAATGTAGTAGTATAAACCAGTGTTAACCTATGGGAGAGGCTGCCATGCCACAGTGCAACAATGAGTATAGAGGTTTTTAGTACCAGGAAATGTAATACATTAAGGCCCAGATTTATCATACTTTCACGCAATGCAGCAAGACACCTTGCTGCCCTGGATGTAAGGGAGAGGGCAGGAATGCATCATATTTAACATTGTACCGTTCATTTCTGCCACCTCCCTGCGCTGGCGCACTTTTGGCTGCCTAGCGCCAATGCAGGCAACTTTGCGCTGTGGTACAAGGGTGCATGTGTTTTAGGTAGGATTGCTTTTGTGCAGGAAGGAAAAACTTTCTGCACAAAAACAATACTCAGAGGCATTTTCCTTTTTCTTCTTTCTAAGTGTGCTGCAGAATGCAGCACACATACAAAGAGGAAAAAACGAGGAGAAAAAAACATATTTCTCCTCGTTACACCTCTCCTGGGAAGCCATAGCATTTTGACACATTCCCAGGTTTACATGTCTTAGTAAATCTGGGAATGCAAAAGAAAGGTTTAGGCCTGGCAATATGTGTATTTTTGCTTGTTCAAAATGGCAGATTGCCCAGTGTACAGTCACACATGTTTTACAGCGCTACTTTAGGGGGTAGCACAATGAATGCTGCAGCCTAGGAGTAAAAATACATTTGTAGGTCCTGGGTACAGGTGGTACTATAGACTAGGGATACAAAATAAAATAAATGTGCCAGTCAGCTGTCTACCAATTTAAACATGTTTAAGGGAAGGGCACACACACTTTACCTCTGGACCACTGGTTAACAGGGGTAAAGTGTGCAGAGTTCTGTGGCCAACAAAAACAGGTTCAGCAACAGAAGGCAATAATCTGGGGGAATACAACACATAATATGGCCATTCACTACACCTGCCTAAAACCTCTGGAGGCTAATCGGCTTTAGCCTCTGTGAGAAAGTCATAATTTTTCCCCTTTCATTGACTGATACTGGTGGTCACTGACTTGGAATGTGCGCTGGGCTCTGCTAAACAGACCCAGGGCCAGTGCTCTGATGAAAAAGGGGTATATGGTAAAATATTTACAATTGGCCAGAGCAGACCCTATATGTCCCTAGTATAAAATAGGGCAAGGGGGATTCAAACTAACTATAAGTCCCTAGTATCTATTAGGGCAGGGGTGGTTAGATGCTCAGTAGATTTCCTGCACTGGAGTGCGCACTGCTGTGTGCCTACTGTTCTTTTTAAAGGCAGCCTTGCTTTGCAGACTGTCTTTAAAAATAAATTACATGCAAATTCGACTTTGGTGGTACAGGTACTTCCACAGTGGTAAGCTACCTTATTTTTACATATTAGTCACCCGGGGGGGGGAGTGCCTTGAAACTATAAGCAGGGACATTACAAAATATGTTTTATAAGCCCTGGTGAGGGAAAAACTGCCAAATTAATTTCCCCCCATTGTAGATTTTTAGCTAACATTGGAATATGTTATTAACGTATAACTGTTGCTAGGAACAAACTAAAAACGTCATTCACAGACTTAAAAGATAGACAATGATAAATCCAACTACTTGCCACTGTTGACTTTATAACAACTAGTACAGAAAAGAAGTTATAGAACTTTCTCTTCTGCAATCCAAAATCCACCCTTCTAGCAGTATCTGTTGTTTGGTCAGCCTTAACGGTCTTAACTAGGCTGCTTTGATGAGGTGATAAGTGGCCAGCAGGGAGCAGAGGTTATCTAATTGAGGGAGTTTCTGTTGCTGAAGAAAAACAGACCAGGTCAGGGCTGGTTAAATCAAACTGGACTTCAAAGAGAAGAGGGCAATAAAGAAATGCCTGGACTACCTACCCCCACATCCTGTACCCCCACAACCAGATGGCAGGACCAGGAAAGGAATCAGTGGGTTGGTTTTACTCTCTTGGAGAGAATTTGTCCACCTTGAATAATTTTAAAGTGCAGTGCTTTGTGGGACAAGAAGATGCTATACTTTGGAGGAAACGTTTTTGCTTTTGGGTGGCACCCTGCACCCCATTGGACAGGGGTGCCCCTGCTTATCGCCACAGATCATTGAATGAATAGGTGAGAGCTACAGAGCAACTCAGTTCTGAATTTGAATGTGCTGCCTGAAACTACAAGAAGAAGGAGTGACCTGCTGGAAACCTGGTCTGCACCACACAGAATTCTTCCCTGAAGGACCCCTCCTTCTTGCACACTTGCAACTACAGCCCTGAGGAGTCTGCCTTCCTTCAAAAAGGATTAATTAGTGGACTCCTTGGAAGCAACAAGTTAAAAGAACTTGCCTGCACCATTTCCTCCAAGAAGTCCCCGGCCTGGAGTGCGTCCAGTGGACCTTTAAGGATTTGGTCAGGTGCATTGTGGGTACTGTAGTCCAAACTTCCAAGGACCATCACAGAGCTTCTAGACCCTTGGGTTTGTTTTTTGGACACTTTGGACCCTCAAAAGTAACTTCAGGAAGAAGTTACAGAAGTTTAGAGAAGTGTGGAAGACCTTTTGGAAAAACCTCCCTAAGTGGACCAGCACGACATCGAAAGTCAAGCCGGCTACCTGCAACCACGACCTGGATTTCAGGTTTGTCTCACTGAAAGCACCGGAGCTCTAGACTTCCAGGATTTGACTGGGGCCTCTCTGAAAATCAATCCGACGATGTTGGTGGAGGGGACCGCACGACGTCGAGAGAAAAAGTGTAAAGGTAAAACTTTGAACAGGGCCTCCTGCTTAGTGTAACAGCCAGGGCTCCATTGCGGTCAGCCTTAGACTTTGACTTTGTCCCAGGTTGGCACAATATGTTTTTATGCCCTAAAAAGTGGTTAAAGATTAAAAAGTCTTATCTCCGGTTCCCTATATTGGATTTTTGTCATTTTTATGTAATTTTTTAAGAAAACATATTTCCTATTTTTTATAAATTGGTGTGAGATTTTTACTGTGTGCTGTGTCTTGAGTGACCAAATGAAAGAGGACCACACCAGGTATATATTTAAAATATATGTATTTAGTCTTAAACACACCCCTCTAGTCTCTTTATGAGGCTAGAGTTCGAAGTACATAAGTTACAAGTCAGTTATCAACAGTAATAGCACAAATACACGTTTGAGCCCTAGGGGCGAGCCAAACCATATACCAATAAAGTGGTATAAGAACCACGACTGAGCTAGACACAGGGCCTAGAGCCTGTAGAAGTGCTTGGCCCTCAAGGAACCACCCAAAGTAGTGACACAGGGGACCCACGGGGACGCGTGCAGTGTGAGAACACAGCCGCGAGCCACCATTGACTTCTATGGGGAATGTCGCGGTTGGAGTTTTAAAGAAAAGGGACACTTAGAGGAGGACTTGGAGCAAACCCCTTTAGAACTGGGTTGTTCTAGAGTCTATACCCACAGGAGCACCGGAGTACTCGAGTTACCTCACCCAGGGAAGCCGGGTGCATAGGTGTCTTTCGGGGTCGGGTTTCGTCGTCGTTTTCAATGGCGATCTGCTGCAAAGTGCTGCTGGCGACCAAGTCGAGAGTGTTCGGGTGGATCCAAAGGTGGATTGAAGATCTGAAGAACCTGAAAGCAGAGGGGACAGAGTCTGGGTCACTAGCCAGTGACCAGAAAGGCGATGAGCGGATGCCCACCGATGTCGGGTGCTTCAGGTAGGTTGACGGTCATCTTGACTCTTCAGCCACGAGGTCCAGGAGGCATCGACAATGACTAGGAGCTGGATTCGAGCTGTCCCACGACGTCTGTCGATTGCTGAGGTATCAGCGACCGGATTGGACCCAACAAGCCTTGGCAACGGAAAGTCTCGTGGAAATAGAAGAAGGACGGTGGTGCAGACCAGCAAGGTCTGAGGGACTCACCCAGCAAGGGTAAGTCAGAGCACGTCTGGAGCAACCAGCAAAGCCCAAGCAGACGAAGATTGGCCTTCGGGAGGGCCCACTAGCCAATGGACTAGTGACCGTGAAGGAGCCTCGAGTGGACGCACTTAGAGCTGGCTCACGGAACACTTGTGGAGTGGAGGCCAGTGATCTTTGGTGCAGTCAGTGCTGGAGGCAGGGACTACTCGGAGCCCAAAGCACAACTTCGTGGGAGACTAGGAAGAGGATGCACTTGCAAAAGTACTTGGTGTCCAGGGGTCACGGTTCCACATTACCCACGACAGCTACGGGCCTCAGCTTTGCTGGGGACTCAGGGCAGCCTCGGGGAAGTCTGGAAATCTACCTCTGGTGATGCAAAGACTTAGGCGTCCGGCGGGAGCATCAGCGATGCAGGCCAGACAATTGCTTCATTGGTGCCTGTCAAGCAGGGGAGTCACTCCTTGACCCCAAGGGAGATTCTTCAGCCCTCTAATCTTAAAGTAGAGCGTCGAAGGTCCAGGATTCAGTGTCAGAGTTTCGTCCAGGGTACTCTAAAGTCCTAAGGACTGGGGTCCCATACTTATACCAAGTTAGGGGGTTGGACATACTCTGGGGACCCACCTATGGGAGGGTCAGGGAAGAGGGGTGGTTACACCCATTCCCTTTGTCCAGTTTCGCGCCAGAGCAGGGGCTGGAAGCCCCTGAACCAGTTTGAACTGGGGTATGCACAGGGACACCAAATGTGCCCCCAGTGCAGGACTTCAAAGCACCAGAGAGTGCTCCCGCCCAGCCCCAATACACATTATCCTGTCTGGGGAGGTGGTTACACCTCCCTGGGACAGGAAACCTATTGTCCAGGCCTCTCCTGCCGGAGTTTCAGTCAGCAGCAGGAGGCCAGACCCGTGTCTGTGGCAGCGGCATCCATTTTGTGATGCCAGGGCTTGGAAAGAAGTTACCGGGCAGGCCGGTGTGTACATGTCTCTCCCTCTAGAAGGGTGGAATGCTACCCCCACCACCAGAACTGGCGGGGGGGGTAGTATTCCAAGATGTTTGACACCAAACACGACATGTTTCCGTGCAGCCATCCCAAAGTTAGCATTTAACGCGAGGTTATAATGCGCTTAAGAGTATATGGTCAGGCTGCACTACAAACAGCATCATAGAAGGGTCTCCGAATGCTGCAGAGGGGCTCTGCTCATGCAGGGGCACCCTCTCACATAGGAACCAAGCACTCTGCCTTCAGGATTGATAAGGCCTGCCATAGGAGTGACTTATAGGTTTATATGTGTGTATGTATGTAGTGATATAGGTAACCTATATCACAGTAAGGAGTGCATGCACCACCTTACCCAGGCTGCAGTAGCAGACCTGTGGTGTCCTTTGGCTGGCCTTCCAGGGGTGGCATAATACATGCTTCAGCCCCTGGCAGGCCTCTGAGGTACCTATGCCCTGGGTACATAGTATACCATATACTAGGGACTTACAAGGGCACTCCAGATTCCAATCAGAGATGTGCCTAAGGCACATGGAAACCATTTTAGAGAGGAAGCAGCTAGGCTGGGGTTCTGATTAGCAGGGCCCCAGCCAGACTAGAGTCGAAAAACAGTGAAGCATCAGCAAAAAGTGGGGGTACCCATGTGAAGCAGATCCTACTCTCCTACAATTACAAAAACAGATTTTGTTACCATTACTACTACAATTGGTATATTCAGAAGGGTAATCTCTCTTGTGAGATTTTTAGCTGTAGGAAAGATGAACATAGCCCAATTACACCTGCAGGTAGGGCACACTTAGTTAAGGAAAAAATGTAATATTCTAGATATGATCTTCAAACCTTATATTATTTAGGGTTGCCTGATTTATCCCCTGCTCTTCCCATAATAAAATATAGAACTATTTATTCAGCTATATTAATTGATTCCTATGTAAAATTCAGTTATACTTTGTGGTGGAATTCCACTATCAATCTCAGCAGTACATGGAGAAAATAATACTGGCTAACACAAGGGAGAGAAACACTGAACCTTGTTTACATACAACCAAGTGAGTTCAAATATTTCAAATATGTAAATGATACAAATGAGCAATATTTGGTCTTTGGTTTACACTCAGACATCGGTAATTCCTTTAACATCTCAAAAGAACTATTCATACCTCTGTGATTGGCAATGCAGTGGAACAACGAAGTTAAGACGTTGTTAATGGTGTTTTTATTACCTCAGGTTATGCTTCAGAAGGCACAACACTTTGGCCCATGCAATCAAATGAGTGCACACAACATTTTAAAAGTGTTTGTCCTGCTCTATGGGCTGGTAGGCAATACCATAGATACATACATATAACAGTCAATACACATAAAGGTGATACATCTTGTCAACTAAGGGGTTGGGAATATCCATTTGCAACTATCAAATCTCACATACAACAGATCAGTGACAGAACTAATTTATACACATTCCTTAGAGGCTCAGTGTCAACAGTGAAAGAAAACCACAATCTTGTTAGTAGTATATTCTCCAGCCACTAAGCTTCCTTTCTACCCACACTGTTTGACTTAGCTTTGGGACGCCCTGTTGCTGGGGCAGCCATGCGCTTTACAAGTATTCTAACATAACATAACATATACTATTTGGTCTTCAGTCTGCTCAAGGTAATTCACAAAATGTCAATATTAAAATTATTAGGGAAATTGACAAGAATAATTTCCAAAAAACATTCTCTGTTTTTCCTAGTAACATGAATATTCTCAATTAGAAGAGATATTTCGTTTCAAACATTACATCATCTGCTATTAGTTTTATGAAATACTTTCATTCTCTTAGGTCAAAGCAGATTCAAAGCTGTAAAGTCACAGAATTAAACTGTGTATTGCAATCACTTAAAATGCACATTATTCCTTGGACCTCAATCAATGAATCGCATTTGTTTGCACTATGCATCTTTAACTCACATCTGAGAGCAACAGGTTACCGAGATGCTTGTTACACATTATCAATACAGGAACTTGATGTAGATGTATATATGAATGGTGAACAACCCCAGATGGCCTGTCTCATGCATGGTGTAATATCATTTCATGTATTTGCAACTATGTACAAAGGTTGTTGTAAATTAGAATTGTTAAGTTGGTTGCAGAAAATTCATGATTCTCATTTATATCATTTTTGAATGTT
This sequence comes from Calotriton arnoldi, assembly GCA_963921515.1. Classification (NCBI taxonomy): domain Eukaryota; kingdom Metazoa; phylum Chordata; class Amphibia; order Caudata; family Salamandridae; genus Calotriton; species Calotriton arnoldi. Next base: position 198,647 of record CAWUFW010010443.1, on the reverse strand, counting down.
TCCACATCAATATCATTGCTTGCTTAATAATACACCTCCCCTTATTAGCACAGCAGATTATGAAATTACTCTGTGTTATACATTAATTTGTGAAGCAATAATTTTAAATTCTCACTGTGAACTTGTGAGAAAGTGCCCTTTTTCTGCATGTTTGCCCCCACTTTTTGCTGAATTGCTGATGTGCTTTGACTGAGTGTGCCCTGGGCTTCTCCTAATCAGGTACCCAGGGCCCATTTTCTTTCCCTAAAACTGCATTGAAGCCTAAACCCAATTGAGATATCTGGCCACAGGTCAGCCCCTGGTAAATGGTACCACAGGTACCCAGGGCACTGTGACCAGAGAAGGCCGCTAAGGGCTGCATCACTTACTGTGCCACCCTTAGAGGTCCTGTACCATTACACTCACACACTGCCTTTGCAGGCTGCGTGTTTTGGTGCAGAACAAAGTGAAGAGTTGACATGGCACCCATCCCTGTGTGCCATGCCTACAACCCACTGCCCTGGCATAGATCAGTCCCTCTCTAGCTGGGTGCCCTATACCAGTGGTGAGGGTACAGGTGCGTGAGCCCTGTAACCCTACAGTGTCTAAGTCCATTCTTAGACATTGTAAGTGCAGTGCTGCCATTAAGAGTATATGGTGCTGGGAGTTTGTCATCACGATCTCCACAGCACCATAATGGCTTTACTGAAAACTGAGAAGTTTGGTATCAAACTTCTCAGCACATTAAACCCACACTGATGCCAGTGTGGGATTTAATGAAAATGCACACAGAGGGCATTTTAGTGATGCCCCCTGACCTACCACTAGTGTCCAGGCTGAGTGGCTGCTTTCAGCTGCCACCACCAGACATGTTTCTGGACCCCTGGGTCGAGAGCCTGCTGCTCTCTGGGGCCTGAAACAATGCGCATCCTGGGACGAGGTGCCAAGCCTCCTTCCCCAGGATGGGCAGGGTTCACGAAGGGGAAGCTTCAAAGGCTTGAGGCCTTTGTAAGCTTCCTCAAGCCACTTCCTGCTCTCAGCAACTGGTCCCCACTGGTTCTGACCCCCACTTTGGGCGGGAGAACCGGTGGGAAAAACAAGTGAGGAAGAGAGGTGTGCCCACCTCTGCCAACTCCACCCCTCGGGTGGGGGAGGCGATGTGAAGCACAACTCTTAGTCCCCGCCATGTTGCAGATGGGGGGACTCAGCCAACCAGGAACAGGCTCATGCCCCCCTCTCACTGGAGGGTGGGATAATAGGGGGTGTACCCACCCCAGGGAAGGGACCCATTGGTCCCAACCTTTTTACCTACCAGTAACGCCCCTAAATCTAGTATTTAGGGGCACCCCTGAACCTTGCTTCCTCCGACAAGAATAAACTACAAGAGGAAGAAGAAGAAGGACCGAACAGCCGTGCAAAAGCTAACAAGAGGAAGAAGCCCACTGACTTGGCCCCAGCCCTACCGGCCTATCTCCACCTCGAACCTGCTCCTGCGAAATCCCGGTGTGTCCTGCAGCCAGCAACCTTGAAAACCCCGGAGGACCTGCCTGCCTTCAACCACAAAGACTGTGTCTCCCGTGAACACCGGAGTTGTTCATTTGCAACCTCTGGCTCCGGCCGGACACCGCAGATCCACCCCACTCTGCACCCGCTGTCCACGGCCTGAGCTCGAGTAGGCAAACACCACTAAGAGGTCCCCCCCGGCGATCCTAACCTGAGATCTGGTGACCCCTGACCTGCCTCTAGCCTCCAGCCAACGCCTGCAGCCTAAATCCGGAAGGTCCACCCAACTGCGACCAGGAGCTGGTAAGAAGATCCGACGCCAAAAGGCACCCCTGCACCCGACACCCCACAGCCTTGGGTGGCCAAACAGACGGTGCCTAACCAACCCCTAACTTTCCAACTTACCTCTCGAAGTGGTGGTCGCACCCAGATGACCTTCGTCCCCAAGCCTGCAGTGCCTTTGCAAACCAGAGGTTCCCCATTGCAAACAACAGGGTGCCCAATGTCGAAACAGCACCCTGCACCCGGCTGCCCTAGTGCCGCTGAGGGTGCACCTTTGGTGCTACTTTGTTTCCCCATTTGCCCTGAGGTAAAGTCCAGGAGCTTTGCTCCTACAACCAAGTGGACTGCTCGTAGGCAGCCACCAACCAGAGGCCCCCTATCCCCCATTGGATAACATTGGGCCTCAGCACTCTGCACCGGCCGCCCTAGTGCCGCTGAGGGTGTAACTAGAGTGCATCCTTGACCCTAGGGGACCCCTGAGTCTACCCCCAGAACCTCAACTCCCACTACCAAATACTTACCTCAAAACCGATAACACTATTTTCCTCCATAGGATAACATTGACTGTTTTTCTTGGAAACATTTTAAGTGTGGAGTTTGAAAACCTAAAGAAATTCCTTAAAATTGTACTATTTAACCAAAACGATTATACTTACCTGTTTACAGGAAATGTCCCAGAGTAGTATCCAGGTATACTACTCTGAGTAAGAAAAGTAATCTAAAAAGTAACTTACCTGGTATTTTACTGAAAACCCCATTCAAGTCTATGTACTGTATTTACACAGTATTGCATTTCTCTGCAAGCATCCTGTAAGTCAAAACAAAGTGCATGTACAATTTCAATTCAAACTGTTTACAAACTGCATTACTACTGTAAAGTATTTATTGCTTACCTGTGCCAGGCTTGCTTGGTTCTAGAAAAAAAAATAACTAAATAATATTTTTCATACAAAAACAATTGGTCTGAAGTTCAGTCTTTGAGTGTGTGAATTCATTTGCTGACTGAGTGTGAACAACAAATGCTTAACACTGTCCTCTGATACTGCCTTACTGCTCGACCACACTACCACAAATAGAGAGTGAGGTGCTATCTAACTTTACCTCTCCCTACATTTGGGGTTCCACTGGTCTCTGTGCACACTATACCTCACTTTTGTATAGTATATACAGAGCCAGCTTCCTACATTGGTGGATCAGCGGTCGGATATACAACTTTGCATTTGTTGGACTTCTTGGTTACCACCTGATCACACGACAGAACTCTTAAATTGTCTTTAGAATTCTGATTTTTTCAAATTGGCATTTTTGCAAAATTAATAAAAGTCTTGCTAGGGCCTTGGTTAAGTCCGTGTAGAATTTTAGAAAAATAAAAAGTCACTGTAGCTAGGGTTAGATGGGTTGGAAGTTTTCTTAACAATGTCTCAAAACAAGAACCCAGCTGTTAGTGAAAATAACCGCAATGCCATAGAGGACCTGGTTGAGGAGCTTGACCTCACCCCTTACCTTCACTTGTCTTTCAAGGAGGTAAGGTCCCTATGCAAAATCAAAAACATAGCCATGGGGTCCCATCCCACCAATCAAAAGCTCCAGGAGCTGTTGGCTGGGTATGCTAAGGACCAGACATCTGAAACTGGTGAAGACCAGACAGATGAGGAAGAAGAGGAGGAGGATGACCAGGTAGAGCAACCTCTCCCACTTCTTAGGGAGAAAAGGGCCCCAGTGGCCCTGACTCCAAGAATCAACCTCTCAGTACCTAGATCCCACACAGGTGGGTCAGGCACTACTGAGGACATTGAGGAGAGCCTCAATGAAGAGGACAGCCTTTTAGCAAGGTTGACCAAAAGACTGGATCTAGAGACCAGGTTGCTGGCTCTAGAGAGAGAGAGAGCGGAGATGAGCCTAGCACCCATCAATGGTGGCAGCAATTTACTCAATAAGGATAGAGAGCCATGTTATGATGCTAAAATCCCCAAAGGGATTGTCCCTAAATATGAAGAGAGTGATGATATCACAAAATGGTTCACAGACTTTGAGAGGGCTTGTGAAATGAGAAAAGTGAAGAAGTCACACTGGGGGGCACTCCTTTGGGAACTGTTCTCTGGTAACTGCAGAGACAGACTCCTGACCCTTTCTGGGGCAGATGCTGGGTCTTATGACCTCATGAAGAGCACTCTGATTGAGGGATTTGGACTCACAACTGAGGAATGTAGAATTAGATTCAGGGGGGCTCACAAAACCCAAAAACAATCCTGGATTGACTTTGTAGACTACTCAGCTAAAAAACTAGATGGTTGGTTAACTGGACACAATGTGCATGATTTCAATGGACTTTACAATCTGTTCATGAAAGAACATAGTTTAAGTAATTGCACTAATGAAAAGTTACATCAGCATTTGGTAGACCTAGGTCTAATTTCTCCCCAAGAATTGGGAAAGAAGGCAGACCATTAGGTCAAGACAAGGGTGACAAAAACAACCACTGGGGGTGACCAAAATAAAAGGGTTACAAAACCTCCCCAGGGGAAAGGTGGTGAGAATCCCAAAGATAAAAAGCCTGAGTCTTCAAAAGGGCCCCAAAACCTGCACAGGGGGGTGGGTCCCAAAACTCTTTCCAGTCCAATAATAGGTACAGGGTAAAGAACTTTGATCCCTTAAAGGCCTGGTGTAACAACTGTAAGAAGTTGGGACACTTAACTGGAGATGCTGCTTGCCCAAACAAGAAGGCCCCTAGTCCTACTACAGCTACTCCTGGTGTAGCAAATCTCCAGATGGGATCAACAGTGTGCCAAAAGCAAATCGGGTTGCACACTGAAACAGTTCTAGTTTCAGAAGGGGAAGTTGAGTTTGCCACTGTAGCTGTGTGGCCACCCAACTTAAAAAAGTACTTACAATACCCTTGGATTAATGGAACTAGGATAGAAGCTCTGAGGGATACAGGTGCCAGTGTCACTATGGTGAGAGATACACTGGTTTCCTCTGATCAATACTTGATTGGGAGAACTTACCCAGTCACCAATGCTGAAAGTGTTATCACTAACCATGCAATGGCTATGGTGTCATTAGACTGGGGGGTTTACTGGCCTGAAACATGTAGTGGACTCTCCAAAGCTACCAGCTGCATGTCTGCTTGGCAATGACCTGGAAACTTCAGCATGGGCTGAGATTGAACTAAAAACCCATGCCGCAATGCTGTATTTCCCTGAATTGGTGTGTGTAAAAACAAGAGAACAGAGCAGAAAACAGGGGGAAAAAGAAGTGTTGGAGCCTGAAAGTATGGCCCAACCGTCCAAGAGAAAAGGTAAGAAGACTGGGGAACCAGCTTCTGTACAGCAAATGGATCAGGACCCCTCCCTTCAGGGAGAGGACTTGGACACCCCAGAGGGAACTGAGCCCATGGAGCTAGACCCTTACCAGGTTGAACTCTTGGGCCCAGGGGGACCCTCTAGGGAAGAGCTGTGCCTTGGACAGCAGGACTGTCCAACTCTTGAAAGCCTGCGGCAGCAAGCTGCTGCACAGGAAAAGGGAGATGTCAGTGGTACCCACAGAGTTTATTGGGAAGAGGGACTACTGTACACTGAGGCCAGAGACCCCAAACCTGGAGCCACTAGGAGAGTGGTAGTGCCTCAGAGGTACAGGGAGTTCCTCATAACTTTAGCTCATGACATCCCTCTAGCTGGGCATCTGGGCCAAACCAAAACCTGGGAAAGGCTAGTTAGCCACTTTTACTGGCCCCAGATGACTCAGAAGGTGAAGGAGTTTGTCAGCTCCTGTGTAACCTGTCAAGCCAGTGGCAAGAAAGGTAACCACCCAAAGGCCCCCTTGATTCCACTACCAGTAGTTGGGGTTCCCTTTGAAAGGGTAGGTGTGGACATAGTGGGTCCACTTGAACCTCCCACAGCATCAGGAAACAAATTCATTCTAGTGGTAGTGGATCATGCCACTAGGTATCCTGAGGGAATTCCCCTTAGGACTACTACAGCTCCTGCAGTAGCCAAGGCCCTCATTGGTGTCTTCACCAGAGTAGGGTTTCCTAAGGAGGTGGTTTCAGACAGAGGTTCCAACTTCATGTCTGCTTACCTAAAACACATGTGGAAAGAGTGTGGAGTGCAGTACAAGTTTACTACATCCTATCACACACAAACCAATGGCCTTGTTGAGAGATTCAACAATACATTGAAAGGCATGATTATGGGGCTCCCTGAAAAACTCAAATGGACATGGGATGTCCTCTTACCATGCCTGCTTTTCGCCTACAGAGAAGTGCCACAGAAGGGAGTAGGGTTTTCCCCTTTGAACTTCTGTTTGGCCATCCTGTGAGGGGACCACTCTGTCTTGTAAAAGAGTGTTGGGAGAAGCCTCTCCAAGAACCCAAACAAGATATTGTGGACTCTGTGCTTGGCCTAAGGTCCAGAATGGCTGAGTACATGGAAAAGGCATCCAAAACTCTTGAGGCCAGCCAGGAGCTTCAGAAGCACTGGTATGACCAAAAAGCTGCACTGGTTGAATTTCAACCTGGGCAAAATGTGTGGGTTTTGGAGCCAGTGGCACCAAGAGCACTCCAGGACTGATGGAGTGGCCCTTACCCTATCCTAGAAAAAAAGAGTGAGGTCACCTACTTGGTTGACCTGGGCACAAGCAGGACACCCAAAAGGGTTATCCATGTGAACTGCCTGAAGCTCTTTGATGACAGGGCTGACATCACCATGCTGATGTGGACTGATGAGGATCAGGAGACAGAGAGTGACCCTCTCCCTGACCTCCTCTCATACAGCCCAAAAGATGGGTCAGTGGATGGAGTTGTCTTTTTAGACACCGTCTCTGCCCAACAGCAGACTGATTGCAAGCATGTCTTGCAGCAGTATGCAAAGCTCTTTTCCTTGACCCGTGGTCAGACAAACTGGTGTACCCATGATGTGGACACTGGTGACAGTTCACCTGTCAAAAACAAAATCTTTCGACAGTCTGATCAAGTCAAGGAAAGCATCAGAGCTGAAGTCAGCAAGATGCTGGAGTTAGGGGTTATTGAACCCTATGAGAGCCCCTGGGTCAGCCCAGTGGTTCTAGTCCCCAAACCTCATCCACAGGGTGGAAAGAGAGAAATGAGGTTCTGTGTGGACAATAGAGGGCTCAACTCTGTCACCAAGTCAGATGCTCACCCTATCCCAAAAGCAGATGAGTTGATAGACAAATTGGGTGCAGCCAAATTTCTAAGTACCTTTGACTTAACTACAGGGTACTGGCAAATTGGCATGGCCCCAGGAGCAAAAGAAAAGACAGCATTCTCCACACCTGATGGGCATTATCAGTTTACTGTTATGCCCTTTGGTTTAAAGAATGCCCCTGCCATCTTCCAGAGGTTGGTGAAACAAGTCCTTGCTGTATTGGAATCCTTTAGTGCAGCTTATCTAGATGATATTGCTGTATTTAGCTCCACCTGGAAGGATCACCTGATCCACCTTGGGAAGGTTTTAAATGCCCTGCAAACTGCAGGCCTAACTATCAAGGCATCCAAATGCCAGATAGGGCAGGGAACTGTGGTGTACTTGGGCCACCTTGTTGGTGGAGGCCAGGTGCAGCCCTTACAGCCCAAGATCCAGGCCATCCTGGACTGGGCAGCTCCAACAACCCAAACCCAAGTCAGGACATTCCTTGGCTTCACTGGGTACTACAGGAGGTTTGTGAAGGGATATGGGTCCATTGTGCCTCCCCTCACAGAACGCACCTCCAACAAGATGCCCAAAAAGGTAAACTGGACAGTTAGTTGTCAAAAGGCTTTTGACACCCTGAAAGAGGCTATGTGCTCAGCACCAATTCTCAAACCTCCAGACTATGCCAAGCAGTTCATTGTGCAGACTGATGCCTCTGAGCTAGGGATAGGAGCGGTCCTATCCCAGACCAATGATGAAGGCCGAGACCAACCTGTTGCTTTTATAAGCAGAAGGCTCCTCCCCAGTGAGCAGCGTTGGAGTGCCATTGAGAGGGAGGCCTATGCTGTGGTTTGGTCCCTGAAGAAGCTGAGACCATACTTGTTTGGTACTCACTTCCTAGTTCAAACTGACCACAGACCTCTCAGATGGTTAATGCAAATGAAAGGTGAAAATCCTAAACTGTTGAGGTGGTTCATCTCCCTACAGGGAATGGACTTTGTAGTGGAACACAGACCTGGGACTGCCCATGCCATTGCAGATGGACTTTCCAGGTTCTTCCATTAGAAAATGGAGACTCTCTAGGGAAAGGTTAGTCTCATCCTCTTTCGTTTGGGGGGTTGTGTGAGAAAGTGCCCTCTTTCTGCATGGTTGCCCCCACTTTTTGCTGAATTGCTGATGTGCTTTGACTGAGTGTGCCCTGGGCTCCTGCTAATCAGGTACCCAGAGCCTATGTTCTTTCCCTAAACCTGCATTGAAGCCTAAAGCCAATTGGCATCTCTGGCCACAGGTCAACCCTTGGTAAATGGTACCAAAGGTACCCAGGGCACTGTGACCAGAGAAGGCCTCTAAGGGCTACAGCACTTATTGTGCCACCCTTAGAGGTCCTGTACCATTACACTCACACACTGCCTTTGCAGGCTGCATGTTTTGGTGCAGAACAAAGTGAAGAGTCGACATGGCACCCATCCCTGTGTGCCATGCCTACAACCCACTGCCCTGGCATAGATCAGTCACCCCTCTAGCTGGGTGCCCTATACCAGTGGTGAGAGTACAGGTGCATGAGCCCTGTACCCCTACAGTGTCTAAGTCCATTCTTAGACATTGTAAGCGCAGTGCTGCCATTAAGAGTATATGGTGCTGGGAGTTTGTCATTACGAACTCCACAGCACCATAATGGCTACACTGAAAACTGAGAAGTTTGGTATCAAACTTCTCAGCACAGTGAACCCACACTGATGCCAGTGTGGGATTTAATGAAAAATGCACACAGAGGGCATTTTAGTGATGCCCCCTGACCTACCACTAGTGTCCAGGCTGAGTGGCTGCTTTCAGCTGCCACCACCAGACATGTTTCTGGACACCTGGGTTGAGAGCCTGCTGCTCTCTGGGGCCTGAAACAATGCACGTCCTGGGATGAGGTGCCAAGCCTCCTCCCCCAGGATGGGCAGGGTTCACTAAGGGGAAGCTTCAAAGGCTTGCCATCTTTGTGAGCTTCCCCAGGCCACTTGCTGCTCTCAGCAGCTGGTTCTGACCCCCACTTTGGGTGGGAGAACCGGTGGGAAAAACAAGTGAGGAAGAGAGGTGTGCCCACCTCTGCCAACTCCACCCCTCAGGTGGGGAGGCGAGGTGAAGCACAACTCTTAGTCCCCGCCATCTTGCAGATGGGGGGACTCAGCCAACCAGGGACAGGCTCATGCCCCCTCCCACTGGAGGGTGGCATAATAGGGGGTGTACCCACCCCAGGGAAGGGACCCATTGGTCCCAACCTTTTTACCTACCTGTAACGCCCCTAAATCTAGTATTTAGGGGCACCCCTGAACCTTACTTCCTCAGACAAGAAGAAACTACAAGAAGAAGAAGGCCCGAACAGCCGTGCAGAAGCTAACAAGAGGAAGACGCCCACTGACTTGGCCCCAGCCCTACCGGCCTGTCTCCACCTCGAAACTGCTCGTGCAAAATCCCGGTGTGTCCTGCAGCCAGCAACCTCAAAAACCCCGGAGGACCTGCCTGCCTTCAACCACAAACACTGTGTCTCCCGTGAACACCGGATTTGTTCATCTGCAACCTCTGGCTCCGGCCGGACACCGCGGATCCGCCCCACTCTGCACCCGCCGTCTACGGCCCGAGCTTGAGTGGGCAAACACCACGAGGAGGTCCCCCTGGTGATCCTAACCCGAGATCTGGTGACCCCTGACCTGCCTCAAGCCTCCAGCCGATGCCTGCAGCCTAAATCAGGAAGGTCCCCCTAACCGCGACCAGGAGCTGGTAAGAAGATCCGACCCCAAAAGGACTCCCTGTACCCGTCGACCCATGGCCTTGGGTGGCCAAACCAACGGTGCCTAACCAACCCCTAACTTCCCAACTTACCTCTCGAAGTGGTGGTCGCACCCAGAAGACCTTCGTCCCCAAGCCTGCAGAGCCTTTGCAAACCGGACGTTCCCCATTGCAAACAACAGGGCGCACAACGTCAAAACAGCACCCTGCACCCGGCCGCCCTAGTGCCGCTGAGGGTGCACCTTTGGTGTTACTTTGTTTCCCCATTTGCCCTGAGCTAAGGTCCAGGAGCTTTGCTCCCACAACCAAGTGGCCTGCTCATCAGCAGCCACCAACCGGAGGCCCCCTATCCCCCATTGGATAACATTGGGCCTCAGCACTCTGCACCCGGCCGCCCTAGTGCCGCTGAGGGTGTAACTAGAGTGCATCCTTGACCCTGGGGGACCCCTGAGTCTACCCCCAGAACCTCAACTCCCACTACCAAATACTTACTTCAAAACCGATAACACTATTTTCGTCCATAGGAGAACATTGACTGTTTTTCTTGGAAAAAAATTTGTGTGGAGTTTGAAAACCTAAAGAGAATCCTTAAAATTGTACTATTTAACCAAAACGATTTTACTTACCTGTTTACAGGAAATGTCCCAGAGTAGTAGCCAGGTATACTACTCTGAGTAAGAAAAGTAATCTAAAAAGTAACTTACCTGGTATTTTACTGAAAAGCCCATTCAAGTCTATGTACTGTATTTACAAAGTATTGCATTTCTCTGCAAGCATACTGTAAGTCAAAACAAAGTGCATATACAATTTCAATTCAAACTGTTTACAAACTGCATTACTACTGTAAAGTATTTATTGTTTATCTGTGCCAGGCTTGCTTGGTTCTTGAAAATAAAATAACTAAAAGAGTGTGTACTTCGAGTGTGTGATATCATTTGCTGACTGAGTGTGTACAACAAATGCTTAACACTGTCCTCTGATACTGCCTTACTGCTCGACCACACTACCACAAATAGAGAGTGAGGTGCTCTATAACTTAACCTCTGCCTACCTTTGGGGTTCCACTGGACTCTGTGCACACTATACCTCACTTTGGTATAGTATATACAGAGCCAGCTTCCTACAGAACTCATCATGGCTAGTGTGCATTGCCACCTAAAGTCTACTTCACACACCTTTATTCAACTATACTCTTTGCTAATGCCAAATGACTCCTATCTCCTCCATGTTAATGAGGCTTGTTGTGGCTCTGATATTAGGATATTGTACATGATCTCTATGCTTCAGATTTTATTTATTACCACTGACAATAAGTGTTCTTTCTGTTCTCAATAGGTTTCATATTAATTCAGCACCTATGAACTCTTATACACTCAAAACCTTGTTGAGTATTTTATGTAAAAAAACCTTTTACTTACTTCATCAGCAGATTATTTCTATATATTATGCTACAAAACACTTGCTAATCTCACAGATTTTATTCACACAGGCAACCTATATATTTTTGCCAATTTATTATTGAATGTACTAGTGGCACACAACCTTTGATGCCTTTCAGATCAATTGTCACCAAAATTGCCTATGCATTTAAGATTATGTTTAGTGGTATGGTAGAAATGTGGTTTCTGGTTGGAAGAGGTATGCACCCTGTTCAAGCAGGAATCACAAACCTAGGCAGGTTAAGTCACAACGCACCCTCTGGTAGCTTGGCACTGATCAGTCAAGCTTAACTTAAGAGGCAATGTATAAAGTATTTGTGCAATACATCAAACAGTAAATAGTGTAAAACACCACACAAAATTAAATTAAGAGCAATTTACTAACTAGGTTTGGATTTAAACCTAGTTAGTAAATTGCTCTTAATTTAATTAAAAAAACAAGACCCAAACGACAAAAATCCAGTAAGCAGAAGTAAAGATATGAACTTTTAAAAAATCAAATGCAAAAATAGCGCTTAGAAACTGTAAGAGCTTAATGAATTAATTGGTCTCACTGGACTGGGACAAAGTTAAGAGTTCAGGCCGCCTGCCCACAAGGACCGTGGGCCGGATACAGGACCTGCAGGATCCGCCGAGCAAATGTTCCTTAATCCTGGTCGCAAACAACGAGATGCGGTGTGCAGCCAAGCGATGCGTCGGTGTCGGTTCCGGTGCGTTGTTTTTTTCCACGCAACAATGGCGATGCACTGGTTCCAAAGACAAAGCACTGGTTCCGAGATGCATTGGTTCCGAAGCTGATGCGCCGGGTTTCTCCATGCTGTCGAGGGTAGGTGGCTACCCTCTCTCACACCTACCCTCTCTCACTGTTGTGGCCGCGATGCGGTGGTTCTGATGCAGCGAATCTGATGGCAATGTGCCAGCTCTTTTCCCGCAACAGCAGCAATCTGTCAATTCTCCTCTTGCAACAGTTGATGTGTCGGTTCCACTGGAGCAAGCACCTGGGTTCATTTCCAATGAATCAAGCATAGGCACAGGGTGAAAGACTTTGTCAGCTAGCCCTTGGAGTCACTATGGGTCACGTGATGAAAGTCCAGTCAGATAGAGCAGCAGGCAGCAGAGTAGCAAAGCAAGGCAGCAGTCTTCCAGAGCAGCAGTCCAGCAGAGTGGCATTCCTTAGCACAGCAGTTCTTCTTCTTGGCAAGTTGGTTTCAGGTTTAGAAGTATACTGAGTTGGTAGGGTCAGAGGTCCAGTACTTATACCCAGTTGTGCTTCAAAGAAGGGTCTTCGAACTGCACAGAGGTCCTTTCTTCCTGCATGGCTCCAGACTCACTGCAGGGTGTATGCAGCCATTTTTATGTGGACAGGACACAGCCTATTCAGGTGTAATTGTGAGGCTGTGCTCTACTCCTCCTTCCCATCCTCCCAGGAAGATGCATGAAGTTACAACAAGTCTTACTTTGTAGGTGGCTGTGTAGAGAGACTGCACAAAGTGAACTGTCACCCAGCCCAGCCAGCCAGTGATCAGAGATAGGCAGCAGACACAAAATGGCTAAGAGCAGAAAAATGCCTAACTTTCTAAAATTGGAATTTACCGAATAGTAATCGCAAATCCAATTTTACAAATAAAGAGGACGTATCATTACCATACCAAAGGTACTTACCCTGAAACCTCTACCTTCTCTCAATTAGAAATTACAGCTTATTAAATGTAATTAGGGATCCCCAATGTTGACCTATGGCAGTGTAAACTGCACACACAGGCTAAGCAGTGACAGACCTGAGACATGTTTAAATGCTACTTGAGTGGGTGGCACAAGCAGTGCTGCAGGCCCATAAGTATCATTTAAATTACAGGCCCTGGACAGATGTAGTGCACTGTACTAGGGAATTACAGGTAAATTAAATGTGCCAATTGTTGGTACATCAATTAAACCATATTTTAGGGGAAGAGCACATGCCCTTCAGCATTGGTTAGCAGTGGTAAAGTGCTCAGAGTCCTAAGGCCACGAAACAGAATCAGAAAAAATATGAGGCAAGAAGACAAATGTTTGGGTAAGACCACTCTAAGGCTGTCAGGTCTAACATGGTAATTCATCCATTTTTGAAAGTGTGACTTTCAGTCTCTATTGAGGATTTACTTTTGTTTTGTTGTTGGAGTGCTTCTCGTGCACTTGTTGCAGACATGAGTTCTTTTAACAACACCAGGGCACTGTCAGCTTAGAGTCGATGGTCCATTGGAGTAGCTTTGCTGCAGGACACTCTTAAGCACAATACACTGTCTTTTTGTAATATCCAATTACTTTCTTGCACCAGTCCTGTGTCTGCCTATTAAAATTGCCTGCTTCAAATTCTCTTTCTTTTCAACATCCATTTGAATGACAAAGAGCTTTCACCTATCACCTTCATCTCTGGGTGTCACCCCCTATCATACACCATGATGTGTCTGAGATCATTTAACTGTCTGGCATTATAGTGCTGGTTACATTTTTAACAATGGGGACGACTGCTCCTCTTCATCTTCATCTCGGCCTTCTTCTAATTCCAATACTATTGCAGCCATTTTAAAACATTTTTGCACTCTCCGCACATTATTTAATGAGCAAGTACCTGGGCGCTATTTTAATTATGCTGGAGTAATCAGAGTAGTTTTGACAATTTTACATTACTCTTGTGATGCAAAATGACCGAAAATTACACAATTTGACCCATTCGAGTAATCTGGTGCAAAAATGCCTAAAACAGGTGCTCAGGAATAGAGCACAAATGGCTGCTGGCTGCCTCTGTTCGTGTTCTGTTGCATTTAGTGCTATTTTCTTAAGGCAAAATGTGTAATTAGATCTATTTTTGGATGCAAGGTTCATTTTTGAGCTAAGAAATTGGCTAATCTGTTGTAATGTTGCTGTAATTTCACGTAAATATGCTACAGTAAATTACGCAAGTTACTTCCACCCATAAATGTGGAATTCACTGTCACTTCGACTTGGCATTTAAAACCCTTTGCCAAGACTTAAACTCCCCTTGTATTACACAGAAGTCACCCTAGGTAGCCCATAGGGTAGGGTGGTATATGCTGTGTAAGTTAAAGGTAGGACATGTACTTTTAAGTTTTGCATGCCTAGTAGTGACAAACAGCTGAATTTGTTTATCACTACTATGAGGCCTACTCCTCCCTTAGGTTAACATTGGGTATTCTTTAATACACCTTTAAGTTGTAATTCTTGATTAGAAAGAAGTAGCTGTGCCATGTTTTCTATCTTTGGGGTGGTAACGATACTTGCTCTTTACTGAGAAAGTTGGATTTGACGTTACTATTTTAAAAATGCCACCTTTAGAAAGTGAAAGATGCACAAATGATGGACGGAATGCAGAGCCAATCAAACATTCACCCCCAGTCAACAGATCTGGGTTAAATCCATCATTCTTTTGCTCACCATGGCACCCCAGGTTAGACCCAGCCATATGCATATCAGTCTTGACCCGGTGCCTCATGGGAACAGTCCCGCCCGAACTGCCAAGTCAGGTCCTCCCTGGACCAGAAACAAGCATCCTGGGACCAGTTTCAGGGTATTACCCCTCATCAGCCAGGCTAGCTTGAATCCAGTGGCACAGTGAGCCCGGGACCCACGTCTGGGCATACCCGGCGCACTTAGGGCAAGAACACAAAAGACACACAAATGATGGACAGAATGCAGAGCCAATACAACAATCAGCCCCAGTCAACACATCTGGGTTAAATCCATAGTTCTTTTGCTCACTATGCCACCCCAGTTTAGACCCAGCCATATGCAAATCAGTCTTGACCCTGTGCCTCATGGGAACAGTCCAGCCTGAACTGCCAAGCCAGGTCCTCCCTGGACCAGAAACAATCATCCTGGGACCGGTAATAACCCTCATCAGCCAGGCTAGCTTGAATCTAGTGGCACAGTGAGCCCGGGACCCATGTCTGGGCATGCCCGGAACACTTAGGGCAAGACATTTGTTTATTTTTATTTTTTTTGCAAAAGACACACAAATGATGGATGGAATGCAGAGCCAATCAAACATTCTCCCCCAGTCAACAGATCTAGTTTCAATTCATTGTTCTTTTGCTCACCATGCCACCCCAGTTTAGACCCAGTCACATGCAAATCAGTCTTGACCCTCTGCCTCATGGGAACAGTCCAGAAAGTGGACATTTCTCTACCCTTACAGCTCTATGTGGGTGACAGCTACACTCTGTCCCCACACAAAGGGCTGATTACCCTCTACAGCTAATCTGGAGCCAGGGCTTGGAAGAAAAGGCTTCCGTGCACTTCAAAGGCTCTTCTTTGAGGTCGCCCTCACTTCAAGGCACAACTGGGTCCAAATGCTGGGTCTCTGACCCCACCAGATTGGACACTTTTCGATCTACAACTGAACTCTGTCAGAAGAACTGCTGTGCTGCATCAAGGACTGATACTCTGTTGGATTGCTGATCTGGAATACTTGCTTTTCTACTGTGCTGCCCTGCTACTTGCTGCTCTCTGAAGCTGCTGGACTCTGCCTTGCAACCAAAGTGATCTCCAAGGGCTTCGTTGGCTATCCTCCTGGTATTGAGACTCAGGGAAATCAAAGTTTCTACCCCTGCTCCTGTGCCTGGTTCACTGGAAGTGGACCCAGATACTTGCTTCAGAGGCACTAACGCATCTGCTGACTGTGTGAGCACATCATCCCTGTGGCAGGAGCAGAACCCGACGCCTTGCATCAGAACCAGCACATCACCTAGAAAAAATGACGCTCTGAACCGCACATCGGTGCTGCTGCAGGTTGGAGAGATCAATGCATCCTACTTGGAACCAACACCTCTTGGTTTCAGAGCTTCATCTTCATAACTGACGCACCGCCACCACTGCTTGAAGAAAATCGACGTATCACCTTGACTCTGGGGCTCGACATCGACGCATCACCCGTCTGCACCCTGCACTTTGCTGTTGCGTCCAAGATCAAGCTGGCCTGCTTGGCTCTTGTGCCCAGTCTGCACTCCATCCCTTTCGGCCTGAACTGTTGACTTTGCCCGGTCCAGCGCAAACTGATAACCCCATTGGCGCTTTTTGCTTCTAAGCGCTTGAACTCTTGTTAATCTTTAAAAATTCTTAATTCGCCTTGTACTGGGTGAGCAAATGTTATCTCTTAATGTGTATCTAGATTACCCAGACTAGAATGGTGGTCCTTACTTGGAAAAGGTGCATACTTCTACCAACTAGAGACCCCATTTCGAACAATCCTAAATCACTATTTAATCATAAGCAGCAGCATAGAGGTTTTGTTGTTAGAATATCATTCATCTAGTACAAGGTTTTCTAATTGCCCTGTGCATAGCTCACCTTGCACATCTTTCATGGGAGGTTTTTTTGTAGGCTTTAGATTGAGACTGGAGATTGTGACCAATGGCCTCTGTTTTTCGCCTTTGAGAGGGTAACATGATATGGATTATGGTTTTATGGTCAAATTCTTTATGCAATTAAATCCTACAGGTTCATGGTGTATTTATTGTTTTTCAAATAGACTAGATACTGTTAGTGATGCTTTTATTTAGCAATAGTACGTATTTGTCAATTGGGAGACAGAATTCTCTTGGCTTGCAATACGCCTTAGATGTATACAATCTACATGTATACAATCTACATGTTTAATTCTATTGGACATTTTGGTAAACAAGTATCGCCTGTTCTCAAATTTTTGAACTACAACGCAGTTCAACAACCTCTTCTAGTTTGTAGTTTGAACAGAAAATCCTTATGGTGGGGGTTGCTCTGAAGGGCATGTGACAAATTCTACTGCCAATGGACTTCACAAAAGGTGAAGATTGCATACACCGAAGAAAACATAAGAAAGATACTCAGGGCTGGGCACATTTATTTCACAAAGACAGATAATACAACAGGATTCTGTTAGAATGGTTAATAAGATGTTAGGCATTTTCCTTGCATTCTCTTTTTCGACTGTTCTAATGCTCTTGTCTTCATTTAAACAGTTGCTTGATTTTTTAATACACCGGATAAAAGAATTAAAAAGATTTCTAGATGGCATTTTGTCATATTTCTTGACTTCTCAGAACCAAAGTAGATGCCCACCTACAACACCCTGGTAGGGACAGGTTTCTGGGGTCTACCTACTGACCTATCATTGAAATAGTCCATCGCTGACTACGTGAGGCCAATAAAAATATTCTAAGCTCACAAGCAATCTCCATATGTCTAGGAGCCTAGAGGCTGTACCGGGGGTGGGTATAAAATGTCACCTTGCATCCCGCACACATGTGGTGTTTCTGAGCTACCTAAATATATAGTTTGATGGTTGCTAGACAGAATATGAAACTGAAAAATATTGTGTGGACAGAATATCATGTCAAAATTATCAAGGACCATAATATCAAGAAGGTAATTGTAAATAGTTAAGGATAGATTTCCTATTCTTAATTCCTTATCTATGTATCCTGAAGATACATATATCGTCAAGGTACATATATGAGTTAAGCATAGTAAAACGTTGCTTTCCAATAGAAACTTACCTTCACTATATTTTTGTCCTCAATATTCTTGACACATAACTTTGTCTACATGGTATTTTTTCATCGATATTTTGTCCAAACACTGGTTTGATATTCAAGTGGGACCTGATGGTTTGGGGTGGCTTGTGTTTAAAATTGATCGGTCTTTAGTGTATGGGAACACATAGGGAACATGGTATATTTGATGCAGCCATAGCATGCTCACCTACAAGCACCAGCCAGCGTCTCTGACCCTCATGGAATATACCCACCTTTGCCTAAATAATACAACTCCACTTCTAACTAGTCATGTAGCACCATGCACCCGCCGAACATCATTGCTTTGTTAGTCACCATAAAATACCTCAGTGCAGCAATAAACCAGATTCGATCTGATCGCATCTCCAGCTAGCTAGCAACACATCATTGTCGTCCCATGTTGGACACTCTCAACGTACATACCAATATGACCTCCATAAGGAATGTGTGATGTAGACTGATCGAATATGGCCTATGCTAACCGCTTAGCTGAAGCAACAAATCTGCTGTGACATGTTCAAAGCACATCTCCTACCCTTAAACACCACTCTTTTGTTTCCTTCCCTCTTAAATGTTCCATTTTATTTTACTACTCATCTGTTTCTCCAAACCTCTTGCAACTGTTTTTGAATAATTATCACATGCATCTTTCATCCTGTGACCTATCTCATTAGGTCTGGCTAGGGACAGCTTGATCTCTCATATAACTAATACATGGATAGGGTTAGGGCAGGATGAATGAGTTTCCTATATGTTTTAAATAGTCATAAAGACATCAACGCTGTGTAAATATTTATGCACATTCTATCCAGTAGCACCCTGTAGTATTGGGACACAATGTTGCACTTTTAACACAAAGGAGAGCACCACAGAAATGCAGATTAGCTATGGCTTTTAAAAAATAATGGTTTCTACACAAAAACCCATCAACATATGTAGGTTTCAATTGGAGACATATTACAGAAATCTCTTGCTTTCTGCTACTCTTGATTCTATTGCAGAGCAGCACATTGCAGGCTGATTGCCCGAGTTGCATTGAGTGTTGAGAAAAGAATTGTTTGTTTGTGTAATATGTTTGCATAATGAGGAATCAGTGCAGTGTCAGTATCCATGCAGTATCCATCCATGTACTAAACACCCTTCAGGATGCCAGTGTTTGCTAATTAATAGTAGTATGTTATGGAGTAACCCTGTATTCCTCAGAAACTGGGTCAATTAGACTGTACGAGTAACTAGGGTTCTGTCAGACCAAATTAGAAAATCCATTATTGTCCTAGTTGAGGACGTCACCGTGTCCTCACATAGTAATCAATCATTAAAGACCAAACAACATTTGTTGTTGATTCCTGTGAACTTCATTAAGAAAGATCTACTAATTAAACATTTACAGACAGGTGCTTCATACCATTGTGACAATAGTGAAAGTGAAGAAACATCTCAATAAAGATCTGTATCAAAGCTTGGCTGAATTATCTCCTTGGGGACTATAGATGTGACTCCTGCTTCAGCCCAGCCTTGTTCTTCGTGCTACTCTGGAACTGTGGTTAAAGGGGGGCATTGTTGGAAAGCAGTGATTTCTTTGCAGAGGGAGCAGCCCCTTGAACACGGGCCTGTGCTCCTCTCACCCCTTAATATTTTTGTCTTTCTCCTCCCCTGGGTGGCGGATAGGCATGATTATCCTCATGGTGACTTCTTCCCCAAGGGAGCTGAAGGAAGAAAGTTCACTAGATACCAGGGAAAAAATGGAACATAGGAAAAAAGTGGCTGGGCTGCCTACCATGCACAGGGCCATGCCTTCACCCAAAAAATGGGCTTTGCAGTCCCCCCTCCCCCAGAGGCCAGATTGGTGGGTTTGTCCCCAATCTGCCCCAGGTAGACACTGCCAACCCCATTCTTCGAAGTGAGGTGTTTTTTTTATCCATAGTTTCAGGGATATTACCCAGTGGTAATCGCCACTGCGTAGTTATAGTTAGGATTACTTTTCCATAGACAAGGCTTTTTTTGTTTCCTAATAACTTTGGCGCTGTTTGACAAAACTTTCCCAAAAAAAGCAAATTCACTTCAACTCCACCCTGGAAAGTTTTGGTGTGATCCGTGGGGGCCAAGAAAAAAGGGTGGGTCCAAAGTGAATTTCCCCACGCATTTTCCATAGATGCTGACACTGTTGAGAGGAATTACACCAAATTTGGAAGGAAGCTAGATCTTCATTTTCAAATTGTGCTTTGTGATCTGGTATAAATCCGTTGAGTACTTTTTGAAAAATAAGGCACAAAACTATTTGTATATATGGACCGTGGGTCCAATGGACTCCCGTGAGAGTTTTGCGGGAGTGCCAGTTCAAAAATAGAGCATTCTGATGGTCCCAGGGAGCTTTTTTTTTCCTTGGGCCATCTCACTTCCACAGGAATTAGACTCCTAGGGAAGCGAGAGCCCTGATTGGCTGCCAACAACATGTTGCTGGCAGCCATTACAGGACTCGGGGACCTAGTCTGTACTAAAGATTTTCTTTTGAATTATATAAGGGGGCAGGGTAGGGATACCCTTTCGCCCTTAGGACCATAAAGGGAACCCAGATGGGCCTCCCTGGGGCCAAAATTTAAAAAGAATTGGCATATTTTGCTGCAATACCGCTGAGGTCCTGCGGGATCCCAGCAAAAATATGAGGAGAAGGCATCAGTAGGGCCCCCATCCCTGCTCATTTAGGGTCCCGGGGACCCCATTTCCCAGGGTGGATACATTAAAGGAGAGGGGGCACCTGGCTATCCTCTTTGAGCCAATGTGGCCTCAGCAACTCCATTCCCTGGGGCCAATTCTGTAAGAAAAAAAAGGGAGCTGGCAGCGTGGCTTCCCTCGCCGAGCCTGGAAAGGCATCAGGAACCACATTCCCCAGGGCTGATTTTTTTTACAAAGTAAAGGGGTTCACGTGACCCCCCTCCTTGAGCCTTAAAAAGGGCCCAGAGATCCCATCCCTCAGTGCCGTAACTTAAGTTAAAAGAGAGGATTGCCTCAGTAGTGCCCCCCACCCTGAGCCTATAGTGGCCCCGGTGACCTCATCCCCTGGGGCTGGCTCACTTGCTGTGTCCCAGGAAGCCCAACCCGGGACACAGTAGTTTCCCTGCACATTAAATCCGCAAGCTGACTTGTGTTCAGTTTTCCTGCCTTCACTGATGCGGGCAGGGAAAGAAAACCTATATCCTGCCTGGAGGGAGCAGCATAATTAGCTGCATCCTCCGGGCAGGAGCAATGCCAGCTCCCACACCATGCGGGGAGCCACCATGCGGGGAGCTGGCTGAGGGTGCAGGGGCCCTAGGGCTTCCCCACAGCCCCCAACATGTAGCATGTGGGGGCCTTGGGCAGGCACCAAGGCACCCACAACTGACCATGTGGAATGGGGTCCCCATGGCCTAATGAGGCTCAGGTAGGCTATCTCCTTTATACGTGTTTTTGGCATAGCAAGATGGGGTCCCTGGGGCCCGAGAAGGCTCAGGGAGGGAGGACCAATGGCCCCCTCCCCTTTTTTAGGTCTTGCCTACGCAGCGCGCATGCGCTGCATAGGAGGGGACCTTTTGGAATCGATCAGCTTTTTGGGCAAAAACGTGCACGTTTTGCATTGCTTTGTATTGCAACGCGTGCACGTTTGGCGTTTCCCTTGCGGGAGCGAGCTTTGGCGACATCCGTTTGTAATTATCTTGCAAACAGATGGTGCCCCTGCTCGCTCCCACAAGGGAAACGCTGTGCGAGTCTCGCTCGTTTAACTTTGAAACTGAGCGCGGCGCCGCTTCACGGACACCGCGCTCGGTTTATTTATATATTTCTTAACTTTAGCACTGAGCGCAGCGCCGCTTCAAGGACACCGCGCTCAGTGTTGAAGTTAAGAAATATATAAAGAAACCGAGCGCGGTGTCCGTGAGCAGCGGCGGCGCTAGTTTAAACTTAAGCATTTGCAATGCAATCGGACCGATTACATTGCAAATGCTTGTTTTCACTAGCAGCAGCGAGGGCGCCACATTTCTTTTCCCCCAGTGAGCTATCCTAGCAAAGGCTGGCTCTGGGCACAGGCGTGGGCATCCGGTGGAGGTAGGGAATGGTCTTGACCAATGTGAGCAGTGACCCCCTCCAAAGGCCATGGCAAGACTCCCAGCGCAGCAGTGCAGTTTGCGCTGCGCTCTGTGGTGGGCAGACATGCATTTCAGATTTCATTTGGCAGGATAGGATAGCAGCGCGTCTTTTTATTGCCCAGAGCCCTTCTCCGGGGCTCTGTGCATACCCGGAGGTACAGATTTGCGGTCACAAGATTACTGCTCGAGAGCTATAAGATGACGAGTGCACTTCGGGGCTCAGTAATATTAAGAGGCGAAAGCATGCAGTGCTCTGTCGCTCTCTCAAAATAACTACGCAGTGACCTATCATTGAGGCACTCCATGTGTCCATTAGGATTCCAGGGCATGGCGAAACAAACAAAGTAGCCAGCTTTTACTGCTAGCCGGGCGCATTCATTGGCATGTTTACTTCATCTACCGTTCTCGTCGCCCACGTGCAAATGGCGCCAGAGAACGAACTGGCAAACACCGGCAATCCGCCCTCACAATCATCCGCAGGTGCCCGTTGATCTCCACCTCGCCAGTTTCTTAACTCTTTCTGCTCCAGATTCCATCCCCTGCCCTTATGTTGCTGCACTGATCGTGACCAAGCACCTTCACACTCCCCCCTCCCCCAACACGGACAAACATCTAGTAGCCTCGGACCTCAACAACTTTAGCATGTAATGCCCATCTGCCTATACCCCTTTTCATTGCAAATCTCACAGCCCTTTGACCCTTTGTCTTTACTTTCCCAGTTATTAATTGCCGCCTCCTAGCCGTAATTGGTTTCTTTACACAGCTCTAGTGTTGCCTGTTTCCTTTCCTCACCCTGACAACATTACCCTGCCAAGTTCGCCTGCTACCAGGACATGTCTCCAGAGCCATTTGCCACAGCAAGAAGTTATTAGTTTGCTTCCTATCGGTACTGCTGGTGCTGGTCTAATTGCCTGTGCCTCGCGTCCCTGAGCTCCCCTACACTCAGCTCCTTTTTTCATAAACTCCTTCCGTGTCGAGCAAGCCTGAGAACCCTCTAAACCAGTGTCAACCCCCATCCCCCCAGTCTCCCAATGTCCGCAATCATGAAAACAAGCATTGGTATAGCCAATAGGTCTCTCCTTGGGAACCTTATAAGTATTTAGTT
Organism: Calotriton arnoldi; assembly: GCA_963921515.1. NCBI lineage: Eukaryota > Metazoa > Chordata > Amphibia > Caudata > Salamandridae > Calotriton > Calotriton arnoldi. Next base: position 175,751 of record CAWUFW010010443.1, on the reverse strand, counting down.
ATGCAGTACAATATCCTTGGTGCAACAACATCAACTGTTGCATGGCTAAACACTTATAAGGTCCCAAAGGCGAGACCTATTGGCTATGCCAATGCTTGTTACATTAGATATGACCCTGTGGGAAGGGAATCCACAAACACTGGATAGAGTTAGAATTCCCAGGATGTTGGACAGAAAAAGACGCAAATTTGGCAGGGATACCTTACGTAAAGAAAGTTCTGGAGGTCTAAGTGACAACTACCCCAAATAGCCTAAAAAGGACTTAGAATTCTAGGGGGAAAAGGCTTAGCCACTAAGGGGTTGAGTTACCTCAATTGGAAAAAGCATCTAGAAACCACTACCAATATTTATGTTTTCAGGAGAACTACTCTTCCCACATTTATTACCATTCTTATAGGAATAGGGAATATCTCCAGTTATTGAAATCAGAGAACAGGTACAACAAGATCCTCTGTGACCTCAACAATTATGACCATGGATTGATTTGACTTGAGAGTCAGCCAATTGCTTCAATCCATTCTCAGGCTGCCTTATATTGTTGACACCTCAATGCAGTTCCTTCAATGAACCGTTCCATATTGATGAAAAGTGTCATTGATATACATTTCAAAGTGGTAGCTGCAAATACATAAGACAAGTAAGTGGCTCTACATAGATGCAAAATGGGCAAACAAAAAATAGGGTCTCTGGGTAACATCATGAGAAAGTCATGTTGGCATGAAAGAAAGAGAATAAATATAGACATATCGGAAGTGCCCTGTCAGAATTGTTTGGAAGTATTTCAGCACATCCCATGAGGAAAGGTGACCCAGACGTATGGCGTCCAATTTTGAAGATACACTACTGGTATGTAATTTCACTCCAAGACTATTCAGTAAAGACACAAGGGCCAATTCATTGCACTAGTGTGGCCTCAAGCTCACAATGAAGTCATCACAGTAGTAATTACCTTCAATGAGGTGATGTACCAAGATGCTGCATGAACCTCAAGTATCATAAGCTCCAGTAGGTAGCAGAGCGAGTGGACTAACAAATTTAGGGCCAGTGAGATTCCTGGAGGGCATGTTCAGCAAGAGAGTACAAAGCAAATACAAGGAGATGACGGACGGAGCGCTGAAACTTTTCAGACACTCACCCCAAGTTACAGATCTGGGTTGAATCCATCATCATTCTTTAGCTCACTTCACCACCTCAGTTCAGACCTAACTATATGCAAATCAGTCTTGACCCTGTGCCTCATGGGAACAGTCCAGCCCGAACTGCCAAGCCAGGTCTTCCCTGAACTGGAAACAAGCATCCTGGGACGTTTTCGTGGTAACATCCCTCATCAGCCAGGCTAGCTTGAAACCAGTGGCAAAGTGAGCAAGGGAGTACCCCACTGATCTTTTAGAGAATTACCCATGTTCTGAAAGATCAAGAAAAAACACTATGCAAGCACTGAACTTTTGAAGATCAAAGAAGTTATGGGGGAACAAGGCATCAGATGTATCACTTTGCTGGTCACAAAAAAAGATCAACGCGAAGAACACACCTGTCAGTGAATCTGGCACCCCCCTAGTTCACCCAACAGTTATGACACAACACAGATTCTCGTCTCTGAACGTGGAGGAACTGTCCCCTGAGGTCGGAGGGCGAGGGGGAAGCACTCCAGAGCAGTATCAGGGGGATGTGGGGTCATTAAGCCCGGAGAGAGCAAGTGCGTGCGCTAGCAGCCTGAGTAGTAAGGACACGGTGCATGAGATATTGAACCGTCTATCCTATGAAATTAAAGAACGCTTTGACACTTCTGAGGCAAATCAAAAAGAAATTCAGGAAACCTGCTCAAATCTAGAAGGGACGATAGAAGGTCTTGCCCTGAGAACGCAAGAGTTGGAGCTTGGTGTAAAAGATCTACAGGCTAAAGCCCAAACTAATACACAAGAGGTGGAACGGCTGAAGCAAAGAGAGAGGCCATTATCGGAAAGACTTAAAAGTTTGGAGAACAATGCCAGGAGGAATAATATTAGAATCCTGGGTGTGGCTGAGGTGCTGGAAGGCTCAGATATAAAATCATTTGTAATAAGCATCTTGAAAAATTCCTTTCCGCAGGAGGTTGCTCTGTTAAATTTAGATGTAGAAATCCAATGAATAGATAGAGACCCTTTTAAACTGCATCCTGATCGTAAAAAACCACAAAAGATCCTGGTAAACTTTTTATCGTACTCTGCGAAAGAAAAAATCTTAGAGCTAGCTTTAAAAGAAAAGTCACTGCAAGCGATGGGTACCTCCTATAGAGTCAGATCAGACATTTCCAAGGAGACAGCCGATAGACAGTGAGAACTGGGAAACAAAATGGATGAGTTAAAGAAATTGGGAGCATCCGTACAAATGAGATTCCCGGCTTAAAAGTGATGTGGCAAAACAAGATGTACAACTTTTCAGACCCAGTTGAGGTGGATACATTTATTGAGGAAGCAAAACTAGGGAGCACAAGCAATAGATAGATGGCGAGCGGCGGGGAGAGGTGACTGTAATATAGGCAATATAGGCTCTCCCCCAGCATGAGCTCAGTAGGCAGCAGTGATGCCTAAAAAAATGTTGGGAGGGTTTCCGTGGGAGGGTGCACTAGTGGTGGGGAGCATGGGGAAAAAATAGAAAAAATATCTTGTCCTCAAGTCAAGGAAGGAAAGCTTGTTAGAAATTCCCCAAATTACCCAAAGAGGGTCAGCTGGGGTGCTAAAAAGAGAGATGAAGGAGTATGAATAAGATAGATTTGATGATCCTATGTTGGAACATGAATGGGCTACGTGTTAAAAGAAAGCAGAAAGTAATAGCGCAATATCTAAAAAATCAGAATGCCCACACAATTATGCTTCAGGAGACGCATCTCTTGAGACAAGAATGTAAGGAACTCTTTTCAAAACAAAGATGGATAGGAAACTGGGTATCTACAGACCAAACCCACTGCACCAAAGGGATAGCAATATTATTAAAGGCGAAGTCGGGGATTGAGTTAATTAGGCATAGAGCAGATGAGGGTGGGCGCTGGATAATTGCTGAAATAAAAATAGCCCCCTCAATATATACCTTAGCAAGCTACTAAGGCCCAAACATAGATGATGCAACCCCTCTGGCCCAGCTCTTCTCTAACCTAGTAGATTTTCAATCCCCCATCATTCTTGTGGAGATTTCATTTTTCTTTTGAATACTGATCTTGATAGGTCCTCAGTTAGGACCCAGATTACTTCCCCTAAGATGAGGGCATACCTTTTGGATATGATGGAGAATTTGAATTTAGTTAACAAACAGAGAGAAAGGGTTATTTTGATGGGGAACACTCCCAGTCCCCTTGAGATAAATCAGTAATCAAATGAGGGAGTTTACCTCAGAATAAATGGATAAAACGAGACGCGCAAAAAGGAGAAAAGAGAACAAAAGGGAAAAGTTATTCCTTTTAAAAAAAAGACCCCTCACTCGCCAACCTAGTTGGTGACATGCTTCATCATTGGGGTCCCACCCGAGCAGCCGAATGCCACTCGGGTGTGCTTCGACGCCTGATTACAGCGGAGCATGTTTTTTGGTGACAGTGGTGCAAGTGAGTGAAATGTAAAATAGTGGGTTAAAATTGTCTTTATTGTTCCCTAAATTTTAATATGGAACAATAAGACAAGGTTAAAAACAAAGTGTGATACCTATGTAGGTTAGATTGGCCTAGGGCATCAGGGTATTAAAGGTGATAATAAAAGACACAGTCTACATGTTTCAGCCTTTTAACGACAATGCTAGGCTTTCTTCAGGACCTAAATAGTGACCCAGGGGGTATGCACGCGCTAAGGTGCACCCGTCCCTGAGTCACATGTGAACCATGCCGTGTACTTACGGTATGATTGCCTTTCAGCCTTCTGTGAAAGGTAAAGTGAATCTGGAAAACAAATAGAAAATCACATATGGTAATTTATGATGTGCGAAATAACCAGTTCATTCCTCTCATACATGTCTCAATTGACAAATCTGCAAAGTGGTATGTATCTGATCCGTACACACATACCATGCAGATTGAGCATATCGTGCGCTGTGAGTTCTCACATCATCAAATTGTGGTTTTGAAAAAGGAGTGAAACTTCCCCCTTATTCAAAGTATCATACCCACATTGTGCATTTCCATAAGTGGGTGTCATCGCGCTGAACTCTGCGTGAGCATAATATATGGTGGAGCTCATAAAACACACACACACACACGCACATATCGTAATGCTGTACTAGTGCCCGTGTGAAGTAATTGACAAACATGAAGGAGAAACCAAGATTAAGCTTACTGAAGACTAAATTCTGTCTTGCCCCATGGAAACCGTGGGGGGGCGTCGGTTGTAGTCAAACACTGTTGGGTGTAAGCAAAAAACAAACATACACATTGCGGTATGAGTCACGTACCTTGCAGAAGTATGTTGAAAAAAGCGGAGCCCACCCGAGTTTTAGCCAATACTCACGTCGTCGAACCATATTGCCCGCCTTCCTACCTAGGGGAACGCCACACGGAAACCCGAGGATCTCTCTGCGCGGGTCCCGGCGGCTTTTTAACTAATTTGGGAAGGACGCGGCACTTCCTGGATCGTGACGTGTGACGCGGTCACGTGCTAACGTCAGGGGGCGTGGCCACGGATTCTCTTCGTGTAGATTTAAACGAAGAGTATATGTAAATTAATACTGAATTATGCATAAACAATGTAAAGATTAAAAGATGTCAGCAGTCATACTGGCAATATGTGAGGGGGACAGCAGTCTCCCGATGTATGTCATGAGTCTGCTTGTCAGAACATGGGAAACCTGGCAGGATAGATGCAATGTAGGGAATGTTGTGGTATAGTTTGTAACCAGAGGGACGTGTCAGTCTCAGATTGGACGTGTTGAGAGAGGTGTTGATCTCAAATTAGAATTTTTACAGCACACAAGTTAAGCAAAAATGTGTGAGGTAGTCAATAAAGTTTTCACAATTTGAACAGTTAGTACTAAGCGCAGAGTTATGTGAAACAATAGATGGTTATATATCCTTTCTGTGAGAAAAGGCAAACACCCCAGTGGAAGTGTTTGTTTGATTCTCATAATCAAAGGTTTCTGAGGGGCAATTTACTTTTGTTTCAATGAATTCCACGGGATGCTATCATTTAAACCCTCTTTATGAGTTGACAGTCTATAGACCCAGCGCTGTTCTTTCTCCAGCAAGCGCTGTTGGATATGTTCCCTGGTTCTGACTAGTTCTATGACTGTCCACCTCATGTCGTTGGTGGTATGGTTCGCCTGGACGAAGTGCTCCGTGAGTTTAGTCGTGATTTTCTTGCACCTGATCGTTTTGCAATGCTCACATATCCTCTGTTTGACTTTCCTTCCTGTCATGCCTACATACCGTAGGCCGCATGGACATGTTATAAGATATACAACATTCATGCTATTGCAATTGGTGTGTGCCCTCTGGGTCCAGACTTTACCGGGTTCCAGGTTTAGTGTTTTAGTTGCAGTTGTTAAATGGCACACACTGCAATTTCCGCAGGGGTAGTGGCCCGTGATGTTTGGTAGGCCCCATGCGTTCAGTACAGTAGCTGTGTTTTCTTGTTCCCCTTTTCTAGGGCTGGTAGCCACAAGGGTATCTTTCAGACTCCTCGCCTTCTTAAAGGAAAATAAAGGTTTTTCCAAGCGCAGATTCCTGTCTGGAGGATTCTCCAGTGTTTATTGATGGATTTTGTCACCTGGTTGGAGACAGTACTGTATGTGGTGACACATGTTAATGGTATGTCTTTTGTCATTGCTGGTTTGTCCTCTAGGAGGGCTTCTCGAGGTTGGTTCCTTGCACGTTTCTGGCAAGTATTAAGTATTTTATCTGGGTACCCCCTGTCGGATAACTTTCTTGAAAGGTCTGCTGCTTGGACTTGATAGTCCGAGGTCTTGCTACAGTTACCCTTGGCTACTTGGGGATGTTAGAAATTGGGCTATTGGTTGACTGGGGTGTGAGCCCTGGTCAAGCAACAACCTCAATCCTAGTCAGGGTAAGGCACAAACAAACCCCAAATTAACCTGTGCTTACCCCCTGGGAGCTTGGCACAGAGCAGTCAGGCTTTATTGAAAGGCCAGCAGTCAGAAACAACTTTGTTTGATCTAACTAGACCACAACAGTATAAAAGAAATAAATCCATACAGATTAATACAAAAAGCAGTAAGTACATTCAGCAAGCAATTTGCTATTAAAAGACGTTAAAAAAGCCATTAAATACAGATGATCATAAAAAAAATAGGAGACCCTTACAGCTACAGACAAATAATAAGTGTGTCATTTACTACATAATCAGCGTCGCCCTCTGCTTTATAGCACCTTGAATGAAAGTGGCAGTTAAAAAACACATTTTCACAGAAGTAAGAGTCTGTAAATAATTAAAAGCTGCTTTGCAATATCGGATGTTCGCTTCTTTTAAAAAGGTAACAAGTAACGTTTTCTCAGCAATGAATACAATTTACAGAAGATTATAAAATGAATCATGCTTTGTGCTGAGTGATCGTTGCAGGAACAGGCAAGTAGTCTATAAAAGTAGGAGCCCTGACGAGGAAAGGCAGCCAGAAAGTGCACTGTATATAGTTTGTGTCTGACTAATACAAATTTGTGGTGCTGGTTACACACCCATTTTAGGTAGGGTTCAATACTAGTTTTTACACAAATGACTACATACGCCTGGACAGTAGGCATGACAACCACCCTCTGAAATCTCTGTTCCATTTGACTAGCTAAAAAAGTGTTCTTTTGTGAAGTACGGAGGCAAATGTTGCACTACTAGGAGAAGTAAACATGTCAATGCTTCCCAGACTTAGGCAGGTGTCACAAATATACCTTATCCAGGGAATTGTCAGGCATCGGTCAAGTTTCAGACAGTCAGCAAGCACAGCCCTTTTGAATGAACTCTAGCTCTTTGATCAAATTTTAAGCCATAAGAGGAGTGGTTGAAAGCATATAATGTAATTTATGTACCCAGTCCCAATCTCAGAGTGGCATATGAAAGAGCTGGTGCTTTTGGGACAGATAGTAACCTTGCTTCCAGACTCCGCTGATCATTAATGTCCCATAACCCGGCCCCATAGGAGGCAATGACACAACATTTGGCTGTTTTAGATGGCCACAAGTTCCTTAATTGGCTTATGGCCCTATCTGTGGGCAAAGCAAGGAGAGCCTCAACAGCTTTAGAGAAAGCAGCGGCTGTTCTAGACTTTAGGGAGCCCATGCTAAGTGAGTGTGAAAGGGAATGCTTAGATACAAGATCAAAGGCACAGTGCTAACCTTAGAGCCATTAACTGCAAAGGCGGTGCTGTCCTTTTTCTTTGCACTAAAGATCATAACGTGTGTCTTGGCCTGATTGACCCTTAGATCTAAGCTGGCCATAAACTAACTAAAACGATCCAGCAGGTATTGTAAGCCAATTGCTGTCCTGGCCATTAGGACAGTATTGTCGGTATAGGTTAACGTGGCAACACTGCAGTCCACTATGTGTGGGCAGTCGGCCCTGAGTTCAAGCAGATGCTCCTTCAGGCCATTTATATACAATGTGACTAGGAATGAGGCCAAAACACAGCCCTGACGTACACCCCTGGCCAGATTAAAGGCTGAAGTTGTCTCTCTACCCGGGCCATGTCTCACACTGACAGTGACCTCATTGTGAAGCTCTCTAAGGAAATTGACAATGTACTGGTTGACCTCCATATCAGTTAACATGCTCCAGAGGTTGGACCTGTTAACACAGTCAAAAGCAGAGCTAAGGTCCACAGGTATATATTGAGGGACTGATCCACAGTACCTAGAACCGGATAGAAGCCAATTTGGACCTCTCAAAAGCACATTGTGTTCATCTGCATTGTCCCATGATTTCAGCGGTTGAATTGATCAATGATATGGGGCAGTAGCATTGCAGGTCACCTTTCAAGCCCTTTTTGAATATCGAACCTAGAGGCAATACAATATGTAAAGCATTTATACAACTGTGACAACACCATACAAAAAGGATTCCATATTCGGTTAGACAAATAGAGCTTAATTTAATAAATAAAACAAGACCAAAATGACAACAATCTAATCAATAAAACCGGAGATATTGAGTTTTTAGAGAAAATAGAGTCAAAAGGCATAAAGCACAAACTGTGGATATCTGGTCACACCAGACTGGGACAAAGCCACAAGTTCAGGCCAACCATGATGGAGCATGGACCGGTGACAGAGACCCAGTTAGTCCCGCTGAACAGAGTAGGGTAAATCCTGGTTTGCGGAGCGTTGTGTGAATCCATGTAAAAAATGTGTCACGCAGCTGAGGCAATACAGCGGTTCTGAGATGCGGCGAGACTATGGTGCGAGATCCTGTTGCGTCGACATTGAGGATCCTGTCAACAGGGCTTGTGATGCGAAGTCCGGCATCAGGGATGTGGCACATAGTTGAGGCGATGCATCGGTTCCAAAGAGCTGCCATGTGGAGTCTGTCGTCATAGTCAAGGCTGCCGTTGATGAGAGGTGTGAGGGCCTGCGCTGAGGATGCACCGCACAGTGGTGATTCTGAAGGTGATGAGGGCTGCAGTGGTGATGCAAGTCTTTGCAATGGGGCCAATCCACACAGCAGCAGAGATGCAACAGTTCTGCTTGAGGTTGCACAGCAAAGCACATTAAAAGGGTCCAGGACTAGGATGGCACCATTTGGCAGGGTAAACTCACAGATGGCACAGTCCAGGTGCAGATGCCAGGGTGTTGGAAGCCTGTTATGTCCCTAAGGCTTCGATCAGGAGGCCAGCCAACTAGCCCTTGAAGTCACTCTGGGTTCTGGGTTCAAGTGATGCAGCGCCATTCCTTCTGACACAGGCAAGAGAGCAGCTGGCAGCAGGTGAGCACAGTGGGGCAGCAGTTCCTTCAGAGCAGTAGTACATCAGAGATGCAGTCTTTGCAGCAGCATAGCAGTCATTATTCCTGGCAGAGTATTCACAGGTTCAGAAGTGTGCCGAAGTGGTGGTGTCTGAGGTCCTTCTTGTATGCACAGTTGTGCCTTTGAAGTGAGGAGAAGCTTCTAGAGGCATGCCTTTGAAGTGTCCTGCCTTCCCTGCCCTGGCTCCAGACTAACTACAAGTGGTATGCATCCCTTTATGTGGAGACACAACACAGCCTATTCAGGTGTAAGCAAGGCAGGGCCCAGCTCCTACCTCCCATCCTGCCAGAGATGGCCCATCCAGTCACACCTAAGCTTCCTTTGTGTGTGGCTATCTGCAAGGAATACACAAAGCCCAGCTACCAAATACAACCAGTCATGTGACCAGAGACAAGCTGCAGGCACCAAATGTCTAAGGCAAGAAAATGCCAACTTTCTAAAAGTGCCATTTTCAGAATTGTAATTTGAAATCTGACTTCACCATAAATTAGGATTTTGAATTAGGATACCGGAGACACCAACCATGAATGGGTTATCTCTTCCCATTTGTAAATTGCACTTAGAAAATGTAATAAGGCAACTCCAATGTTATCCTATGGGAGAGATGGGCCTTGCAGTTGTGAAATACTAATGTTTCACTACCAGGACATGTAAAACTTAAAAGTACATATCCATCTTTTTAAATACACTACACTCTGCCCTTGGGGCTGTCCAGAGCCTAACTTAGGGGCCACTTATATTTATTAAAAAGGAAGGTTTGATCCAGCAAAAGGTTTACTTTGCCAGGTTGAAATGGCAGTTTAAACTTCACACACAGGCTCTGCAATCGCAGGCCTGAGACATGTCTAAAAGGCTACTTATGTGGGTGGCACAATCAACACGGCAGACCCACTAGCAGCATTTAATTTACAGGCCCTGTTCACATGCAATGCACCTTACTAGGGAATTAAAAGTTAATTAAATGTGCCAATTGGGTATAAGCTGGTGTTATAATGTTTTGAGCAGAGAGCATAAGCACCCTAGCACCGGTTAGCAGTGGGAAAGTGTGCAGAGCCCTAATGCCAGCAAAAACTAAGTCAGCAAAAACAGGAGGTCTGAAGGCAAAAGGTTAGAGGTTAGGGCGAAACAACAACAAGGATGCCAGGTCTAACAGGGACATTATATCAAACATGCTAATAGTGATGGGAGGAATGCTTGCAATTTGTGTAACCACTGGCAGTTGCTCAGGGTAGCATTCCCACCTTCATTCTTTGGCCTACCATGCAATCTCAGATTACACCCAGCCATATGCAAATTAGTCCAGCTCAAACTGCCAAGCCAGGTCCTCTCTGAACCGGAACGCAAGCACCTGAAGATCGGTTAGTCTGAATGGGCTTATTCAATGGGATGAGACTTGGCTCCAATGGCTCAGAGAGGAAGGAACCCACATCTGAGTATACCCTTGGCCATCTAGGGTGTTAAATCAAACACAGAAAAGGTGACTCTGGGAAAGCTTGCAATTAGTTTAACCACTTGCAGTCGCCCACCATGTCACCTCAGATTACATCCAACCAAATGCCATTCAGTCCTGGTCCTACTTTCATTAGAACAGTAGATCAAGAACTGCCAAGTAAGGTCATCTCTGAACCAGAACACAAGCAGCCCAAGATAGATTTTGGCCTGACATGGATTCCATGTTGACTGTGCCTTAGGATCCCAGCTATACCTCACTTACAAGGTCTAACAAAGCCAAATCCAGTCTGGGATGGCTTATTTTTCCTTCTGGAGGGGGCGTCATCTGGCATTTCGGGGTGGACTGTTCCTCTGAGGAGCAGGGTCAGTACTGATTTGCATTAGGTGGACCTTTGTCAAGAGTGGAAGAGTGGGCCAAAAACAAATTGGTTGGAATGCTTTCCAGAGAGATTGCCAGTGGTTAGACTATTTGCAAGCATCCTTCCAACCACCTTTTGTGTAATTGATGTAACGCCCTAAGTGACCAAGGGTATGCCCACTCAATGGTCCCTTGATCACTCTCCCATAAGATCCAAGCTATAACTCACTGAGGAGGCCTTCTGGATGGGGCCTTGATTGGCAGTTGGGGATGGACTGTACCCATGAGCCTCAGGGTTAGTACTTATATGCATAAGGCAGGCCTTTGTTTAGAGTGGCATAGTGGGTGAAAAATGATGAGTTGGAATGCTGTTCCAAATGATTGTCAGTGGTTAGACTATTTGCAATTAAAGTGGCTAAATGTAATAGCAAATGAGATGAGAAGTTTGTGGCCGAATGTGGTCTTTTAAGGAAGGTTTCAGTAGCCATGAAATGTTTGTTGACTGGATGGAAAGGTAAATTTAGAAAATTGGTGCCCACCATAGGTCCATGAGGGGCAGAACCTTATCCAGCAGCATAAACATTTAATGAATCTCCAAGGAATGAATTTGAATAATCTGAGGTTACCATGACAATCTGACGTAGGACCATATTTCCTTGGGCATGCATAACCTAGAATAAGTTTGAATGTTCATTCTTCATGGAAAACGTGTATTTATGAGGCTCACTTGGAAATGAGTGACAGTTCAAAAAAATGTAAGTTAAACGCATGAGTAAAACACATTTACGGATGAAACATAAGCCCTGTGATAAATATTTACAACTATGCTTGGATAGCACTTGACATTGTGCATGTGTTCTGAAGGCGACGTTGCTGATGCATCAGTAAAACCTTTACCCATCCTTTTATACCGCTTCTGCTTGAATCAGCTCAATGAGATGCATAAGGAGACATCACTGCACAAAATAGTGCTTCAAAGTAGAGTCTACTAGATTAAAAAATAGACTATTGAAAGAAAGTTGTGGTTTGTAATAAAACTACAATGCTAGCAGGTACCCTGTTACTGTACACACTCAAAATAAAATGTATTTGGTCTTTTATGAGATTCTATATACACTGTTCATTGCATGTTATGTATGTTCACTCCTACATGTCCCTTTCTTCTATGTCCATGAAACGTGCTCCATGAGAACCCCAGATATTAAGGAACAATAATGTTTCCAGCCTATAATGTGCCCGTGCTCCTACTGGCAGCATGCATTAATGACCAGGTAATTACATGCGCCAATGATCCCAGACAGCCATGTATCAGCGGTCATAGGTCAGGACTGTCAAGGATGTGTTTGGGAGGTCTGGAACCATGTCATATTGTCAGGAAAATCAGACTAACCTCCAATTATGTAAATTAGTTTGGTTGAGATTCATTGATTTCTACTCTATCGAAAATGGACATCAGAGGACTGGAGAGGGTAAATAATAACCACAACAAGCATTGGTGAGCCAAAATGTCTCACCTACAAGAGCTAATAGCATTGTTATTGTTCTTTAAACCATGTTGTACAGCAACACAGCAGCAGCGCAACATCGCTGAAAATAAAAACAAAAAGCTCTATGATGCTGAGTGCTGCCTAATCATAGCATTTAACTTGCAGCCATGTTCCACATCAGCCGCACTGCTAAAAAGGAGCATAAAGACCCTCGGAGGCATTCTGCAGCACACATAGAAAGAGGAAAAAGCCTTGGAGTATTGTTTTTGGGCAGGAAGGTGTACATTCCTGCACAAAAACAATCCTGCCTGTAATGCAGGCACCCTGGCACCATGGCACAAGGGTGCCTGCTTTGGCACAAGGCAGCACATTGTGCACCAGCACAGGGAGAGAGCAGGAATGTGCCATATAAAGTTAAATATGGCATATTCCTGCCCTCACACATTCATGCAGTGCAGCAAGGTGTCTGCTGCATTGTGTCGTGTGAAAGGTTGATAATTCTGGGTATTAGAGTCCTGACATAACATCCTCGTATCACCATATCTGTGCGGTAAGATTCTAGTTTTGCAGCATGCTACCACCAGTCTCTTAGGATGAGGCGTTTCAGTTAAGCCTGGGCGTAATCTAAATTATGGCATGTAATTATCTTCAGGAACTTTGCATTACGCTTGTTACATGAAATCCCCAAAATGATGCCATTATCATGTAGATACTTGCTGATTGTGGCAAAGTTTTACTGCAAGCGTGCTGCAAAAATGCGCAGGGCCAGAAGGGAGTGGCTGTTGCCCCCGGCACTGGTGTTTTCCATGCTATTTATTACAACGAAATGTGTCCCCATGTCAAAAATTGACGCAACGTCAAAATTTCTGCTAAAATGTAGCTCTAAATGATGGATTTCTATTTGATAGAATTACGTTTATTTTGACATCACTTTCGCGAAAATACAAGAAAGCAAATTACACACATTTCAATCCACATTGCAATCATTCAGTCACTGCCATCAACCCATAGTTCTTAATTTCTTGATAAATTGTAATCAAATCTATCAAATATGTTTTTAACCCAATTAACAGTAAAAACTTTTTGAGACTTCCAACTTTTTTGAAACTTAGAAAACCTGCGTCTCAAATAGATTAAACCTCAGAGTAGCAATGCTGCTTACACCCCAAAGGAACTTCTTGGTAATAAACTATCAGGCTAGAGGGACAACATTCACAACTTTCAGAGAACAGATAACTGGTAATCACCAACTCACTTAATGAGTTAACTTCTGCAGCCCTGAGGCTGTGCTTGCCAAGCCGAGATTGGCAGCTCATGTCCCAGAGGACCAGATGAGGAAGGGACCAGCCTATTTATTGCACCAGTCAGGAAGGGACTGGGAGGCATCAGCTCACCTGTGAGGCACGGTTTGCTGCTGGTCACTTGCTTTCTATGCTGCCTCCCCTGCAGCTCTTTGCTGTATTCGGCGTAGTTTGTCTCGTGCTCGCCTCTGGAGCCAGATGTCACTTCCTTCTCTGACGTCAACACGAGGACGCTGCTGGTCACTGTAATGTTGGCTCTGTAGGGTGGGCTGTACCACCCTAGTCTCAGTGGGGAGGGGTGTTCCTGCCCGACCCCTGAGTATAAGATAGAGGTGGTGCGGCCGACGTACGCATGTGGCGTGCGCAAGGAAGAGTTAATAAAGAGCCCGGAGTGCCGGGCGTGGCCAAGTGTGTAGCTAGCCACTAACATAGCCACAGTGTCCGTGCTATTATTTGCCAGCATTGTTGGGCCTAGTGTCCCCCCAATCCGGGACACTACACTGGCGACGAGGGGGTCGCTTCCCCATCGCGTGCCCCGCTGCACCTACACGACCCCAGCAGTCTCCGCCTGCAGCCGCTGCATCCCGTAAAGCCTCCGGGACCCTACCACCTGGCGTCCCGCGACGGCGGCCACCTTGTCCTGCTGCTGCCTCAGTTGTGGACTCCGCACGGCAACCGGGTGAGCGCTGTCCTGCCCACGCGTCCCCGGTCGCCGCTTCTACCATCATCGCCGCCCGCGACCCTGCAGCAGCCACAGCAACGCTCTGCGTGGGACGGCCGAGGGAGCACAGCCCCGCCTTGCCGCTCGTTGCAGCTCCGGCCAGCGCTGCCTGGGAGGCCTCCTGTCGGCACGTACACGTGCATCTGCAGCCCGCAGCCTGTCCTGCGTAGCGCCTGCCTGTCTTGTGGCCCCCGCCTCCCTGGACACTCCTTGGCAGGGGCCTAGTACGTCCCCAGCGGCCCACGGCCTCAACGCGATCGGCCATCACAGCAGTACCTCCAGTCCTACATCTGGCCTCCACGTGTGTGCGCCCATCCCCCACGGCGTCTCTCTCCCGGATACGGCCATCACGCAGGAGGAGGGGGGAATCACCGGCCACAAGTTTGCCTACCAGCCACGTGCCCTCGGCCAGATCCACGTGGACACGGGAGGGGAGGCACGTAGTTACAGGAGTTAGCGCCACGCTGGTACATCGGCTCTGCAGCCACAAGGATGCCCAGAGAGGGTATACTGTTTTCTGCGCCGTTGTCACTCTGACACAGCAGGCCACCATCGTCAATCATCATGGCCTCATTCCCATCCCTGGAGCCCTTTGTCATCACCGGCCCCCCCCTTCACAGGCTGCTCGATGGAAGGCGTGGGTGGAGCGTTTAGAGACATACTTTGATGCCGCGGAGATCGCAGCCCCCCGCAGACGGTCCGTGCTACTTCACCTAGGAGGGGCGGATATACACAAGATCTCGAAAACCGTCAGAGAAGCGGGTCCGCCGAGGAACTATGCCACCATGCGTGACGCCATCACGGCGCATTTCGAACCATATGCCAATCCCGATTATGAACGATTCCTCCTGCGGCAAGCGAAGCAGCAGCCGGAAAAGTCCGTTGACGTATTCCATGGGCGACTAAAGGAGCTGGCGAGCACCTGCACCCTCCCGGATGAAGAGGATGAGGTACGGGCCCAATTCATACAAGGGTGCACGTCGGTCAAGCTGCGGGAACGGATCCTTCAGGAACCCAATATGTCCATGCGAAACATATTGACCCTCGGTTGATCCAAAGAACTGTCCAAGGTGCGGGCCGCCCACATGGACCCCAACACCACCACGCAAGTCAAGATTGAGCCTGTCAACGCCATACGCCAGGGGCCGTCAGGGGCCAGGCAGAAGACAACTGGATCAGCCAAGCACCCAGTGAAGAGCACAGCACCGAGTCACCCATGCGGATGGTGTGGAGGCCCATACCCACACGATGGTGAGTGTCCAGCCAGCGGGAAGACCTGCAGCGCATGCGGCAAGGTGAACCACTTCGCAGCGGTATGCCGCTCCTCCCAGCGCAGACGGCCTCCAGGAGTGCGGAAACAGGTGCACGCCATCGAGCCAATCACCGAAGATTCCCCCACCAGTGACATGGATGAGGATGAAGACCCAGTAGCGGCGTTAATTGACACAAGGGCCACCATCAACCTCATGGCCGCGGAAGTGTACCGGAGCTTACCAGACAAACCCACACTTCAACGCATGAAGGTACAGGTCTACGCATTCGGGACACGCACCCCATTAACACTGTGTGGGGTGTTCCAGGCGGACCTCACCCATGAAGACTCTCGTCAGCGCGCAAGAGTATATGTCTCCCAAGAAGGGTCGGGATTCCTCATCGGATGCCGAACCGCCCAGGATCTGAATCTCATTCAATTCGCATTTGAAGTCCATGCGAATGACCTCGACCGACTACTGCAGGAATCCGCCTCGCTGTTTGCAGGCATCGGGTGCCTCAAAGAACCAGCAATACGGCTTCATGTCGACAAGTCGGTAGCCCCATTGGCCCTCAGGCACCGACGGATTGACTTCCACCTCCGACCGAAGGTGGAGGCGGAACTTCGCATACTGGAACAAGCTGGCATCATTGAGAGAGTAGACGGCCCGACTCCATGGGTGTCCCCCATCGTAATAGCTCGGAAACCAAAGCAGCCAGGGGCCGTACGCATTTGTGTGGACATGAGGATCCCGAATCTGGCTATCAAGCGAGAACGCCACCTCACCCCGACCATAGACGACATCATCGGGGAGTTGACTGGCTCGAAGTGGTTTTCAAAAATGGATCTCCGCTCCGGATACCACCAGGTCCCTCTGCACCCTGAGTCTCGTCCCATCACAACATTCTCGACGCACGTGGGCCTGTGGCGTTACACCCGTCTTAATTTCGGGATTTCCAGTGCCGCAGAAGTTTTCCAAAACATCATCAAGACAGTGTTACACGGCCTTCCCGGCGTGCTCAATGTGAGCGACGATATTCTTGTGCATGCAGCCACACTCGAGGAACACCTCACATGCCTCCAAGCCGTGTTTACTAGGCTTAAGGACAAGGGACTCACGCTGCATCGTGAGAAGTGCGACTTTCTCCGCAAAGACATCAGTTTCTTTGGATACCGATTCTCCAATAAGGGAGTAGGCCCAGACCCGGAGAAGGTCGACGACATTAAAGCAGCACCAGCGCCATCCTCTGTATCAGGCGTCCGTAGTTTTCTAGGAATGGTAACATATTGCGGTCGCTTCATTAAGAACCTCTCCGATCTGACAGGGCCGTTGAGAGACCTGACCAAAGCAGCAAGCACCTGGCAGTGGGGGCCCGAGCAAGAGGAAGCATTCAAGCGCACGAAAGCTGCCCTGTCGGCGGACACCACTCTCGTATATTTCGACCCTCAGAAGGCCTCCCAACTGGTCATGGATGCCAGCCCTACAGGCCTTGGTGCCGTCCTAGCACAGCGCCAGTGCTGTGGAGAGTGGGCGCCAGTAGCGTACGCCAGCCGGACACTCACGCCCACGGAGCAAAGGTACTCCCACATCGAAAAGGAGGCAATTGCGATTCTGTGGGGTTGCAGACACTTTCACATTTACCTGTACGGGCACCCATTTATGGTCGTGACAGATCATAAACCCCTCCTTCCACTTTTTCAAGGCTCATCGTCGAGGCCTCCCCCACGGATTGAAAAATGGATCCTACAATTGCAAGAGTTCCATTTCAAGGTAGAATATCAACCAAGCACCAAGAATCCAGCGGATTTTCTTTCCAGACATGCCCGACCAGTGACCCAACTGGAAGCTGTGGAAGCGGCTGCCACGGAAGAATATGTGCGCATGATTGTGGAGCGGTCAAGGCCTCTGCCGATCTCGCTGGAAGATGTAATCAGAGCTACATCCAAGGATGACTGTCTACAGCTAGCCATCCTTATCGCACGGAAACTGCCCGAGCCGTGTTGAAGGCGTTGTACCAAGTCCGCCAGGAGTTGTCGTTAACACTGGACGGCTGCCTGCTGAGAGGCCCCCGCCTTGTCCTGCCGGAGAGTTTGCACAAGACGGCAGCGGCACTAGCCCATGGTGCCCACCAGGGCATGGTCAAATAAAAAAACCGGCTCAGGAGCAAAGTGTGGTTTCCAGGACTCGATCGGCTGATCGAAGACATTGTGAAAAGCTGCCCAGTTTGCCTTGCCACCAGCCTCCCGCCCCCGCCTGCGCCAGTCATCACGGAACCTGGCCCCTGTACCCCGTGGGAACGAGTAAGTGCGGATTTCGGCAGCCTGCCAGGGGGATGACACATGGTGGTGGTAGTAGACGATTTCTCCCGCTACCCAGAAGTGGAGATTGTGGCCACCACATCCGCCGCGGAAGTGATAACCAAGCTAGAGAAAATGATGGCTACCCATGGCCTTTTCGGAGAGATCCGCACCGACAATGGGCCACCGTTTACCAGCAGTGAAGTGGCAGACTATTTTGTGTCCTATCGAATCAAGCATCGACGGATTACTCCGAGGTGGCCCCAAGCCAACGGAGAAGCGGAGAGGCTAATGAGGACACTGAATAAGACGGTTCAGATTGCCCTAGCGGAGAATCGACCAGTGGAACAGGCACTGTACCAATTCCTGAGAGAATACCGGTTAACCCCGCACTGCACTACGGGCATTGCCCCGGGGAGGGCATGTTTCAACTGAGTGGTCAGTGACACTATTCCTCACCACCCACAGTGGGCAGCCACGCCATGCCCGCCGAACCAATCTGAATCCCGGCGGATACACAACAACGAAGAGGCCTCTCGAAGGAGGCAGGCCCACCAGGGTTCATTGAAGATAGGTGACCGGGTGCTAGTACGAGACCGCCATCCTGGCGGGAAGTTCCGCCTACCTTTTGAACTGGAAGCATGGACTGTGACCAAGATCAGGGGTACTCAAATTACTGCCAGGAGAGGCCGAGAGTGGGTAACCAGGAATGTCTCTCATTTCAAGAAGACCCCAGATCATCACTCGGGACAATGTTCGGAAGGTGATGTTGTTGGAGAAGATGGCCAACACAGCTGGTTTGACCCGTCAGAAGTGGGCGGTGACAGTCTGAGAGCATCGCAGGAAAGGTTAAGCGGAACTCCTGTCCCAGTCCAGCCTTCGGAGGAAATCCCGCGTCCAGAAGGAACTGACAAAGGGGAGTGTCAGCCAGCTTCGACCTGTGGACAAGAGCTGATACCGTCGTCACCAACTGTCAGCGGCAGCCGAGGACGGTATAACCTGAGTGTCCATCCGAGGCCCTCCCAGAGGTATCGGGACTTTGTAACCTGGTAGCTGCTCGAAGGAGCTGAAGGCCGAGTTTGGCAGCCGAAGAGTTGCTGGTTGAAATCAAGTAAGACTGTTCCGTGTTATGGCATTGATTGAACTGATGGACCATAAGTTTCACTGTTGATTGTTTAATGTTTGTTTGATCTTGGTATAAGAGGAATGTAATGTTGGCTCTGCAGGGTGGGCTGTACCACCCTAGTCTCAGTGGGGAGGGGTGTTCCTGCCCGACCCCTGAGTATAAGATAGAGGTGGCGCGGCCGACGTACGCATGTGGCGTGCGCAAGGAAGAGTTAATAAAGAACCCGGAGTGCCGGGCGTGGCCAAGTGTGTAGCTAGCCACTAACGTAGCCACATTGTTGGGCCTAGTGTCCCCCCAATCCGGGACACTACAGTCACGAGCCGAGACTTCACCCGAGTTTTGGGATCCTGCCCGCGAGGCCTCTTCTCTCATTGCATTCTTTTCTGAAAGGTGAGTGGAACAGTCTGCCTCAAAGGCATAAATGTACATTTTTGTGTCTGGTTCAATTCGGTTTCCTTTAAATTGTGTGATATTTGGTTGCGGAAGCGGATAGAACCCTGTGCAGTCTGCCCCCCTCATATCTACCTTGGAGTCGGAGATTGCGCATGCGCGCAGTAGTTTCCTGCACGTGGCAGCTGTAGAAGTGTCAGGTATGAGCTTCCGGTGCTGCAATAATGATGTTATGAAACTCTGACCAGTGAAAATGGGCAGTTTAATCGCTTCATGCTTATCACCTTTCTTAGGGCAATGAATCTATTCCAGTTTACTGTTTTCTTTAATGAGGAGAAAGCACAGAGAGTTTAATCTATGACAAATGTAAAAATGTTTATATACATTAACTAGATTTTCATCTGCCTGCCCTGACCGCTTTTGTTTTAATGTTCAATATTATTTTAACAAACACAACCCAGGCACACCATACATCATTAAACACTGCTCAGACTGCTGAGCGACAAAAATCTTACAATGGTATCTGAGTGATTACATAGGTGTAGAAAGAATGTAGCGTTCAGTCTCTGCCTAATGTGCTATTTCAAAAGAAGGTAGCAGTGGTGCTGATGTCATAAAATAACATTGAGGAGTGAAAAGCATGTGACATGTGACATGTGTTGATCGGGCACAGATGTGCAGGAGACAAGTGAGGGTCAAAAGAGAGGTGTGTGGGGCTGACTGACGTCAGAAATGGAAAGTGAAGGGAGGTCACTGATGTCACAAGAGCGAGGTGAGGCGTCACTGCTGATGTCACAGAGACACGTCATGAGTGGGCCCCGATGTCAGCAGAACAAAGAAAGGTGCAGTTCAAAAACTGAGGAATGGGCACAGAAGCCACAGGTGAAAAGGGAATATTGTGCACTGAGTCAACGGATTCAGTGTCTGGTTTAGCTCGCCATCAGTGTTGTAAAAGAGGAAGGACCATGTTACAGGGTTGCTCTGTATCCTAATGCAGTGGTTCTTAACCTGTGGTCTGAAGACCTCTGGGGGACGCGAGGCCTGCTCAGGGAGTTTGTGACTGCGTTACAACATTAAATAATACGCTAAAAGTAATAACGTGTAAACAAATAAAGAAACAAAATTGAAAATGTGAATTTTTTTCTGCATTTGATTGTGAATAAAACAAAATATTTCAATAGTTAAGCATGTGTTTGGTCTATATTTGTTTTTGTATTTTTGTGTATTGTTGTGAGGGTGGAATCATAGAAATCGCGTAGGCCGGGGCTCTCCAGCTTCAAATAATGGCTCAGTGCCCACCCCTCCCCCTCCAGACTGCAGTAATGATGCAGTGGGGGTCCACAGAAGTCCACTGTCCTGACGGAGAATTAAGTTATACAGTGCCTCTGTTTTCGCGTGAGCAGGCACTAGCCCCTCTCTGCATTCTAGCACATGCTTATGCTAGTACACATTGCCACAACATGTGCATATTGTTCAAAACTCCAAGGAATAAGAAGAAATACAGTTGTCATTTTTTACCTGTTTTCTCCAGTGGGAATATCTTTTTCTCCGTGCAGGAATGCCTTCCCCCACATCACCCCCAGTTATGTGGCTGTTCCTTCCCACTTCCCAACGGTGCAGAGTCGAAATATCGCCGCAAAAATATCGCGGGACAGAAATATCGCCGCAAAAATATCGTGGAGAAGAAATATCGAGAACAAAAATATAGTTGACAAGAATATCGACTGACAGGTAAGTAATATCGATTACATAAATATCTTTGTAATAAATATCAGTTTACAAAATATAGTTTACAAAAATATCGATTTATTAATAATTTATGTATTTTAGTGTTTTTAATGAGAATTGTTTATTTTATTATATGTTTTAGAGTTTTACTAGTTATTAATTTATTTTAAGTTTAATTCTGCGTTTTTAGTTCCGTAGTGGGTTGTGGGTTTATAGGGGATTAGGGTGGGAAGTAATTTAATTTTATAAGATTTATTGAATAATTAATGTGTTAATTGATTAATTAATAATAGTTTAATAATTAGTTGTTAATTAATTTCAATTAGTCAATTAATAAATAATTAGGTTAATTGCTTAATTAATTTTAGGTGTGTGTTGTGGTGTTTATATGTGTAAATTGTGTGAAGGGTGGTAAGTAATTAATTTTTTTATTCATTGATTATTAAATACTTTTAAGTTAATTACCATCAATTAATTATTAATTATTAATTGTAATTGTGTAATTAATTTTAGGTGTGTGTTTTGGTGTTAATATGTGTAAATGGTTTGAAAGGTGGTAAGTAATTAATTTTTATTGATTAATTAATAAATAATAAATTAATTTTCATTAATTAATTAGTAATTATTAAATTTAATTGTGTAATTAATTGTAGGTGTGTGTTGTGGATTTAATAGTGTTAAATAATGGGTAATTATTTTTTTTATTATCTTTGTTAATAATAATATATTTAAATTTATATATTAATTATGTTAATATTGGAAATTAAATTTAATAAAAATGTTGATGGTTTTATTTTTTATTGTTTTGTGATCCAGCGCTTTCCCTACTGTTGCACTCACTGTAGTGGGAATAGTACATTTTACCCCTCCGCTATCCAGCGCTTTCCCTACTGTTGCACTCATTGGAGTGGGAATAGTAATTTTTACCCCTACGCTATCCAGCGCTTTCCCTACTGTTGCACTCAATGGAGTGGGAATAGTAATTTTTACCCCGCCGCTATCCAGCGCTTTCCCTACTGTTGCACTCAATGGAGTGGGAATAGTAATTTTTACCCCGCCGCTATCCAGCGCTTTCCCTACTGTTGCACTCACTGGAGTGGGAATAGTAATTTTTACCCCTCTGCTATCCAGCGCTTTCCCTACTGTTGCACTCAATGGAGTGGGAATAGTAATTTTTACCCCTACGCTATCCAGCGCTTTCCCTACTGTTGCACTCACTGGAGTGGGAATAGTAATTTTTACCCCTACGCTATCCAGCGCTTTCCCTACTTTTGCACTCACTGGAGTGGGAATAGTAAATTTTACCCCTCCGCTATCCAGCGCTTTCCCTACTGTTGCACTCACTGGAGTGGGAATAGTAATTTTTACCCCTACGCTATCCTGCGCTTTCCCTACTGTTGCACTCATTGGAGTGGGAATAGTAATTTTTACCCCTACGCTATCCAGCGCTTTTTCTACTGTTGCACTCACTGGAGTGGGAATAGTAATTTTTACCCCTTCGCTATCCAACGTTTTAACTACTAATGTTTTTATTTTGTTATTAAATGTATGTATTATTTTTTTTAATAGTTTAATATGTTAATTAAATATAGAATATTTTATTTTAAATTATTTATATATGTGTTTATTTTATTTTTATATAATTAAAAAAGTTTATAAATTAAATAAAGATAATAGTTAATAAAATGTATTTAAGTAAATATATGTATATGTAAATATTTATTTGTGTTTATATTTAATACATTAAGTTTATTTGTTATAATTAGTTTCAATATATTACATTTAATTTATTTTGTTAATAATTTTAATATTTTTTAATTAATTTATTTTAATTTATGTTATTTTTTAAAATCGATATTTTTTACATCTATATTTTTTACATCTATATTTTTGAGTCAATATTATTGTACTTACCTGTTTAAGTATAGCAATTCGATATTTTTGTAATCGATATTTTTACATCGATATTTTTTTCAACTATATTTTTGTAATCTATATTTTAACATGGAACCCTTCCCAACCCAAGGAGGTATTAACTTCTGCCCTTATCAGGAGTAAGTCTGTAACCTTTTCGAGGATGGGAAGGTGCCATACAGGAGTTTGTGAACACCCTTGTTTATTTAGGATTGTGGATGTGCACAAACACACAGGGCTTCTACCCATGAATTACCCTCTTTCTTCCAACATCCTACCTACTCCGGCTACCTGTGAGCAGATGTATTCCCACAACATGTTTGATTAAATCCTTTAACCAATGCAAAACCAACTTTTGTCGTTCGCTAAATTTACATTTGCAAATGCTTTGTGAATTTAGCAGATGGTGATCATTGAGACTGCGCGGATGGGACAGCATAGTGTGAAGAGGGCTGGCACCACAGATGTACATCAGGCCATCGTCGCTGAAGTCAGGGTGCACTTTATTAATCATGCATAAGTACAGCATTGTTTCTGGTCAAACTTAACCATGGGGTTTACCTGGCAAGCAAGGTTTACACGAAGCAGTATTTCTGGAGAGAGTGAGCCATCAGCTCAATGAGCTCCTCTGCTGAGCCTCAGGATTGTGTCACTAAACTTTATTTAATAATAAAGTGCATTACTTGTGAAGATACTGGGTGAGTTGCCACCTAGCCCCAGGTTACGGGGATCACTTTGAGCGCAATATGTAAATATTTCAGCCTTCACCTATGTCTCTGCTGGATCTGCTGTTGAGTCAAGAACTCTTGTAAGGGGATCAGGAAGCCCCTTGGCCTCTCTCTTTTAGAAATGCCCCTGATGGAGACGTGATGAGCCATCCTACACAGCCTTCCTGCCACCACACCGGGTGCTGGCTTCAGGGGGCGCCGTGTTTGCAAGTTTATTTGGTTTTAAAAGCACCTGCTGCCGCGTTCCTTAACTCCAGCAATATCCAGGCAACAATTCAAATGTCAAGATAACTCCGGTGATTAATGTTCTTCCTGGAGATGGAGTTTTGTCTAATAGAAGTTTTGACTCAATGTAAGGTAGCGCAGAGGGTTAATGTGCCTGCTGCAAAGAACTTGTGCATCATGCAGATCACAAAGGCATATAATGTACATAGGTCAGAGGGTTACTGCTTTTCTGAGAGACATCCTTTTGTTACTTGCAGTTTATGTGTTAAAATCCTAACATACAACAGTGAGCTATTAACTCTCATTAAAAACCTGCATGCACACTGCAAAGTATAGATTAGAGCATAGATTCATGATGCAAAAAGAGTTCATTTGGGTAGAAATTGAATCTTATTATTAAGGAGAACCCCCAACTATGGTGTTCCGTTTTAAATTCTGAGTTTTTGTTTCTCCACCAAGCACTCAAACTATACTGCCAACCAGTATGGATGACGTCACTTCTACACCTTGTAGTCCTCTGGCTTATGTAACATTTCCTATACATTGATTTACACATAAATGATTCATTGTCTCTGTGTAATGTGTGTGTGAGATGCAAAGTGACCTGACACCCTACACTGGTATGAGATGCACTATATAACGTATTAAATGCAACGGAAAGACAGTGGCTATGGAGACTTGAGGGGCACAGTTAAACGGTGGTGGTGAAGGAATCGTGGTGGTGGTGGTCACCACCTCCACTATGGATAAGCGGCGCTATCAAACTTTGTTGCACCGGGCGCCACCAGCGCTAAAGCCGGCCCTGGTCTTCCACTCACATCAGCTAATTTCCTTGGGGCATCCTCAATCCCTGTTTTTTCATGAATATCCCCATGATTTTTCACTATGGATGTTTGCCACTTGTGCCCATGCAACAGCAGGGGTAAGACTTCAACATGCCATGGTGGTCTCTGCACTGGGGGCAATTCCTACACTGGCAACAATGGTCCCTGCTCTTCATCTTTCATCTGTCTGCCCAGTCCGCTTTTGTTTCAATATTCCTGGAGAACAACCCAGGCACACCATTCATCATTAAACACTGCTCAGACTGCTGAGCGACAAGCATCTTACAATGGTATCTGAGTGATTACATAGGTGTAGAAAGAATGTAGCGTTCAGTCTCGGTCTAATGTGCTATTTCAAAAGAAGGTAGCAGTGGTGCTGATGTCATAAAATAATATTGAGGAGTGAAAAGCATGTGACATGTGACATGTGTTGATCGGGCACAGATGTGCAGGAGACAAGTGAGGGTCAAAAGAGAGGTGTGTGGGGCTGACTCTGACGTCAGAAATGGAAAGTGAAGGGAGGTCACTGATGTCACAAGAGAGAGGTGAGGCGTCACTGCTGATGTCACAGAGACACGTCATGAGTGGGCCCCGATGTCAGCAGAACAAAGAAAGGTGCAGTTCAAAAACTGAGGAATGGGCACAGAAGTCAC
Organism: Calotriton arnoldi; assembly: GCA_963921515.1. Lineage (NCBI taxonomy): Eukaryota > Metazoa > Chordata > Amphibia > Caudata > Salamandridae > Calotriton > Calotriton arnoldi. The sequence goes on along the minus strand of CAWUFW010010443.1, from coordinate 150,379 downwards.
AGGTGGAAAGGGAATATTGTGCACTGAGTCAACTGATTCAGTCTCTGGTGTATCTCGTCACCAGAATCACCTGTGGCAGAAGAGGACCATGTTACAGGGTTACTCATGTATCCTAATCCTGTGGTTCTTAACCTGTGGTCTGAGGACCTCTGGTGGTCCGCGAGGCCTGCTCAGGGAGTTTGTGACTGCGTTAGAAAATTAAATAATAATAAAATAATACATGAAAAGTAATAACGTGTAAACAAATAAAGAAACAAAATTGAAAATGTGAATTTTTTTCTACATTTTTTTAATGTTTTTGTATTGTTGTGAGGGTCGAATCATAGAAATTGCGTAGGCCGGGGCTCTCCAGCTTCAGATAATGGCTCAGTGGCCCCCCCCTCCTCCAGACTGCAGTAATGATTCAGTGGGGGGTCCACAGAAGTCCACTGTCCTGATGGATGATTAAGTTACACAGTGCATCTATTTTCACAAGGGCAGATACACGTGTATATTGTTCAAAACTCTATGGAATATGAAGAAATACAGTTTATATGTGTTACCTGTTTTCTCCCGTGGGAACATCTTGTTCTCCGTGCAGGAATGCCTTCCCCCACATCACCCCCAGTTATGTGGCTGTTCCTTCCTACTTCCCAACCCCAGGAGGTATTAAGTTCTGCCCTTATCAGGAGTAAGTCTGTAACCTATCCGAGGATGGGAAGGTGCCATGCAGGAGTTTGTGAACACCCTTGTTTATTTAGGATTGTGGATGTGCACAAACACACAGGGCTTCTACCCATGAATTACCCACTTTCTACCAACATCCTACCTACTCCAGCTACCTGTGAGCAGATGTATTCCCAAAACATGTTTGAGTACATCCTTTAACGAATGCAAAACCAACTTTTGTTGTTCGCTAAATTTACATTTGCAGATATCTTTTGGATCTAGCAGGTGACGGTCATTGAGACTGCGCGGATGGGACAGCATAGTGTGAAGAGGGCTGGCACCACAGATGTACATCAGGCCATCGTCACTGAAGTCAGGGTGCACTTTATTAATCATGCATAAGTACAGCATTGTTTCTGGTCAAACTTAACCATGGGGTTCACCTGGCAAGCACTGTTTACACGAGGCAGTGTTTCTGGAGAGAGTGAGCCATCAGCTCAACGAGCTCCTCTGCTGAGCCTCAGGATTGAGTCACTAAACTTTATTTAATAATAAAGTGCATTACTTGTGAAGATACTGGGTGAGTTGCCACCTAGCCCCAGGTTACTGTGATCACTTTGAGCGCAATATGTAAATATTTCAGCCTTCACCTATGTCTCTGCTGGATCTGCTGTTGAGTCAAGAACTCTTGTAAGGGGATCAGGAAGCCCCTTGGCCTCTCTCTTTTAGTAGTGCCCGTGATGGAGACGTGATGAGCCATCCTACACAGCCTTGATGCCACCACACCGGGTGCTGACTTCAGGGGGCGCTGTGTTTGCAAGTTTATTTGGTTTAAAAAGCACCTGCTGCCGCGTTCCTTACCTCCAGCAATATCCAGGCAACAATTCAAATGTCAAGATAACTGCGATGATTAATGTTCTTCCTGGAGATGGAGTTTTGTCTAATAGAAGTTTTGACTCAATGTAAGGTAGCGCAGAGGGTTAATGTGCCTGCTGCAAAGAGCCTGCATCATGCAGATCACAAAGGCATATAATGTACATAGGTCAGAGGGTTACTGCTTTTCTGAGAGACATCCTTTGTTACTTGCAGTTTATGTGTTAAAATCCTAACATACAACAGTGAGCTGTTAACTGTCATCAAAACCTGCATGCACACTGCAAAGTATACATTAGAGCATAGATTCATGATGCAAAAAGAGTTCATTTGGGTAGAAATCGATTCTTGTTATTAAAAAGAACCCCCAACTATGGTGTTCCGTTTTAAATTCTGAGTTTGTGCTTCTCCACCAAGCACTCTTAAACTGTACTGCCAACCAGTATGGATGACGTCACTCCTACATCTTGTAGTCCTCTGGCTTATGTAACATTTCCTATACACTGATTTACACACGTATGATTGATTGTCTCTATGTAATTTGTGTGTGATGCAAAGTGACCTGACACCCTACACTGGTATGAGTGGCGCTATATAACTTATTAAATGCATTGGAAAGACAGTGGTTATGGAGGCTTGAAGGGGCACAGTTAAAAGGTGGTGGTGAAGGAATCCGTGGTGGTCACCACCTTCAATATGGATGGGGGGACGCCAACAAACTTTGTCGCACCGGGCACCACCAGCGCTAAAGCCGACCCTGGTCTTGCACTCACTGCAGCTAATTTCTTTGCGGCAACCGCAATCCCTGTTTTTTCATGAATATCCCCATGATTTTTCACTATGGATGTTTGCCGCTTGTGTCCATGCAACAGCAGGGGTGGTACTGCAACATGCCATGGTGGTCCCTGCACTGAGGGCAATTCCTACATTGGCAACAGTGGTCCCTGCTATTGCTGCAAATCCTTTCCTGTGCCTGTGCTGAGGGATATCGCAGAAAATGGTACATTCAGGGTTTACCCGGAGGTCATACATCGTCCAATAATGCCCTCTCGCTTCAAAGTGTCACTTGCTGGAGCAACCAGAAGATGGGCTCACTTCTTAAAATCACATGCTAGAAGAATATCTATCTCTGAAACATAATTTAGCCCAGTTGCCAGAGCTTTCTATCAAGTTCTGGGTTTTGCATTTGCCCAACAAGTGCCATTCCGAGCCATATCTTAGGGCCAGATGTATCAAAAAAGCATTTTGCAAAAGATGCAGGAGTGCATCCTAAATTGCACCTGGTTGTGCTAAAGGAAGGAAAGTTATGTTTCATCAGGGCGAAACGAGAGGTTAGGAATTCACGAGAGATAGAGTAGAGTAAGTGTGTACAGGGAGTAGAAGTTACAATTACTATATTCTGGCTGGAAGAGAACCTGAGGTACCTAGAGTGTATTATATATGTGGGACTAATGATTACTTTCAGCTTCCATTAAACTGGAAGGGTAGTTGTTACATGGGTTTTGTGTTCCCAAAGTTTTATCATGTAGAGAAATTAGAAGGTAAAAGTAGAGTTGCACAAGGGAGATCTGTTGTAGTGCATCACAAGTAGTGGGTGTTATCTTTGGTGCTATGATTCCTTCAATGGGTGTGGTTTTGAAGGACAAGAAAATTGGAAAGTTGTTTACCTTAGTTGATAGACTGGCAGCAGATACTGCAGGAGCATTAGATGCCATTAATTCAGAATTAGTAGCAATCAGAGCCATGGTTCTTCACAACTGCTCTCTTTAGATATCTTGCTCACAAAAAGAATTTTTGGGCGTTCCACAATTTTGCAGTTATGTGCCATACAAGAGCAGGGAGATCAATAAGTATGTGAAGAATATATATTTTTTTTGTGGTATATTTTTATTGAGAAGTACATGTCAGTTTATAAACAATACATTAAAAAAGGAGTATAAACAAATCAAATTATGGCCACACAATAAATTACTATGAAATGTTAACTTCTCAGATTTCTAAATATAAAAAGGAAATACAGATATCAAAAGATACAATAGCTAAGGTACTCATAAAACCTGGAAAGGAAGGAATAGGAAAGGTGGACTAGGAAGGAGATGATATAGATAGTATACAATATGTAGTAAACCATGTATTATAGATAGTTGGAAGATAGTAGCGATAATATCATACAAATATAATATTTCAAGTGAAGATATTCCCACTAACTCAACAATTTCCAATAGGTGAACGTTAAGTCCTAATTCAAAAAAACAGTGTTACTGGCTAAAGAATCAACAGTCCTAATGATAACATCAACCGCATGAATATAAATAATGATGGTAATGAATTAATAAGGAAATGAAAAAAGAAGTGATTCCCTTATTGTAGTTCCTAATTAGAAGAAAAATCTGAAATATTACCAGAAATAGAAATTTTATTAGCTAGAAAGGGGTTCCAAATTTGGATGAAGGTTCCAACATTGTCCTGCAATCTATAAATGAGTTTTTCATATGATGCTATTTTATACATTTCAATAAGCCATTCATCATGTGTAGGGCATTGTGGTGTTCTCCAATGTCTTAATATACACATTTTTCCCTACAGTGAGTGCTATAGCTATCAATCGTCTTGTATGGTTTGTGAGATTTGGGAGATCAGTAACATCATGTAATAGAACTAATTTTTCCGTTAAAGGAATGGACACTTGTATAGCTCTGTGTAGAGAGGCAGTTATGGAAGACCAATATTCTTTCAAAATTGGGCATCGGAATAAAATGTGTAGTATATCGCAGTCCTCCTGTGGGCACCTCCAACAGGTAGTTTGGTGTAGTAAACCTGCTGACTTGAGTTTTTGTGGTGACCAGTACCAGTTATGAAGAATTTTGAAAAGAGTAAATTTCATTCTGGCCTCTCTGATTCCCTTATCCATGTTCATAATAACATCCTCCCAATCCTCGTTGGAATAAGCTACAGTAATTAACCCTTGCCATTTGACATGAAGTTTTGCTGCTAATGGGTATGAGTGTAATTTATGTACTATGAGATTATAAAATCCAGAGACTGCGCCTTTGAATTTCCCCCAAATTTTTAAGTATTGTAACACTGGGGAATCCTCAGCTATCCAAGGAAATGGTCCTAGTCTACGAAATAGGGCTTGTTTTAGTTGTAAGAATTTCCCCTCTTGGGAGGGAGGGAGTTGAAACTCTATCTGAAGCATTTCAAAGGTTTTAAGCTCACCTTCTAAAGTGAGTAAGTGATCCAATGTTAGAATACCTGCTCTCTCCCATATATCCCAGGATATAGTCTGTTTACCGATTCTAATATCAGCGTTATGCCATATGGGGGCCTTTCCATGCAGTCTTGGGTTACTCTTAAGGAGTTTGTGGGCATGTATCCAAATCTTAAGCATAGATTGAATAATAAGGTTGGGAGTTTGTAAAGCAGGTGATTTATGAGTGTAAAACATGTGCAAACCTGAAGTTACCTGTACAGTTTGTCTTTCAATGAGAACCCATAGTGGGGGATCATCCTGTCTGGGCCAAAGATAAACCAATTGAGATAAATGGAGGGCTGTATAGTAATGCTCAATACACAGTAAACTAAGACCCCCATATCGCCTGTGAGCAATCAATTTTGAGATTTTAAGTCTAGGTCTCAGGGATCCCCAAATAAAGGTTTTAATACCTTTGTCAATATTTCACAATATTGATATTTTAACTGTCAAAGGCAACATACCTAAAACATAAGTGAAACGGGGCACTATAATCATTTTCACTGCCTGTACTCTACCCCAAAAAGACAAGTTAAGATGGGACCATTTTTCATACTCTGACTTCGTTTTGGCAATAAGTGGATCTAAGTTATCTTGAATCATACGTTCTAAACCTGTGTTGATGTAAATACCTAAATACTTCAGGCGGTCCACTTTCCATTGAAAATTATAGCCCAAAATAGCTGCTTTCGTTGTACCCCTGGACAATGGTAGAGCTTCACTCTTATTCCAATTGACTTTGTAGCCAGAAATGATTGAGAAGCGAGAAATGGTAGACATGAGTCTAGGGAGTGAAGTAGGCAGATCAGTAAGTGTGAGCAATATGTCATCTGCATAAAGAAGTATTTTTGAGATCCCTGCTGGTGTAGGATTGCCTGCTATTTGTGAACACTGTCTTATTGCCGCAGCCAGCGGTTCAAGTGCAAGAAGGAACAAAAGGGGCGATAAAGGGCAACCTTGGCGGGTTCCTCTTTGCACTAAAAAAGATTTTGAAAGGAAACCCCCACAATTCACTTGTGCGGATGGTGTTTCATATAACCATTTGACCTTAGAGATATATTCATTGCCTAACCCCAGCCTATGTAGTGTACGGAACATATAGCTCCATTGAATATGGTCAAAGGCCTTCTCGGCATCTAAGGATAAGGCTACTCTGTCTTCTCCAGCATCCTTGGAAAGCCAGAGTATGTGAGCCAAAGTGCGTAGATGGTTACGAGAATTTCTGCCTGGCATGAATCCCACTTGAGAATTATGTATGAGCTTAGCGATAACTTGTTTGAGTCTTTTGGCGAGAATGGTGGCTAATATCTTTGAATCTGTATTCAGAAGGGAAATTGGACGATAGTTACTGCAGTATAATGGATCTTTCTCAGATTTGGGAAGGACCGTTATGATAGCTTTATTTGTGAGAGAGGAGAGGCTACCAGTTTCCTCTGCTTCTTTATAGGCCTCATAAAGGGCGTCTATTGCTTCTGGTTTTACCCAACGGTAAAATTCCCCAGGAAAACCATCTTCTCCTGGTGCTTTATTGTATGGAAGATTAGAGATTGCTTGGGCAATTTCATCTTTTTTATTTCGCCTGCCAGTATGAGCCGATCCTGTTCATTGAGGCGGGGGAGTGTTATTTTATCAAAAAATTCCTGATCTTTGTGGTGATCATCATCAACCTCTGAGCTATATAACTTCTCATAATAATCTGCAAATGTATTAGCTATTTCCTGAGTCTCAGTTATTAGCTTACCTTCAGAATTATAAATAGCTGGAATAGCTGTCATAGCTTCTCTCTGTTTTAATCGTGCCGCTAGTAAACGGCCAGCTTTTTCTCCTTGTTCGTAATTTCGAGCCTTAAGTCTATATAACATATATTCTACTTTCGAAGTATATAGTGTATTAAGCTCCATTTTAGCCTTTTCCAATCTACATCTGGAAGCTTCGGTTGGATTGGTAAAATGAGCATGTGTCAGGGTTTTGATATCATTTTCTAAAATAGTCTGTTGTTCTGTTCTACGTTTATTGGCTATGGCAGAATCTCTCATAATTTGCCCCCTAATGGTGGCTTTTGCAGCTGCCCATAAAATTTGTGAAGAAGAAACTGAACCTTTGTTGTCTTTCATATAAGTAGTCAAATGTGATTGTAATTGTGATTTTTCTGTCGGTTGTTTGTATCGGGATATGTTTAAACGCCATGGTTTCCTACAAGGGCGTTTCAGACCCAAATCAAGCTGTAGACTGATAGGAGCATGGTCTGAAAGTGCAATTTCTAAAATATCACAATTAAGTACATGTGGTATGATAGAATGTGAAATAAGGAAATAGTCTATTCTAGAGTTGGAATCATGTACTGCAGAATGATATGTAAACCCCTTATCTGAAGGATGTAGTAAACGCCAAATGTCAGTCAACCCATGATCTTCACGGATGTCTCCCAGTATCGCTCTATCTCTGCCATGTGTCGTGTCTAGGGGGCGCGTTCTGTCTAAGATCACATCCGGGGCAAGATTCCAGTCACCCCCCAGAGCTATTTTGGAAATTCCCATCTCTGTTATAATTCTGTTTAGATGAAGGAAAAAAGGAGCTTTGTTTCCAACGGGGGCATAAATAGACCCCACTCCGAATATGTTATTACCGATTTTAAGCTTGGCTAAAACAAACTGACCATCTTCATCTGACCAGGACTGTAGTATTTGACATTGTATTGATTTCCGTATCAGAATGGCTACACCACATTTTCTAGTAATAGTATGGGATATAGGATCTCCTGACGTGTGAGAAGGAAGTTTGCAGCTGTAAAGAATCTGGCCTACCCAATCTCGTTTTAATTTTTCAGATTCTATACCGGATAGATGTGTCTCTTGAATGAGAGCAATATCTGTATGTTTGGAGGCTAAATAGGAAAGAATTTTCTTCCTTTTAATGTAATTAGTAAAGCCATTGAATAGATGGACACATTGTGCATAGGACTAGTTGCCATGATGCTGATTGGAAATGTTAGAGTATGTTTGTATTGTGTGTGAATGTATCAAAGAGGGTAAAAAGGAAAAGTAAGGTTGCTAAATGATGTGGGAATATGGTAATGGAAAATTACTGAAGCGAGAGAGAAAAAAAATAAGTGTAATTAACCTGAAACCAATATGTGCAAATATGATCACAAAATATTGTTAATACTAAACTTCAATTGGTGTAAGTACACCGTTCTACCTGCTAGAAAGGAAAAAAACACTACAGATCAAACAATGTATATCTTTCGTCGGTGAGTCTAAACCTCAATGCGAGACGCAAACTCCGCAGGGGAGAAAACCACATGTGGTAAACAGATTATGAAAAGAACCAAGCCATGGAGTTATAAAGTCCATCTAGGAGATTTGTATTTACAAATACAGTATGAGATATACATGGTGTATTGAACAACAATGTAGGAGAAAAGGAAATGAATCATATCCAACAGAGGTAATAACTGCAGTAAAACAGTAATAAAATTATATTAATACATAGCATGCATATATACTCATCTAGCTGGAAGAAGCAACAGTGGAAGGTTTAGCATCAGATACTTTATCAGAAGACGTGGATGACTTCAGAGGTGATCTCGATTTGTCTCTGGTATTTTCCTGTGTGAGTACTTCTACACAGTGGACCACTTTATCTCTGTCAGACTGTTTCTTAAATGTACGGACGTGTAATCTACCAGTACGGTGGGTTTGAGGATCATTCTGTAATTGAAGTTGACTGTTCATAGTTGTTTGGGTCAGGGGTGGCGGTGTTAAGTCCATGTGATGGTCCTCTAAACTGTCCAGGAAGCGTACCAGATCTTCAGGCTCTGTATAATCTCTTGATTTCCCATCCATTGTGATCCACATTGTAGCAGGTTCTAAAAGATCATATTAAATATCCCATTTCCGAAATCTTGGCCTAAGTTGCAGGAACGCTTTTCGTTTGGCATTGGTTTCAGTGGAGAAGTCCGCAGCAATAAATACTTTATGGCCTTCTAAGTCATAAGGACCATGTTTACGAGCAGCTGTTAGTATTTGACGGACCTGTTCATGACGTAGGAGACACGCAATTATTGGTCTAGGTCTAGATTCAAGGGTTGAAGTTGAAGTTCTTGACCGAATCCTGTGAGCTCTCTGCAACTCAAGGGGATGCTCAAAAGATATGTTCAGTAGCCGCGGTATCAAGGTTAGTAGCAAGCTCTTCACATCATTATTAATTTCCATTTTTTCTGGAATTCCATAAAAGCGAACATTATTTCTTCGGGCCCTGTCTTCCAAATCTATTACTTTTTGTTTTAAATGCCAGATATCTGGACCCCAACACTCTGCATTATCTAATCTTTCTTCCAAAAGGGTGGTTCGTTTATCTAGAGTTTCCACTTTGGTATGAAAAGAGTTTAGGTCCATCCTTATTGACTTCATTTCTGTCGCGAGATCTGAGATTTTGACATCCATAGATCCCAATTGTTGTCCCACAGCAGAGATCTCTTTTAAAATAAGGTCCATAGAAGCAGTATCTTGTGGGACAGTAGTAGAAGTGCCCGAAGGTAGAGTATTCCCTACTACTAGTGTAAACAAAGGCTTTCTATTAGGTTTTCCACTGGCCATACTGTTATATTTCAATGTTAGAGAAAACAAGAAATAAGTGCTGCCTAGTAACCAAATATGATATCCAGTCGCCTCACAAAGCAGTTGGGTAGTAGCACTACAAGCACAAATACATATTTGGATATGGACAGACTTCTGGGATTCTCAAAAATTATGGCTGCATGTTTTCAAATAAGGGGTGCTCAAAAACAGTCTATTAGAAATGTCACTCGGCTTTCCCCTGTTTATCTAAGTTCACTCTGCACTCTTTGCTGGTAGGACTTTCCTTGTCTTCTTAAATGTGTAGCAGAGGCTAAGCTGTCAAATGAAGAGAAATACCTTAGGTTTGAAAGTTCTCATATGCTTCCCCTGCGCCCTGTTAGAAGTACAAGAGTAATGCAAAAACACACAGCAGCCTTTCCACTTCAAGAAAGGGAATTCCACTTAAGTCTTCAGAATCAGGTTGTGTTTCCTGACAGAATGAGTAATTTTTCACAGACTTCTGGGATTATAACAAACTATGACTGCATGTCTTTAAAACAGGGGTTGCTGAAAAACAGTCACCGGGCAATCAGAAATGTCACACAGCTTTCCCCTGCTGTGTTTCCTGACAGAATGAGTCGTTTTATCTACCGACTTCTGGGATTCTAAAAAAATTATGGCTTCATGTTTTCAAACAAGGGGTGCTAAAAAACAGGGTATCAGAAATGCCACACAGCTTTCCCCTGCCTAGCCATATTCCCTCTACACTCTCTGCTAATAGGAATCCCCATGTTACATAGCAGAGACTAAGCTGTCAAATGGAGAGAGATAAATACCTCAGAGTTGAAAGTTCTTATATGCTTCTCCTGTGTCCTGAGCAATTCAAAAACAATTCAAAAACAGGCAGCAGTCTTTCCACTTCAAGAAAGGGAATTTCTCTGAACTCGTTAGAATCAGGCTGTTTCCTGACAGAATGAGTTGTTTTTTCACAGACTTCTGGGATTCTAAAAATTATGGCTGCATGTTTTCAAACAGGGGTTGCTGAAAAACAGAGTATCAGAAAAGCCACACAGCTTTCCCCTTTTTAGCCAAATTCCCTCTACACACTCTGCTGACAGGAATTCCCATGTTCCGTAGCAGAGTCTATGCTTCTCCTGTGTCGTGTGAGAAATACAACAGCAATTCAAAAACAATTCAAGAAACACACAGCAATCTTTCCACTTCAAGAAAGGGAATTTCTCTCAACTCTTTAGAATCAAGCTGTTTCCTGACAGAATGAGTCTTTTTCACAGACTGTCTCAGCTACAGAAATGGTGCTCTAATTTTCCCTCCACACGCTCTGCTGACAGGAAAACACCTGCCCTTCCCCTCTGCCAGTGTGAAGAGTTCAACCAACGTTCAAGAGTAATTAAATTCCCCTGGAGTTGCCTCTGTGTTTAAAAGCAAGGAAAGTCACTTATCTCTTGAGCAGCTGACTGTTTCCTGACAGAATGATTTGTGAATCTCAGCTGAAGGAAAGACGGGCTTCAGGATTTCATCGAAGAGCTCAGTTTAACTGAAATTTCTCATGTGAAAAATAACCTCAAAGTTACAGCACTGTTGTCTCATTCATGTTGCTTTCATTCTGGCTCCAAGGACACCTGTTGACAGCTGAATTGAAGAATTCTCCCCTCCCACAGAGGCGGCCATTTCAGTCGGTGGCCAGACTCCCAATCCATTGTGAAGAATATTACAGATCTGTCGACAGAGTTGAAGGTGTTGAAAGAGACAGGTGCTTGGAAGCTATTGGGAAAGGCTTTTCTGCTACAGGTAGTTGGTTTAGTGAACTCGGTAGAGGACGTTTAGGTGCTATATTAAGACCTATATTGATTATAGGTGTTTGCTTGATTTGTTTGTTTCTGATGATGAAAGGGTTGAAGATGATGAAAAGAGAGAATAATTCAGCACATTAAGAGGAAAGGAAATCAGCTAGTTGCAAGGGATTGAAAAGGGATTCTTGAGGGAAGAAATAGAGACGGAAGAACTGCAGTGTTATATTTGTTATGAGTTGGCGGGATCTAGGCATAAGCAGCAGTGGACAGCGAACATTTTCTCAAAGTGTCATGAGGGAAAATGGTGGGTGTTATGTTTGATGGCTCCCAAAGCCATCATGGGGAAATGATGATGCAGTGTCATCATTATTTATTTGTGCTTAAATATTATGTTAATCTGTAACCCACATAACCCTAGCCTACATGATTTACACATGATTTATTCATTATTTCCGAATATGACTGTACATATTACTTTGCATATTGTTTTATATTTAGGTTTGGCTGAGCGAATCATATATTTTGATTAACTTGAGTTAGCTAATGTGCATTTAAAGTTAACATGTGTGGGCCTAGGTGCCCCACTCCATTTTGAAATAAAGGCTGTTTTTCTGCTTGCTGCGCATAACACTTTTCTGTTTCAGTTATCTAATTCACTGTATACTTTATTAAAATGTTATTCTTTGTAAGCTTATGTTTTGAAGGACGTAAAGTAGCGATCCGTTGGTTTGCAAAGTGACTTCCAAACATAAAGGGGCCGATTCCGATTCGGGCCGGAAATCTCTCCGACCGAGCCGGACTCGGAGAGATTTCCGACCGAATCGGACCCTAGCAGTCCGACCGAACGAGTACGATGCGCACGTATGCTATCGGACTCGATTCGGTCGGACTCCCATTGAAGTCAATGGGAGCCAGTCGTACGACGCGTACACAGGCTCCCATTGACTCAATGGGCACGACGTGAACAAGGGTGCCCCCTACAGCGTGTTCGCGTCGATGCGGGTCGCACCGTACATGCACGTGTAGGGGGGACCCATGGCTCCCCCCTGTGTGCGACTCGCGTGCCTACGCTTCCAGGGGTCCGACACGGACCCCCAAAGTGCGGCTCCGACAGCTCCTTGGAGCCGGACTGCCCGAGTCGGTCGGAGCGGTCGCGATGCGCATCGTACTTACCCGGCCGGGGAACGTCTCCATAGCGCGGTGCGAGTCGTCCCCGTGCGAGTCGGTCGGAGCGGTCGGGTCCTGCGAACGAGTCGGTCGGAGATTTCGCTAACGCACGCATCGTACTCGCTCGCCCGGACGCGCGTACGAATCGGTCGGGAAATAGGGCTCCGAATCGGATCCGGTAAAGCCGAATCCGATTCGGAGCCCTACCGGCCGAGATCGGAATCGGCCCCATAGTGTATGAGAAAGTGAGGAGGTGAAGACTCCTTTGTGATATATCATGAAGGTCGCAACAGGAGAAGCAGTTGGCATTGTGTTATCTGTGAGAAGGAGGCTGACCCCAAATACAGAGAGAACACTGGGTTTTGATTGGTGCCTGACTAGTGGGAACCTGAAGACTGTACCATTTGAATGAAATGCTATGTTTTAACTGTGTGAGCTTCGTTGGCTAGTTGCCCCTGTCCACCTTTGAGGGCAGACATCCTTACCCTCCTCTTGAGACCAACGCTTCTTATTTTTCTGCTCATAGAGATACTCTCAAGAGCAAGTACATTCCTTCCTATTCTAATTGGAGCACTTATCTGGTTCTTATTTCAATGCTATATTTGCTAACACCTGCTGCTTCTAAATTTATTCCACCTGCCCACAACCTCAGCTCAGAATTAGGTAATTTCCTTTATCGAAACGAGTCTTTGCCTTGATTTGCATTTGTTAACTGTCAATATGCAATATTTTGCTTTACTAATTGAACTACTTGGATAAAATTCATATATGCTGTATTCAGGTGACTTTTAAAGTCTCTGGCGGGCAGTTCTTTTGCAGTCCCAAAGCTGTGCCTTTGAAATAGACACTGCAATAGGAGAGTCAAACAGCAGTTCCTGCAGGGCATGGACTGTCAAGTAAAATGCCCCGCAGGAACTGCGGTGCATGCAAGTGCCACCCTGCATGCACCCCATTGCGCAGAGGCAACAGGCGGCCCTATAGGGCCCCCTTTGTTTCCTCATTGCCACACTTTTTATGGCGGGCTCACAGCCCTGAAAACTGTGGCGGTGAGGAAACTAGTAATATGGTTGTCGGTGCCTCAGCAGCATATTACCAGCCTCACACCACTGCAGAACAGCCAGGGATCCACAGCAGTGGTTCTGTGAGGGTCCAACCCCCATACTCAGAATATGGTACGCGGACTGCCAGTCTGGCAGTCCACGGACCGACACCATGACTAGGCAGTCCAATGGACCACAATAGTTGTAATAAGGTCCTTATGCTCAAGTATCCAACAGTTTTGCAGTACCTCCTTACAGTGTCAGTGAGGTTTTGTACCCTGATATGGAGGGCAGATTGTTGTGTATTGTGAGAAGTTGGCCTGGTATATGCTGTTCACTAGTTAAAGTGGACACCTTGCACCAGTACAATTCGACTCTTATGGTAGGTAGGTTTAAGACAACCTTTATAGAAAGCTATCCTAGTGGTAGCTGTGGAGAGCAGCCTTCAGGCTAAGTCTTGGAGGAATGTAAAGCAGCTTGTTTTACCACACAATCTCTTGAATCACCAAATGAAAAGACACCACACAGGTATATATATCAAATATATATGTATTTATTACTAAACAACTCTCTACTAATCTCTTTATGAGATTAGAAGTCAGGAACATATGTACAAGTCAATGTTTTATCAAAATAAGTTAGCACAAGTAAATATCACAATCTTATCTTGGCTAGACCGTGGTCTAGAGCACATAGAATCGAGGGACCCCAAAGAACCACCCCAGGTAGTTGTAGGAGACCCACAGGGGACGGACGCGGTGTTCAGACACTGGTGCGAGTCCTGTACGAGTCTATGCGAGAAAACGCGATTGAGTTATCAATGTTACAGGTCCCTGGCGTGTTCGAGGCGAACACACCGATCGGTCAGTACGAGTCGAAGGACGCAGATACTGATAGAGTTACAAGGGAGTTGGACGCGATGTGTCTAACACAGACGCGAGCCCTGTACGAGCCAGTGCGATAACCGCACGGGGAAAATAGGAGTTTTAGGGCACTTTTAGGGTAGCTACAAGCAAGCCACTTACAGGATAAGTAGTTCTAGGGCCCACACCCACAGGAGCACCGTAGTGCTGAAGTTACCTCACCCAGGGGAGCCGGGTGCATAGGTGTCCTTTGGTGTCGGGTCGCGGCGTCGTTCTCAATGGGAACCAATGAAGACTTGCTGCTTGCGACGACAGAAGAAGTGTCCGTTGGAATCCAAGCCTGGATTCGGAAGGAGGAAGACCTGAAAGCAGAGGGGACAGTGTTCACAGTCACTTGGCAGTGACTCTGGGCAAGGAAGATGAATGCCCACCGTTGTCGACAGCTTCGGGTCATTCACAGGTGTCTTGACTCTTTGACCACGTAGTCCAGGTAGCGTCAATGATGACCAGGAGCTGGATTCGGTGTGTCCCATGACGTCTGCAGCTTTCTGAGGTGTCGGCGACTCGATTGGAGCCAACAAGCCTTGGTAGCAGCAAGTCTTGTGGTGATGAGGAAAAGTCAATGGTGCAGACCAGCAAGGTCTGGGGGACTTACCCAGCAAGGGTAGGTCAGGGCAGGGCTGGAGCAACCAGGGGTTCCCTTTGGTTTTGTCGGAAAGTCTTCTGGGGACCCACAAGCCGGCTGGCAAGGGATCGCGAAGACGCCTCAGGAGGATCCACTCAACAGGGGCCCACGGTCACTCGGGATGGTTTAGGCCTCTGAATTCGGGAGAGGTCTCTGCTAGAGGCTGGGACCACACGTGGTCCAAAGCACAACTTCGTAGAATGTCATGAAGGGGTTGCACTCGACAATAGTGCACAGTACCCAGGGGCTGCGGTTCCTCGTTGCTCGTGGGGTCCACTTGCATCAGCTTCGCTGGGGACTCACGATAGCCTTGGAGAAGTCAGGAAATCCTCTTCCTGGGCTGCAGGGACTTCGGGCTCCGGCGGGAGCGGTGTAGTCTGCAACCATCGTTGTAGTTTTTGGTGCCTGCCAAGCAGGGGAGTCACTCCTTGACTCCAAGGGAGATTCTTCAGTCTTCCAGAGGTAGTGGAACGTCGAAGGTCCAGGATTCTTCTCAAGAGCGTCGTCCAGGGGTATCTGGGTTGCAATGCACAGGTTCCCCCTCTTATACTAAAAAGAAGGGAGGGACTAGCTCTATGACCCCACCTATGGGAGGGTCAGGGGAGTGGGTGGCTACACCCACTTCCCTTTGTCCAGTTTCGCGCCAGAGCAGGGGCAGGTAGCCCCTGAGCCGGTTTGAACTGGGGTATGCACAGAGGAGCCTTCTGCTCCCCCAGTGCAGGACTTCAAAGCACTCTAAGAGTGCACCCACCCAGCCCCAATACACTAAACCCTGTCTGGGAGGTGGTCACACCCCCTTGCGACAGGATATCTATTGTTGGGCTTCCTCCACTGTGAGTTTCGGTCATCAGCAGGAGGGCAGCCCAGTGTCTGTGACTGGTGGCATCCATCTTGTGATGCCAGGGCTCTGGAAAGAAGTTGGAATGCTACCCCCGCTGCCAGAACTGGCGGGGGGGGGTAGTATTCCAAGATGTTTGACATCAAACACGACATGTTTCCGTGCAGCCATCCCAAAGTTAGCATTTAACGCGAGGTTATAATGCGCTTAAGAGTATATGGTCAGGCTGCACTACAAACAGCATCAGAGAAGGATCTCTGAACGCTGCAGAGGGGCTCTGCTCATGCAGGGACACCCTCCCACATAAGAACCAAGCACTCTGCCTTCAGGATTGATAAGGCCTGCCATAGGAGTGACTTATAGGTTTGTATGTGTGTATGTATGTAGTGGTATAGGTAGCCTATATCACAGTAAGGGGTGCATGCACCACCTTACCCAGGCTGCAGTAGCAGACCTGTGGTGTCATTTTGGATGGCCTTCCAGGGGTGGCACAATACATGCTGCAGCCCCTGGTAGGTCTCTGAGGTACCTATACCCTTGTTACATAGTATACCATATACTAGGGACTTATAAGGGCACTCCAGATTCCAATCAGAGATGTGCCTAAGGCACATGGAAACCATTTTATAGAGGAAGCAGATAGACTGGGGCCCTGAATAGCAGGATCCCAGTCCAACTAAGTCATAAACCAGCAAAACACCAGGAGAAAAAAGTGGGGGCAACCATATAGTCAGATTCCACCTTCCTACATGTATCTTATACAGAAGAAATAGTTCATCCTTCCCAGGTTTGGTTATTTATTTGTGTGGGATTGGGGTATTATTAAGTCATCCTAGTAACGGAGAGTAAAGGGAGGCATACTAAGTAAATATCCACAAACAAGATAATTTCCCTCTACAAGTTCATGTAAGAGGGTTGCAATTGATTTGCAGTTGGACTCTATTAAGATAATGGGAGATTAATAGTGATATCACGAAGAGCTTCAGGCCAATCCTGCCAAACACTTAAGATTAACTTTCTTTAGTTTGTCCACTCAGGGGTGAGCATCAACACTTAAAACATTTAATATGGTAATACACCATATGTGCGCAGCTTAAACAGTCTATCTAGGAAATTGAGTGATTTAAGGGCCACACACGGTTTGCTCTCTACATCTAGGTCTGGTCTGGGGTACTTTTAATATCATTTATATACCACTTCCAATGAGAGTTGTTGGGTTTTTGATAGTTTCTTATGTTTTTTTTAAATCTCTACAGAGACAGTGAATTGGTATGGCACAGCAGTCTGCATTGGTATATTATTGTGTCCTTATCAGCGGCTGTATAAAGATGGACACTGTGCCAAGTCATTACACTGTCAAGTGTGTCTCCTGTGTCCTTTGTCTATGTTCAAACTAGCTGTGCCTACAGCTACTGTGCAGCCTCCACTGAGCTGAACCTGATGGCCCTCAGGTGCTTCTTGAAGGAGAGTAACATACATGTAAAATAGAGTTAGAGTCAAGAAAGGGTGTGGGAGAGGGTGACAGAGGGTTGGTGCATTAATCTTCTCTTTCCCGTAGTGGTCAGGAACTACAGAGCTGCTTCCAGTGCCTCAAGGTAATTCCCTAGCTGCAGGAAGGCCCAGAGTGCCATGGGTAGAGTACCCATAAACACAGAACAATGGTAAAAAATGGTGCTGTGGCAAATAGTGTACATGAATGTTTCTTTTACATGAACGTTTTACACTAGGCAAGACTTCAAGAAAGACAGACCCAGCTGTGAGCGCCTATATTTTCTGTGCTGGGGTCTTCCTCTTTCCCCTGGTGCGACCTTTCTCTTAGTTTGTGCTGTTTTGTGCACCGGCAGCAAGAGTGTACTGTGGGTGAGGAGGTTGTTCATCAGATTAGTCACTCTCTTGCAGTAGACCACAGATAACTGATAATGGGTCTTCTTGTGGCAATGATCCATTTGTAGTGTACCCAAACTTTTACTAAAAATATTCTAAATAATACTAAACAAATAGTAAAAATTATATATAAAATACACCCAAGCATAAAATTAAATTTTGAATTATTAAAACATTGCATTTAATATGTAAAAATATACAACCATTTGCATATAAACCTAAATAATAAAATTAACTAAATATTAATTGATTTCACTAATTAAGATTTTATACATTAATTAAACATTTCTAAAATATTATAATACATGTACATTTTAAAAAACGTCCCACACTATTGCCCTACAAAATTCAATAACAATAAATAAAAAAATTAATTATTCTTTCCTAAATAAAATTTCAAATATCAGTAAAGTAATTACTCACAACACTAAAAATAATAATACCTTTCCAAAAAATAAAACACATGTATTATATACAATATTACATAACAGGAGATTAATTACTTTGATATTTTTAAATACGTTAAAAAAATTAAGCTTACTTATGATATTATTATTTCCCAAGATATTATTGTCATCACAATAATTCAGTTGATGCAGTCTGCAAAGGCTTCTTTTCTTGTCTGCCTCCATCTGTAATAATATGCAAACTCCTATGCAAATGAGTTCCCTCATCTGCAAATACCCACTTTCCAATGCAAATAAAGACATACCCCTTCACTTTATGCCGGCTTAAAAACTTCACCCAGGCTTTGCGTATTACATAGTGGGTGGGTGTATGAGTAATACCCAAGTGTCCCTGAAAAGAGTAAATAGTTTCTACACGTACAGGGCTCATTGTTATCCTAATTCCTGGTGATCCTTCATTTTGTCTGAATTGTTGTATAACTAGTAATTATATTTTTTTACTAGGCAAACAAATCTGTGTCTAAACGGAAACCAAACCATCCACACTTTCATTATATCAAGCATTTCTAATACTTCATGTTTTTGTTTACTGTGTTCGTATTGTGCACATTGCAGCACTAAGTGCCAGATATACACTGGTTACAAAATACTAGCTGCAATTAGTGAACAGTATTTTTGTGACTAGTACGTAATTTTGCTAACCAACCTATGTACCAATAGGTTGGATCACAAAATTCTCAATCGCAGTCAGTCGCAATCTAATCTACCTCATCAAAATTCACAAAGTAGGTCACAATTGGCATCTCACTATGAATTATGGCCGTCACAGGCATCCTTTCCTACTGGGGTGTACAGAACACATTGGGGGATATTCTCAAGAACGGGCGATAATTATCGCCAAACTAGGTTAACGCAACTTTACATAACGCCGTCTATCGCGGGAAACTAACGCTGTGTTAACGGCGTATTCTCAACACGCCGGCAACAGGCGATAGTTCCCCGATAACGCGTCAAATGTCCGTGTTAAAATTACCAGGCCGCCGATAAAAAAGGAAACCCAAACGTGAAAAAAGTGGCGATGGGCCCAACAGCGATAAAAATATCAGCGATAAGCAGCGCCAGGCTTGCTATTCCCACGTCAGGCGGGAAAAATCACCATAAAAGCTGCAATTTTTTTTTTTAATAAAAACAAAACACAAACAACTGAGAAGCACCATGGAGGCAGCTGGAGCAACTACAGAGGCCAACCAGAACCCCACAAACCCCCCGGAGGACCAGCCAGGGACCTCGGGGAAAGAGAGGAGCAAGGAGAAGAAGAAGAGAAACCCGCAATTCAGTCCGCAGGAAAACAAGATCCTGATCACGGAGGTGATAGAACACCACCAACAACTGTTCATCACCTCCACTGTGTCATTGGCAACTAAAAAGGCAATATGGCAGTACATCTTGGCCAAGGTGAATGCAGTCGGAGTGAAAAGAAGGGAAGTGGATGACTGCAAGAAGCGCAGGAATGATGTGAAGCGCAAAACCAAGCTGAAACTCGCCAACAACCGGAAAGCCGCAATGCAGACTGGAGGTGGGAGTCCAGCGCCACAGCAGGATCTGGATGAGATGGAGGAAATGGTGTCCACAGTCATCAGTGGGGAGACGGTGGCAGGAGTTGGGGGACCGGACACTGCTCAACATGACCTGACCCAACAGCAACAGGGTGAGTAACGACCAGAGACTGGGGGGACAGGGGAGATGGGCACAATGGCACACATGCACAATTAAGTATAGCACAGTGCACACCCACAATGGCTCTGGATCATGTCCCTGATCTCCTTGGCATACTGCAGCACACATAGAAACAGCAAGTAGGCCCCCGTCGACAATGTGCCCAGAGGGGGCCCTCCCCACACATCACTAATCTCACAACAAACCCATGCACATGTGCTGAACCCAGCAAAGCTGTGGGTCCATGAGCCACACTGACAATGCAAGTGACACTACATGACGATTAGCATGGCTGCAGTCCAATTATCATGACATGGTGCACGCCATGACACTGAGGTGGCTGAGTGTGGACCACATCCGTAAAGGAGCAGGTCACACCCTGACACATCCACTTGCACAAACAACCCCTGACGTCAACAAGACATCTGCGGACAAACCATGCCCAAGAGTCCCAACTCCCACCAAGAGCCCAATTTACCCAAGTCTGCAACATCTCAGCACTGTTCAAGCACAGAAGTGAAAGGCACACCGCCTGAAAGGGATAAGGGCCAGCAAAATCAGAGCTGCTGGGGCGACTCTCCCACAATGCAGCACACACACATAAGAATCAGAGCACATCAACATTGACAACAATGTGGTACAAACTGCAACACTTTCACATCAGAACAGAGGACACAACTGCTGCCACTTGTGTGTAGAAACTGGCCAATCACATTTGGCATAGCAGGAAACTGTGAGATGATAATGTACAAGTACAACCCCACATCCCTGATGGTGTAGAAATGTCCACTGTCCCGCATCAAATAGGCATCTCCTCCCAAACAGTCACTATGTACATTGTCATGCAGTCTGTTTGTAAACTTGTCCAATGCGTGAACATACATGGAACACACTGTTAAACTGCATCTCCCCTTTACATTGCAGAGGGAGAATCAACACCTCCTGCAGAGCAGACCATACATCTCTTCACTGATGATGAAAAGGACCTCCACACCATCGACACTGATGCCCTCCAACAGCTCATGGACACCCTCAGCACCCCACCCCCAGGAGCAGGGCAGCCCAGCTGCATCGAGGAGACCCCGCCCCCTGCACAGACCACACAGCAGGAAGCACCCACCACCACGGCTGTCTCCCAGGACTCCCACGACCAACACATGGCATTCCAATGCCGTGTGTTAGAGGGCCAGAAGGAGATGGCTGATCAGGTGCGGGTGGGGTTCGACCTCATGGCAGCCAAACTAGATGCCATACATGGGTGTCTAAGTCCCATCAGGGACCACTTACAGTCCCTAACGGACACCCACAGTCCGCTCCATGCTCTCCAACAAGCCATGGCTGACATCGCTGGAGTCATGACTCTGAGACAAGAACAACTGTCTAGTCAGAGTGGCCCTAGCGATGTCAGCCGGGAGTTGGGACACATGCGGAGGATCATGGAGAACATGGAGCGGATGCAGGCGGAAAGAATGGCTGCCACAGCTGCACACCAGCGAGATGTAGTTGGGATCTACCAAGCCCTGCAGATCCTCATCTTGGCATTGCTGCCACAAAGCCTGGCGCAGATGAATGCTGCTGCTACTACTCCATCCACATCTTTGCCCCCTGATGTGTCAGTGCCTCACAGTGCTGCAGACAAAACACCACCACCCACATGTGAGGCACATCACACATCAGAGGACGATGATGTGGATGATCCTGCCTTTGTGATAAGAAGGAAGCGTTAGCATTCATCTCCGCCATATGGCCTCTCTCAGCTTGGTTCTGCTCTCTGCATCATGCCCTGGAATAACACCTTCCACTGTGCCCCGATACACTCAGCGACACTCACCATGGCCCTCGACATGGACTGCCATATTTGGTTTGGTTACCAATGACACAGCAATCAGACTGCGGACTGAACTCTTTCTCTTCCGATGAACTTGTCAATCCCTAAAGGACTCTGGCTGGCCCTCCACGGGGCAACAATGTAATGTGGGGTTTGCATGGCCATGTACTGGTCCAGCTTCAACACTCCACCGAATTTAATTAAAACATTCTAATTCACACAGATGTGCCATGTCTATGATCAAGCAAGTATGAAAGTATGGCTGGATATAGGGCCAGTGATTCCAAAAAAAGGTACTCCCTGGGAACTGATATCAATGCGCATGTTTGAACGTGACCCAGATAGGCAGTGAGATGACAGTGATGGGTACAGGTAGCTGTGAGGAGGCGCGTGACTTCTCACCTTGCACCTATTAGCTGACCCTGTTCACTACTATTGATGGCTGACGTCCGTGTACACGTGATCTGTACATGGCACATATGTCCAGGGGACACCTTGGTGTGTTCTACGCAAGGTATTCCTGCTGGCTTTTTGGCTGGTGTGCATCTCCCATGTTGCTGAGGTGTTCACTGTGCCCCCATCCCCCTTACGTCCATGTTGCTCATGTTGTGGGGTTTGAGTCACAGGGTGCATCTGTGCATCAGGGTGGTTCATATTTGACCCCAAATGACAACCGCAATTTCATATTTGACCCCAAATGACACCCGCAATTTCATATTTGATCCCAAATGACACCCGCAATTTCATATTTGACCCCAAATGACACCCTGTTGTCTTTTTTGGAACACCAATGACAGCCTTCATATCATGTTTTTCTACACATGAGATCCGCTGATGAGTGGGATTACGTACTACATTTGACACCCTGAAATGGCATTCCGAATACGTGACACCCTGAACAGCCTCTCTGTACAGAGGTGACATACCCACCATCTATTTGCTATTTGTGAGATTGTTTGCACCTAATGTTGCACTTACACTGGTCAGAGTGATCTGCTAATGCAGAGGACTGACATGCACAGAGGGAATGTGTGTTGCAATGAATTCATTTGCACATGCTGTTCATGTGGACATTTTGTACTGTTCCATGATTGCTAAGGACAGTCACAATGTGACGTGCTCATGCGAAGAAATTGTTAATGATTGTGTTCCTTCGGGCTATTCCTGCTGCAGTGGGGTGTGGTCCACCTGCCTCATCTTCCTCATCATCGTCTGGTGCATCTGGCACTTGGATCCATGGGGCATTGGTGCGTACACATATGTTGTGCAATACACAACATGCAATGATCATCTTGCACACTATTTCTGGGCTGTACAGGAGTCTTCCACCTGTGATGTCCAGGCACCTGAAACGTGACTTTAACACGCCAAATAGGCGCTCAACAGTTCCCCTGGTGCATTTGTGGGCCACATTGTAATGCCTCTGGACCGGGGTGTTCGGGGCTCGGAGGGGTGTCATCATCCACGGGCAGAGTGCATATCCTTGATCCCCTGTGAGAGGTAAGTGAGATTAGTGTAAATTGGTGGTTCTGCATGCTGTGTTGGCAGACTTACAAGTTTTGTGGTGTGTGATTTTTGCGACTTTGGGATCCATGTTTGCCATGTATTGCTTCTGGCAAATGTGCGGGATCAATGTGTATTACGTAGCCTCACAGCTGCTCCTCCCTCCCCCTGAACCTATTTACTTGTGTGCGCTGCGCGGTTGCATCACTTGCACACCTACGGCATACCATTGTCATGCCTGTCTGCGCATGTCAGCAAGCCTGACAACAACACTGTAATGTTGGCCATTGAAGGTGGGCGGCCACGTGTTTGTGGGCCTATGGTAAGGATAGGGCGGACACAGATGTGGAGTACAGGCCTGGCTGAACTCGCGCTGCGATTGAGGCTAGGCCTTTGGCTTATGCTGTGGCAATGAAGATACACACACCACAGTTGGCATGTATGAGTCAAGACCCGGAGCGGTATTGCTCTCCTTTATTTATCCATTCGGGCGAGCCCGCCCTCCGGGTGCATGCTACATTGCAACATTGTCGATTAATGGCCGGGTGGCGCCGACACTACAACAGAGACACACGCCATAGTTACTTTTGTGGCCAGCCCGGAACTGAACCATGCCCAGAACTGAACCACCCCAGAGCCCCGGGCCATTTCTTCACACTCCTCACACGCCTACACCTGGGCCGCCGCTGTGGCACTGGGATGTCGTGCGCTTCGGAGTACGTCTCCAGACGTTCCACACAGGCTTTCCAGCGGCCTGCCTGGGACGGGGGTGGCCCCGTGACTGTGAAGGGCTCCAGTGGCGTTACCGAGGACATGCTGTTGGCTGCTGGAGGCGGACTTGTGGGGTAGCCCCACGGGACGATGACTTGCGGTGCACTGAGGTAGGCCCACCTGAAGAGCTGAGCGGGTGTGCAGCCTGCGATGATGCAGTGGGCCTGGAGGCTGGACGGTGACTTGCGATGCACTGAGGTAGGCCCACCTGAAGAGCTGAGCGGGTGTGCAGCCTGCGATGAAGTGGGCCTGGAGGCTGGATGGTGACTTGTGGTGCACAGAGGTAGTGGCACCAGAGGCACTGCGTCCGGCACAGGCCTACCGCCACGTGGCGATGACTTGCGGTGCACTGAGGTAGGCCCACCTGAAGAGCTGAGCGGGTGTGCCGCCTGCGATGATGCAGTGGGCCTGGAGGGCAGGACTGGAAAGGATTTGTCTGAGACCTGCTGGACCGCAGTGTAGGCCAGAGGGAGCAGTCCGCACACACAGAAGTCCCCGGTGCGGTGCCGCAGGGTGCGCTGGGGGCCTGTTGCGCGGAAGCCAGCGATCGGCTGAGGAGGCTGCCAAGCTCGCGGGCCTCGGGCTTGAAGATTGCACTGGCACGTGGTGGGCCCTCTTGGAGACACGCCGGTGGCAGCAGGTGAGCAGTGAGGCCTGGGTGCGCAAGGGCGGGCAATCACCGCTGGGCGCCGGACGGGTCTGGGTACCAGCGGGCTGGGGTGCAGCAGGCGCACAGGATCGCGCAGGCACCACCGGTCACGGCGGCGGACTCGTGGCAGGGTGAGGAGCACCACCCTGGAAGACACGCCCCTGCAGGCGATGACGAGATGTGCGCCGGGTGGCGTGTGACATAGCCACCTCGTTGCCGGTGTAAATTTGGCCGTTGAAGGTGGTCGGCCACGTGTGTGTAGGCCCATGGTCAGGATATGGCGGACACAGAGACACACGCAGTAGTTACTTTGGTGGCCATCCCGGGAGTGAACCATGCCCAGAGCTCCGGGCTATTTATTAACACTCCTACGCTGGACTGGTGTACGCCAGGCCAGCCTACTATGCTTACGCTTACAGGGGGGGTGACATAGCTACATGTCCAAGGTCTTCCCCACTGCCTGAGGTAACATGGTTGCGTCCACTGTCCACAACACCACAAACACCAGCAGTATATGTCCACATGGACATGTCTGTGCTCTGCATACTCAAGACTGTCCAGCACATCACCGCCACACTTGGCATTGTGTACATTCTTATTCATGGGTCACTTGCCTCCTTTGCACATTCTTGGTTCCCACCTCTCCCCACATTCTGCAATTGTGTGGCAGAGGGGCTATGCCTTTGTGGATGGTTTGTCTACATGTCTGGCCCCTGTTACCACAGTTACTTGTGTTGTCGTGTCTGGTAGGTGGGCATGTTGGTTGGCATGTTGTATGTGATTTTGTTATGTGTGCATTCCCACAGTTGTGAGTTGTATGATTGTGGAGTTGAGGTGTGTGGCGTGTTCCGTTGGTACTTACCGACGAGCAGTGCATTTCCATAGGTGCCATCCTGAAAGCGCTGGTTGATGATGGACTGTCGGAAGATGTAGGAATCATGCACACTGCCTGGGAAGTTTGCGACGACATTGGTGAGCAGTCCCCAGTGGTCCACTATTGCCTGCACATTGATGGAATGCGTGTGCTTTCTGTTGCAGTAATTGTGTGCAGTGTCGGCAGGGGGCACAAGTAGGACATGTGTGCAGTCAATTGCCCCCAACACGTGCTGGAAGCCAGCTATGGCATAGAAGCCTTGCTTGGTCTCCAGCTGTTCCTGCGCAGTGTGGGGGAGGTGAAGGTGCTGGGGTATGAAGCTGATGATGGCATCCAAGACAGGTGTGATGAACTTTGATAGGGCTGGCTGTGAGACTCCTCCGACTCTGGCAGTTGTTGGTTGGAAGGTACCAGAGGCCAACAAGTGCAGCACAGCCAGTAGCTTTGTCTGCAGATGGATGTTGGTTGTCCGCTGTGTTGGTACCATCAGCCTGTGGGCAATGTGGGTCAGGATGCGGAGGATGGTTGTCCTTTTGAGCCTGTAGTGGGTAATGACATCCTCTGGCGTTAAGTTTCTGAGGCTGGTGCGTTTTCGGAAGGTCCGCTGTCTTGTTCTGCGCTGCCTCGGTGGCAGTCTGGGGGGGTGGTCCTGGGGGTGGGAGTGGTCCTGGGGGGGGTGGTGGTGGGTGTTGTGGCCCTCTTGGGTCTTCAAGCTGCATGATTAGTAGCTCCATGGCATCTGTTGGTCTTCATATGTGGCTCTGGGCTGGGCTCCCTTTCTACTGCAGGTTTTCATCCTACTTAAGACCAGAAAAAAGCAGGTCTTAAGTCCCTGCTGCTAACGTGCCTTATCACCTGTTTTTGGGCCGCATCGCTGATCTGGCTGGTCGTTGAGAATATCGTGAAGTGGTGTTTTCGTGTGTTTTTGCACGGGAACGCCTACTCTGCATATCATTAGCGTTAGTTGTCGCTGTCAGCCTTGGCGATGTTTTTGGCGGCAGCTATCGCAGGAAAACTGTCGATGTCATCTGTTAGCGCAGGCTTGTGAATGGGGCAATACATTTATTGCCACTTTAGTGGCAGTAAAGTGCCGCTAAATCGGCGTTGAGTCCTTGAGAATATGCCCCATTGTCTGTTATTGCCTTTAGATAAAGTAAGCTTTTCTTTCAATGCAGCCTGATTGACCTGATGGCAAATGGGGCTGCATTTAGGACAATAGTTAATTGTTTTTTGTGTGGGAGTTAACCCACTGCTTACTCCCCAACATTTTTTCTTAAACCTCACAAAGGAGAATGAGTCATAAAGAGTCCCCTTCTTTTTTTGCGAATTGGGCCCCAAGACCTCTTGGGGATCTATAAAATATGAATTTTTTCCAACTGGATTTCAGTTGGTAAACATTGACACATATGATACTAATTTAGTATTTGAAAGAGACACCTACAACACTCCCCTTCCAGATACCTAATTAGTGTCTATTCACAATCCCATTTCGTTCACCTAAAATAGGCTAGTACATGTCAAAAAGCATGTTTATGAACACAAACTCTGTATTGCAGTGCTTAAGACACTAAAAATGCTTAGTACATCTGGCCAGTAATTGCTTCTAGATTCTGAGGAATTGAAAATGTATGCGTTATGACTGATGAAACAATGCATGTAGACAAACTGATCAGACAAGAGAGACCATAGATGGTGAAGAAAAAAGCTGGCAAATCAGTAGAGAATTCTGGCAGGTTCAGAGATGTCAGGACCCAATCGGAGTGTGCAGGGCTGGGAGGATATAGTTACAACGAAGTGTGCAATAAGCAAATGCTAAAATATTCAATGAATGCAGTGGCATAAGGAGACATGCATGAAGAATGGCTTAGGTGAGTCACAGAACAAGTGATAAGGATTAAGGGGCAGGATAGTATTGAGGAAACTGAATATTGATTCATTTATGTATTAAACGTTTTAGTAAATCGTACCTTGAATACAACTGGAAACAACTTGGTTTACATGGACTACAAATGTTAAACAAAGAGAGGGTAGTCATCATTTTCCTGGTAAAGCTCTTTTATTTTATAGCACAACTAAGAAACAGTCACAGAGTAGAAAATGATTCAAGTCCTCTTTACAAATGGCCTGGCATCTTCAGGTGATATTACTGCAAACCAGGTCTATTGGCAATACTAGACTAAAGGATTGCAGTAGGGTCACAAATAGACCCTAGTTATGCCCCTGTCAAATGGGTAATTACATGCAGAAGCCATTGATACTGCACTGATTTACACATTTAAACCCATAATTCTAGCCCAGTTTTTGGGACAGAAAGCTCCAACCACCTTGAACCCAGCACTTGGTCTCTGCCTGTTGTGAATACCACACCAGTCCCAAACCCTTAGAAGTGGGCCTGAAGGTGCTTTGACAGCTTCCAAGAAACTCCGCATTGGAGGTTCTGCGCGATGCATCGTCCTACCAAACTCCACATCGGAACCACTGCGCTATGCATCTCCGATGCAGGTCCCTGCATTGCAGCCTGCATCTTCCTCGGAATCACAACTGAGCGATGCATCCTTGATGCAGGTCTTTGCATTACAATCCCCTTTTTTGCAGCATCCTCAATGACGAAGCAGGATTCCACGTTGAAAGCCAGCATCTTCTTTGGAACCACATGGGGCTAAATCACAGATACAGCGCATTTTCCTTATTTGCACCAGGAGCACCTTTTAAAAGGCACAAACAAGGAAAATGCACTGTAATCGGATGAATGCGCTGCCCCCAGGCAGCCGCAAACCCGCGCCTCCCTGGGGACAGTGCATTCATGTGAAAAATGGAGCAGCTGCTTTGACACCGCTCTGTGTTTCACACTGCAGGCAGGTGCAGTGAGTGACTGCACCCGCCTGCAAGGGTATGTCTAGGAGGTCCATGGCACACCCCGTCCCCCTTCTAGAGGGCTGCCATCAGGGGGCGCACTGACAGTCTGCCTCCTGACAGCTTATTTGCCTCTGTGCCTGTGTCTTTAATACAGCATGGGCACAGAGGCAAAGGGATTGCCTCATTTGCATGGGGCCACACTCCCATGCAAATGAGGGAATGCTCTCTGATGATTGCGCTGGCGCTTTATGGGTGCCATCGCTATCGGTATTACAGAAGGGGACGCACAAACATCTGTGGCCCTCTTTGTAATACCAAAGTGCCCCGGGAGCATGCAAAGTGGGAGCAAATGCCAGATGCGCCCCCGGAGCACTTCTGTAATATGGCCCCAGGTGCCCAACACAGGACTTTGCATCTCAAGCCCCACATTAATAGCATCCTTGATGACAATGCAGGACCTTGTATCGCAGTCTGGGAGCTCCCCAAAACAGCTGCTGTGTGACACAGCTCCTCTTCAGGGCCTCACAGTTCCACGGCTGAGTGATGCATCCTAGACGTGTGACCTCGCACCACTCCACAGCCAAGATTTAATGTTCAGTGGGCCTAACTAGGTCCCAATAGCTGGCCAGCCATCCTTCATGGTTTTTTTAAACTTGTTACTTTGTCCCGTTCCGGTGCAACCAGATAACCACAGTTGGCGCTTTGTGCTTTTTGGCACTCTATTCACTTAAATCTTTAAAATTGGATATCTCCCATTCTACTGATCAGATTTTTGTAGGTTTGGTCTCAAATTATTTATTATATTTTACTGTATTTTTCTAATTTGGTGTGGGTCTTTCTTGTGTTGTGTTTCCCTTTATTATGTGTAAAGTGTTGCATAAATACTTTAGACATTGCCTCTAAGTTAAGCCTGACTGCTCTGTGCCAAGCTACCAGAGGATTATCCCTCTCAACCAGTAACCCAGTTGCTCACATTGGTGTTCAGTTGTGAGGATTAGGACTTGTATTTGTGCAGACCATACAATGGTGTTGTGTTACACTGAAAATTCCAGATAAGTAATCTGAGACCAATTTGAGGCTTTTTAAATTATCCCTAATTTTCTGATTGTCTATTTTTCTTGTACTAAATTTAAGTTCCCCACCTCTTTGCATCATACCTTGGAGATGGAAATGCTTAATGTGGACAGCCTCAGCAGGACTGTGCTGCAGAAGCTTGGTAAGGAGAGGAGGCTGTGTGCAGGAAAGAAGGCCTCAAAGCTGAATCTTAAGATAGCCCTCTATGCCTATGAGGAGGCAATCCCAGCCTGGGGAATCTAAGAATGAAGATCTTAACGAGGATGATCTGATTAAGGAGAACTTGATTTAGGAGTGAAGGGGGCCCTGGCTGTGGAGCTCCCAGAGAAGGTTGACCATCTGCCCACTGAAAGAGAGCCCAGTGTGACGGCAAGAAGTAGTGTGTCTTCCAGAAACTTGTCCTAAGAGGAGCTGGCAGACAGGAAGGCAGAGAGGGAGTTCAGGATACACATGGCCAAAGTTAAAACAGAGAAGAAGCTGTCTCTGGAGAAAAAAGATTGCCTCATGAGAGGAGCCTGAGAGAGCTGGACATCAGAGCCAAGCAAACTGAGTCCATCAGCAATGGTGGCAGCACACTTGCAGTGTCTGAGGGAGACAAGAAAGTCTGAATCCCTATGTGGTGGTAACAACAAATGCTTTGCCTCAAATGAAGTAGCTCTGAGGCTACACAAGATACCTGAGGACTGCTGGGGTGTAGATTGTGGAAACACATGCCTACAATGAGGAGGGGAAAACCTCTCACACAAGCCATAGATGACCAGACAAGGTATACCCCATGAAATCCAAACTTGTTGCCAAATTTGGTATGATCCCTAATTAAAGCAAAATGATCACAGGTAAGTTATATATATATAAATATATATGCATGATGCATCCTAGACGTGGGACCTCGCACCACTCCACAGCCAAGATTTAATGTTCAGTGGGCCTATATATATATATATGTACGTATGTATGTATATATATATATATATATATATATCTATATATCTATATATATATATATTCCAACACAATTGGATCCTACCAGCAGCGCGCACAACGACGGGTGCAATCGCGATGGGGCTGAATCCAAGCCCTTGATTAATTTTCACAAAACAATGATGCGACGCACTCCAGATCCAGTTTAAGCTTTTATTTTTAGCTGTACCGGCTCACACCAACGCGTTTCAGCCCTGCGAGGCAATGATAAAGGCCTTGCAGGGCTGAAACGCGTTGGTGTGAGCCGGTACAGCTAAAAATAAAAGCTTAAACTGGATCTGGAGTGCGTCGCATCATTGTTTTGTGAAAAAAAAAAATATATATATATATATATATATATGTTGATTAAACCTGCATCGCAGGTATCACCACAGCACCACAGCATATATATATATATGAATCAACAAAAATGCCCGTAATCATTTAAGAAAGCACTCGACATCGCCTACAGCAGCATATTCCATCACATGCTGCTGCAATGCCTGATGGGGCATGTAGTCCTGTATTGTGAGCAAAATTATTTCCTTTCAGTAAGTTCAGTGAAGGTTTGTGATTGACAGCATATTATGTCCTTTAGTAGGAATCAGATTATCATGACGGGCTGTTAATTGCATATGGAGCGATGTGCTTCACGGATCCGGACTGTTCCTCTCCCCAGCCTCTCTTTTTGCGAGATGGTGCCTTCTCCACAGCAGGGACCAGCCGTGTAAAACAATGAATCAACAAAAATGCCCGTAAGCATTTAAGAAAGCACTCGACATCGCCCCCACCATCCGGCCTAAAATACAGCTCGCCAGGATTTCTCCAATTTTTCTTTAGTTTTGCCGACGCGTTTCAAAGCACAGAGGCCCCTTCTTCATGGGCAGCTTACAAACGGCACTGACGCTCACAAAGATGAATTCCCGGTTATTTATTGCCAACACGACAATAATTTTGCTCACAATACGGAACTACATGCCCCATCAGGCATTGCAGCAGCACGTGATGGAATATGCTGCTGTAGGGTCATGTTGGCAATAAATAACCGGAAATTCATCTTTGTGAGCGTCAGTGCCGTTTGTAAGCTGCCCATGAAGAAGGGGCCTCTGTGCCTTGAAACGCATCGGCAAAACTAATGAAAAATTGGAGAAATCCTGGCGAGCTGCATTTTAGGCCGGATGGTGGGGGCGATGTCGAGTGCTTTCTTAAATGCTTACGGGCATTTTTGTTGATTCATATATATATATTTATTCAATACTCCGGTCCAAAATGAAGCGCACACTCAGGCGCAAAGCAGATTGAGAAGAAATGTAATCGTTCTGTAACACGTTTCAACTGATAAACACACAGAAATGAATGATGCAGCTAGGTTTACATATCCGGAATAAACATAGGGAAAGGATAACATCTCATAGTGCTGCCCAGTATATATATATATATATATATATATATATATATATATATATATATATATGAATAAACAATCCTGCTTCCATAGAAGAAGGCACGTGCACGAGGCTGTGTTTGGGATACAACACTCTTTATTTTCTTAAGTCACCCTCGATCCCAAGACCAAAGAGACGCGTTTCGGCTTCACAGAAGCCTTTGTCAATCTGATGGGGGCCATAACTATGTAAGTATAAATAGCCCTTCCAATTAAAGGCAAGCATAGACATAGAAACAATACTAAAGCATTTCTGAAATGCACAGATGTAAATCCATTACAGTGTTTAAATGTAATTCATCCTTGAACCCAGACGACGTGGCTTGTGCATCATCTAATTGTACTCTAAATACAATATATAAAAGTGCACAGTGCAACTAATGAAATTACGGCCTAATGCTGAACCAGCCTACGTAATACGTCTTTTGAACTACTGGGGCATCCAAACGTGCATGCATAAACAATTAAAACACTTAGAATATCACCCGCCTAAATGGGAACTTCTTAAACAATAATAGTGCGCCGCCAATCACTCAAAGTGTGTCGCCTGAATATGATAAAAAAATATAGACACATAATGTATTGAATTTAAAACGTGCTGCTTAAAGTCCTCTTGTTGTTGAGACAGAACAGCCTCTGACCCCAAATATGAAATATGCTGGGAAAACGGGTCCATCGAAGTCTGACCTGTTACGAAAACAGCAGAAACAGTGTCCACATAAGCCCAATAGAATTACCATCGTACTCAATTAATCCTCAAGGAGCAAAGGGCCAAAGTAATTATATATATATATGTATATATATATATATATAAATGTATTCACTGAAAAACAAAGATTACAAGGGGTGTTAGAGTTTGGCTGACATGTCACTCTTACAAAACCAGAGAAATTCAGCAGTTATAGTTAGCTGAGCTAACTTCATTCTGAGCGGGTGGATTAATCTTTGTATCAAAAATGGCAACATAGGAAGGAGATGGGGGTCAGCAGGACCAACCGCTGTACCAGGATGTGGAGGAGGTTGAGACTGAAGATTTGGAAGAAGAGGAACCTCCAAAAAAGAGAGCAAGTGTGGACGGGATTTTTTTCAAAATCCCATCAGGGGAATCGAAAATTGCTGCCACACTTGTGCAATGCACAATCTGCGACAAGACCCTCTCTAGAGGGATGAGCAAGAAATATTCATGTGGGAATATGTCCATGTTATATCATCTAAACACCTATCATAAAAAACATCTCCAACTGGCGATCAAGCAGAGGGAAGTTGTAGGACCATCTACTTCAGTGGCAGCAGCAACAATTCCTGGCCAGTAAGTCCCTTCGGAGGCGCAGACTACTGCAACAAATATGGCACCAGAGTTTTCAAGAATGGCTACCTACTGCATGGACTGTAGTCCAGTTATAAATGCTGGTGAGCAGTGTCTTACAGCTATTCACAATACTGCAAAACAGCATATATGCTAATTGTTTTCCCCTTCTATATGTTTTGTGCATTTCAGTGCACGTATTTTTCAGTTCCTCTTATCCCAGTTGCCAATTTTGTTATGAATTTTTTTAAACTTTACAAACGCACTAAAAAAAAAAAAAGGTTCCTGTTGGAACCGCCTTTACAGTTAAAAAAGATAAAGTATGTATATATGTTGGAATCAGTGTATGGATAATTGAATGAATGCATAAATGGTGCATGGATGTTACAATGAGTGCAACAGTGCAGCCTGAGTGAATCTATGAGTGCATAAGTAGTGCTTGGGTGAGTGCATACATAGATCCTGGGTGATTGGATGAGTACAAGGGTACTGCCTGAGTGATTGGATGAGCGCATGAGTAGTGCCTGGGGGATTGGATGAGTGCATGGGTAGTGCTTCAGTGAATGGATGAGTGCATGGGTACTGCATGAGTGAATTGATGAGTGCAACAGTTGTGCCTGGGTCATTGGATGTCTGCATGGGTAGTGCCTGGGTGAATGGATGAGTGCATGGATAATGGATGGGTGAATGAATGAGTGCATGGGTAGTGCCTGGGTGAATAGATGAGTACCTGGGTAGGGCCTGGGTGAATAAGTGAGTGGAAGGATAGTGCCTGGGTGATTGGATGTGTGCATGGGTTGTGCCTGGATGACTGGATGAGTGAATGGGGTAGTGCCCGGGTGATTGTATGAGTGTATGAGTAGTGCCTGGGTGAATAGATGAGTGCCTGGGTGAATGGATGAGTGGAAGGGCAGTGCATGAGTGAATGGATGAGTGCAAGGGTAGTGTCTGGGTGATTTGATGAGTGCATGGGTAGTGCCTGAGTGAATGGATGAGCACAAGCCTAGTGCCTGAGTGAATGGTTGAGTGCAAGGGCAGTGCCTGGGTGATTAGATATGTGCATGGTTAGTGTTTGGGTGACTGCATAGTGCATGGTTAGTGCCTGGGTGAATGGATTAGTTCATTGGCAGTGCGTGAGTGAATGAAGGAGTTTAAGCATAGTGACTGGGTGATTGGATGAGTGTAGGGGTAGTGCCTGAGTGAATGGATGAGCGTATGCGTAGTGCCTGAGGGAATGGGTGAGTGCAAGGGTAGTGCCTAGGTGATTGGATG
This sequence comes from Calotriton arnoldi, assembly GCA_963921515.1. Lineage (NCBI taxonomy): Eukaryota > Metazoa > Chordata > Amphibia > Caudata > Salamandridae > Calotriton > Calotriton arnoldi. The sequence goes on along the minus strand of CAWUFW010010443.1, from coordinate 116,098 downwards.
TGTGCATGGGTAGTGCCTGCGTGAATGGATGAGGGCATGGATAATGCCTGAGTGAATGAATGAGTGCATTGGAAATACCTGGGTCATTGGATGAGTGAATGGTTACTGTCTGAGTAAATGGATGAGCGCATGTATACTGTCTGATTGAATGGATATGTGCATGAGTAGTGCCTTTGTGAGTGGATGAGTGCAAAGGTAGTGCCTCAATGAATTGATGAGTGCAATGGTAATTAATGTCTGGGTGATTGGATGAGTGCAAGGGTAGTTCCTCAGTGATTGTGTGAGTGCATGGATAGTGCCTGGGTGGTTGGAAGTATGTATGAGTAGTACCTAGGTGATGAAATGAGTGCATGGGTACTGCCTGAGTGATTGGATATGTGCATGAGCAGTGCCTTTGTGAGTGGATGATTGAAAAAGGTAGTGCCTCAATAAATTGATGAGTGCAAGGGTAATGTAAGGGTGATTGGATGAGTGTATGTCTAATGACTCAGTGAATGGATGAGTGCATGGGTAGTGGCTGAGTCAGTGGATGAGGGCATGGATAGTGCCTGAGTGAATGTATGAGCACATGCGTAGTGTCTGAGTGAATCAATGAGTGCAAGGGTAGTGTCTGGTTGAATGGATGAGTGCATGGGTAGTACCTGAGTGAATGGATGAGTGCATGGATAATGGCTGGGTGAATGAATGAGTGCATGGGTAGTGTCTGGGTGATTGAATGAGTGCATGGGTACTGCCTGAGTGAATGGATGAGTGCAAAGGTAGTGATTGGCTGATTGGATGGGTGCATTGGTAGTGCCTGAGTGAATGGATGAGTGCATGGGTGGTGCCTGAGTGAATGGAGGAGTGCATGGGTAGTGCCTCAGTGAATGGATGAGTGCAAGGGTAGTACCTGAGTGAATGGATGAGTGCATGGATAATGGCTGGGTGAATGAATGAGCACATGGGTAGTGCCTGGGTGAATAGATGAGTATATGGGTAGTGCCTGGGTGAATAAGTGAGTGGAAGGGTAGTGCCTGGGTGATTGGATGTGTGCATGGGTTGTGCCTGGGTGAATTGATGAGTGCATGGGGTAGTGCCTGGGTGATTGTATGAGTGCATGAGTAGTGCCTGGGTGAATAGATGAGCGCCTGGGTGAATGGATGAGTGGAAGGGCAGTGCATGAGTGAATGGATGAGTGCAAGGGTAGTGCCTGGGTAATTTGATGAGTGCATGGGTAGTGCCTGAGTGAATGGATGAGTGCATGCCTAGTGCCTGAGCGAATGGATGAGTGCAAGGCCAGTGCCTGGGTGATTAGATATGTGCATGGTTAGTGTTTGGGTGATTGCATAGTGCATGGTTAGTGCCTGGGTGAATGGATGAGTTCATGGGTAGTGCATGAGTGAATGAATGAGTTTAAGCATAGTGTCTGGGTGATTGGATGAGTGTAGGGGTAGTGCCTGAGTGAATGGATGAGTGTATGCGTAGTGCCTGCGTGAATGGATGAGGGCATGGATAATGCCTGAGTAAATGAATGAGTGCATTGGAACTGCCTGGGTCATTGGATGAGTGAATGGTTACTGCCTGAGTGAATGGGTGAGCGCATGTGTACTGCCTGATTGAATGGATATGTGCATGAGTAGTGCCTTTGTGAGTGGATGAATGCAAAGGTAGTGCCTCAATAAATTGATGACTGCAAGGGTAATGTCTGGGTGATTGGATGAGTGTATGTCTAATGCCTGAGTGAATGGATGACTGCAAGGGTAGTTCCTCAGTGATTGTGTGAGTGCATGGATAGTGCCTGGGTGGTTGGAAGTATGTATGAGTAGTACCTAGGTGATTGAATGAGTGCATGGGTACTGCCTGGGTGATTGGATATGTGCATGAGCAGTGCCTTTGTGAGTGGATGATTGAAAAGTTAGTGCCTCAATAAATTGATGAATGCAAGGGTAATGTAAGGGTGATTGGATGAGTGTATGTCTAATGACTCAGTGAATGGATGAGTGCATGGGTAGTGGCTGAGTCAGTGGATGAGTGCATGGATAGTGCCTGAGTGAATGTATGAGCACATGCGTAGTGTCTGAGTGAATCAATGAGTGCAAGTGTAGTGTCTGGGTGAATGGATGAGTGCATGGGTAGTGCCTGAGTGAATGGAGGAGTGCATGTATAATGGCTGGGTGAATGAATGTGTGCATGGGTAGTGCCTGGCTGATTGGATGAGTGCATGGGTAGTGCCTGGGTGAATGGATGAGTGCATGGGTACTGCCTGAGTGAGTGGATGAACACATGCATATTGCCTGAGTGAATGGATAAGCGCAATGGTAGTTCCTGGTGCCTTGTGTGAGTGCCTGGATAGTGCCTGGGTGATTAAAAGAATGTATGAGTAGTGCTTGGGTGATTGGATGAGTGCATGGGTACTGCCTGGGTGATTGGATGAGTGCATGAGCATTGCCTGGGTGATTGGATATGTGCATGGTTAGTGCCTGGGTGAATGGATGAGAGCATGGGTAGTGCATGAGTGAATGGATGAGTGCAAGCATAGGTCTGGGTCATTGGATGAGTGTATGGGTAGTGTCTGAGTGAATGGATGAGTGGAAGGGCAGTGCATGAGTGAATGGATGAGTGCAAGAGTAGTGCCTGGGTGATTTGATGAGTGCATGGGTAGTGCCTGAGTGAATGGATGAGCCCATGCCTGGTGCCTGAGCGAATGGATGAGTGCAAGGGCAGTGTCTGGGTGATTAGATATGTGCATGGTTAGTGTTTGGGTGATTGCATAGTGCATGGTTAGTGCCTGGGTGAATGGATGAGTTCATGGGTAGTGCATGAGTGAATGAATGAGTTTAAGCATAGTGTCTGGGTGATTGGATGAGTGTAGGGGTAGTGCCTGAGTGAATGGATGAGCGTATGCGTAGTGCCTGAGGGAATGGATGAGTGCAAGGGTAGTGCCTAGGTGATTGGATGTGTGCATGTGTAGTGCCTGTGTGAATGGATGAGGGCATGGATAATGCCTGAGTGAATGAATGAGTGCATTGGAACTGCCTGGGCCATTGGATGAGTGATTGGTTACTGCCTGAGTGAATGGATGAGCGCATGTGTACTGCCTGATTGAATGGATATGTGCTTGAGTAGTGCCTTTGTGAGTGGATGAGTGCAAAGGTAGTGCCTCAATAAATTGATGACTGCAATGGTAATGTCTGGGTGATTGGATGAGTGTATGTCTAATGCCTGGGTGAATGGATGACTGCAAGGGTAGTTCCTCAGTGATTGTGTGAGTGCATGGATAGTGCCTGGGTGGTTGGAAGTATGTATGAGTAGTACCTAGGTGATTGAATGAGTGCATGGGTACTGCCTGGGTGATTGGATATGTGCATGAGCAGTGCCTTTGTGAGTGGATGATTGAAAAGTTAGTGCCTCAATAAATTGATGAGTGCAAGGGTAATGTAAGGGTGATTGGATGATTGTATGTCTAATGACTCAGTGAATGGATGAGTGCATGGGTAGTGGCTGAGTCAGTGGATGAGTGCATGGATAGTGCCTGAGTGAATGTATGAGCACATGCGTAGTGTCTGAGTGAATCAATGAGTGCAAGGGTAGTGTCTGAGTGAATCAATGAGTGCAAGGGTAGTGTCTGGGTGAATGGATGTGTGCATGGGTAGTGCCTGAGTGAATGGAGGAGTGCATGTATAATGGCTGGGTGAATGAATGTGTGCATGGGTAGTGCCTGGCTGATTGGATGAGTGCATGGGTAGTGCCTGGGTGAATGGATGAGTGCATGGGTACTGCCTGAGTGAGTGGATGAACACATGCATATTGCCTGAGTGAATGGATAAGCGCAATGGTAGTTCCTGGTGCCTTGTGTGAGTGCCTGGATAGTGCCTGGGTGATTGGAAGAATGTATGAGTAGTGCTTGGGTGATTGGATGAGAGCATGGGTACTGCCTGAGTGATTGGATGAGTGCATGAGCATTGCCTGGGTGAGTGGATGAGTGCATGGGTTGTGCTTCAGTGAATGGATGAGTGCAAAGGTAGTGCCTGGGTGATTGGATATGTGCATGGTTAGTGCCTGGGTGAATGGATGAGTGCATGGGTAGTGCATGAGTGAATGGATGAGTACAAGCATAGGCCTGGGTCATTGGATGAGTGTATGGGTAGTGTCTGAGTGAATGGATGAGCGCATGCCTAGTGCCTGAGTGAATGGATGAGTGCAAGGGTAGTGCTTGGATGATTGGATGTGTGCATGGGTAGTGCCTGGGTGAATAGATGAGTGCATGGATAATGCCTGAGTAAATGGATGAGTGCATGGGTAGTGCCTGAGTGAATGATGAGTGCAAAAGTAGTGCCTGGGGGATTATGTGAGTGCATGGATAGTGCCTGGGTGATTTGAAGAATGTATGAGTAGTGCTTGGGTGATTGAATGAGTGCATGGGTACTGCCTGGGTGATTAGATGAGTGCATGAGTAGTCACTGCGTGAGGGGATGAGTGCATGGATAGTGTCTCAGTGAATGGATGAGTGCAAGGGTAGTGTCTGGGTGATTGGATGAGTGCATGGATAGTGCGTAAGTGATTGGCAGAGTGCATAGATAGTGCCTGAGTGAATGGATGAGAGCATGGGTACTGCTTGGGTAATTGGATTAGTACATGGGTAGTACCTGATTGATTGTATGAGTGCATGGGTAGTGCATAGGTGAATGTATGAGTGCAAGAGTAGCACCTGGGTGATTGGATGATTGCAAGGGTAGTGCCTGAGTCATTGGATGAGTGCAAGGGTAGTGCCCTGGTGATTGGGTGAGTACATGGATAGTGTCTGGGTGATTGGGTGAATGCATGGATACTGCCTGCTTGATTGGGTGAGTGCACGGATAGTGCCTGGGTCATTGGATGAGTATATAGGTGTTGTGTGGGTGATTGGATGAGTCCATGAGTAGTGCCTGGGTAAATGGATGAGTGCATGGGTAGTCCCTCAGTGAATGGATGAGTGCAAACATAGTGTCTGGATGATTGCATAGTGCATGGGTAGTGCCTGGGTGATTGTATGAGTGCCTGAGTAGTAGCTGGGAGATTAGATGAATTCAAGTGCAGTGCCTGAGTGACTGGATGGCTGCTTAGGTAGTGACTGGATGATTGGACAAGGGTAATTGTTGTGCCTGGGAGATGAGATGAGTACATGAGTAGTAACTCAATGAATCCATCACTAGATTAGTGTTTGACACGCATAATATATCTCGACCTCCAACCACTATGAAGAAATAGAAACAGGCAACAATGTATTAGAATTTCATTTTGAACATTGGGCAACCAAACAACATACAATATTTTTTAAACAAAACATTAATTCAACATAGACAAATGTTTTACTGTTTTTTTCTTGTTTTCAGCTTTCATCTTGTTCACTTTCAACAGTACTTTGTGTGAAGACTCATCATTAAACAGTGGTAAAAAAATAATCAATCGATTGTAAAAATAAAACAAATGTGCCCAGTAGATCATTACAGCTATGCCATATTGTTCACTGCACTCACAACAAGTTTTTTTAATACTGGCTTGCTGATAGGTTACTACCTTAATGAAAGCAACTATATGTTAAAACTGTTTCAGATATTTTTATATCTGGTATAAAATGTCCAACAATTATGGAGCAGTCTTCATTTTTGCATATCCTTTTGTAAACATCACCCCTGTTAGGCCAAATGATGTCTAAAATGTTCTTAGTCCATGTATGAAAAACATACCTCATAGTACTACGTGGAAATTGATGTAGCAGAAACAAAAGGGGACTTTCTTTAGTGGTGAAGAGACTTTTCACATGAACTGAAGACTATTGGTATTATAGTACCTCCATTTGCTTTTTATTTGTGGTAACATAATTTAGTCCTCAAATGTTTTATAAGTTCCTTTCCCACAGTTAAAAAGAGTGCTTTATTTCTAACAGCTTGCTGTAGACAATACCCCCAATTGGCCAAATAATGTCTCAGAAACACATAATCCATATATATGTCAACACAATACCACATTTTCTTATCCTAGATTCTCCTTAGAACTTCGGTGCTAGAAATAGCAGATATGAGTTTGGTAACGTTTTGGGTAGTCTTGATTTGAATGTCACTTGTATGTCATTGCACTCTGTCCATCCTTTTTTGCATCTTAAATATATTGTGTAGTGGTCCGAGGTTATATTAACTCCTTCATGAAATATGATTTTATAGTTGTGAAAGTTCTTTTTGAGATAGAAATGTGTGCAGCTTTAAAGTTTGTAATTTCAGTTACTAATTTAGTACCATCCACTCTACTTTGTTGTAGCATGCCTTTGATATATTTTCCATACCTTTGTAGAAACAACGTTGACCTAAGTTCTGATCTGCAGTTTGGACAGGTCATATCTTGATGGGTGTTTCTTGTTAAATCTTCAAACGGCACAGCTTTACAATCTGGTAATGTCAATTAGAGGAATCGTTCTGAATTGATTTCAGTGCTAGATGTACATTCACAATCTTCACAGTTATGGGTCCATTTATAAGTTAAACCAAATAATTAATTGATATTCACATCTTCTTCATCTAATAGTCCTAGCATTACCATTAGAAATTCTTGAGCATCCTGCTGAAGATTTTGAGAGAACACTACTGATCCAGTTCAGTTATCGGTGAGTTTTCTTATTCCAGTAGCAGAATGTACAATACTTCTATCACTTCTTAATTCTTCAAGTAAACTACACAGTTGTGAATCCATTCTTTTATCTACATTTTCTCTAATAGTATTTGTAAAATGAGGCAAATGCTATAGTCCAGTTAACTCTACATTTGCATAACAGTTCACTTCAGATTTAGTATCAAAGTGATAGCCTTGTATTTCCTCCTTGTGCTCCCGTTCTCTTTTCTTTCCTCCTTGTTGATTTTCTTTTTGTTCAACTTTCTGTTCAACTCTGATAGACTGTTTTGATATTTTCCACTTTGGACACAGTATTGCTTTTTGAACCACAGGATACTGGCCTAAATGAGGAGCATATTGATCTCTTAACCAATTATACTATGTTATACAGCTCATATCAGCACTTACTTTCTTCTAATCAAAATCAATCAGAAATTGACCAGACAATGTTCTAATTCGTGACAAAGCAACATATGACATTCCTTCTTTCAATACACTTCTACCGATATTAACAAGACCTGTATCTATACTTAAACCTTGCGATTTGTGAATAGTTACTGCATACACTAAAGACACTGGGAACTGCTTTCACAAGTAGGAAACGTACAACGCATCTACCAATCTGCTTAACTTCAACAATATCATCAAATTTCATGGCTAAGTATTCCACATCATTTCTGTTTGGATAATTAACAAATTTCATAACTTTACCCATTGCAACATTCACTAGCCCTTCTTCAAAATTAAAATTACGACGTAAGATTACATGACAGTTTTTACAGATACATAACTGTTTTTCTAATCCTGCAGTTTTTGACAAAGGCTTTTCTAAACTATCCAATTTTGAATGCAGTTTTTCTGTTAGTAGCACTGTAACTCCTTGATGTTCCATTTTATCATTTGCTCTAATTTCGACGATCTCTTCTTTTTCCAGTTGCAATAATTGTTCAATGAATTTACCACACTCTTCAAGAGTTGGCATCAAACAAACAATAGACTTCTCTTCCTTAACAAAATTATACATTACTTCAGCAGCTGAAACATTACTTGGAGACACATTTTTGATGAGGCAGGTTTGATTTACTGTCTTTCCCTCTTTTTGAGGACTCCTACTCTTATATCCTTTAATATATATCTGTATAATGCATATATGATGCCTGGCACTTATTTTGGATTAACTCTTTGTATTGAAAGTTTTCCCAAATGTTTACATTTCCAATACTTCCTAGTGAATTCTTTGTTTCGGTATGTAGTAGTTTCTTGAAAACAGATTGTCCTTTTACAGGAGTTATTGTAGCAGGTATCCAAATACTATTAAGGGTTTTCCTCCAAAAAGTACATAGTAGGCAGTTTTTTATATTTGCTGCATTCTTAAATGTATAAAAGCTAGCATTAGCTTAGACACCATGCTCACTTCATCATTAATTAGTAGCTTTCATTTCTTTAATACTCTTGCCACTTAATGACAAGCATCACCAGATAATTTGTTGTATTGTAATTTGTTGTCAAATTCAACAGGCAGCATTAATAATCGATGAAGGGTAACTCCTTTAGCATTATGAGCAGCTAAGCCTGTTGGTGCAGTGACTGCACATGACAAATTGGAATCTTTTGTCTCCTGTAGGTAACTTGTAGTTACTTTAATCAAGAAGTTTTTCCCAGTTCCAGCTTGACCACTTATGTACAATAGAACTCGTTTATATGTAGAACATGCACACTTTTTATTCTCATTGGGAAATCCATGTTCTACTTTTCCTTTACCTGCATTCAGTTGCTGCATTAGTAGTTTTAGATCCACAGTTTCCCATCTTAATTGCTGCATTGCATTCTCCACTTCACTCATAGTTATTGCAACTTCATTTTCAATGATTGGCTGTCCGAGAGGATCTTGACTTCCAGGGGCTGAAGTTTGACTGCTTGAGAACTCACTCCTGCTATCTCAGCAGCAATTGTTTCTTCTTGTTCAATCTCTTCTCTCAACATATGAAGATACACTGGAAACACACAGCACTCAATGCAATGCTGTATTTTACAGCATTAAATGAGTCTTCATAACAGTCAAAATCTCCAAGTAGTTCACTTTCAGTTCGCCATGGCTTAAATAACTGTAACAAGGCTAAATAGAAAAACTCTCTTTTGTCTGGAATTTGGCAACTTAGCTTTTGATGGTTGATTACAATTCCTTTGTTATGTCCCACCAAATATCCTTCATATCCAGCAACAGCAAACTTACCTTCATCTACGTTTTCACAGACAGTACTTCTGAAAGTATAATGTTGAAGTATTACATAAAGACACATCCTTTTCAGATGATGACTTCTTCTTGGATAGTACGTATCCAGCATGCTACTCTTCAAAATATCCGTAGTGCGTGGCTCAAATTCTGCATGAATTTCAGGCAAAGACTTCAGTACTCTGATTAACCCTGGGCGTAGCTTGCGTAGTAGCACTTCATGTAGCTACGTGAAGTACATTTTGAACTACACGTAGCTATGCAAATTGCATAGTGCGTAGCTGTGTGCTTGACTGCACTGTACAATAATTGCCAAAGGCATCTTGCACAGTGCAAGTTAAGATAAAATAAGTATCTCTGTCTTTATATGCAAAAATGCATATAGCATTTCACAAAAGTGAAATCAATAAATTAACAAGCAGTGAGAGAGGTGATGATTTTGGTATCCTCCTAACCTAGGAGAGAACCAAGCAGATGCCTTGAAAACAAAAAGCACATCTTTTGAACGATTCAGTGGTGGTCCCATCCTCTTAGGACCACCCCAAGCACAGTTATTGGCAAAAATACAAAACCAACCAAAGGCCTTGCAAAGCATTATGGGACGAGATTAGCAGTGGGCAGTGAATATTATAGTATCCAATATCAAAATAATTCTACAAAGAGCTGCAGTTCCACTAGTCGTTACTAGATGTCCTCACGAGTCAAATGCAAAAGCTTCATGAAAGGGTTTCAATGCTTTTGCATTTGACTCGTGAGGGACATCTAGTAACGACTAGTGGAACTGCAGCTTGATGTATTAATAATTTCAATGCTTTTGCATTTGACTCGTGAGGGACATCTAGTAACGACTAGTTGAATTGCAGCTCTTTGTAGAATTATTTTGATATTGGACACTATAATATTCACTACCCACTGCTAATCTCGTCCCATAATGCTTTGCAGGGCCTTTGGTTGGGATTGTATTTTTGCCCATAACTGTGCTTGGGGTGGTCCTTGGAGGAAGGGACCACCACTGAATCGTTCACATGATATGCTTTTTGTGTTCAAGGCATCTGCTTGGTCCTCCCCCTAGGTTAGGGGGGAACCCAAAATCATCACCTCTCTCATTGCTTGATATTTTCATTGTCAAAGTTCACTTTTGTGAATTTGTTATATGCTTTATAGCATAGAAAATTGCTTTAACAAAGCATTTGTATGTGTTTAATATACTGCTGCTACGCTTATTAGCACAGTTTTTTACTCTGCTACGTGCAATTTGCATAGTGCGTAGTAACACAAACATTGCATGCTCCGTGAGCGTAGCAAAGTATTATGCCCAGGGTTAACTTTGATACAAGCTCTAAACTTACCCATAGAACTCCTCTAGATTTAGAAAACAAACTAGCTGAGCTTAACCGGTCTCCACATTCATAGGAACCTATCTCTCTGTGAGAAAGCATTTTCAAACTAATGATGTACAATTTCTTCATAAGACTCTTTTCTGCTGAAATCTCCGCCCACATCTCAGTTTTCTCTGACTTTGTTATATAAGATGTAACTTACAGAGCAACAGCAATTGAGTTGTCTGCAACAAACTGTACATCCATGTTTACATTCCAGATCTTCAGAATCATAGGGTTGTAGTCATTAATGTACTTGGAGGCCTCTGTTCTTCTTAGGTTGAATGTATTGTTCAGTGATATCCTTGTAAGTGTATGTCTGACTGCAGACAAAAAGCTGTTGACTCTTCCTTGTGAGATGACAGGTCATGGGAATCCGAAACGACATCTTGTATAAAATGTTCTTTTTGCTCTGTATTTTCGCTGATAGTATTTTACGCATCTATAATTTTGGAATCATAGAACTTCTTCTTTTAATATGTTGTCACTACTCTTCTTTGGGATGGAGCAAGTTACATACTGCTCAATAAAAGACAACCCAGACTCATCACTGTCTGTTTCAAACTTTGGGCATCTTTTACCCACAACAGCATGTGAATATGGGGAGCACCTCTGGCTTGGTACTCTTTACACCAAATGAAATCAATCACTTGACTAAGAAGAGGTTTTGTTTTGTTCAAGATGAAAGCCATCATTGATTGAAATCTGTGATTAAAATACCTGCAAACATTTGCAATGTCTAGTGAGCGCAGTGCTCCTGGCGTCTTCAGATGAATGTCTTTTATATTTGAATTTGCCTCCTGCAAGAATTCTAGCAGGTCATCCCATGCATATTCAGCACAACTCAGCATCAGGAACCAAGTAGGTGCTCAAAGGTTTGTCAACATGCACTTCAGTTCACCATGACGCCAATATCAATATTTATTAGTAGAACGCTGACATGCCATTGGGTTTATTAAATTGTATTCCAAGTGATCGTCCTTTCCTTGAATTTTCTCCAAAAGTTCTCTTGCTGATATATTATGCAAATTAACTCCTGTTTTTAGAATATGATTCACAGCATATGAGAGGCCAAACAGGTCACTCTCAAATAATAGGTAATGTATATGGAATAAACTGACAAAATCTAGGATATTCTGAATAAAGTCTACTACATCTATGCTCAGCTGCAGGTATTTGCACAGGCCGCTCGTCATACCTGCCACCTACTCCAGTTGGAAAAATATGTGGTAAACACAGAGCTTCTAAACTTTTTCCCACACACTTAATGGAGCTCCTTTTGCTTCCTTCATTATTTCAAACAGCTCAATGGCATCATCAATAACCTCTTTAGAATGGAAAGGATGGATGCTATAATGTTCATACATTTCTTCTGTTCTGTTGCAGGCTGTCCACATTTCTATAGTAAACATTGTTTTGTACTAGATATAAAGTTGCTTTTTTAACTTTAGTAACATCTACTAACTCCTGCCTCATGTTCTTGTTCTTGGTAGGCACACCATTCACAAGATTTACTAGTCCTTCCTCTAAATCTCTACCTACCCCTACCATTTCAATGTTTTTCTTGACATCTAATGGCAAAGACACTACTCTACCTTTTAGACCATTCTGCAGCTCTCTTGGGGGTAACTTGCCTGTCTTCAGCTCCATACGTACTCATAATTATTTAAACCTTGAGGTGCTTCTGGAATGGGAACCAGTTCTAACTTGTTATGTACAGTGCTAGCAGGCATTTTATTATCCTCTGATTTATTTTAGCAGTACTTACATATAACTTGTCGTGTGGACAAGTCAAATAATTCTTCTACAAATAAGTAAAGTGCAAACTTCTGCCAGTTATCATTATTCTCTATTACACTTTTTAAATATAAATCAACAGTCCGCGTTTGATTCTTGTAGTGAGTGGGTCAACAGCATATACAAACATACTCTAGTTTTTTAGCACATACTATCTTAAACTTTGTAAACTCTTCTTCAAAACTATCAACTGTAGTATCTGTGTCCTGTTCTGCAAACTCCTCCTGTCATCAACTCTTCAATTTCCCTACAGTCCCGTTCTGGACCAAAGAAACAAAACTGCACATCATCACAAACCTTTTCTACCTCTGCCACAGTACCATGCAAATGTGCCCTATTCATTTCTCCTAAACATAAAACAGGAGTTTTCACATAGTACATCCTCCTAACTAAAGTTTGCATTGTTGAGTGGTGTACAGCTAGCATCCTAAAATGATGAAATGTGCTTCATCACACTTTCTTTGATAAACAAGCTAGTGAGTGTCCAGGCAAATTTGTATGCTTTCTCAGCTTGCAAGGATCCAAACCTTGTAAAGTACTTATTTTGTGTTTTAAACTTTGCCTTGGAAATATACGTAGGAATTTCCTTAATATATTAATGGATTGCTGTCTAATACTACAAACACTACCACAATTCCATGTATATGCAGGGGCCTGACTATGCCTCCCTTGTACCTCTTCTGCAAGAACTTCTTCTACATTTCTAGGTACCATCACCTCTTTTGCAATAGGACTGCCATTCTTCATTTCATAACATCATCATCAATAGCATGAACTAATCTGTCATCCTGGAGATAGCTTTCTTCATTAAAGAAAGGCTCTGTAATAAAAGTATGTATCCATTCTCCACTAAAAACTGTACAAAAGTTACTTCTATTCACTAAACTTTTCTTCTGGTTTTGTCTCCTCATGCACATGACTATTTTATCAAGAGTCTTCATTCTATTTAGAATCAAAATGAAAAGCTTTCTCTTCAAACCAAAGGCCTTATCAGCTACTCTCTCAACTCTTTCTTTCTGCTTCAGTGCATCTCTCCTTCTTCTATACTTTTTCAAATTTCTCAGTAGATTTACAACCACATTACTACGAAACATCTTGGCTCTGGTTTCCTTAAACTGCTTCTGTCTCCTGGTTAAGGTGCGTCCATGTTTTTTTGTAATCTTTTCTGTTCTTGCAATCTACACTTTGTCCACTCTTAATATTTCTCATAGTCATAATTTAATTTTCTTTATTTTGTAATCTTTGCAAATGTCCACATATATTTTTAGGAAATGACTGTCCTCTTACCAGTAGCTCTTTTTTTTCACCACTTTTTCTGCATTTTGCCCCTTTTGTAGCTCATTTCTGCAAACATACTGTAGTAGCTTCTGTTGCTTTTTCATCCGAGCTTTGGTAGGCATGGTAACTGTGTGTAGTTATGTAGATATTCTTGTGTAAAAAAAAAAACAAGTATATTTTAATTTTTACCCTAGCCAATCTACCAACTACTTTACTACTGACTACACATAAAACAAAAGCAGTTTTCATGTTATGTTGCAGTTTTAAATCTACAGATGAACCTAGATATATTACTACATGCACTTACTTCAATATAACAAACCCAGAGCAAAACACAAAACTTTATTTGTTACCTTTTAATGTTTTAGCACCCTGCTACAGCATCTATCACTTCTCACTTATACATGGTGAAAGAACAGTTTCACCCTTCTGTAGTAAATTTTTAAATGAACATCAAGGAAAGGAGGCGTATTTACAAGCCCCATGCACTTTCCGCAGCATCACTTTTTTTGACAACCTGGCGCCATAATTTGGTACTCCATATTTACAAAGCCACGTAAAGCCACTCTGCGTAGCTTTTCATGGCCTTATAAATACGGGTGCTTTTCAGCCAGCACTTTTCGTGAAAGAAGCATGCCATTGGTTTTGCTGTGGGTTTTCCTACGCAGCCCCCATGGATTCTACAACATACCCACATTTACAACAATTTGCTAACCTGGGAATGCGTCAGAATCCTCCACCTCCCCAGGAGAGGTGTAGGGAGATGCAACGAGGAGAAATACTTTTTTTCTCCTCCTTTTTTCCTGTTTCTATGCATGCTGCATTCTGCAGCACACATACAAAGAGGAAAATACCTCTTGTGATTGTTTTTCTTACAGGAAGTTGTCCCTTCCTGCAAAAAAACAATCATCCCACTACAAAGGTACCCTTGCACCATGGTGCAAGGGTGCCTCCATTGGCACATGGCAGCCAGTTGTGTGCCAGCAGAGGGAGAGCATAGGGATCCATTATATTGTTGTAAATATGACGCAGCCCTGTGGTTTGAAAGTAATGCAGCATGGTGCAGCCAAATGGCTTGCGGCTCCGCACTATATCACTTATTTGTAAATTTAGCCCCAAGTGTACAAGTACATACAGTGTCTCAACACTGTAAATACAGAACCACAACATAAGAGCTACTGGAAGCCTCTCTACCACTGTCTTACTGGTGTATTTAGTATCTCAGTACTGTTCTATTTAAATGTATCAGATTTAAATTTTGGGGAACGTTGCATATAACAATCTGCACGTTAATCTCTATCAAACCATATACCTCACTAATTCCTCCAACTACATGCAAATAGTGTGTCACCAGATGGTTATAAAAGACTACATATTCCTCAGAAAAACTTGTGTTTGTGGTTGAATACATAAATACTCCCTGGATGATTGAATTGGTGCATAGATGTACCTAGGTGATTCTTTGAGGGTAAAGTAAGTGCCTAGATGATTCCCTGATTATATTAGAACTGCATGGGTCGTTCCATGTATGCATAGTTACTGCCTGCATATTTGCAGGAGTATATCACTACTATCTGGGTGTTTGGATGAGTGCATGAGTAGAATCTGAATAATTAGATACGTGCGCGCCTAATCCCTCAATAATTCATTATATGCCTAGATAGTGGTTGGATGATTAAATGAGTGCAAGTTTTGTGTCTGGATGATTGTAGGAGTGCATAGATAGCATGTAGGTGATTTATAGAGTGCATACATACATGATTGTTTAAGTACATGCATACAACCTAGCAAATTAGATGAGTGCATGACTAGTGTTTCAGTGATTGCATAACTACATAGCTGCTGCCCATGTGTTTTTGGTTCACTGAACAGGTAGTACCCGGGCTTTTAGATAACTACATGGGTAGTGTCTGGATAATTGAATAAGTGCATCAGTAGTGCCTGGCTGATTACATGAGTGCATGACCAGTGTCTGAGTGATTGCACAAATCCATTGTTAAAGCTTAAGAGATTGGATGAAAGTAAGTGCTCTGCTGGTTGATTGTATTACTGCAAGAGTATTCCTTCAGTAAATAAATGAGTGCACAGCTACTGGATGGATAACAGGTTTACTAGAATAGTACTCTCTACATAATTAGATGAGTGCATTAGGAGTACCTGAGTGTTTGCATGAGTTCATGCGTGTGCCTCAGTATTTCAATGACTGCATGGGTTGTAAGTGTGTGTTTAGATGACTGCATAGCTTCTGCGCAAGTGTTACAATGACCGCATAGTTACAGCCTTATTAATTGCATAAGTAAATGGTTAGTGTCTGGGTGATTAGATGAATGTATAGGTAGTGCCTTCATACTTCAATGACTACATAATTTCTGCCTGCCTGATTTGAAGAGTAATAGTGTAGTGTCTATGTAATTCAATAACTCCATGGATACGGAATCACTGATTTGATGACTGCCTTACTAGTGGTTGGGTGATTGCATGAGTGCCTGATTTCTGCCTGACGGACTGTGAAAGTATCTTCATTACTGTTAGATACATAACAGTTGTGGCTATATATCTGACTCATTGGATATCTTCTTCTGTCAGTATCAAATGACCTGTTTTACTGTATATATGCTTTTCTACTGAGCTATGTGTGAGTGAAGTCTAGATATCACACTTGGTATATAATTGCATACATGTCTTTCTAGGAGCATACATTGCTTTGGTACAGAGTGTGCACATGCATCAGTAAGTTTCTAAAATGGAAAACAACATTTTAAAAATTTTCAAAGCACAAAACCTTTTGTAAATGTGATAGCTACATCATTTTTCAAATAGTTCTTCTTCTAAAACATATATTCAGCATATCCCGAACAAAATTTACACTCCAAAAGAAGCTTGCACAAAAACTCTTGAGACATTCCGCACTATTAATCCTTCTCAATTTTAAACAAGCCATGTTTAAAGAAAAACACCACCCTCACCATATACATTACTTTTTCATCAGCCTTACTGAACCTAGATCACCATGTAAACATATATGCAATTTCTTAATAGATGTACACCTTCAAGTGATCTTTCCAAAAATATGTACCTCCCTGCATCTTTAAGTAAACTCAAAAGTCCCACTGTATATATTGTATTGTATTGTAATTGCATTTATATAGTGCTTAGTAGCCCCTGACGAGGCGTTGAAGTGCTTTTTTGGTGAGTAGCACGCTACTCTGGAACTCAAAAGGATTAGTGGTGAATTAGTATAGTTAAATATGAAAATAATTTGATTTGAGTGGTGGACATGTTTGTCTGTTATTTGGATTGTAGAAAGGAATAGTGCAGGGATAGAAGAGGGGAGAGTTTGCATTTATATAGCGCTTTCTACCCCTGATGAGGTGTTAACACGCTTTTTGGTGGGTAGCACGCCACTGAGGAACCCAAACAGGATTAGTGGGCAATTAGTATAGGAAAAATATTAAATTAATTTGAGTGGTAGTCGGTTAGTTGGATTGAAAAGGATAGTGGAGGGATAGAAGAGAGAAGGGTCTAGAAAGTGTTTCTGGAGATCACAGCAGTAAGAGGGGTTTTGGGATGAGTATGGGGAGGTGGATAAGGAAGAGTCAGAGGGAAGGGTTTAGAAAGGCTTCTTTGGGAGATATGACTATTAAAGGAGGTTTGAGATGATACAAGGAGGGGCAGAGGAGGGAAGAGTCTAGAAACAGTTATTTTGGGGATCATAGTAGTTGAATGGGGTTTGGGATGAGTCAGAGAATGAAGGTAAGGATATTTTGAGAGTGGTATAGGGTGAGAAATAGGGTAGTGCATTAGAGAGAGTAGTAGAATGAGGTTTGAGATGAGTCAGAGAGTGGAGGTAGAGGATATATGTATCTTTCAGAAAAGCAGAATTTTATTTCTAGTTTCCATTTTTTCCCACTTTTTCCAGAATCTATCAAGCCGATGGATTCTCATTGTTAAAGACATGCTCTGATAGCTTAAACTTAATGTAGCTTTTTCTAACTGGTTTGGTTTGCACTTTGTTGAGAAATACAATCTCATTTGGTGCTAAAATTGTCTTTAGACATCAGCGCTTTTAAGGAACAGCCCCACAGCCTTGGAACGAGCTGCCACAAGGCAATTCACTCGAAATAATATGTGAAGATTAGATGCTACAAATAGTAGCGTCTTTGGCATTTACTTTGCCCCTTTATTTTGCCTTACATTTACTGATCTGTAGTTGATTTTATATCACCTTTCCTTTCAAAGCATTTATATAGTAACACATCCCTTTTGCCAAAGCACTAGTAAAGCCACTTTTATGGTGAGTATAATTTAGGGTTGGGGTTATTATAACGTAATCAATATAAATATACTTATGTTTGACTTGGCGTTGTGGAGAGTAGTCCTCTAAATTACATGATAAAGTAATTAATTAAAGATAGTCAATATTATTTACTACTCCTGGTTAAGAATGTTACTAAAAGTACTACAACTTCCAGAAAGCAAACAACAGATGTCTCTCTTCTGCACATGATGTTTAGACATTTAAAACATACTTAATTCCTCATTGCAGCTTTACACAACACAATACTAGTATTTTTCAATAAAGTACACAATGTAATAAAGAGGCACTCATTTATTTTTCTCTTACTTCCCAAAACATTCACCACTATCCTCTTAAACACATACCATCCAACAGATACAGTTCATCTGATATATTTTTTCATATCACTGTGATACTCTTTTTTTTATCAAACTCCCATATACATCTTCATTTCTAATGCAATTTTTATAAAGGATTAAAGCTATATACATACCAGTGAATTCAGTTTGTAGATTAGATTGTTGTTTTGGCTCTTTCTGGATAGTTTTGACATTGTTTTGTAAAAACTAAGCACAAGAATGGTACACCACTCTCATACAAAGCAACCATGAAATGGCACACTCTTCAACTTTGCACTCTGTGATCATGAAAAAAGGTTGCAAACAAAATCATGTCTTTCATTTTAGACTACACTATCTCTACTTGTGAATGGTAAGTATCTGTTAACCCTTTCCCTCGCTTTCAAAAAGAGATTCCTGTCTATGTGTGTTCGCAATGTATTCACGATGATCGCGGATTAATTGCGAAAAAACGGGAGTTCCAATCTATATCTAGCTTCATTTAAAAAAAAATTTAATAATACACAACAGATTATTACATAGTTCTGAGCTGGAAATTAAAGCTTGCCATTACTTAAATTGTGTCATCTCTCCTCAACATTTTAAAAAATGTTCTGTCTTGTTAACACCCTTACCCCTAATGCACTCTTAGCTTAGTGAACCTAACAACGCAGTGGAACCAGTAGGTCACAAGTTCCCAGCACATTCTAGAAGAACCATGCTACTTACAAAAGAGATACAGCAGATGTGATTTACTCCAAAGATTCAAAAGCATATCAAAGTCTGTATTACATGTCTTTTTTTAAACAACAGCCAATAATAAGACTTCTTCCTAAGGCATTCAACATACTACCTAATCTTCTTCACTTTCATGCTGACAGCATCTGTAGGAAAGTAGGATCTGCTTCTTATAGTTACCCCCACTTTTTGCTTGATGTGATGCTGTGTTTGACTAGTCTGACTGGGATCCTGCTAATCAGGACCCCAGTCTATCTGCTTTCTCCCTGTACTGTTATGTTATGTACTTAGGTACACTTCAGATTGGATACTGGGGTACCCTTGTCAGTCCCTAGTATATGGTACCCATGTACCCAGGGCATAGGTACCCCAGAGGCCTCCCATGGGCTGAAGCATGTATTATGCCACCCATGAGAGGCCATGTAAAATGGAACTACAAGCCTGCCATTGCAGCCTGTGTAAGTTGGTGCATGCACCACTTACTTAAGATATAGGTTTACTATATCTAAGGGTCACTGCACTTAAAACCTATAAGTCACCCCTATAGCAGGCCTTTATAATCCTGAGGACAGGGTGCATGGTTCTAAGTGAGAGGGTGCCACTGCACAAGCAGGACACCCCTGCAGCCTACGGAGTCCATTCTCCCGGGTTGTCAGTGATACAGCCATATACGACATATAGAGCGGCATTATGCGACCGGGTGATGACCAACTCTAAAACGGCTGAAACAAACCCTCTCGTGTTTGATGTCAATCATGTTGGAATCATACCCCCATACCGGTAACCGGTGTGGGAGGTATGATTCCACCCCTCAGAAGCGAGCTTCGTGTGGTCCCTGGTGTTCCCGGTACCAGCCTTCTAGTCCCGGACAGCACAAAATGGTTGCTGCCGACCAGAGACACATTTCTGCCCTCCTGCTGCTGAGCCAAGCTCGAGCAGGGGTAGGCAGGACAATAGGCATCCTGTCA
Organism: Calotriton arnoldi; assembly: GCA_963921515.1. Taxonomy (NCBI): domain Eukaryota; kingdom Metazoa; phylum Chordata; class Amphibia; order Caudata; family Salamandridae; genus Calotriton; species Calotriton arnoldi. Next base: position 96,449 of record CAWUFW010010443.1, on the reverse strand, counting down.
CAGGGAAGTGTGACCACCTCCCAGACAGGATTTAGTGTATTAGGGCAGGGTGGGTGCGCTTGCCAGCAACTGAAAGTCTGCATGAGGGGCACATTTGGTGTCCCTGTGCATAGTCCAGTTCAAACCAGTCCTGGGAGCCATTGGCCCCCGATCTGGCGCAAAACTGGACAAAGGACTTGGGAGTAACCTCCCCCTTGTCCAGAACCTCCCCTGGAAGGGTCCCCTGAATCTTTCCAACCTTCTCCCGTGGGTACTTAAGGGCTTACCTGGCTGTAGGACCTTAGGTTCGCCGTAGACAAGATTCTGAACCAGAAACCACTGCACTTCGACCGTCTAGACACTCTGGATTTTGCTGGACTTTGTTTGGGCCTGACTTTGTCTCCCTCTCAGTCTGTTGCATTGTCTGTGCCCATGCACCATACAGGATCCCTGCAGGACCTGTGGAGCATCAAGGACAACTGAAGATAATCTCCCTTGGAGTGAAGGACTCACTCCCCTGCATTTGCAGGCACCTCAACACTGCTGACCAGTCTGTTGATCCGGAGCTCCTACAGACTCTGAAGGGTCCAGCACCACAGGAGGTGGGTTTCTACATCCCTCAAGGCCCAAGCTGCTCTCCTATTGAGTTTGAGGCCAGTATCCTTCGTGGGGCTGCAATACCCGAACCCCTGTGCCCCGTGTTCATTTGCAAGTGCATGTGCTTGCTGGTGTTTCTTTAACAAATGCATTGGGCTCCATATAGCCCCAACCTCTGGCACCATTTCCTACCAAGATCTTCAACCTCCTCACACCAAGTGCTCCGCGGCCTGTTGTTTGGTGAAACTGCTTGAGGTCCTCTCGCGACTCATGTGCCTCTGGCCTGTAGGTCCATCTGAGGGTCAACTTTGCTTTTCTTGGGCACTCCTGGTTGCTCCAGGCCTGCCCTGACTCCCCTTGCTGTGGTGAGTCTCCTGGACCTCGCTGGTCCAAACCGGACACTATCTTGACTTTCTGCATGGGTTGCTACTGTCAAGGCTTGTTGGTGCTCCCGCCGGACACCGATCCTTCAGCACTCGACATCCTTCGTGGGACAGCTCGCAACTGGCTCCTGGTTGTCTTCAATGTTGCTTGGTCCCCGCAGCTGCAGAGTCAAGAGCACCGTCAACTAACCTGAAGCACCTGACATCGGTGGGCATTCAGCTACTGTGCCCCTGGTCATTCCTAAGTGACCCAGACTCTGTCCCCTCTGCTTTCAGGTACTCTTTATCAAGGATCCATGTTTGGATTCCACCGGACATTCCTCTTCCTTCCAGCACTGGCACTTTTTCGAAGTCCTCCATTGGGTTTGACGGCTGTTTCCGACGCCACTTCATCCCTATGCACCAGGGTTCACTGGGATAGGTAACTTGGGTACTTCAGCATCCACAGGTGGGATGGCTCTCCAACCTTCTGTCTTCCACGGGGTTTCTTCGATATCCACTGGAAGGGTCCTTAATCTCTAAAACTTCAACCGTGACTTTCCCATAGAATTGTACTGAGCATGGGGTAGTGTTCCCACACTGCACTTGTTCTCCGTGGGGTCCCTACTAACTCACCTTGGGTGGTTCCTTGGGGTCCGAGCTATTCTACGTCCTCTCGACATCGTCCTGACTCAAGTCGTGGTTCTTATACCACTTTCTTTTATATGGTTTGGTCCCCCCCTGGGGCCCACTGTGTATAAGTGCTATTTACTGTAGTTTCTTTGCTTAAGTATTGTGTGCTTTGTGATTATCTCCGTGCAGGAGATACTGTGTCATACTAGATAGTGGTATATTAATAAATGCATATTTTAATAACTACTGCGTGGTTCTCCTTTTATTTAAGCAATACTACAAGATTGCATTCTGGTAAAACAAGCTGCTTTACATTCCTTCAAGGATAAGCCTGAAGGCTGCTCTCCACAGCTACCACTTGGATAGCTTTCTAAGGTTATCTTAGACCTCTTAAATCACCATAAGGGCTGTTTGGACTGGTGCAAGGTGCCCACTTTGACTAGTGGACATCATATACCAGGCCAACTTCTCACATTGCTGTGCGGCGGTTGGCATTCAAGCATGCATTGTTTTACCAGATACATCTTTGTATTGATTAACTGAAAAACCACTAGTACGAGGTACATATAATAATAGCTTAGAATAAGTAAGTTCTACTGAACTTAGTGTTGGGTAAGTCAAGGGTCTAGCACACCCTTTCTCCAACCTCAGAGAAGTTAGTTCCCACTAGGTTATGTAGGTGATACACCTCACCACACTTAGTATGTCTGCTAAAGGAGGTGCCAGTGGTTCTCTGCCTTCTAGATACAGTGCGGACGTGTGCAGCGGGCGCGCCTAAGGCAAGCCCGTCTGCGCCCGTCCGCGACTGGACCGCGCCCAGCACCAGAACCCCTGGGCCACGCGCCCCCCGCTCCAGCCTCGAGGACCGACGCCGATACGATGCCACCACACTCCACGCTCTCAACCCCGGACGGACGCACAACTGCTTCAAGGCCGCCCCGAAACGCACGCATGGTCCCTTCACCTGCCGGAACTGCAGCTACACCAGCCTCAGAGCCACCGAGGCGCCCGCCAAGAAGGACCTCAACCACCTCCGGTGCATCCTACTGAACACCCGCTCCGCACGCAAACACGCCGTCGAGCTCTGGGACCTGCTCGACACATCATCACCAGACGTCGCCTTCCTGACAGAGACCTGGATGAACGACTCCTCCGCCCCCGACATCGCCATAGCCATCCCAGACGGCTATAAGATCACCCGCAGAGACCGCATCAACGCAGTAGGAGGAGGAATCGCCATCGTCCACAAGAACACCATCAGGGTCTCGACCAGCACCGACGACACTCTCAGCACCGCCGAACACATGCACTTCCAGATCCACACGGACCCCAACACCACCCTTAGAGGCACCCTTGTCTACAGACCCCCTGGGCCCCGACCCCAGTTCAGCGACTCCATCGCCGACTTCATCAGCACGCACGCCCTGACCTCTACCGACTACATCCTCCTCGGAGACCTGAACTTTCACCTGGAGAACAACAATGACAGCAACTCCACCACCCTGATCGACAGCCTCGCCAACCTCGGCCTGAGCCAGCTCGTCACAACACCGACCCACTCCGCCAGCCACACGCTTGACCCCATCTTCTCCTCAAGCTCCCATGTCTCCTTCAGCCACACCACGGAACTCCTCTAGACCGACCACCGCTGCATCCATTTCACCTTCCAGAAACCCACCACACACCACCGCACCCAACAGATCCCACGCCGCTGCTGGAGCAAAGTCACCGAAGACCAACTCCGGGCAACCCTCGCTCTCAGCCCTCCCTCCGACCCATCCAACACCGACGACGCTGCCTGCAACCTCAGACGATGGATGGACGACTGTGCCAACACCCTCGCCCTGCTGAAAAAGCTCACCTACAGCGACGCCACCAAAAGAGCCAGCTGGTTCACCTCGGAACTCCTAGCTTCCAAGCGTACCTGCCGGAAACTAGAGAAGAAATGGCACAGTGATAAGACACCGGACAGCCACACAGCCCACAAAGACGCCATCCGTAACCACCACCACCTCATCAGGTCCGCCAAGAGAATCTCCTTCAAAAACCGCCTCGACAACAACGCACACAACAGCAAGGAGCTTTTCAACATCGTGAAGGAACTCTCCAATCCCAGCTCCAACACCAACGACATCCCGCCGTCGCAACCCCTGTGCGATTCCCTCGCCACCTTCTTTCACCGCAAGATCGCCGACATCCACGACAGCTTCAACACCCTGACAGCCCCAACTAAGATCGATGCACCAGACCCGCCACACACCATCGACCACGACCCCCTGCCAGCCTGGACCAGCGTGAACATCGAGGACACCATCAAGACCATGAGCACAATACACTCCGGCTCCCCGTCAGACCCTTTCCCGCACCACATCTTCAACAAAGCCAGCAGCTCCATCGCACCCCACCTGTGCAACATCATCAATCTCTCCTTCGAGACCGTGACCTTCCCAGAGAGCTGGAAACACGCAGAGATCAACGCCCTACTCAAAAAACCCAAGGCGGACCCGAGAGACCTCAAGAACTTCCGGCCCATCTCTCTGCTTCCGTTCCCAGCCAAGGTCATCGAGAAGATCGTCAACAAACAGCTAACCCGATACCTCGAAGAAAACAGCATCCTGGACCCATCCCAATCGGGGTTCCGCAGCAACCACAGCACTGAGACTGCCCTCATCGCCGCCACCGATGACATCAGGATCCTGCTGGACAATGGTGAGACCGCAGCCCTCATCCTGCTGGACCTCTCCGCCGCCTTCGACACTGTCTGCCACCGCACTCTACGCGCACGCCTCCACGACGCAGGGATCCGAGACAAGGCCCTGGAATGGACCACCTCCTTCCTCGACGGCAGAACCCAGAGAGTCCGCCTCCCACCTTTCCGATCCGAAGCCTCCGAGATCATCTGCGGCGTACCCCAGGGATCGTCCCTCAGCCCAACACTGTTCAACATCTACATGGCCCCGCTCGCACGCATCGCCAGACAACACGACCTCAACATTATCTCCTACGCCGACGACACTCAACTGATCCTCTCCCTCACCAAGGATCCCTCGCCGCCAAAGCCAATCTCCACGAAGGAATGAAGGCCGTCGCTGATTGGATGAAGATCAGCCGACTAAAGCTGAACACGGACAAAACGGAGGTCCTCATCCTCGGCTCCAACCCCTCAGCCTGGGACGACTCCTGGTGGCCAACGACGCTGGGAGCAGCCCCGGCACCCACCGACCACGCACGCAACCCAGGAGTCATCCTCGACTCAACGCTCTCCATGGCCAAGCAAGTCAACGCAGTCTCCTCCTCCTGCTTCAACACCCTCCGCATGCTTCGCAAGATCTACAGGTGGATCCCGACAGACACAAGAAGAACAGTCACCCAGGCCCTCGTCAGTAGCAGACTGGACTATGGGAACGCCCTCTACGCGGGAGCCCCGGCCAAGCTCATCAAGCGACTGCAACGCATACAAAACGCCTCCGCACGACTGATCGTCGACGTACCACGCCACAGCCACATCACCCCCACTTGAGGAACCTGCACTGGCTCCCCGTCGACAGGAGGATCACCTTCAAACTCCTCATCCACGCACACAAGGCACTCCACAAAACTGGCCCAGCCTACCTCAACAGACGACTCTTCTTCTACGTCCCCAACCGCCAGCTCCGCTCCGCCGACCTCTCCTCGCCACCGTCCCTCGCATTCGAAGAACAACCACCGGCGGCAGATCCTTCTCACACCTCGCCGCCAAGACCTGGAACACCCTTCCACTAAGCCTACGACAGACCCAAGACCTGCTGACCTTCAGGAGGCTACTCAAGACCTGGCTGTTCGACCAGTAGCAGCATCCCCCCCCTTCCCTCTCCCCAGAGCCTTGAGACCCTCGCGGGTAAGTAGTGCGCTCTACAAATTCTGTGATTGATTGATTGATTGATTGAGTGAGCTTTCGTTCCAGGAACTGAAAGCCCTGTGTGCCTCTAGAAAGTTGAAGACAGGGAGAAGTGCCAACACTCAACGCCTGGTAGAGGTGTTACTTCTAGATGACCTAAGGAAAACCCCTGGGTCAGAAGAGCAGGAGAGAGTGGGTGGGACAGGGAATGAAGACAGGTCAGGAGGTGACACCTTTTATGACCTAGACTCTAACCCTGACCATGGGGGACCATGACGGTTCCCATCTGGATAACTCAGATCTTCAAGAGGGTAATGGAGAAGGCCATGAAATCCCCCTCTTCACCCCTCCTGGAAGAGTGCAGAGTTTACCAAGGAGATCTAGATCTCCCTCTGCAGAGTCAAATCACTCAGGACAGTCTTTAGGGACCTCTGTATCTAGGAAGAGGGACCACTCTTATGATAGGGAATACCAAGTTCTTGAGCTTGAGAAAGCTAGGCTTAGGCTCAGGCAAGAGCAGTTGGCCCTTGATAAAGAGTCCCTAGAAGTCCAGAGAGCTAGAAATAAGTTGGGACTAGAGTCCCATGGTGGCAACAACAGTGTCCCTAGAGTTAAGGAACATTCCTTTGATTACAGGAACCTGAGCAATATTGTCCCTCCCTACCATGTTGGGTATGACATCCATAAATGGATAAGTGTTTTAGAGAGAGCCTGTAAAGTTCAGAGGGTCCCTCAAGAGCAGTGGGCAGCTATCTTGTGGCTCTCCTTTTCTGACAAAGTTAGAGATAAGCTCCTCACTGTTAGAGCAGAGAATGACTCAAGTTGTGGTTCTTATACCACTTTCTTAATATATGGTTTGGCCCCCCTGGGGTCCACTGTGTATAAGTGCTATTTTCTGTCATTTCTGTGCTTAAGTATTGTACGCTTTGTGATTATCTCCGTGTAGGAGATACGGTGTCGTACTATATAGTGTTATATTAATAAATACATATTTTTATAACTACTGTGTGGTTCTCCTTTCATTTAACCAATACTATAAGATTGCATTCTGGTAAAACAAGCTGCTTTACATTCCTTCCTCACTGTTAGAGAAGAGGATGCTCACAATTACTCAACCTTGTAGCTTTCTCTCATTGATGGGTTTGGCTTAACCACTAGACAGTATAGGATTAAGTACAGAGACACCTAGAAGGCACAGAATCAGGATTGGGTAGACTTTGTGGATAGTGCCATTAAGGCTCTGGAAGGCTGGTTGCTTGGCAGCAAAGTGAATGATTTCATGGGATTATACAATTTGATTATGAGGGAGCAGATCCTTAATAATTGCCAAATTCAGTTATTGCATCAATACTTGGTTGACTCTGATCTGACTTCTCCCCAAGAATTGGGAAAGAAGGCAGATAAGTGGGTCAGAACCAGGGTGAAGCAGAAAAACCAGAACAATGGTGGTGAGCAAAAGAAGCAAGATTCTAAAGCTTCAGATACGTGTGGGGACAAGGGTAAAGGTCAAAAACAGTCTTCATCAGGGCCCCAAAAACCTGCATCTAGGGGGAGTCACAATCCAACAAAGGAAAAGGCAAAAAGAAACCTTGGTGCTATTTCTGTAAATAGAAGACCCATTGGACAAGAGATGCTGATTGTCAAAAAGCCAAGGAAAATCCTCCTAACACCCCTGCCCCTAAGGCAACTGCGCCTCCTAGCACAAGTACAAGTGGTGGTAACGGGAACAAGGGATTAGTAGGGTTAACCTTGGGCTCTGAGATGGGTTCTGGCCTAGTCAGAACTCCAGATCAGGCTGTGCTTGTCTGTGATGGTGGCATGGATATTGCCACCCTATTTGTCAGTCCCAGTAATCTGGGCAAATACAGACAGCAGCGTTTAATAAATGGTAAGGAGGCCATGGCATACAGGGACACAGGTGCAAGTGTCACTATGGTGACAGAGGATCTTGTGACCCCTGGCCAAATCAAACTTGAAGAAATGTACCAAGTGATCAATGCAAACAATGTCAGGACTGACCATTCCTTGGCAGTTGTTAATTTCAGCTGGGGAGGGGTAACTGGAACTAAGAAAGTTGTGGTTAGCTCAGACCTACCAGTAGAATGTTTGTTCGGCAATGAGTTGGAGACTTCAGCCTGGGCTGAAGTGGAACTTAGGACTCATGCAGCAATGCTGGGCATCTCTGCAGATGTGTTTGCTGTGACCAGGTCACAGGTCAAACTGACTAACACTGAACAGGCCCTGGATCCTGGAACAATGGACCAGGTGCCTTCCAAGAGAAGGAGCAGGAGGCGTAAACTGTGTCTTCCCCCCAAACTCAGAGTGAGGATTAGTCTCTTGAGGTAGATGATCTTAGTCCCTGTGAAGGAACTGTCTCAGAGGAACTGGAACCTGATGAGGTTGAGTTCTTGGGGACAGGGGGCCCTTCCAGGGCAGACTTGAGTTTGGAGCAGCAAACCTGCCCCTCTCCTGAACCCCTCAGACAGCAAGCTGCTGCTAAGGCTGCTGGGAGTGTCAGTGGATCCCACAGGATCTATTGGAATGCGGGACTCCTTTACTCAGAGGGTAGAGACCCCAAGCCTGGTGCCACCAGGAGGTTGGTCATTCCTCTGAAGCTTAGGGGCTTCCTACTCACCTTGGCACATGGCATTCCCTTAGAAGGACACCTAGGCCAAAGTAAGACTTGGGACAGGCTTGTCTCTCACTTTCACTGGCCCCACATGTCAGAAGACACCAAGGAGTTTTGTCGCTCCTGTACCACTTGCCAAGCCAGTGGTAAGGCAGGTGGAAATACAAAGGCCCCCCTGATACCACTTCCAGTGGTGGGGGTTCCCTTTGAGAGGGTTGGGATTGATATTATTGGTCCCATGAACCCTCCTACAGCATCTGGGCACAGTTACCTACTAGTGGTGGTGGACCATGCCACTAGGTATCCAGAAGCAATACCCCTTAGACCCACCACAGCCCCTGTGGTGGCCAGGGCCCTCCTTGGAATGTTTTCCAGAGTGGGTTTCCCTAAGGAGGTCTTAACTGACAGAGGTACAGACTTCATGTCAAGTTACATAACTGCAATGTGGAAGGAGTGTGGAGTGAACTATAAGTTCACCACACCTTATCACCCACAATGCAATGGGTTGGTTGAAAGGTTCAACAAAACCCTCAAGGGCATGATCATGGGCCTCCCAGAAAAGCTTAGGCGAAAATGGGATGTTCTGTTGCCCTGCCTTCTCTTTGCCTACAGAGAGGTCCCACAGAAGGGGGTTGGCTACAGTCCTTTTGAACTTCTATTTGGGCATCCAGTTAGGGGTCCCCTGTGTTTGGTGAAGGAGGGATGGGAGTTACCTCTCAAACCTCCCAAACAAGACATTGTGGACTATGTATTTGGTCTCCGCTCCAGGATGGCTGAGTACATGAAGAATGCCAGCAAAAACCTTGAGGCAAATCAAGAATTACAGAAAACTTGGTATGACCAAAAGGCTGTCCTCACTGTATACCAGCCAGGGCAGAAGGTGTGGGTGTTGGAACCTGTGGCCCCAGCAGCTCTCCAAGACAAATGGAGTTGAACCCATACCATTATTGAGCAGAAAGGTGAGGTCACCTATTTGGTAGACCTTGGCACTCCCAGGAGCACCCACAGGGTGCTCCATGTGAACAGGCTCAAACCTTTTGTAGACAGGGCTGACATGGGCTTGCTTATGGCAACTGATGAGGGACAAGAAGAAGAGAGTGACCCTCTCCCTGATCTCCTCTCTCAGAACCCTGATGATGGGTCAGTTGATAGTGTAGCTTTGGCAGGCAGCCTCACTGACCAACAGCAGATTGATTGCAGGAAAGTCCTCAATCAATATAGGCACATGTTCTCTCTGATTCCTAGTCAGACCACTTGGTGTACCCATGAAGTGGACACAGGTGAGAGTCTACCTGTGAAGAATAAGATCTACAGGCAGCCTGGCCATGTCAGAGATTGCATCAGGACTGAGGTCCAAAAGATGCTTGAGTTGGGAGTTATTGAGCCCTGAGATAGCCCTTGGGCTAGTCCAGTGGTCTTGGTACCAACACCTCACACCCAGGCTGGTAAGAGAGAGATGAGGTTTTGTGTTGACTACAGGGGACCCAATGCAGTCACTAGGACTGATGCTCACCCAATTCCTACGGCAGATGTGCTCATTGATACTTTGGCCTCAGCCAAGTTCTTGAGCACATTTGACCTTACTGCTGGCTGTTGGCAAATCAGATTAGCTGAGGATGCCAAACCAAAAACAGCATTCTCGACCCCTAGTGGGCATTATCAATTTATTGTGATGCCCTTTGGTCTGAAGAATGCACCTGCCACATTCCAAAGGCTGTTGAACAAAGTCCTTGCAGGTCTGGAGGCCTATAGTGCAGTATATCTTGATGACATAGCTGTCTTTAGCTCCACCTGGGAGGATCACCTGGTCCACCTGAGGAATTTTTTGGAGGCTCCGCAAAAGGCAGGCCTCACTATCAAGGCTACTAAGTGCCAGATAGGGTAGAGCAAGGTTGTGTACCTGGGCCACCTTCTGGGTGGAGGCCAGGTTCAACTATTACAGAGAAATAAACCAGACCATCCTGGGCTGGGTTGCTCCAACTACCTAGACTCAGGTCAGAGCCTTCTTGGGCCTGACTGGGTATTACAGGAGATTTATAAAAGGATATGGGTCTATAGTGGCTCCCTTGAATGATCTCACATCAAAGAAAATGCCCAAAAACGTTCAGTGGATAGTTACCTGTCAGAAGGCATTTGATGATCTCAAGCAGGCCATGTGCACTGCTCCCATTCTGCAGAGCCCTGACTACTCCAAGCAATCTATTGTCCAAACAGATGCATCTGAGTTGGGGGTAGGGGCTAAGTTGTCACAACTTAATGCAGAGGGTCAGGATCAACCAGTAGCTTTTATCAGCAGAAGGTTGACCCCCAGAGAGAAACGTTGGTCAACCATAGAGAGGGAAGCCTTTGCTGTGGTCTGGGCTCTGAAGAAGCTGAGGCCATACTTGTTTGGAACTCACTTCATTGTTCAGACAGACCCCTCTTATGGCTAAAACAGATGAAGCGTGAAAACCCCAAACTTTTGAGGTGGTCCATTTCCCTACAGGGGATGGACTATACAGTGGAACATAGACCTGGGAGTAACCATGTCAATGCAGATAGACTCTCCAGATATTTCCACCTAGAAAATGAAGACCCAACTGGGTAAGGTTAGGCTCATCTCCTTACGTGGGGGGGGGGTTGTGTAGGAAAGTAGGATCTGCTTCTTATGGTTACCCCCACTTTTTCCTTGATGTGTTGCTGTTTTTGACTAGTCTGACTGGGATCCTGCTCATCAGGACCCCAGTGTATCTGCTTTCTCACTGAACTGTTATGTTATGTACTTAGGTACACTCCAGATTTGATACTGGGGTACCCTTCTCAGTCCTTAGTATATGGTACCCATGTACCCAGGGCATAGGTACCCCGGGGGCCTCCCATGGGCTGAAGCATGTATTATGCCACCCATGAGAGGCCATGCAATTATTGGGTACATTTTTCAAGTCAAACCTCAATAGATCACACAACCTGAGAGAAGAGGGTTAGGGGTTTCATGACTGGTTAGGAAAGGGGAGCTGGGGAAAGGTGAGACAGACAAAGGCAAATTATATTAATCAAGTTGATGAGCAGCACATCATCTTCATACTCATCATCACATTTGCTGTGGAAGGAATGACATAGTTCAGTTACCAAATGCAATCAATTCTTCAGCCCCAGAGTCCCAAGTTATCAAATTTTTAAGTTATCTAAGGTTGAAAAATACAAAATATGGAGGACCAACACAACTCTAAAAATTATTCTTATTAAAAAGAAATAATATACTGCAAATAAATGCCAAAATAAACAGTGCATCTGCACTCTTCTCCTCTGAATGTCTTTCCTGGGTGCAGGGCTCAACAGGTCTGGTAAGCAGGAGTGTTAGTGTTTTAGAGCTTTGGTGCAGAAGAAGAAAAGGCCTGTGGAATGCAAAAAGTAAACGTCAATATTGTAGAGTCAATGGTGGAGGAGGATTAAGAGGGTAGAGCAGAGGATGGGGCAGTCATGTGCAATTAACTGAGAAGTGAGAACAATAGTTTACAACCAATCCCAGACAAGTAGCTGCATGTAACTGGCTGATCAATCTCACAAATTTGTGTGCATCCATCATGTGATAAGTGCCAGTGATAGTCTCCCCAGACCATAACTACAAAATTAGAGGTTTACATTGTAGCTAGCTCACTACTTGCTATCAGCCTAATCAATGCACCTCTCTCCAGTCCACAGGATTAGGCCTCTTAGCCTTTGAGTCATATCATTTCCCTAGTGAAGTAGATCGGCACTGTTCCCAGCTTCCTTCTTCTGGCTGTTGTGGTAGTCCTGTCCTGACCTGAATGAGCTAGACCTGTTGTGTTGATGGACAAGAAAAGCAAAATAATTTTAGCATTTTGTGTAGTTTTGTTTACTGAACTGACTGGTCTCTGGAGAACCTCAAAAACACTGATTGTCGTCATCACCGTCACTTTTCATAAAATCTAAGGCTTTGAGGAACTTTCCCTTTCCTTTGTCTGTCAGGTTGAGCCTCTGACTTGGCCGAGGTTCAATCCATGTCCAGATCATCAGAAAAGGACTTGAAGATGATAGTGGTGTACCCTTTCTTTTTCTTGCTGAAGATTGTGAAGCCAATGGTTGAAGAGCAACATCTTGCTCAGCAAGAAGCTCAACTTCCTGCTCAGCACCTACTTCATGAAGAACTGTTGCTGGCTGCAGCTCCTGTTGTCCACTTTCTGCAACGATTGGGTACTTTGCGGGCACTGCTCTCTGCCATAACTGCAGTGGCTGCATCGCTCAGAAACATGGCCTTAAGCTTACCTTTAGGTTGGTGTTGTCACATTGATGCAGGAATTCTGCCCCCAGCCTTTTTCTGCCCAGAGGAAGGTGCAGCAGCTACACCATGTTTCCTGAAAAAGGTGTTGGGCGGCACACCATTGGTGGTAATATCCTTCTTCTCCACCTCATTGGCCATTTTCTTGGCACAAGCATGCTTCTTTTGGCCATCTTCAAGTACTTTCTTAGCTCTAGCAGTTGCCACTTAGCTGCAGAAGCAAAGGAGGATTCAGGTGGGGTCACTGCTGGCCTTCTGCCTGGCAGTACTGTGTGTGATGTCTCTTGTGCACTCAACAGCAAACAAACATGAAAATAATCAGTGAAACATTATATTTTGCAATTTGAATCTAAAGACAATATAATTTAGTGAGGTCATCACAAATGATTAACAATGGTGGATTCGTTCCAAGCCATGCATAAAGAAAATATTTTAATAACATACAGATTGAAAAGGTTACTTTATGTTCCTGTAAGGCTTGTGAGACGCCTGTGGCAGGGATCACTGACATAATATCAATGCAGAGATGAGCACTCCAGAATGAGAAAACAGTTCCTGAATTGAAGCAGTGCCTTGACATGCAAAAGCGGTGTGACATGCTTCCAAAGATCTTATATAATAAATCCCTGTGCTTATTTTAGCTAGATAAATATTTTGCCATGGTGGGGTTCTTTAGCGTATATTCCTTGTTAGTAATGCTGATTACTTTACTTAGTTGCATATGCCTAATGGTCGCAGCACATTTTCTTCATCATAGACTACAAAAGTTTCAATAAATATATTGTAAACTCATATTTGTGTCAACAACGAAAGGGGTAAGATCTGTTACCATAGTTCCTTTGGAGACTAGAGGGTCATGTTCAAGGTTACTGAAATTACCTGGTACTCTGGGTAGGTTAGGATGTCAGGTGAGGCACTGTGAGCTAGCTAGAATTTGGGACAACAGGTACCGACATTGTAGAGAGACTCAGTCCCTACACCCTGACATCCTGTTTTCCTAATACACAGGCCTACTTTGAAAGCAGGATCAGTGCAACATGGTACCAAACACTAAAGTACTGGAAATACATATTGTTCACAAAAATATCCACTTCCTATAATTAACTAGTAAAACCACAAATATTGACTAGACAAATATTGTTAAAAATATCAATTTTTACTTATATCTAAATCACAAATATTGGAAACAAAAATATCATCACTTTTAAATAAACATATATAATATGTAAAAAATATTGATTCACAAAATATTGACTACAATAATATTGGCAAAATAATGCCATTATCATTAATAAATATTAAAAAGTCACTTTTTACTTCAAACATTTATTTGAAATAAACCGAAAACATTTTCTACAAATGTTGAAATTAAATATACATATATTACATCACCCCAATAAAATATATACCTAAAATCATAACAATACAACAAAGAAAATTTAGCGGTAACTTCAACCATTAAGAAACCAACCTGGATGAAGTCCACTTGTGTCCTGAGGTCCTCAGGACACAAGAGGACCTCATCGCCCCACCAGCAGTGCGCCAGAAGCCGCATTTGCAGAGTGTTGTAAAAAGGGGCGTGGCCTCGGACCACCTCTCTGCAACGCAGCTCTGTGGCACTTACTGGAGGTACCTGGTGGGCTAGTTGGCCCTCAGGGACCCTCAGGATTGAAGGCGACTTAATCCCCCAATTTACAATGCGCCAGGGGGCACATTTGCACACTTGTTTTGTTAGGCCCTGCCCCTTCCCTGCACCACTGTGCAAACGCGCCCCCTGGTGCATTGTAAATTGGGGGATTAATTCCCCTTGAGCCTCGAGGGTCCCTGGGGGCCAACTAGCCCACCAGGTACCTCCAGTAAGCGCCACAGAGCTGCATTGCAGAGAGGTGTAAAAAGGGGCGTGGCCTCGGAACACCTCTCTGCAACGTAGCTCTGTGGCGCATACTGGAGGTACCTGGTGGGTTAGTTGGCCCCCAGGGACCCTCAGTATTCAAGGGGAATTAATTCCCCAAATTACAACGCACCAGGGGGCGCGTTTGCTGAGTGCTGCAGGGAGGGGGCAGGGCCTCCAGCGCAATGCCTGCTTTTTTTTAAATTAATTTTTTGTAGAAGGGGGGCTGTGTGGCCCCCCTTCTTTTACAATATTTGGGGCCCTGGGGACCCCATCCCCCAGGGCCTGACCCGTTTTTTACTTAAAAAAAAAAAAAAAAACAGGAAGGGGCCAGCGCGGCCCCCCTCCCGAGGCCATTTGTATATTTTTTAAGGAGGGGGGCTGCGTGGCCTCCCTCCTGAGGTCTCTATTGGCCCCGGGGACCCCATCCCCTGGGGCTGTGCCTCTTATTATTTTTTTTAATTATTACTTATTTATTGATGGAGGGGGGCCACGTGGCCCCCCTCCTGGGCCACTTCTGGCCCCGGGGACCCCATCCCCCGGGGCCGGCCCTTTGTGTTGGGGACCGTGGGGGAGCCCCAATGCCCCCACGGTCCTGCCAGCTCCCCGCCTCCTGCGGGAGCCGGCATTGCTTTGAGCAAGGGAGCTGCTGACATGCAGCTCCCCTTGCTCAAAGTACTTCTAGCTGCTTCCTTGAAGCGAGAGCAGGTTTCCTGCTCTCGCTTCAAGAAGCTAAGCAGCAATTGCTATGGCAGGGTGGGAGCCGTGCTCCCGCCCTGCCATAGCAAACAGCAGTGTCCCGGAGTTGGGCACCCCGGGACACTGCAGGAGCCAGCCCTGGGGGGTGGCGGTCCCCAGGGCCATCAAGGGCTCCAGGAGGGGGGCCGCATGGCCCCCCTCTCAACGTTTCTAAAGCCCTGGGGGGGTGGTGGTCCCCGGGGCTTGGGGGATCCGTAACAGACCCACGCATTTAAATAAATATTGCCCCGGGGAGGTGGTGGTCCCCGGGGCGTGTGGGGGCTCTTGCCCCCACACTTTTTTTTTTTTTAAAACAAACACAGCCCCAGTGAGGTGGTGGCCCTGGGGCTGCGGGGGCCCGTGCCCCCACATACAATTGATAAAGCCCCGTGCCCCCTCGCACATAATCAGCATAGCCCCGGGAGGTGGCAGTCCCCGGGCTGCGGAGCCCCTGTGGGCCCCGCTATTAGTTTTTTTGACAATGCCCCCGGGACCTGGCCCACCCTGGGGCCTCATTAAAATGAATCGCAGGAGCCCGCGCATCATTTTTTAAAAAATTATGGCGGGATTTACGACCCCAGTGCGAATTCCGCCGAAATTATAAAAAAAAAATGCTTTTTTTGGCCCTGGGGGTCCTTGTGGGACCCCCTGAGCAGGCCTAGGGGGTCAGGGTGTTTCAACCCTGCCTCCTTTTCTTCTTTTTTAACCTCTTTTTCACTGTTTTCTTGTGACTCGGTTCTACCGAGTCACAAGATGGCTGCCAACACTTCCTGGTTTGGAGCGTTAGCAGCCAATCATAGTGAAGCTCGTGCCCGGGAGGGTTCGCGAACCCTCCTCGGTGCTCAGATATATACATTTTTTCCTTCTTTAATTTCTCATCAGTTACTGAATGGATTTACACCATTTAAAAAAAAGGGATCTTTCTGAACCAAGCCCTACCTTTTTGCCAAATTTGGTGTAATTCCGTTCAGCAGTTCGGGCTGTAGCTTTGTCTAAAGTTTCCTATGGAAAATTACATGGGGAAAACGCGTTTTGGGACCCCCCTTTTTTCTCGACTACCGCTTGACGAATCACCCCAAAACTTTCAAGACAGGAGCTGACCGGAGCGCCCCACTAGTTTTAAAAATTTCGCGAAGATTTGTCAAACGACGCCAAAGTTATTTGGAAAACAAAAAACACTTTTTCTATGGAAACTAGGTCCTAACTATAACTACCTACTGGCGACCGCCAGTGGATAATATATATATATATATATATATATAAATGTATACATGCGTATATATATATATATATTCACTGAAAAAACCATAGGTTTCAGACACGTTATAGTTAGAAATTAGCATTTAGAAAACCTTTGAAATTCACTGAAAAAACCATAGGTTTCAGGCACGTTATAGTTAGAAATTAGCATTTAAAACACCTTAGAAATTCACTGAAAAAACCATAGGTTTTAGGGACAGTTATAGTTAGAAATTAGCATTTAAAAAACCTTAGAAATTCAATGAAAAAACCATAGGTTTCAGGAACCTTATAGTTAGTTGGACATTTCACTCGTACAAAACCATAGAAATTCCCCCGTTATAGTTAGTTCAGCTAACTATAACTCGCGCCCCCGCAATGCACTGCTGATGGCGTCACATATTACATCATTCATGACATGGTCAGTGACATCACTGATGACATCACTGATGACATCTCAAATGACATCACTGATGACATCACTAATGACATCATCCACATCAAAATCTGATGCACCTCCTCACACTCTAATATAACCTTTGATACACCCACTGTAAAATACAGACTACCATTCTCGAAACCATCGACACACCAATACCAGTTACTACATACGCACTCACTGATTCCTAGGTCTACACACACATCCACTCATTCACCCATACAATCACTCATACATACAGTCACTCATCAATACAACACTATCATATGCACTCATACACCTATACAGACACTCACAGACCGCCACTCATCCATGGAGTTACTCACACACCTAGTCAGTCATGCAAAGAATCAATCACACTCCCATTTCCTCACCTATACAGTTATACACACACCACCTCACTTATTCAAACATATACTAACACATACTTACTCTCTTATACAATCACTGATACAAGTACACACTCATCCATACAGCCACTCTCACAATCACTGACTCTCACGTATAGTCATTTATATACTCCAACTCTCACATACACTGCCTTTTACATATGTAGTTACTTGGACATGTACACTGAGACATCCAATCTCTCACCAACACACCCATACACACACTCACCCGCCCATACAGCTGTTTCCACATGCACTCACCCAGTGAATCAACCACTCACACATCTATGCAGAGTCACACACCTCCCACCCACCCACACACACACTTAGTCTCCCATACAAATACTCAGGCAACCAATCAATAACCCATATAGACACTCATGTAGCTACTGGCCAACACAAGCAGCAGCTTACACAACAACAGACATACTGATACACACATTCAGACAGTTTAGTCACTAACCCATGCATTGAGTAAGACACATTTAATCGCTCACTTATACAGTCAGTCACGCACCTACTAAATCCTTCATCCAGACACTTATACACCCTCTCATTCTTCAATACACCTTGGCATATATATAAAACATATTTAAACTTTACAGAAACACACAGTCACTGGATGATGTCATCAGTGATGTCATTTGAGATGTCATCAGTGATGTCATCAGTGATGTCACTAACCATGTCATGAATGATGTAATATGTGACATCATCAGCAGTGCATTGCGGGAGCGCGAGTTATAGTTAGCTGAACTAACTATAACGGGGGAATTTCTTTGGTTTTGTACGAGTGAAATGTCCAACTAACTATAACTGTCCCTAAAACCTATAGTTTTTTCAGTGAATTTCTAAGGTTTTTTAAATGCTAATTTCTAACTATAACGTGCCTGAAACCTATGGTTTTTTCAGTGAATATATATATATATATATATATATGTCCTGGGGAAGCGCACCATCTCGCAATACAGTAAGAGAGGCTGTGGCTGTGAACTATTCGACGGCCGTACGGCGCCACAAACCAAAAGATAATAACTCTCCATGGATGCCAGGACTCCTACGAAGGAACAGATAAGTGTTTTAAATGAAAGTTACCGAATGGAACCCACTTAGGGATTACGATTGCTCATGAAGGGACTATAATTCCCAGCATGCCATTGGAAGCACTATGCAAAACCAACTGAATGGAAAAGCAAATAAAATGCATGCACAAATGAAATAATAAATAAGAGCCTTCTCCTGTTGTGGTAACTCAACAAGCCTATGAGGAAGATGATGTAAGTCATCGAAACGCGTCAGGCACTGTATGTTGGTTGAGGCTTTCATGGAGAGTCGAGTGTAAAAGCCGGATGGTGGGTCTGTGGCCGAGTGCCTTCCTGAAATGCTCCTGGGCAGTTTGTTTGCCACATATATATGTATGTATGTGTATATTCACTGAAAAAACCATAGGTTTCAGACACGTTATAGTTAGAAATTAGCATTTAAAAAACCTTTGAAATTCACTGAAAAACCATAGGTTTCAGACACGTTATAGTTAGAAATTTGCATTTAAAAACCTTACAAATTCACTGAAAAAACCATAGGTTTCAGGGACAGTTATAGTTAGTTGGACATTGCACTCATACAAAACCCATGAAATTCCCCCGTTATAGTTAGTTCAGCTAACTATAACTCGCGCCCGCAATGCACTGCTGATGACGTCACATATTACATCACTCATGACATGGTCAGTGACATCACTGATGACATCACTGATGACATCTCAAATGACATCACTGATGACATCATCCAGTGACTGTGTGTTTCTGTAAAGTTTAAATATTTTCAATATATATAGGAAAGGCGTATTGAAGAATGAGTGGGTGTATAAGTGTCTGTATGGATGATTTAGTAGGTGCGTGACTAACTCTATAAGTGAGTGATTAAACGTATCTTACTGAATGCATGGGTTAGTGACTAAACTGGGTGAATGTCTGTATCCGTCTGTCTGTTGCTGTGTAAGTGGCTGCATGGGTTTGTGAATAGCTACATGAGTGTCTATATGAGTTATTGATTGGTTGTCTGAGTATCTGTATGGGTGCCTGAGTGTTTGTGTGGGTGGGGTGGGTGCGACTCTGTGCATAGATGTGTGAGTGGGTGATTCACTGGGTGGATGGTTTCAAGAATGCATCTGTGATAGACTGTATGGGTGGGTAAGTGTGTGTAAGAGTGTATTAGTGAGTGAATGTATGTCCCAGTGGTACATGTGTGAGTAACTACATATGTGAAAGGCAGTATATATGTGTGTTGGAGTATATAAATAGCTATAAGCGAGAGTGTGTGATTGTGAGAGTGACTGTATGGATGAGTGTGTGCTTGCATCAGTGATTGTATAAGAGCGTAAGAATGTGCTAGTATTTGTATGAGTAAGTGAGCTGGTGTGTGTATAACTGTATAGGTGAGTAAATGGCAGTGTGTTTAATTATTTGCATGACTGACTAAGTGTGTGAGTACCTCTATGGATGAGTGGCAGTGTTTGAGTGTCTATATAGGAGTATGAGTGCATATGATAGTCCTGTACTGAGTGACCGTAAGTATGAGTCACTGTACAGGTGAGTGAGTGGATGTGTGTGTAGACCTAAGAATCAATTAGTGGGTATGTAGTTATTGGTGTTGGAGTGTCTATGGTTTTGCGAATGGCAGTCTGTAATTTAGAGTGGGTGTATCAAAGGTTATATTAGGGTGTGAGGAGGTGCAGCAGATTATCACGTGGATGATGTCATCAGTGATGTCATTTGAGATGTCATCAGTGATGTCATCAGTGATGTCACTGACCATGTCATGAGTGATGTAATATGTGACGTCATCAGCAGTGCATTACGGAGCGCGAGTTATAGTTAGCTGAACTAACTATAACGGGGAATTTCACGGGTTTTGTACGAGTGCAATGTCCAACTAACTATAACTGTCCCTAAAACCTATGGTTTTTTCAGTGAATTTGTAAGGTTTTTTAAATGCAAATTTCTAACTATAACGTGTCTGAAACCTATGGTTTTTTCAGTGAATTTCAAAGGTTTTTTAAATGCTAATTTCTAACTATAACGTGTCTGAAACCTATGGTTTTTCCAGTGAATTTCAAAGGTTTTTTAAATGCTAATTTCTAACTATAACGTGCCTGAAACCTAAGGTTTTTTCAGTGAATTTCAAAGGTTTTTTAAATGCTAATTTCTAACTATAACGTCCCTGAAACCTATGGTTTTTTCAGTGAATTTCAAAGGTTTTTTAAATGCTAATTCCTAACTATAACATGTCTGATACCTATGGTTTTTTTCAGTGAATTTCAAAGGTTTTGTAAATGACAATTTTTAAATGTATTAATTGTTATATTTATTTTTTTGATACTGATTTACTACATTTTTTAAACTATTTATTTTTAGATATTTTATTTTTTAAATTACATTGTAATTACATTATACATTACATTACAAAATATACTTTCTCAGAATGAATTACTTTAGTTTAAATACTTTGCAAATAGGCAATAGACTTTTAAGTACAGTAGTTACAGTTGTTGCAATGGGCAACACAATTTCAAACACAATGCAACATTGACCTCAATGTGAATTTCTAGTTAAATGCAATTAGTTACTTTATGGATTACTTTTTCTAACCACAGGACTGGATCCTAGATTCAGTCCTGGGACATCTCCTGTAAACAGTTGAGTAAAAGCGTTTTGGTTACAGTAGTGATTTTTAAGGAATATTATTGTATTTTAAAAGTGGGCACTTAGAAACTTTTTCACATAGAATCACCAATGTTATCCTATGGGAGGAAATTCACTTAGCAGGTAAGTAGTGTTATCGTTACTTTTTCTTACTCAGTGGTGGATCCTGGATCCAGCACTGGTGCATCTCCTGTAAACAGTTGAAAGAATGCGTTTAAGTCATACAGGCGATTTTTAAGGAATATTTGTAGTTTATGAAAACGGCACTTTGAAACTTTTCTGCGGAAAACCAGACAATGGATTCCAATGGAAGGAAATACATGTTACTGGTAAGTACGGTTAGAATTACTTATCAGGGTCAGTGCTGGGCTAAAAGATGCAGCACTGGGATCTCTCCTGATAACAGGTGAGTAAATCGGAATTCGTAGTTCGGCTGATTTTAGAGGAATATTATAAAGTTCCAAAACTCCACACTTAGAAGAATTTCCAAGTGAAACCAGTCAATGTTAGCCTATGGAAGGAAATTCAAGTTACTGGTAAGTACGGTTAGAATTACTTTTCAGGATCTGTACTGGGCTGAAAGATGCAGCACTGGGTTCTCTCCTGATAACAGGTGAGTAAATTGGAATTCGTAGTTCGGCTGATTTTAGAGGAATATTTGCACAATGGTGAAGGAAGGTGGTGGGGCCTGAGGTGACATGTCTGCAAACATGCCCTGTGGCGCGTTTTAAGTTGGAGAATTAATTCCTCCTCAATCCCGAGGGTCTCTAGGGGCCAACTAGCCCACCAGATACCTCCAGTATGCGCCAGAGAGCTGCGTTGCAGAGAGGTGTTCAGAGGCCACGCCCCTTTTTGCACCTCTCTGCAACGCAGCTCTGTGGTGCTTACTGGACATACCTGGTGGGCTAGTTGGCCCCCAGGGACCCTCAGGATTGAAGGTGATTTAATTCCCCATCTTAAAACGCGCCACAGGGCCTGTTTGCACACATGTCACCTGAAGCCCCGCCCCCTCCCTTCACCACTGTGCAAACGCGCCCTGTGGCACGTTTTAAGTTGGGGTATTAAGTCCCCTTGAATCATGAGGGTCCCTGGGATCCAACTAGCCCACCCTGTACCTCCAGTATGCGCCAGGGAGCTGCGTTGCAGAGAGGTGTTCAGAGGCCACGCCCCTTTTTACACCTCTCTGCAACGCAGCTCTGTGGCGCTTTCTGGACGTACCTGGTGGGCTAGTTGGCCCCCAGGAACCCTCAGGATTGAAGGGGATTTAATTCCCCATCTTAAAACGCGCCAAGGGGCCTGTTTGCACACATGTCACCTCAGGCCCCGCCCCCTCCCTTCACCACTGTGCAAACGGGCCCCGTGGCGCGTTTTAAGTTGGGGATTAAGTCCCCTTGAATCCTGAGGGTCCCTGGGGTCCAACTATCCCACCAGGTACCTCCAGTAAGCGCCACAAAGCTGCGTTGCAGAGAGGTGTAAAAGGGCGTGGCCTCTGTACACCTCTCTGCAACGCAGCCCTGGCGCATACTGGAGGTTCCTGGTGGGCTAGTTGGCCCCCAGGGACCCCCAGTATTCAAGGGGAATTCGTTCCCTCTCTGCAAACGCGCCAGGGGCGCGCTTGCAGACTGCTGCAGGAGGGGGCGGGGCCTCCGGAGCGAAGCCGGTCTTTTTTTCTTTTTTTTTCTTTCTATGGGAGGGGGCCTGCATGGCCCCCCTTCCCTCGGCCACTTTTGGCCCCGGGGACCCCATCCCCCGGGGACGGAAGATTTACTTTTCTGTAAAAAAAAAAACGGGAAGGGGGTCGCGTGGCCCCCCTTCCCTGGGCCTGTATTGGCCCCGGGGACCCCATCCCCCGGGGCATGCCCACTGTTTTTTTAATAAATATTCGGAGGGGGCTGCGCGGCCCCCTCCTCAGGCCATTTAAGGCCCCGGGAACCCCATCCCTCGGGGCCGGCCTTTAGTTTTTTTTTAATTAATTTTTTTTGGGGAGGGGGCTGTGTGGCCCCCTCCTAGGCCACTAATAGCCCCGAAGACCCCATCCCGCGGGGCCTGGCCACTGGTTGGGGTCCGTGGGGACCCCAAACCCCACGGACCCTGCCGGCTCCCCGCCTCCTGCGGGAGCCGGCATTGCTTTTCCACATGGGGAGCTGCTGACATGCAGCTCCTCGTGTGGAAAGCAATGTGCTTTGGATATTGGAAGAGAGAGCAGGTTTCCTGCTCTCGCTTCCAATATCCAAGCAGTTTGCAATGACAGGACGGGAGCCGCGAGGCTCCTGTCCTGTCATTGCAAATAGCAGTGTCCCGGGGTAGGCACCCGGGACACTGCAGGAGCTGGCCCTGGGGGTGGCGGTCCCCAGGGCCATCACAGGCTCCAGGAGGGGGGCCGCGCGGCCCCCCTCCTAACATTGGCAAAGCCCCGGGGAGGTGGTGGTCCCCGGGGCTTCAGGGGTCCGAAACGGACGCCCACATTTGTTTAATTAGTGCCCCGGGGAGGTGGCGGTCCCCGGGGCGTGTGGGGGGGCACGAGCCCCCCCCACACAGGTTAATTTATTTTAAAAAAAGAAGCCCCGGGGGGGTGGCGGTCCACGGGGCTGCGGGAAGGCCCAGAGCCCTCCCGCACCATTTTGTTTTACAAAGCCCCGGGGGGTGGCGGTCCCCGGGGCTTGGGGGGGCCTTAGAGGCCCCCCATATAAATATACATTAACCCCGCATGCCCCCAGGACTGGGCCCACCCGCGCTTCATTTTTTTTTGTTTATCGGCAGGATCCGCGCACCCAGCGCGTTTTCTGCCGATTTTTAAAAAAAAATAAAAAAATGTTTGGGCCCTGGGGGTCTTTGTAGGACCCCCTGAGCAGGGCTAGGGGGTCAGGGTGTTTCTACCCTGCCCCTTTTGCGTTTTGCGCCCTTGTTTTTGTCTTTTCTTGTCCCTCGGTTCTACCGAGGAACAAGATGGCTGCCAACACTTCCTGGTTTGGAGTGTTGACAGCCAATTAGCATGTAGCTCATGGTCGGGAGGGTGCGCGGATCCTCCGTGCCTCTAAATATCAAAACTTTTATTTTGGATTTTCTCAGCAACTACTGAACGGATTTACACCATTTTTAAAAAGGATGCTTTCTGAACCAAGCACTACCTTTTGCCAAATTTGGTGTAATTCCGTTCAGCAGTTTTTGCTGTAGCCTTGCATAAAGTTTCCTATGGGAAATCGATTTTTTCACACTTATTTTTTGAACTTCTCCGCAACTACTGAACGGATTTACACCATTTAAAAAAAAGGTCGCTTTCTGAACCAAGCGCTACCTTTTTGCAAAATTTGGTGTAATTCCGTTCAGCAGTTCGGGCTGTAGCCGTGGCTAAAATTTCCTATGGGAATTAACATGGAGAAAACGGAGAAAACGCGTTTTGGGACCCCCCTTTTTTCACAGCCCCCGCTTGACGAATCAACCCGAGACTTTCAGGGTAGGAGCGGAGTGGAGCGCCCCAACAAGTTGGAAGCTTTCGCGAAGATTTGTCAACCGGCGCAAGAGTTATTTTAAATATAATGTTGCGGATTTCCTATGGATAAAGGTCCTAACTATAACTATCTACTGGCGTCCGCCAGTAGATAATATATATGTATATATATATTCACTGAAAAACCATAGGTTTCAGGCACGTTATAGTTAGAAATTAGCATTTAAAAAACCTTAGCAATTCACTGAAAAAACCATAGGTTTCAGGGGCGTTATAGTTAGAAATGAGCATTTAAAAAACCTTAGAAATTCACTGAAAAAACCATAGGTTTCAGGGGCGTTATAGTTAGTTGGACATTTCACTCGTACAAAACTATAGAAATTCCCCCGTTATAGTTAGTTCAGCTAACTATAACTCGCGCGCCCGCAATGCACTGCTGATGACGTCACATATTACATCACTCATGACATGGTCAGTGACATCACTCATGACATCACTGATGACATCTCAAATGACATCACTGATGACCTCACTGATGACATCATCCTTGTGATAGAGTGGCAGACCTCCTCTCACCCTAATATAACCTTTGATACACACACTCAAAAATACAAACTAACATTTTCAAAACAATGGACATACCAATACCAGTTACAACACACCTATTCAGTAATTCCAAGATCTACACACACATCCACTCATTCACCAACAGTCCCTATACAGTCACTCATACATGTACTCACTCATCATATGTACTCATACACCTATACATCCTGTTACACACCGCCACTCATCCATAGAGTTACTCACACACATAGTCACACATGTAAACAAAGTATCAAACATCCATTTACTTGCATATACAGTTATACACACACTACCTCACTTACTTCTACAGAAACTTACACATACTTACTCTCTTAAACAATCACTTATAGAAACACCTACTTATTTGTACAGGAACTCTTCCAATCTCTCACTCTCACATATACTCACTTATATACACCAATACTCACATATACTAGTTTAAAACATATGTAGTTACTCATAAAGACACTATTGAGACAGTCATTCACTCATTAACACACCCATACACATACTCATCCACCTATACAGTCCTGCACACATGCTGTCTTCAACACATACAAACAGTGAGTCACTCATTCATGCATCTATGCACTAAGTAATACCCCCCACCGAACCATACAGACACTCAGACACTCATACTGATACTCAAAAATCAACTAATAACCCATATAGACACTCATGTAGCTACTCACCAACCCATGCAGCCACTTATACACAAAGTGAGAGACTGATACAGATATTTTCATATTTAAACATTACTCACTAACCCATGTATTCACTAAGATACACTTAGTCAGTTATACAATCAATTTTACAAAACAAAATCATCCATTTAGACACTTATATACCCATTTATTCTTCCATCGACCTTGAGATATACATATATAAAACATATTTAATTTTCAGAAAAACACACATTCACTGGATGATGTCATCAGTGATGTCATTTGAGATGTCATCAGTGATGTCATGAGTGATGTCACTGACCATGTCATGAGTGATGTAATATTTGACGTCATCAGCAGTGCATTGCGGGCGACGCGAGTTATAGTTAGCTGAACTAACTATAACGGGGGAATTTCTATGGTTTTGTACGAGTGAAATGTCCAACTAACTATAACGCCCCTGAAACCTATGGTTTTTTCAGTGAATTTCTAAGGTTTTTTAAATGCTAATTTCTAACTATAACGTGCCTGAAACCTATGGTTTTTTCAGTGAATTTCTAAGGTTTTTAAATAAATGCTCATTTCTAACTATAACGTGCCTGAAACCTATGGTTTTTTCAGTGAATATATATATATTTATTATACTATGTATACATGTGAAAATGTCTCGGTCCCCTGTTTGCCTCGGTGGCACGGAAAAAATGGGTGGAACTGACGTCAGCACGCCGACGAGGTTCTCATATGGCTCCGATGACGTCATATGGTGTCGCGAGCGGAGCCGTGCTATTATGACGTCCTCGTTGACGTGGGAGAGCTAGGAAAGAATTTCCGTGGAATGCTGGTGCAGGGGATATTCACCTAAGTGTTCAGGCTAGTCCTTTGGGAGCAACTGTTTATGTTGCCACTCCAGAAACCAAAACCAGTGATCCGAGGGCAGTGGCCCTGCAGATGGCACACGAGGTGGGGTGCCCAGTCGTGTGCACTGGCGGGGCAGCGAAGTGACAAGCACCACAACCCACAAAAAAGGTAACGAGGGCACTGAATAACACAGGATCTTCTCTTTGTATCTGGCAGGAACAACGAAGTTAAAATGCCCTAGTACCAAAATGTAGAATTAGTGCTACAACGGTCTTCAAGAGGACCTGCGATGCCGCTTCTGCCTCCCGTACCCTGGAGGTGGCACATGGGTCACGCGGTACGGTCATACTGCGGTGGGACGCACACTCGTTGACCTCTCATGGCACTGCTCCACACTTCAGGGAGGACGCTTTCCATTAGCTATGTTTTCTGATGACATGTCGCGCCGGCCCCGTCCAACAACAGAACTCCTTTAGATCCAAACAGACTCTTCCACTCTCTCACCGGAAGTGAAACCAGGCCACGCGGACACTTTCACAATACAACAGCCGGAAATGCACTTTTCGGTAAAAAAACACATTCCTTCCTCCTAATTAATCAAATAAACGTCTCACTGAAGAACAGGGGCCAGCTTCGATCGGTAAACAGCCGTTACAACGACTTTTTTACTTTGCGATACCATTACAACGCATGCATTACCACGCATGCGTTGTACATCACGAAGTCATTACTACGCATTTTTTTAGAACATATGGTCATTTACCACGCATGCCTTTACAACGAATTGTGTTGTAAAGTTATGTATGGTAAATGACCATGCATTCTAAAAAACATGTAGACGATCCATGTCGTTGTAAGGAAACAGAGGCTGTTCCGTTTCTTCACAACGACGTGCACCGTCCCTCAGAGACGACATGAAGCAGGAACCACGAGGAGAGAGGAACCATGAGGAGTGAGAGGTAAGGGGGATTGGGCATGGGGTGGGGGTTTCTTTTCTAGGGTTTAGGGTAGTGCAGTGGTGTTTGGGTGGTGTAGGGGGTCGTGCTGGGGGTAGTGTTTTAGGGTTTAGGGTAGTGCAGTGGTGTTTGGGTAGTGTAGGGAGTCGTGCTGGGGGTAGTGTTTTCGGGTTTAGGTAGTGCAGTAGTGTAGGGGGTCGTGCTGGGGGTAGTGTTTTAGGCTTTAGGGTAGTGCAGTGGTGTATGGGTAGTGTAGGGGTCATGCTGGGTTAGTGTTTTAGGCTTTAGGGTAGTGCAGTGGTGTTTGAGTAGTGTAGGGGGTCATGCTGGTGGTAGTGTTTTAGGGTTTAGGGTAGTGCAGTGGTGTTTGTGTAGTGTAGGGGTCATGCTGGGGGTAGTGTTTTATGGTTTAGGGTAGTGCAGTGGTGTTTGGGTAGTTTAGGGGGTCGTGCTGGGGGTAGATTTAGGGTTTAGGGTAGTGCAGTGGTGTTTGGGTAGTGTAGAGAGTTGTGCTGGGGGTAGTGTTTTAGGGTTTAGGGTAGTGCAGTGGTGTTTGTGTAGTGTAGGGGGTTGTGCTGGGGGTAGTGTTTTAGGGTTTATGTTAGTGCAGTGGTGTTTGGGTAGTGTAGGGGTAGTGCTGGGGTAGTGTTTTAGGGTTTAGGGTAGTGCAGTGGTGTTTGTGTAGTGTAGGGGGTAGTGCTGGGGGTAGTGTTTTAAGGTTTAGGGTAGTGCAGTGGTGTTTGGGTAGTGTAGGGGTTCATGCTGGGGGTAGTGTTTTAGGGTTTAGGGTATGGCAGTGGTGTTTGGGTAGTATAGGGGTCGTGCTGGGGGTCGATTTAGGGTTTAGGGTAGTGCAGTGGTGTTTGTGTTGTGAGGGGGTCGTGCTGGGGGTAGTGTTTTAGGGTTTAGAGTAATGCAGTGGTGTTTGTATAGTGTAGGGGGTTTAGGGTAGTGCAGTGGTGTTTGTGTAGTGTAGGGGGTGATGCTGGGGGTTGTGTTTTAGGGTTTAGGGTAGGGCAGTGGTGTTTGTGTAGTGTAGGGGTAGTGTTTTAGGGTTTAGGGTAGTGCAGTGTTGTTTGTGTAGTGTAGGGGGTCATGCTGTGGGTAGTGTTTTAGGGTTTAGGGTAGTGCAGTTGTGTATGTGTAGTGTACGGGGTCATGTTTTAGGGTAAAGGGTAGTGCAGTGGTGTTTGGGTAGTGTACGGGGTCATGCTGGGCTTAGTGTTTTAGGGTTTAGGGTAGTGCAGTGGTGTTTGGGTAGTGTAGGGGATCGTGCTGGGGTTAGTGTTTTAGGGTTTAGGGTAGTGCAGTGGTGTTTGGGTAGTGTAGGTGGTCGTGCTGGGGGTAGTGTTTTAGGGTTTAGGGTAGTGCAGTGGTGTTTGTGTAGTGTGGGAGGTCATGCTGGGGGTAGATTTAGGGTTTAGTGTAGTGCAGTGGTGTTTAGGTAGTGTAGGGAGTCGTGCTGGGGGTAGTGTTTTAGGGTTTAGGGTAGTGCAGTGGTGTTTGGGTAGTGTAGGGGGTCGTGCTGGGGTAGTGTTTTAGGGTTTAGGGTAGTGCAGTGGTGTTTGTGTAGTGTAGGGGGTCATGCTGGGTTCTAGTGTTTTTGGGTTTAGGGTAGTGCAATGGTGTTTGTGTAGTGTAGGGGGTAGTGTTTTAGGGTTTAGGGTAGTGCAGTGGTGTTTGTGTACTGTAGGGGGTCGTGCTGGGTTCTAGTGTTTTAGGGTTTAGGGTAGTGCAGTGGTATTTGTGTAGTGTAGGGGGTAGATTTAGGGTTTAGGGTAGTGCAGTGGTGTTTGGGTAGTGTAGGGGGTCTTGCTGGGGGTAGTGTTTTTGAGTTTAGGGTAGTGCAGTTGTGTTTGGGTAGTGAAGGGGGTCTTGCTGGGGGTAGTGTTTTAGGGTTTAGGGTAGTGCAGTGGTGTTTGGGTAGTGTAGGGGTCAACCAACATGAATTTGTCCTTGTGTGATGTAATCAATGCTCATGTAAAGCACTCCAATACCTGACGAGTCTGCACTATATAAAACTGCAAAAAAACAAAAATTAAAAGTGTTTTGCACACTTCTGTCATTGGGCTATACGTGGGCTACCTCTGGGTGATATTTGTGCTACATTTGGGCTCTTTTTTCTCTGGTGGCCATCTTGGGAGACTTATTTGTTATGAAGTTTCCTAATTTCCTCATTTACTACAGTCTCCTCAGTAGGAAATGCTTTCAGTTTTTTACTTTGATTCCATCAAGAAGGCATTCAGATGTGTCACACATTTGCCATAAATTCAGAATGTTAGCACTCTAGTTGTTCATTAGATCACTGTAGTAAAGCTACTGCTCACCAAGGAGTTAACTGGAAGTCTACTGCTGGTATTGAAAGTGATTGTTTCAGTCTGCATGTCAGAATTTTCTAATGAAATAGAAGAGGATTTGAGATCTCACTTAAAACATGCCCTAAATTTTCTTTTTGCAGCACTAACCATAATTTCTATGGCAAAATGAACCCCCTCATTTTGTTCCTTTTTAAATTAAATGTTTTAAGTGTTACCAGTTTATTCCAATCAAGATGGCTTCAGGTGTCCCATACTTTTGTCATAAGTAAGGCTGTTAGCACTCTAGTTGTTCTTTAGAACACTCTGCGAAGCTGCAGTAGAACACAAAGGCATCAACTGACAGGCTGCTCCTGTTGAAATATAACAGGAAGATATTTGAGATCTCACTTAAAACATGTCCTAATTTTTCTTTCTACAGCACTAACCATAATTTCTATGGCAAAATGAACCCCCTCATTTTGTTCCTTTTTAAATTAAATGTTTTAAGTGTTACCAGTATATTCCAATCAAGATGGCTTCAGGTGTGCCATACTTTTGTCATAAGTAAGACTGTTAGCGCTCTAGTTGTTCTTTAGAACACTCTGGGAAGCTGCAGTAGAACACAAAGGAATCAACTGACAGTCTCTGCCATTGTTGGATGTACATGTTTTACTGAGAATGTCAGACTTCATTCTCACATGACTGAGAAAGATAATGTGAATTTACAGAAAATATGCTCTCATTTTAGCTTCTGGAGCACCTTCCAAAACTGTATGGGACAAGCATGTGAAAATAGTTTTCTCTCAAACATGATTCATGATATCCCAGCAGAAGGTTTTTCACAGGGTAAAATCACCTTAGAACACACCACAATTCCTGAAATTAGTATGGTACCATCAACAAATGAATTCTAATGTAACTAAAGTCTGTTATCACCCTTTATAGTTCTCCTTTTGGTAATCCTCAAAATCTTCGATTCACTACAATGCATTTCAATGGGGTACTATCATTTATATTGGTCCCAAGATGGCTGCCAGCAATTCCAGGATGAAGTGCTGACAGCCAATCAGATCTCACGATGACATGTGTGGTTAGGCTCCGTCCAGATCTATATGTGTTTTTACTTTTGATTTTCTCAGCAACTACTGAACGGATTTTCACCATTTAACAAAAAGGGTTCTTTCTGAACCAAGAACTACCTCTTTGCCAAATTTGGTGTAATTCCGTTCAGCAGTTCGGGCTGTAGCCTTGCATAAAGTTTCCTATGGGAAATTGATTTTTGACTCTTATTTTTTAATTTCTCCGCAACTACTGAACGGATTTACACCATTTAACAAAAGGGTTCTTTCTGAACCAAGAACTACCTCTTTGCCAAATTTTGTGTAATTCCGTTCAGCAGTTCGGGCTGTAGCCGTGGCTAAAGTTTCCTAAGGGAAAATGAATGGGGAAAACACGCTTTGGGACCCCCTTTTTCTCGGCCCCGCTTGACGAATCACCCCGAACCTTTCAGGGTAGGAGCGGACCGGAGCGGGCCATAAAGTTTGAAAATTTCGCAAAGATTCGTCAACCGACGCAAGAGTTATTTCAAATAGAATGTTGTGGATTTCCTATGGAAAATAGGTCCTAACTATAACTATCTACTGGCGACTGGTAAGCAAAGTTTTACTATATATAACTCCACATCTATGTGCCTTCAAGCCTTGAATTTTTATATATATATATATATATATATATATATTATCTACTGGCGGTCGCCAGTAGATAGTTATAGTTAGGACCTATTATCCATAGGAAATCCGCGACATTCTATTTGAAATAACGTTGGCACCGGTTGACGAATCTTCGCGAAAGTTTCCAACTTGTTGGGGCACTCCGGTCCGCTCCTATCCTGAAAGTCTCGGGGTGATACGTCAAGCGGGGGCCGAGAAAAAAGGGGGGTCCCAAAACGCGTTTTCCCCATTCATTTTTCCGTAGGAACCTTTAGTCGCAGCTACAGCCCGAACTGCTGAACGGAATTACACCAAATTTGGCAAAGAGGTAGCCCTTGGTTCAGTGTCGTGCCTTTTGCTTAAATGGTGTAAATCCGTTCAGTAGTTCCTGAGAAAATCAAAAGTAAAGTCACATATATATCTATGGCCGAGTAGGGTCTGCGTACCCTCCCGATCACGAGCTGTATGCTAATTGGCTGTCAAATGGCTGTCAACACTCCAAATCAGGAAGTGTTGGCAGCCATTTTGTCCTCGGTAGAACCGAGGGACAGAAACAAGTGCGCAAAGCTCAAAAAGGGGGCAGGGTAGAAACACCCTGACCCCCTAGGTCTGCTCAGGGGGTCCCACAAGGACCCCCTGGGCAGAAAAAAGCATTTTTTTTCTTTAAAAATCGGCAGGATGCGCTCAGGGTGCGCGGATCCTGCCAAAAAAAAAAAAATCGTAGCGCGTCTCCCGCGCTTCTATGTTAATTTGCCCCCGGGTGGGCCAAGTCCTGGGGGCATGGTGGGGGGGGTTTAAATTTAATGTGGGGGGCCTCTAAGGCCCCCCAAGCCCCGGGGACCGCCACCCCCCGGGGCTTTCAAAAAATAATGGTGTGGGAGGGCTCTTGGCCCTCCCGCAGCCCCGGGGACCGCCACCCCCCGGGCTTCTTTTAAAAAAAATATTTTCACCTGTGTGGGGGCTCCAGCCCCCACACGCCCGGGACCGCCACCTCCCCGGGCACTAAAGATTAAATAGTTGGGAGGGGGCCGCGCGGCCCCCTCCTGGAGCCCTTGATGGCCCTGGGGACTGCCACCCCCAGGGCCGGCTCCTGCAGTGTCCCGGGTGCCTACCCCGGGACACTGTAGTTTGCTATGACAGGACGGGAGCCTCGCGGCTCCCGTCCTGTCATAGCAAACTTGGTTTGCATTTTGAAAGAGAGAGCAGGAAACCTGCTCTCTCTTCAAAATGCAAACTCATTGCTTTCCACATGGGGAGCAGCATGTTAGCTGCTCCCCATGTGGAAAGCAATGCCGGCTCCCGTAGGACACGGGGAGCCGGCGGGACTGTGGGGGATTGGGGACCCCCACAGTCCCCAACCAGAGGCCAGGCCCCGGGGGATGGGGTCCCCGGGGCCATAAGTGGCTAGGGAGGGGGCCACGCAGCCCCCTCCACAAATTAAAAAATTAAAAAAAAAAAAGAAAAAGGGCAAGGCCGGCCCCGGGGATGGGGTCCCCGGGGCCTTAATGGCCTGAGGATGGGGCCTCGCAGCCCCCTCCAAATTAAAAAAATAAAAATTGAGGGCATGCCCCGGGGATGGGGTCCCCGGGCCAATACAGGCCCAGGGAAGGGGGCCACGCTGTCCTCTTCCCGTTTTTTTTAATTTAAAAAAAAAAAAAAATGCTCAGGCCCCGGGGGATGGGGTCCCGGGCCAATAGTGGCCAAGGGAAGGGGGCCACGCAGCCCCCTCCCATTAAAAAAATTAGAAAAAAAAAAAACGACCGGCATCGTGCCGGAGGCCCCGCCCCTCCCTGCAGTACTCTGCAAACGCGCACCCTGGCGCGTTTTAAGAAGGGAAGTAATTCCCTTGAATACTGGGGGTCCCTGGGGCCAACTAGCCCACCAGGAACCTCCAGTATGCGCCAGGGGCTGCTTTGCAGAGAGGTGTACAGAGGCCACGCCCCTTTTTACACCTCTCTGCAACGCAGCTCTGTGGCGCTATTTAGAAGTACATGGTGGGCTAGTTGGACTCCAGGGACCCTCAGGATTCAAGGAGACTTAATTCCCCAACTTAAAACGCGCCACGGGGCGCGTTTGCACAGTGGTGAAGGGAGGGGGCGGGGCTTCAGGTGACATGTGTGCAAACAGGCCCCGTGGCGCGTGATGGGGAATTAAATCCCCTTCAATCCTGAGGGTCCATGGGGGCCAACTAGCCCAACAGGTACGTCCAGAAACCGCCACAGAGCTGCATTGCAGAGAGGTGCAAAAAGGGGCGTGGCCTCTGAACACCTCTCTGCAACGCAGCTCCCTGGCGCATACTGGAGGTACAGGGTGGGCTAGTTGGACCCCAGGGACCCTCATGATTGAAGGGGACTTAATCCCCCAACTTAAAACGCGCCACAGGGCGCGTTTGCACAGATGTCACCTCAGGCCCCGCCCCCTCCCTTCACCATTGTGCAAATATTCCTCTAAAATCAGCCGAACTACGAATTCCTATTTACTCACCTGTTATCAGGAGAGACCTCAGTGCTGCATCTTTCAGCCCAGTACTGATCCTGAAAAGTAATTTTAACCGTACTTACCAGTAACTTGAATTTCCTTCCATAGGATATCATTGTCTGCTTTTTGCTGAAAAAGTTTCTGTGTCGATTTTTGAAACATACAAATATTCCTCTAAAATCAGCCGAACTACGAATTCCGATTTACTCACCTGTTATCAGGAGAGACCTCAGTGCTGCATCTTTCAGCCCAGTACTGATCCTGAAAAGTAATTTTAACCGTACTTACCAGTAACTTGAATTTCCTTCCATAGGATATCATTGCCTGCTTTTTGCTGAAAAAGTTTCTAAGTGTCGATTTTTGAAACATACAAATATTCCTCTAAAATCAGCCAAAATACGAATTCCGATTTACTCACCTGTTATCAGGAGAGACCTCAGTGCTGCATCTTTCAGTCCAGTACTGATCCTGAAAAGTAATTTTAACCGTACTTACCAGTAACTTATATTTCCTTCCGTAGGAATCCATTGTCTGGTTTTCAGCAGAAAAGTTTCAGTGTTGATTTTCACAAACTACAAATATTCCTTAAAAATCGCCTGTATGACTTAAACGCATTTTTTCAACTGTTTACAGGAGATGCACCAGTGCTGGATCCAGGATCCACCACTGAGTAAGAAAAAGTAACGATAACACTACTTACCTGCTAAGTGAATTTCCTCCCATAGGATAACATTGGTGATTCTATGTGAAAAAGTTTCTAAGTGTCAACTTTTAAAATACAATAATATTCCTTAAAAATCACTACTGTAACCAAAACACTTTTACTCAACTGTTTACAGGAGATGTCCCAGGACTGAATCTAGGATCCAGTCCTGTGGTTAGAAAAGTAATCCATAAAGTAACTAATTGCATTTAGCTAGAAATTCACATTGAGCTCAATGTTGCATTGTGTTTGAAATTGTGTTGCCCATTGCAACAACTGTAACTACTGTACTTAAAAGTCTATTGCCTATTTGCAAAGTATTTAAACTAAAGTAATTCATTCTGGGAAAGTATATTTTGTAATGTAATGTATAATGTAATTTAAAAAATAAAATATCTAAAAATAAATAGTTTTAAAAAATGTAGTAAATCAGTATCAAAAAAAATAAATATAACAATTAATACATTTAAAAATTGTCATTTACAAAACCTTTGAAATTCACTGAAAAAAACCATAGGTTTCAGACATGTTATAGTTAGGAATTAACATTTAAAAAACCTTTGAAATTCACTGAAAAAACCATAGGTTTCAGGCTTGTTATAGTTAGGAATTAGCATTTTAAAAACCTTTGGAATTCACTGAAAAAACCATAGGTTTCAGGCCTGTTATAGTTAGGGTTTAGCATTTAAAAAACCTTTGAAATTCACTGAAAAAACCAAAGGTTTTAGGGAAAGTTATAGTTAGTTGGACATTGCACTCGTACAAAACCCGTGAAATTCCCCCGTTATAGTTAGTTCAGCTAACTATAACTCACGCCCGCAATGCACTGCTGATGACGTCACATATTACATCACTCATGACATGGTCAGTGACATCACTGATGACATCACTGATGACATCTCAAATGACATCACTGATGACATCATCCATGTGAGAATTTAATGCATCTTCTCACACCCTAATATAACTTTTGATACACCCACTCTAAATTACAGACTGCCATTCTCAAAACCATACACACTCCAATACCAATAAGTACATACCCACTCACTGATTCTTAGGTCTACACACACACACATGTACTCACTCACCCGTACAGTCACTCATAATTACAGTCACTCAGTACAGGACTATAATTATGCACTCATACACCTATATAAACACTCACACAACGCAACTCATCCATAGAGGTACTCACACACCTAGTCAGTCATGCAAATAATTAATCACACTCCAATTTACTCACCTATACAGTTATACACACCAGCTCACTTACTCATAAAAATACTAGCACATTCTTACGCTCCTATGCAATCACTGATGCAAGCACACACTCATCCATATAGCCACTCTCACAATCACACACTCTCACTTATAGCCATTTATATACTCCAACACACATATATACTGCCTTTCACATATGTAGTTACTCACACATGTACCACTGAGATATACATTCAATCACTAACACACCCATACACACACTCACCCACCCATACAGTCCATCACAGACGCACTCTTGAAACCATGCACCCAGTGAATCACCCACTCACACATCTATGCACAGAGTCACACACACCCCACCCACACAAACACTGAGGCACCCATACAGATACTCAGAGAACCAATCCATAACCCATATAGACACTCATTTAGCTAGTCAGAAACCCATGCAGCTGCTTACACAACAACAGACAGACGGATACAGACATTCACACAGTTTAGTCACTCACCCATGCATCCAGTAAGATATGTTTAATCACTCACTTATAGACTCAGTCACGCACCTACTAAATCATCCATTCAGACGCTTATACACCCACTCATTCTTCAATACGCCTTTCCCTATATATATTAAACATATTTAAACTTTACAGAAACACACAGTCACTGGATGATGTCAGTGATGTCATCAGTGATGTCACTGACCATGTCATGAGTGATGTAATATGTGACGTCATCAGCAGTGCATTACGGGGCGCGAGTTATAGTTAGCTGAACTAACTATAACGGGGAATTTCACGGGTTTTGTACGAGTGCAATGTCCAACTAACTATAACTTTCCCTAAAACCTATGGTTTTTTCAGTGAATTTCAAAGGTTTTTTAAATGCTAAACCCTAACTATAACAGGCCTGAAACCTATGGTTTTTTCAGTGAATTTCAAAGGTTTTTAAAATGCTAATTCCTAACTATAACAAGCCTGAAACCTATGGTTTTTTCAGTGAATATATATATGTATACATATACATATAAATATTTATATATGTATATAAAATGTTATTCAAAACTATCCAACTATGTATCTAACTTTATAGATAAAACATAAGTTTGCATTTACCACATAAGGACATAACTGTAAATTTAACTCCATCAACGAATAACAGTAAAGTATGAACAACTTTAGACAAACAATTAAATCAACCACATAAAAGGAACACAAAATTAAATTACTAAATACTTCAAAAATGACAAAGGCTGCAAGACTAGGAAACTCTGCCCAATTATCTGACCAGATGATCAGAGAAGAAATGTATACATCTTGACAACTACCTAACCAAGTAAGTAAAGCTTACATTTAAACTAAAACTTCCTTGTAAATAAGCTTAAAAATATAAAAGTAGCAAATAATTAATAAAACAATTACTAACTTCTATCGCTTTACATGTATTTCCTAAATTAAGACACTACAACTTAGAAAAGTGATTTTAATTAAGCACGGGCACTTTAAATGTGAGGGTGAAGCTGCTGAGCGTTGTCATGTGATCAAGGCCGCTTGTACGGCCGAAACGCGTAATGGCAGAGGACTGGTGAAATAAATGAAAATTTCTGCACTAAAAGAGGTCTGCACTCGTTTTTCCGGAGGATTGTGGCGAGGAGAGGAATATTTACCGGCATTGGACTGTTGCCGGTTAGCAGACCCCTTCCCAGGAAGAAGGCTCCGTAGCAGGCAGTCTGTTTTGCCTCGTCAAGGTTTCCCGCAAAAGGCACACAGTCACGGGCTTGTGGCTCTGCTTCAGCGGGGACCCCGGGGGCATTCTAAGGAAGTTTTGGTCAAACGGACGGAGCTCCCCAGCAGCAGCAGTACAATTTTGGATTTCAAGATGTGGAGCACATGAGGAGAGGCAGTGACACGGCGGAGACACCGCTCGGCTGAGCAGGGACACGACGGGCCAACTGCCCCACACAGTGAGTGCTCCAAGCAATTCAAAGCATCTGGTGAATATTAGTGCTGCAGGGGTGGGAGGTGTGCATACATCCCTAAAATCCGGACTGTGATACTGTATCGCTAAAAGATTTAAGGATATAAATCATAATTAATTATACCAAGTCAAATGTCTGCCGACGCGCTCAGAAGCCGCGAGCTAGCGGCAGTGGAAATGTTCACGGATTCCTTGGGGGATCAAAGTGCAATGAATAAAGAAGGACTAGAGGGCCCGAGTACCAGCATCAACGGGCTCAAAGAGAACTTTAAATTGCTGGAAAAATACAAACGCCAAGAGCAATCTAAATGGTGGGAGGCGTGCTCACTAAAAAGGTATCTGGATGTAGGGAGAATCCCTAGGGGGCTGCGTATCATGATAGCCCCCAGTTACGAGACGCCGAACCCCCTAATGATGGCTGAGTGGGGTGAATGTAACCTTGAGTCTTCAAGGAGGTTGGTACAAATACTCGTAAAATACGCCGAAATAGACAGGGCTGATTTACAAAGCAAAATTGAAGCCCTTGAAGAAAAAATTAAACAACAGGAAGGTGATTCACGGCAAGCACTGAAAATGAGGGAAGAAATGACGAGCAGACTGGCAAAAGAGGAGGATAAAATAAAGGCCCGCAAAACATACAAATTTAAGAGAGATCGGGATGATTATGCTAATGGACAGATTTTCACATTTGCTCGTCGGTATGACTCACTAAGGGCAGCAACGGCAAATAAATGAATACAGGGAGACAAGGGAGCAAGCAACCAACATGCTGAACTATCCTCAGTGTCGGAGACAAGCTCGGTACCCGAGAGTGAATCAGAAAATGAGGGGACAAATAGAAAAAATGGAGAATTGGGTATAAGGCTGACATTGGGGGAAGAATTGGGAATTTTAAAACAGGGCAGGAGAGAAACACTACGACCACGCAAACAAGAAATGGTAACAAAACCAAATCCCAGAGGAGATGGGGGAGACGCCAGGCCCGCAGGATATGGAGAATCAAAGAAGCGGGGCCGAGGACGGGCCAAACGGAACTAAGCAATACTGAAAGAAGCGCACAAAGCACTGATGGGAAACAAGGAAAACAAGAGGCAAACACAATAATAAATCTTGCCAATATTAACCTTTCGATACAAAAGGGGATGATGGACGGAACGTTTGAGCCAATCAAACACTCACCCCCAGTCAACTGATCTGGGTTTAATCCATCATCATTCTTTAGCTCACTCCACCACCCCAGTTCAGACATGGCCATATGCAAATCAGTCTGACCCTGTGCCTCATGGGAACAGTCCAGCCTGAACTGCCAAGCCATGTCTTCCTGGACCGGAAACAAGCATCCTAGGACCGGTTTCTGGCATTCCAGCCGTCATCAGCCAGGCTTGCTTGAATCCAGTGGCAAAGTGAGCAAGGGACCCACGTCTGGGCATACCCCCGCCAACTTAGGGCGAACAAAGCGATACAAAAGGGGATGATGGACGGAACGTTTGAGCCAATCAAACACTCACCCCCAGTCAACTGATCTGGGTTTAATCCATCATCAGTTCGGGCTGGACTGTTCCCATGAGGCACAGGGTCAAGACTGATTTGCATATGGCTATGTCTGAACTGGGGTGGCGTGGTGAAGCAAAATAACGATGGATTAAACCCAGATCTGTGACTGGGGGTGAATGTTTGCCAATGTGCAGCATTCCGTCCATCATCTTGTGTGTTTTGCATTTCGCCCTAAGTGGGAAGGGTATGCCCAGACGTGGGTCCCGTGCTCACTACGCCACTGGAGTCAAGCTATCCTGGCTGATGAAGGCTGATAGCCTGAAACCGGTCCTAGGATGCTTGATTCCGGTCCAGGGAAGACATGGCTTGGCAGTTCGGTCTGGACTGTTCCCATGAGGCACAGGGTCAAGACTGATTTGCATATGGCTATGTCTGAACTGGGGTGGCGTGGTGAAGCAAAATAACGATGGATTAAACCCAGATCTGTGACTGGGGGTGAATGTTTGCCAATGTGCAGCATTCCGTCCATCATCTTGTGTGTTTTTAATATTAACCTTTCAGCACCAGAGGCTCAGATTCTATCCCTGGGATTATCTTTCTGCCCTGAAATGAATTTCCAATACACCAGAACAAGAGCGGATGTTTATCAGTTTACACGAAAATTAAAACTCAAAAAATTTCATTTATTAAGGCCTACGGCTGAAGCTACGACGACAGTCTCTACAACAAGATTGGAAAAAGATATGCCGGGCCTGCAAGTCTCGGATGTAGATTTATACAGGGATATGTGCCAATTGGAAAGTGGGGAATTATCAAATAGCCAGAATATCCCCCCTTTAGGCACACAAGCAAGGCCTCAAACACCATTTAGAATTAAATCAAAGTTTGTCCCCATATCGGTGCGTGACGGTTTGGATGCCTTCAGTGATCATGTTGTCAACCAGATTAAAAAAGTAACACATGCAACGAATAGATCAAAAAGTGTATATACCAGCAAAGAGACCAGATACAATCAGTTGATTTCAAAACTAAGAAAGGAAGATGTGGTTATTCGAACATCGGACAAAGGCGGAAATATAGTCCTATGGCCCATGAAAGACTACTTAGAAGAAGCATACAGTCAGCTGAATGATCTCCAATGTTATAGAAAAAGTACTCCACTAAAGTATAAAAACACTCAAGATTCTCTTTTTAAAAATTTGATTGCCTGGAAGAGTTTGGGTCTTCTAAGCTGGGATGAGTACAAATTTATCAAAAAGGAACATCCGATGGCACCTCATATTTATTTTTTACCTAAAGTCCACAAGAACAAGGCGAAACCACCAGGCAGGCCAATTATTGCGGCATGTGATGGGCCAATGGAGAATCTCTCAAGGTACATTGATTATTTTTTACAGGTGCATATGAAGCAGTTAAAATCAAACATCCAGGACACCAGTGACTTTTTAACTAAAATGAATGAAATTGTTTGGGAATCTGATTTTTTGCTGATGTCACTGGATGTCTTTTCTCTATACACCTGTATTAGAAACCAAGACGGCTTGAGAGCAGTGGAGTTCTATCTCAATACTAGATCTATAATATATGCACAACATACACGTATGCTTTTAGATATGCTGCTCTTTAATTTGGAAAATATTTTTTTCTTTTTAACGGGCAGTTTTATCAGCAAATTCAAGGTGTGGCTATGGGGCCAGTTTCTCCCCCAGTTACGCCTGTCTGTTCATGGGCTGGTGGGAGGAACTGGTCCTCATGCGTAAATATGAACATGAGTATACCACCAACATTGTATCTTGGATGCGCTTTATAGATGATATATTTATTGTGTGGAGAGGGAGTGAAGAAGGTGCGTTGAAATTCATCAATGAAATCAATGAAAATAATTGTAACCTTAAATTCACCTCAACAATCAGCAGGTACACAGTGACTTTTTTGGATGTTCAGGTTTTAGTTAGAAATAATGTTTTAACTACCACCCTTTTACTAAACCGACTGCAGGAAATACACTTTTACATGCGTCGAGTGCACATCCTCCACATTTAATCAGGAGCATTCCCTACGGGAGATGCTCCGCATCCGTAGAATATGTAGTGATCCAGAAGATGCAAGGATGAGGCAAATGGAGAGTCGTGCCAGATTTTTAGCTAGGGGGTACAGTAGTGAATCAGTAGACGCCGCTATAAGAAAGTCTCAAGCAAGGTCGAGGAGGGATCT
Source organism: Calotriton arnoldi (assembly GCA_963921515.1). Lineage (NCBI taxonomy): Eukaryota > Metazoa > Chordata > Amphibia > Caudata > Salamandridae > Calotriton > Calotriton arnoldi. Next base: position 55,082 of record CAWUFW010010443.1, on the reverse strand, counting down.
CCTCACCTATAAAACAAAACCGTCACAGGAAGACTTACATATGCAGCCTGTCAGACTGATTCTTACTTACTCAAAACAGGAAAAACAATTGCGGAGCATCATCAGACATAATTGGCACTTTATTCGGGAAGACCCAGTAATAGGTGACCTGATGCCCGCCAATCCATCAATCTCCTTTCGCAAATCATTAAGCATGGGGAATATGTTGGTTCAAAATAGTCACGACAGCTGTCATAAAGATATGTGGTTAACAATAAGAAAAGGTTTTTTCAAATGTCTCTCGTGTAAGGCCTGCCAATTTGGAATAAATGTTAAAACGTATACAACTGCTTTTTCAGATATAGTCAAAGAAATTAAACAGCATCTTACTTGTAAGACAGAATACTGTGTATACGTATTGGAATGTGACTGCCAATTGAAATATATAGGCAGCATATAATTGGCAGTCCATAAACGTATTCTTCAAGATATCAGGGCAATTATTAATAAGGATCAAAATTACCCTGTTGCAAGACATTTTCAAACTGTTCACAATAGCAATCCACAATTTTTACGCTATTATGCCATTGAAGCCATACCTATTATGAAAAGAGGGGGTGACAGAGAAGCTAAATTGAGACGCCTGGAGACGAGTTATATTTTAGAGTTTGATTCTAAGTCTCCAGGCGGGCTCAATATTATAGAAGATCTGGACACGTTTTTATAACTGATGAAGTCAGTCTCCCATAGGTCAGGCATTGAACAGTGGGTGAGGCAATCGGATTGCAATAATGAATAGACACCTTTTTTCTTAAAGATTAAGGGGTCGATTCCGATCTCGGTCGGAGACGCACCCAACGCCATTCGGTCGGGAAAAAAGCCATGCGAATGCCTGTTTCCCGACCGATCCGCACATGAATCCGAACGAACAAGTACGATGCGCACAACAGCACAGATTCCGACCCAGTCATACTCACCCAATCCAGGTCCTGATCCCCGACCGAGCCGGATCCGTAAACGCAGATACGAGTCGCCCGGAAGCCAAAAAGCAGCCCCGTCCGTCCGGACAAGTACGATGCGCTTCCCGTACGCGCCGAACCCGTCGCTCCGCACGGCACGTCAAAGCATCCGGGAGAGGCGCACATAACCTCCGATTCGCGCCAGAACACGATCCACGGCTACGAGACGAACACGCAAGCGACGAGGACGAGGCGAAGCAATGACAAAGACGAACGAGACGAACCAACAATGAATCCCATCGTTCCGATCCTACCAATATTCTACATCTACTACCGGAACAGGCACGGACGCGTACGGCGCAGAAGGTAGGTCAGACACCAACCACAAACACAAACTACACGTACCCGACATATCACACACACACACAGGGATGCAGAAATTACTTACTCCAGAAACAGCAGCACCATAGGGGCGGGATGCCCATCACCAATGCCACATATACACATAGGGGCCCGGATGCCTGTCACTACTACCACCCTTACCCAGGGGGTGCCAGGTGCCTACCACTACTACCACCCTTACCCAGGGGGTGCCAGGTGCCTACCACTACTGCCACCTCTACCCAGGGGGTGCCAGGTGCCTACCACTACTACCACCCTTACCCAGGGGGTGCCAGGTGCCTACCACTACTACCACCTCTACCCCTGGGGGTGCCAGGTGCCTACCACTACTACCACCTCTACCCAGGGGGTGCCAGATGCCCACCACTACTACCACCTCTACCCATGGGGGTGCCAGGTGCCTACCACTACTACCACCCTTACCCAGGGGGTGCCAGGTGCCTACCACTACTGCCACCTCTACCCAGGGGGTGCCAGATGCCCACCACTACTACCACCTCTACCCATGGGGGTGCCAGGTGCCTACCACTACTACCACCCTTACCCAGGGGGTGCCAGGTGCCTACCACTACTACCACCTCTACCCATGGGGGTGCCAGGTGCCTACCACTACTACCACCTCTACCCAGGGGGTGCCAGGTGCCTACCACTACTGCCACCTCTACCCAGGGGTGCCAGGTGCCTACCACTACTACCACCTCTACCCATGGGGGTGCCAGGTGCCTACCACTACTACCACCCTTACCCAGGAGTGCCAGGTGCCTACCACTACTACCACCTCTACCCATGGGGGTGCCAGGTGCCTACCACTACTACCACCTCTAACCAGGGGTGCCAGATGCCCACCACTACTACCACCTCTACCCATGGGGGTGCCAGGTGCCTACCACTACTACCACCCTTACCCAGGGGGTGCCAGGTGCCTACCACTACTGCCACCCTTACCCAGGGGGTGCCAGGTGCCTACCACTACTACCACCTCTACCCCTGGGGGTGCCAGGTGCCTACCACTACTACCACCTCTACCCAGGGGGTGCCAGATGCCCACCACTACTACCACCTCTACCCATGGGGGTGCCAGGTGCCTACCACTACTACCACCCTTACCCAGGGGGTGCCAGGTGCCTACCACTACTGCCACCTCTACCCAGGGGGTGCCAGAGGCCCACCACTACTACCACCTCTACCCATGGGGGTGCCAGGTGCCTACCACTACTACCACCCTTACCCAGGGGGTGCCAGGTGCCTACCACTACTACCACCTCTACCCATGGGGGTGCCAGGTGCCTACCACTACTACCACCTCTACCCAGGGGGTGCCAGGTGCCTACCACTACTACCACCCTTACCCAGGGGGTGCCAGGTGCCTACCACTACTTCCAGGTGCCTACCACTACTACCACCTCTACCCAGGGGGTGCCAGGTGCCTACCACTACTGCCACCTCTACCCAGGGGGTGCCAGATGCCCACCACTACTACCACCTCTACCCATGGGGGTGCCAGATGCCCACCACTACTACCACCTCTACCCATGGGGGTGCCAGGTGCCTACCACTACTACCACCCTTACCCAGGGGATGCCAGGTGCCTACCACTACTACCACCTCTACCCATGGGGGTGCCAGGTGCCTACCACTACTACCACCTCTACCCAGGGGTGCCAGGTGCCTACCACTACTGCCACCTCTACCCAGGCGGTGCCAGGTGCCTACCACTACTACCACCTCTACCCATGGGGGTGCCAGGTGCCTACCACTACTACCACCCTTACCCAGGGGTGCCAGGTGCCTACCACTACTGCCACCTCTACCCAGGGGGTGCCAGATGCCCACCACTACTACCACCTCTACCCATGGGGGTGCCAGGTGCCTACCACTACTACCACCTCTACCCAGGGGGTGCCAGGTGCCTACCACTACTGCCACCTCTACCCAGGGTGTGCCAGGTGCCTACCACTACTACCACCTCTACCCATGGGGGTGCCAGGTGCCTACCACTACTACCACCCTTACCCAGGGGTGCCAGGTGCCTACCACTACTACCACCTCTACCCATGGGGGTGCCAGGTGCCTCCCACTACTACCACCTCTACCCAGGGTGTGCCAGGTGCCTACCACTACTACCACCTCTACCCATGGGGGTGCCAGGTGCCTACCACTACTACCACCCTTACCCAGGGGGTGCCAGGTGCCTACCACTACTACCACCTCTACCCATGGGGGTGCCAGGTGCCTCCCACTACTACCACCTCTACCCAGGGGGTGCCAGGTGCCTACCACTACTGCCACCTCTACCCAGGGGGTGCCAGATGCCCACCACTACTACCACCTCTACCCATGGGGGTGCCAGGTGCCTACCACTACTACCCATGGGGGTGCCAGGTGCCTACCACTACTACCACCCTTACCCAGGGGTGCCAGGTGCCTACCACTACTACCACCTCTACCCATGGGGGTGCCAGGTGCCTACCACTACTACCACCTCTACCCAGGGGGTGCCAGGTGCCTACCACTACTGCCACCTCTACCCAGGGGTGTCAGATGCCCACCACTACTACCACCTCTACCCATGGGGGTGCCAGATGCCCACTACTACTACCACCTCTACCCATGGAGGTGCCAGGTGCCTACCACTACTACCACCCTTACCCAGGGGGTGCCAGGTGCCTACCACTACTACCACCTCTACCCATGGGGGTGCCAGGTGCCTACCACTACTACCACCTCTACCCAGGGGTGCCAGGTGCCAACCACTACTGCCACCTCTACCCAGGGGGTGCCAGGTGCCTACCACTACTACCACCTCTACCCATGGGGGTGCCAGGTGCCTACCACTACTACCACCCTTACCCAGGGGGTGCCAGGTGCCTACCACTACTGCCACCTCTACCCAGGGTGTGCCAGATGCCCACCACTACTACCACCTCTACCCATGGGGGTGCCAGGTGCCTACCACTACTACCACCCTTACCCAGGGGGTGCCAGGTGCCTACCACTACTACCACCTCTACCCATGGGGGTGCCAGTTGCCTACCACTACTACCACCTCTACCCAGGGGGTGCCAGGTGCCTACCACTACTGCCACCTCTACCCAGGGGGTGCCAGGTGCCTACCACTACTACCACCTCTACCCATGGGGGTGCCAGGTGCCTACCACTACTACCACCCTTACCCAGGGGTGCCAGGTGCCTACCACTACTACCACCTCTACCCATGGGGGTGCCAGGTGCCTACCACTACTACCACCTCTACCCAGGGGGTGCCAGGTGCCTACCACTACTGCCACCTCTACCCAGGGGGTGCCAGATGCCCACCACTACTACCACCTCTACCCATGGGGGTGCCAGGTGCCTACCACTACTACCACCTCTTCCCATGGGGGTGCCAGGTGCCTACCACTACTACCACCCTTACCCAGGGGGTGCCAGGTGCCTACCACTACTACCACCTCTACCCAGGGGGGGCTGGATGCCTGTCACTACTACCACCCTTACCCAGGGGGTGCCAGGTGCCTACCACTACTGCCACCTCTACCCAGGGGGTGCCAAGTGCCTACCACTACTACCACCTCTACCCATGGGGGTGCAAGGTGCCTACCACTACTACCACCCTTACCCAGGGGGTGCCAGGTGCCTACCACTACTACCACCTCTACCCCTGGGGGTGCCAGGTGCCTACCACTACTACCACCTCTACCCAGGGGGTGCCAGATGCCCACCACTACTACCACCTCTACCCATGGGGGTGCCAGGTGCCTACCACTACTACCACCCTTACCCAGGGGGTGCCAGGTGCCTACCACTACTGCCACCTCTACCCAGGGGTGCCAGATGCCCACCACTACTACCACCTCTACCCATGGGGGTGCCAGGTGCCTACCACTACTACCACCCTTACCCAGGGGTGCCAGGTGCCTACCACTACTACCACCTCTACCCATGGGGGTGCCAGGTGCCTACCACTACTACCACCTCTACCCAGGGGGTGCCAGGTGCCTACCACTACTGCCACCTCTACCCAGGGGTGCCAGGTGCCTACCACTACTACCACCTCTACCCATGGGGGTGCCAGGTGCCTACCACTACTACCACCCTTACCCAGGGGTGCCAGGTGCCTACCACTACTACCACCTCTACCCAGGGGGGCTGGATGCCTGTCACTACTACCACCCTTACCCAGGGGTTGCCAGGTGCCTACCACTACTGCCACCTCTACCCAGGGGGTGCCAGGTGCCTACCACTACTACCACCTCTACCCATGGGGGTGCCAGGTGCCTACCACTACTACCACCCTTACCCAGGGGGTGCCAGGTGCCTACCACTACTACCACCTCTACCCATGGGGGTGCCAGGTGCCTACCACTACTACCACCCTTACCCAGGGGGTGCCAGGTGCCTACCACTACTACCACCTCTACCCATGGGGGTGCCAGGTGCCTACCACTACTACCACCTCTACCCAGGGGTGCCAGGTGCCTACCACTACTACCACCTCTACCCATGGGGGTGCCAGGTGCCTACCACTACTACCACCTCTACCCAGGGGTGCCAGGTGCCTACCACTACTACCACCTCTACCCAGGGGGGGCTGGATGCCTGTCACTACTACCACCCTTACCCAGGGGGTGCCAGGTGCCTACCACTACCATAACACAAATGGTATGCAGTTCCTAATGTTAAAAGCAGGAGGAAGTGTTTTTCAATATAGAGACTCCACATAGAGATATGGAGTGGTGAAAGGTGGGGAGAAGAATCCTCTCCTCTTGGAAAAGACCTCACACACCCAGCCTGCTAGGTGTCATGCTTCATCATCGGGTCTGCTCCTTATCGGGTCGGCGCTGCAATCCCGATCGGCACCCGTGATGGGGCCTCCTTGGCGGAGATCTTTATTCCATATGCCGGTGGGTGAAGTGCGTGTGAGGGCCCTAAAACAGTGTAGGTGATAAAGATGTGTAGGAAAATAAAAAGGGGAGGTGGTCCACTCAAAATAATTTTATTAAATGTGGCCCCTACCCTGGTTAAAAAGAAAACAAGACGCTTATCTCCACTCTAAGGATGTAGAGATTTTTGCGTTTGTAAAAGAGGTCAACATGTTTCTTGCCTGACAATATATTAAATGGCAATTCTTCAGGACCAACGATGATCTACCTACACTTAATGGTAGTGGTCAACAATGAAATGAAATAAATTAGTGACCACCATTACAGCACCCTAAAAGTGGTACCTGTAGATCAAAAAAACAACACAACCTGCAAAGAAAACAGAGCAACAACATTAACGTTAAATGTCACGGTATTCTGTTCTAAATAAAAACAAAGACCAAAAAAGCACCACATGGTGTTATTGATGCAGCTCAAGCATGCTGAACATAAGTGACTCGTGGCATGCTAAAAGTGCGTATTCTGTATCATAACAACCAGCAATGCGTCTTCCAACTGAGCAGCTAAAAAAGAGAGAAAGGGAGAGCGAGAGCAATCCTCTAGAAACTCACCCTATTAGGGTCAAGGATGCACGGCATCAGTACCGGCTGGTGTAGACACTAAAATGTAGTGTCCTAATGAGGAGGAAAAAGGGACATAAATAATAATGTTCAAAATTATTGAAAAGAAACAACTGAACCCAGGTTCAATAGCCTGGAGGTGGAGCAAGCCAACCGCTGCACAAGGGCACCCAGCAGGACTGCTCTGTAAGCAGCTCAGTCATCCAATGAGGAGCACATTAATTGCTAGTGGTGCCCTGGGACTGTGCAGCAAGGCTGGGACTCCAATCAGCGCGCCAGCCAGTGTCCCCGACATTCACCAAAGTGGAAAACGGGGTCACCTGCAGCAACGTGACAAGACCAACCAGCCAATGCTGCTTCAGGCACACTGACAGAAACTAACCTTCCCCGTTTAACAAGTTGGAAACGAGGAGTCAAAGGCGGAAACAAGGGAACCAGTGCTGCCTACGGAGCCAAAGCTCCAACACGTGTGTTTATCGGGAGAGGAGCACAAAGGACCACAAATATCGCCGCATCAACCAAGTTTCAACCCACAGCACCGGAAAGGTGCCGCTAGTGTAAGAAGCCCGGGCAGGGCTGAGAGGCAGAATCGCATCACTTACAGTTCATCAGGAACAAGGCGGCGGACGTCCTACCCTCACACAGCCGGTCCGGGCAATGTACCCGATTGTAAAGTAATCGCGTGTAAGTACTCGCGCTCGGCCGACGGTGAGGGGCGGGACTTCCGGGTAAACCACCGCCGAGTCAATTAACAACTAGAGCGTGACCTTACTGGCGGGCGCCATCTTGGGTGACCCTCATGCACCGCAGACCAACTAAACCACATCTAACGAAACCGGAGGGTTACCGCATTTCCCATAATAATGATGATGATGAGTTCGAGTTCCATATTGCCCCAAAGGCATAAACTGACCCAATGACGGTGCTCATAGGGGCACAAAGTAGAGGGGTTGGAGAGTAAGGTGATGGGTTTTATGATTAGTAGTAAAATATACTGGTACCCCAAAGTGCTTCACAACCAGCTGGGGTAAGGTGAAACAACAAAGCTGTTGCCATATATACACCGACCATGCCGGTATTCAAAAAAGGCGCGTTACAATCAGATATGGTAGGGAAATAAAGATGTACTCCTGAAAACGCGAGCTGGTTCATACAAGTTGTGTGCAAGTGGGCAGACCAAGGGGAGGTCCCCTATGTGTAATATATGCCGTGTTGCATACTACAACCAACCACAGTAGTTCTTATATTGCTGGGATATCTCAGTGTAGGTGGAAATATTGCTAAATTCTTGATAACGATCAAGTCAAGAGACTCCAAGGGATATTTTCATTGAGCCCTGACTGGTCAGTAGCCAATCGTAGGACCCACCGTTGTTCAATCCGAAGCAGTGCATTCTGGGATATCCCCGGATGTGTCTCTAATACACCCCATTCAAAAGAGTCAGGTGAGTGTCGGACCTCTTTGAAATGGGTGGTCATTTTAGTATTATTCTTCAGACACCTAAAGTTACTCCTATGTTCCATTATCCTGATTTTAACCGGCCTTGAGGTCATGCCAATATACAACAAATCACATTTGCATTTCAATATATATATGCAATTATTGGTGTTGCAATTTGTGTGTGTACTTATCTTCCAGCTAAACCCATTAGGAAACCTCATTTCTTTAGTAACTTTAGTGAGGTGGCAAACGGAGCATGAACCGCACGGGTAATGCCCCATGACCGGGGTAAATCCCACAAAGTTCTTTGCACTTTGCTCTGTTGTTTCTTCGGTCTTGTGTGGATTAACAAATCCTTGATGTTACTAGATCGTTTAAACGCAAACCTTGGTATGGATAAGTTAAGAGTTCCTGTGTTGAGGATCCCCCAATGTTTGCGAATTATTTTCTTTATCCTGTTAGAATCTGGGGTATATGTAGTAACACACGTGATGGTCGTATCAGGTTCTTTAATCCTGTCTTCTAACAGGGTCTCACGATTGTTGTTTCGAGCTCTTTTGTATGCGGTGTCGATAACCTGTCTAGGGTAATCCCGCTGGAGAAGGTGTTTCTTTAGTGTGTCTGACTCCTTTTTGTAGTCAGTTAATGTGCTACAGTTCCTTCTAATACGTAGGAACTGTCCAAAGGGTAAGTTCTGTCTCAGGACCCTAGGATGATGGCTACTAAAAAGTAGGAGGCTGTTCCTATCGGTCGGTTTACTGATAGAGGGTTGTGGAGATTTTATCCCCCTCTAGTCTGACCAATAAGTCAAGAAAGGGGATTTCAGTCTCAGAGATCGTACTTGTGAATCGCAAATAAGGGTTCAAGGTATTAATCCATGTGCAGAACTCATCACATGTAGTTTGTTCTCCTTTCCACAAGATCAAGATATCATCAATAAATCTTTTCCACATGAGCACATTGGTCGTATATGGATTCCTGGGACTAAAGATCTCTCTTTCCTCGAATGCTGACATGTACATACATGCCAGACTTGGCGCAAATGTACTGCCCATCGAAGTGCCCTGTGTTTGATGATATAATTGAGTGTCATATTCAAAGAAATTCTCTGTAAGTGCTAAAGTGGCACATTCCAGTATGAAGGCCACCGGTGTCGGTGAGTACCACTCACTGCTGACCAATGCATCTTCAATCACTTCAAGAGTAGCCCTTTGAGGGATATTGGTATATAGAGCCTCAACATCCAGTGTGACCAATAGGTCTACTGATTCTGGATGTTGAGTACCCTCGAGTAGACGTAGGACATCTGTGGTATCCCTGATGAAGGAGGGAGTTGCCCTGACCAATGGTTGTATGACTCTTTTGAATGGGGTGTATTAGAGACACATCCGGGGATATCCCAGAATGCACTGCTTCGGATTGAACAACGGTGGGTCCTACGATTGGCTACTGACCAGTCAGGGCTCAATGAAAATATCCCTTGGAGTCTCTTGACTTGATCGTTATCAAGAATTTAGCGATAATTCCACCTACACTGAGATATCCCAGCAATATAAGAACTACTGTGGTTGGTTGTAGTATGCAACACGGCATATATTACACATAGGGGACCTCCCTTGGTCTGCCCACTTGCACACAACTTGTATGAACCAGCTCGCGTTTTCAGGAGTACATCTTTATTTCCCTACCATATCTGATTGTAACGCGCCTTTTTGAATACCGGCATGGTCGGTGTATATATGGCAACAGCTTTGTTGTTTCACCTTACCCCAGCTGGTTGTGAAGCACTTTGGGGTACCAGTATATTTTACTACTAATCATAAAACCCATCACCTTACTCCCCAACCCCTCTACTTTGTGCCCCTATGAGCACCGTCATTGGGTCAGTTTATGCCTTTGGGGCAATATGGAACTCGAACTCATCATCATCATTATTATGGGAAATGCGGTAACCCTCCGGTTTCGTTAGATGTGGTTTAGTTGGTCTGCGGTGCATGAGGGTCACCCAAGATGGCGCCCGCCAGTAAGGTCACGCTCTAGTTGTTAATTGACTCGGCGGTGGTTTACCCGGAAGTCCCGCCCCTCACCGTCGGCCGAGCGCGAGTACTTACACGCGATTACTTTACAATCGGGTACATTGCCCGGACCGGCTGTGTGAGGGTAGGACGTCCGCCGCCTTGTTCCTGATGAACTGTAAGTGATGCGATTCTGCCTCTCAGCCCTGCCCGGGCTTCTTACACTAGCGGCACCTTTCCGGTGCTGTGGGTTGAAACTTGGTTGATGCGGCGATATTTGTGGTCCTTTGTGCTCCTCTCCCGATAAACACACGTGTTGGAGCTTTGGCTCCGTAGGCAGCACTGGTTCCCTTGTTTCCCGCCTTTGACTCCTCGTTTCCAACTTGTTAAACGGGGAAGGTTAGTTTCTGTCAGTGTGCCTGAAGCAGCATTGGCTGGTTGGTCTTGTCACGTTGCTGCAGGTGACCCCGTTTTCCACTTTGGTGAATGTCGGGGACACTGGCTGGCGCGCTGATTGGAGTCCCAGCCTTGCTGCACAGTCCCAGGGCACCACTAGCAATTAATGTGCCCCTCATTGGATGACTGAGCTGCTTACAGGGCAGTCCTGCTGGGTGCCCTTGTGCAGCGGTTGGCTTGCTCCACCTCCAGGCTATTGAACCTGGGTTCAGTTGTTTCTTTTCAATAATTTTGAACATTATTATTTATGTCCCTTTTTCCTCCTCATTAGGACACTACATTTTAGTGTCTACACCAGCCGGTACTGATGCCGTGCATCCTTGACCCTAATAGGGTGAGTTTCTAGAGGATTGCTCTCGCTCTCCCTTTCTCTCTTTTTAGCTGCTCAGTTGGAAGACGCATTGCTGGTTGTTATGATACAGAATACGCACTTTTAGCATGCCACGAGTCACTTATGTTCAGCATGCTTGAGCTGCATCAATAACACCATGTGGTGCTTTTTTGTCTTTGTTTTTATTTAGAACAGAATACCGTGACATTTAACGTTAATGTTGTTGCTCTGTTTTCTTTGCAGGTTGTGTTGTTTTTTTGATCTACAGGTACCACTTTTTAGGGTGCTGTAATGGTGGTCACTAATTTATTTCATTTCATTGTTGACCACTACCATTAAGTGTAGGTAGATCATCGTTGGTCCTGAAGAATTGCCATTTAATATATTGTCAGGCAAGAAACATGTTGACCTCTTTTACAAACGCAAAAATCTCTACATCCTTAGAGTGGAGATAAGCGTCTTGTTTTCTTTTTTAACCAGGGTAGGGGCCACATTTAATAAAATTATTTTGAGTGGACCACCTCCCCTTTTTATTTTCCTACACATCTTTATCACCTACACTGTTTTAGGGCCCTCACACGCACTTCACCCACCGGCATATGGAATAAAGATCTCCGCCAAGGAGGCCCCATCACGGGTGCCGATCGGGGATTGCAGCGCCGACCCGATAAGGAGCAGACCCGATGATGAAGCATGACACCTAGCAGGCTGGGTGTGTGAGGGTCTTTTTCCAAGAGGAGAGGATTCTTCTCCCCACCTTTCACCACTCCATATCTCTATGTGGAGTCTCTATATTGAAAAACACTTCCTCCTGCTTTTAACATTAGGAACTGCATACCATTTGTGTTAAGGTTCATTCACGGACATGTATGCTGGACCTGGATAAAGATTAGTCCGTTTGTTTCCCCCTTATTGATTAACTAATAGCCTACCACTACCACCCCCATTCACAGGATGGCAAATACATGCCACAAGAAGCACACACCAGCAGAAAGAATGCAACACAAAGACATTCCCCCCAACACCATGACAAGCGTGTGTAGACTGTGTCAAATGCCTACAACACTGAACAGGACTGTGGACATACAATGTGACCCCCTATTACAAGTGCCACACATAAATGTGTGTGGCACCCACAATGCAAGCAGGCATGACCATTGTGGCAATGGGGTCCAAACCCCCATCATCACAGTGCCCAAAATGTAAGTGTGGGGTCCATAGCTGAAGCACATATTGAACATTGTGGCAGTGGGGTCCAGACCCCCATCATCACAGTGACCAAAATGTGAGTGTGGGGTCCATAGCTGAAGCACATATTGAACATTGTGGCAATGGGGTCCAAACCCCCATCATCACAGTGACCAAAATGTATGTGTTGACAAAGAATAAGCTGCAACTGCCAAACTGCATGGATGATTCCTGGTCACAGAACAATAAACACATCAGTGGCAAAGTAGTGCTTGTGTCCCATAGCAACATAGAATGGGGGAGGCAAACAGTGCAGTGCAAACAAGACATACCTTTGGCCATGTGCAGACAAACATCACCCATGGGGGCTGACACTGTCAACATTCATCAATGACTCAATGACAGAAGTGACCATCAGAATGCAGACCCACATATTTGCACCAATGGGCACACAAATTCAGATACCCAGTGGAGACTGTAGAAGGGAGGTGAACAGATACCATACCATGGCAGCAATGGGACACACACACAATGATCATTGTGCTGACTTATGACCTAGGAGTCCCAGGGACAGCAGGGCAAACACACCAAACAACATACAGCCAATGGCACACCTAAGATATGAGAATGCAGTGGTGCCGATGCACATACACAAACAGGCAGACCCACACTGCACATCAACACAACAGGTGAGGGGGGGTACCAGTGTCCCCAGGCAACCACACAACACATGAGGAGGCCTGAATACCAATTACACAGATGTGCATACAGTGCCACACAAAGGTAACTCATGGATCCAAATCCCCTATGTGGGCAATCAGGCATTGTCAGATGAGAGGGAGCACAAATCACACATGTCACACAAGCATGTAGGAACAGCAACTGACACAGCAAGACACACAGACACCACAGCACCACACCCATGGCCCCCACAATGTGGTGACCCTGGGCTGCATTACAATCCCACTGTGATGACAAAGCTAGATGTCGTTCACACTGTGAACCACAGTCATGTGTCCTGAGCAACAAACAACCATCACACCTACACAAGCACAAATCAACCAGCACGGCCTGTCAGCCAAGGCCAACATGGAGGCAGGGGTCTAGCCGGGCAACAACTCTCATCTGCACACACTCAACACCACACACCTCGACCTCCAACAATGTGCAGCAGTGAAGCTCACATGCACTGGTGACATTGCACATGCACATATGACAATCCCAGGGGAGGTGGTGGGAACCAAGGTGCAGAAACACATCACACATGGCCACTCTACCAGACTCCTGAATGTCTGACACACTGCACACTACGCTGTACATGGACATGACGGCAATACCACACCAACCAATGGGATCCCAGCCACAGTCACACACCTATGAAGAAGCCAAGGTCACCCACAAAGAACACACATAGACAACTACCAACATTGCAGCCCTGAGGAGTGCCAGCAGTCACACACACAACGTGTCACAACCAATGAAAGCTAACACAAACCAGAAATCACATGAAAGGTGTAAACAACAAGTGCAAAGGGGAATCCGGACTGTGACACATCAGCGTCTGCCCACAAACTCAGCCCTGACAGCAAACACACCTATGGGTGACACCCTGATGACCAGTACTGTGCCATGCACCCACATCACAGAGAACCCAGGGAGAAGACTTTGGGGGAACATAGCTCAACTCAGCAAGCATCACAAACAGGAACATCACTAGGGATCCCAGCATGCACAGCAACATGGAAGTGAACACACACACATGCTCATACAACACACACCTTGGGCGCACGAGATGTCACAGGAGTACACACTGCCATGAGGGGACTCCACTCCTGTGTGAGGAAAGCTGTGCCACATGTCGCATCAGTAGGGCTCCATCATGTCAGCAGAACACTTGGTCACACAGTCAACAATTAGCACCAAATGAAGGCTCCCGTCACATCAGCCTGGTCATGGGAATGTCAACGAAATCAACAGCACAGATCCAACACACATGTATAGCAAGTTGCACTGACAACACAGATGAGTCCTTCCCCATTGATGCCCAAACCTGCATGTCCAGTAGAGATGGCCACACGGTCAGGGAACTAGACTAATTGAACAATGGCAAACACAACAGATGTGCATGGGTGGAACCCACAGATGTGACATAGCTAATGTAAGTAGGAAATCCCATTGCCAAATATTGAAAACATTACACCCTCAGATGCTGCTAAGGATGACATGGATACACCACAGGATAGGACACTGTCCCCCTGGACCACATGGGTTCCTGCACAGTAACACTTCATTTTCATGAGACCAAATATCACCATCACTGCAGCAAGTGCATGGTTAGCGTCATCAACATCATGTACATCAGAAGTAAAAGCACTAGTGAACAGAAAGTTGCTTTATTCAGCATATGTGGGTTAATAACTTGGAAAAACTGTAAGCAATCAACAAAGGCCAATGGCCAGTCCATCAAGGAAGTCAATACAGGGTGACAGTGGCAGATGTCACCCTACGCATGCCTGCACTGATCAAAACCAGGGACAATCCCCTAGGAGGGGCATACGGGGGGCAGGCCAGGCACCGCAGGGACAGGATCAGGGCTCACCAGGAGGAGGCAGGGAAGGGGTGGTGGGTGCTGGAGAGCCACTGACAACTGCAGTGGAGGTGTTTGACATGGTGTGTGCCGGCACAACTGGGGGGCATGACTCAGATGTTGTGGGTGCCGGCACGACTGCAGTGGACCCTGCAGATGGAGTGGACAGGTCCACCACTGCAGTGCCCAAGTCAGACAGGGTGATAGCGGACTCCACTGCAGTGCCTACCTCCAGGGGAGGAGAATGGGGATCAGGTAAGGTGGGCAGGACAGAGGGGGAGGACACCCTCACCACAACAGTGGTACAGACAAGCGCAGGGGTGGTGTGGGGCCGGAAGAGCAAGTGGCAGGGGGTTAAGGCCTGACCCTTTTGGGGATGGTGTATCTGTGGGTGGGGGAACCTGGGGCAGGGTGTGGTGGGGCACCTGTGGAGTGGGGGCCTGAGGGATGGAGGAAGGACACTTGGTGCCTGAGCTGCAGGGCGGCGGCGGGGTCTTGCTCTTCCGGGACCGGGGGGACTTGCTGGTGGGGGCCTCAGTCGGTCTGCACCTGGGGGATGGTGTCCGGGGGCCAGGGGCACTCCGCTCCGTGTGGGTGGGCTTCCTCTTCCCCCTGAATGCTGGATCAGCTGGGTCGGAGGGGAAGAGGCCAAGGTCACAGAGGAAGAGCCGCTGTGTATTTGGGGTTGCAGGTGAGGCAAGGGAGGGGTCTTTGGAGGGAGAGGCAACTGAGGACTGCGCAGTGCTTGTGGATGCGTGTGTTTGTGCCTGTGCCCCATCCCCTGTGAGTGTGGTTTCAGTCCCCTGACGGTGCGTGCGTGTGCGTCTTATTTGTGGCGTGTGTGTCTGTCTGCTGCATGTGTCTGTGCTGGTGTGTGCATGTGCCAGTGTGTGTGTGCTTGGGACGGGTAAGGTGCTGGGGAGTGTGGATGGGGTAGAGGCAGGAGGGGTTAGGGACTGTCGGAGGAGGGACACTGCTGCCATCAGGGAGGAGTTCATGGACCTATTGCCCCTCTGTAGGTCAGACATGCCCGATGAGATGCCCTCCATGAATGACACCAGCTGAGTCAACAGACTGGTGTGTGCATGGAGGACACTCAGCATCGCTGTCTGTCCTACATGGAGCTGGCGGAGGAGGTACACAGACTCCTCACTCAGGGCAGCAGGGGACACAGGGGCAGGGGGTGCGGTGCCTGGCCCGAAGGAGACACGCTCCCGAACATGGGAGCCTCCACGGACCTCGGGAATGGGAGCCAACGGGAGGGCGGTGGTGGTGGTGGTGGCGGGGACAGCAACACAAGCTGGGGTGTGGTGGCTGCTGACACCCGCCTCCATAAGGGAGTCATCGTCCGAGTTGCTCTGGTCCTCAGCTGAGGTGGATGGTGCTGAGGACTCTTCGTTGTGGCTCCCCTCGCCCTCCGTGCCACTGGGTCCCTCCGACCACTCCTCGGCTGCTGACCCAGTCTGGCTCTGCGGCTCCTCCTGGTCCGTGGAGCTGTCCCCTCCTGTGGCCGTGGATGTATCTGCAATCAACAGGGACACAGACAGACATCAGTCACCTGCACCGAACGCACACACCACAGTAAGTCCAGCACATTACAGAGCAAGCCCTGGCATCCTTAGTTGAACATTGCTAAAACTGCACAAACAGAACAGGAGAAGTCAATTGTCAGTCTGATGGTCAACCATGGCACTCACATCCCACCTGGCCTTGCACCCATCTGTCTGGTGTCTGTTGGATGGCAATACCCCAGTGTGGACACATGCACCACCTACACAGTATTTGGACAGTGCAGAGAACCCGGTGAAGCATGTGGACATGCACACATCACAACTCTTGCCACTGAGTCAGTGCAGGTGTCCGGATGAAAGGGATGCCCAGAGTCAAATAGGAAATGCATGTGATGCATACCAGCGACAGACACCATGATGCACCCATGTCCTGATAGCCATTGCCACAATGGTGTGCATGTAGCACATGTCACTCCCCTGCAGGATCACTAATAGGAAGTCGCATGCCATGGCACAGCCATGCCTGCTAAGTCATACATCACTGTCTCCAGTCACATGGGCAGGGCAGCCAGACAACAACACTCTGCACTGTGTCACAATAGAAGATCATGGGGAATGCAAGTCCTGAAGCTGAACAAGTGCACATGTACATCCCCCACACACCACATCATCTGTACCCTCATCTGTCCAGGTCATACCCATTGGACATATGGGAGACCTGTAACACTACCCTCTGCACCTGAGCACATCACAATCTGCTGTGAATGGGAAACAGCTGCCTGAACCTCATATTCGCATACCCCAGCCTGCACGGTCAGGTGATCAAACACCTATGTGTCACACATGTATGATCTCCTATGGTCACATCTCCGGTGGCATGCGGAGCCCCAACCGAGGAACACCCCAGCAGACCTGACAACGAAGCCACAGCACACTGACACAGAGGCAGACACCTGAGGGGACAAATCACTGAGCAAAACGTGTCAGCTGATACACGGCAGTGGGAGTACAGAGTGTATTGTATGGCCTGGAGTAGGCATGACTGTCCTGTCCCACATGAATGAGGGATGAGCCCTGGACAGTAGGCAGCTGGCTAAGTATGTGTGACACACGTTATATACACACTCCTGGGGCACAAACATTGTTCCCACCCGCAGCATGGGTGTGTGCCAGATACCCCAGGCACATGTGGTGGATCAGCTCAGCAATTGGGCCACATATCAAAATGACACGCAGAACACATGTCAGAACACAGGCAATGTGTAAGCAATGGACCCACCCATGATGCCCACCACAGAGTCAGGGAAACAGATGCTGTCCCCCACCTTGAGTCAAGCAAACTGCAAGGACACAGTACCCAAGTGACACAATACCCTGACTGTAAGGGCCACACATGGGTATCAGATGAGGAGTGGGCAGTGCACAATAGAGGGACATGGGTCTTGGACCACAAGACTGATGTACTGTGGAAGTTTAACCAGGCCAGAGGAGGGCACATAGCATGGCAGACATAGTTCACAATGCAGACATGGACTCACCCCCTCCTTGCTGCTCTCTGTCCTTCAGCTGCCCATCCAGATCAGGGAAGACCACCGCCAGGATCCTGAGCATGTGGGGGTCAGGGTCCGGTGTCCGCCCCTCCTGCGAGGAGGCGACAGCTTCAGCTGGACCCGTGCGATCCTCCGGGTCCAGCCCCGAAGGTCCTGCCACCTCTTCTGGCAGTTGCGGATCCGGCGCTTGTAGACCCCCACGGATCTCACTGCCCGGACGATGGTCAGCCATATCTTCTGCTTCTGGTGGGCATCAACCTGTGAGGATAACAAAGTGAGAATGCCATTACTACACATGCAACATATCCGTGCATTACACAGTTGGATATACATGTCTCAATCACAGGGGCACATGATGTACACAGGCAGTGCAACGATGGCTATGGACAGTATGCCAGCAGTTACTACATGGTATCATTGCCTGGGAAGTAAAACCTTGTTTAAATGCACTGTCACTGCACTATACCTGTCCAGTGCATGTAACTACACACTATGGGGGTGACAACTACTCAGTGAGCCTGCTAGCCAGTGGCGTGCAGACTGTTAGCCTTGCTAGTCAGACAACATGCACATTTAGAAAGGCAGTGGACAGAACACTCACCTGCTCCCCTGCTTTCCCATACAGGTTGTGTACTGTGGAAGGAGGCCATCCAGCAGGGCCTGGTTCTCCTCAGTGCTGAAGGCTGGGGCTCTCTCCACAGTACGTGCCATTGCAGGGTCCAGAGGGTGCAGATACAGCAGCAGTGTAGTGGCAGATGTCGTCCTGGAGCATGTAGTGCAGGCAAGTGAGCTCTCAGGGGAACAGCCAGCATTATATGTGTGCTGCAGAGGCAGATACTGTCCCATGTGTCCAAAGTGATAGGTCCAAGTCGTTTGCATCATCTGAATCTGGCCAATCCATGGAATTGCACCGCTTACACACGCCCCCAGCATCCTTCAAATGTTCAACTTCAAGACACCCATGAAATTGCAACATTGTTGTGGGTGACCAACTGAATTTACAGCATCAGACTCGTTCAAATTTTGAAAACGCGTCCGTTGCCAGGCCAGGCCATAGCCAATGAGGGCGCACCGATCGGACCATTGCTGTTCAACGCATACATAGGATACAACGCGTACCCGCACACATTGAATGCAATGGGCCGGCCGGGAACACCGATCGGACCATTGCTGTTCAACGCGTACATGGGATACAACGCGTACCCGCACACATTGAATGCAATGGGCCGGCCGGGCACACCGATCGGACCATTGCTGTTCAACGCGTACATAGGATACAACGCTGCACCACGACACATTGAATGCAATGGGCCGGCCGGGCACACCGATCGGACCATTGCTGTTCAACGCGCACATAGGATACAACGCTGCACTCGCGACACATTGACTGCAATGGGCCGGCCGGGAACACCGATCGGACCATTGCTGTTCAACGCGTACATAGGATACAACGCGTATCCGCACACATTGAATGCAATGGGCCGGCCGGGCACACCGATCGGACCATTGCTGTTCAACGCGTACATAGGATACAACGCGTCCCCGCACACATTGAATGCAATGGGCCGGCCGGGAACACCGATCGGACCATTGCTGTTCAACGCGTACATAGGATACAACGCTGCACTCCGACACATTGAATGCAATGGGCCGGCCGGGCACACCGATCGGACCATTGCTGTTCAACGCGTACATAGGATACAACGCTGCACTCGCACACATTGAATGCAATGGGCCGGCCGGGAACACCGATCGGACCATTGCTGTTCAACGCTACATAGGATACAACGCGTACCCGCACACATTGAATGCAATGGGCCGGCCGGGCACACCGATCGGACCATTGCTGTTCAACGCGTACATGGGATACAACGCGTACCCGCACACATTGAATGCAATGGGCCGGCCGGGCACACCGATCGGACCATTGCTGTTCAACGCGTACATGGGATACAACGCGTACCCGCACACATTGAATGCAATGGCCAATGTGTGCGCACTGATCGGTCCATTGCTGTCCAACGCATATTGCCAATACAACGCGTACCAGCGCACATTGAATGCAATGGCCAATGTGTGCGCACTGATCGGTCCATTGCTGTCCAACGCGTATTGCCAATACAACGCGTACCAGCGCACATTGAATGCAATGGCCAATGTGTGCGCACTGATCGGTCCATTGCTGTCCAACGCATATTGCCAATACAACGCGTACCAGCGCACATTGAATGCAATGGCCAATGTGTGCGCACTGATCGGTCCATTGCTGTCCAACGCATCCCTGTACAAGTCACTGGCATATGTCACCATGCCTGTCACAGGTGAACATATGCCAGCCACATATACTTCCCAGGCAGTGAGGGGCACACCTACAACACCACAGCCTGTCCAAACTGTATCCTAGGGCATGTAAGGCTGCATTACCTATTCCGTGTATGGGGGTGAAGATGTTGTTCTGTGGGTGTCACTTGGGGGCAGCCACCCCCAGGCTGTGCACGTGTTTATGGGGACAGAGTCCTTGGTGTTTCGTGTACATGACCTCTGTGATGTGCAACTGTTCATATCTGAGCATGTGGCATGGTCACAGTTCACGGTGGTGTATGTGTATGTCATGTCACATACCCCCTGAGTCCCATGTGGGACGTTATGTTCAACCCAGGGTGACCCATTGGCACAATGGTGATGGTCCTCCACAGTCTGTGTGCATGTTGTGATTACAATGTCTCTGATTTCATGTGCACAATGGGAGGCAGTCTCCACATCCACGTTGTTTGTGCATGGACTTTGATGTTGTGCGTGTGTGTGTCACAGACGTCCATGTCTGTCCTGCCGAGGCAACAGGGACCACTACCTGTGGGGCTCATGGTGGTTTTGCTGTGGTGTATACATGATACACCATGTCATGCCAGTGTCCATGTGGCAATACAGGGTCCCTGGGAATCTACCTGTCGTTGAGCTGTGATGCCTGGGTCACATCAGTCCTCACATGTCACTGTGGCGTGTGTTTGTTATTTGGCAGCAGGAGATGGGTACTGGGACTCGGCCTCATGGTATCCAATGGCACGACCTGGGACTTATTGATGCCACTTGTTGGACTGTGATGTTAGATATTGGCCATGTATGTGCCATACATATCCGTACGGAACTGCACACATCATGTACTTGTGCCTCATTATGATGTATCATGTGATGTTGAGTGTGTTCAATGCCACATATGTGGGGTGACTGACAATCTTGCTTTCTTCACCTATGCACTGCAGGGCACCAGCTGTCCATAGACCATTCCCTGACCTGGCAACGATGGTGGAACGTGACAGCATCCGACGGTACCGCTTCACCAGGCAGCTGATTGAGGATTTGGCAGTGCGCTTGGCACCACATTTGCAACCTGGCCGTCCGTACCCTACAGCGCTGACCCCCAAGGTGAAGGTGATGGCAGCCCTACACTTCTTTGCCACTGGTACCTTTCAACACACTCTGGTGACTGCTGGTGGGATGTCACAGACCATGTTCAGCCGTGTGCTCCGGGATGTTTTGGAGGCTATGTTGATATACCTGAACCAGTACATCTATTTCCCTAGACTCCAACGACTCACTGGCGTGAAGAGTGACTTCTATGCCCTGGGGAGGATGCCGCATGTCATTGGCTCCATTGATGGGACACATGTGGCGTTGGTACCACCACAGGCCCAAGAGCAGGCCTACCGTAACCGCAAAACACTACCACTCGGTCAATGCACTGGTGGTCTGTCTTGCAGATATGAGCATCACACACGTGTGTGCCCGTTTCCCTGGTTCTGCACATGATGCCTACGTGATGAGGAGTAGTCGCATCCCGAGGATGATGGCACAGATGCGGAACCAGCGTGCCTGGCTTGTAGGTGTGTACTGACTTTGTACCATTGAGTGTGTTCTGCTATGTAGTGTTCCACCCTCTTTTCCAACTCTGCTAATGTACAATTGTCTGTATGTAGGTGACTCCGGATACCCCAACATGCCGTGGTTGCTGACGCCCCTCAGGAACCCTGTGACACCAGCCCAGATGCGCTACAATGAGGCACATGGTCGGACCAGGAGAGTGATTGAGCGGACATTTGGTCTCCTGAAGAGCCGCTTCCGCTGCCTCGACAAGACAGGAGGGTCCCTCCCATATGCCACAGCAAAGGTGTGCAAGATTATCATTGTCTGCTGCATGCTCCACAACCTGGCAGTGCGGAAGGAGTTGCCTCTCATCCTGGATGACGATGACCAACGTCCGCCACCTGTGGAGGATCCTGGCCTGGACCACGATGCCAGTGATGATGATGATGATGTTGAGGGTGATGTCCGCACACAGCTCATCACCAACTTCTTCAGCTGAATGTGAGTATCCAGAGATGGCATGTCAATGATGTGAGTTTGCATGATATGTGTTGGTGGTGCTCTGGTGCTGTTTGAGTGTGTCCATGGGCTACATGTCTGTATGCGTGTAGCGATGTGTCCTTGCAGGTAGTCTGTACTCCCCAACAGTGTTGACATGCTAACTTGGTTCTGGGTGGGTATCTTGTAACATGTATTGTGCATGAGTATTGCAGTTCTGTCCTGTTCTTCAGTACTTTTGACTATGTGTCATTTCTGTCCTTCACAGGGTACTTTCTGAGTCGTTTGGTCAACTGTGATCCCCAACACCGTGATTCGACTTCCCGGGTGGTAGCTGTTGTGTCCCTACAGGTGATGTGCACCACACCCATGGACTTCCTTCCTTCTATACTTGTTGACTGTGTGCCCGCTGCCAGGTGGGATTACCTTGCATCTGTGGTGGTTACAACATGTTGCAAATGTGTAATAAACCTGTGCTTCAGTTTGTGATGTGCGTTGTCTGTGGTCACACATCTGACTGACATATGCTTACTGCACCAGTGGGCTAGTTAACACAGACTGTGAATAGGTGTTGGGTCTGTGCAATGCAATGTATTTCCTGGCAACACCAGTGTAGGCGATGAGTCAGATGTCCATGGTGTGTATGTGTTGTGTAGCCCTGGTGGTGTGCCTCCCCATATGTGTGAAGTCGCCATGACTCACATGCCGGTGTTGTACTTGCTGTAGCAGTTAGCATGCACAGTGTCATTTCCCGATCATCATCGCAACTTCTGAGACAACATAGGAATCACAACAGAGGCAAGTATGGTGTATAAGTGAGTTTATTGACATACATGTGAGAGTATAGTGCACAGGTTGTTGGGTGCTGTACATTGTGATTGTGATCCAAAGTTCCTAGATAATTTGGAAGTCCTGGTAGCAGAAATGTCCAGAGTAAAGTCCACAGTAATCAGAGACATTGGTCCAACTTGAGCTCCCCATGTCATGTGGGAGAGTTGTGTTGCAGTCAACAGGGTGAACAGTTTGCACACAAAGGTTATTCTCCAGAACAGGTTTTGGCTTCCTGGGGTTGCACATGGCCATCGGACGGCCCCTCTTCTTTGGGGGGGACCCTCAAGTGCAGGCTGCTGCGGTGCAGGGGACTCTCCGCCAGAGTCATCCTGCCTCCCTGTGGCAGTTGCAGTTGTTTCAGCAGCAGATGTTGTGGGCACACAGGGAGGTGTTGACTGGTTGCTGCTCATCTGGCGGAGGCATTGTAATATGTCCCTATGCACCGTCGTCATCTCTTGCAGTGTGTCCCACTTGGACTCCACGCGGGACATGTGTGAGTCCAAGCGGGCATGATGGGCAGCCTGCTGCTGTTTAATGTCCCTGAGGAGCCCCACTACCTGGCTGAACTCTCCGGTGCTGGACTGGTACGCATCGGCTATGCGTGCCAGTTGTGGGTCATCATGCAGTCCAGACCCCTCTGTGAGCAGCGACCTATGTCTCCCACCCCTCCCACCACCCCTGGCGACACGTGCAGTACCTGAGGTGGCAGGCACAGGTGACCCTGGGCCACCTTGTGGGTTGTTGGTGGTGGTGGTGTCCATGGCCCCACGTTGGTCCAGGGTCCCTGTGCTGGTGGTGGTGCTGCTCCTTGGTCTGTCCATGTCGGCAGGGGTGGTATGTGTGTTGACAGTCGTTGGAGGGGTAGGTGCAGGGGTGCAGCTGGTGGTCCTGCTGGTGCTGCATGATGACTTGCTCCGGAGGTGCCAGGTAAGTCTTCTTCATCCGAGGAGGGCAGAGGCTGTTCCACACCAGTGAGCTCCGTATCCTCTTGAGCCTGGGACGAGGACTCCTCAGCATCTGCTGCTGTGTCCCCATCATCACCTGTTTTTGGGAGACACACACAATGTATGTTATGTTTCTGCAGGCATCAATGGTTGACACACCTGACAGTTGTGACTGTGCCTCTGGATGCGGGCCTGTACAATGCATTGTCCTAAGTTGTCACAGTCAGGGGTTGATATTGGTGTAGCACATTGTCCTGCATTATTTGGGCATTTCTATGTGAATGTTGGGGTGTGTACATGGTCTGCATTGGTTGTATTTGGTTGTCATCCGCTCCTCCTTCCCACCCAGCCAGATATCCCACCATGGACCGTGCTTCCATTGCAGGGAGTGCAAGTTGTCTTTCAGGATGTCAGTCAGTGGTGTCCTGCTGTTGGTTGTTGCACAGTTGCCAGCAGGGCCTTGTGCTCCCCACAGCAGTAGCCAGTGTCAGCCATCTTGTCAGTTGTTTTCCACTCCCTGTGATGTGCGCATGGTTCAGGGTGGTGTTGATGGGACAGTTGTGGGGGTGACCAATATCTGTGACTACCACTCCCATCATGCTATTGCCTCCACCCCACTTCCCAGCATGCCCATACTTACTTGCTTTTGGGTGGACTTCAGTGTGTGTGAGTGTGAGAGCAATGGCAAGATGGCTGGCAGTGGTGTCCTGCTGTTGGTTGTTGCACAGTTGCCAGCAGGGCCTTGTGCTCCCCACAGCAGTAGCCAGTGTCAACCATCTTGTGAGTCCTTTTCCACTCCCTGTGATGTGAGCATGGTTCAGGGTGGTGTTGATGGGACAGTTGTGGGGGTGACCAATATCTGTGCCTACCACTCCCATCATGCTATTGCCTCCACCCCACTTCCCAGCATGTCCATACTTCCTTCCTTTTGACTCTGCTTCCCTGTGGGGTGGGCTGCCTGTGCTGACAAGATGGCTGGGAGTGTTGTCCGGGCAGTTGTTTGGCTAAATGTCCCAGGAGTGTCCCTGTGCTTCACACAGCATGACCCAGGGTGGTGGTTCTTTGTGGGACCTTGAGTTAGGATGTGAGGCATTGCATTCCGCCAGGTGGCTTCTGTGGAGTATGTGTTGAGGGGGTGTGAGGGGAGGTGCTTGTGACTATGGTCAGTGCTGTGAGTCCTCCTTCCCACCCAGCCAGATATCCCACCATGGACCGTGCTTCCATTGCAGGGAGTGCAAGTTGTCTTTCAGGATGTCAGTCAGTGGTGTCCTGCTGTTGGTTGTTGCACAGTTGCCAGCAGGGCCTTGTGCTCCCCACAGCAGTAGCCAGTGTCAGCCATCTTGTGAGTCCTTTTCCACTCCCTGTGATGTGAGCATGGTTCAGGGTGGTGTTGATGGGACAGTTGTGGGGATGACCAATATCTGTGCCTACCACTCCCATCTTGCTATTGCCTCCACCCCACTTCCCAGCAGGCCCATACTTACTTGCTTTTGGGTGGACCACACTGTGTGTGAGTGTGAGAGCAATGGCAAGATGGCTGGCAGTGGTGTCCTGATGTTAGTTGGTGGCCAGTTCCCAGCATGGCCTTGTGCTCCCCACAACAGAGCACCAGTGTCAGACATCTTTGATGGGGCTTTCCACTCTCTGTGGGGTGTGCATGCTTGAGTGTGAGCTTGCTGGGCCATGTGGGTGGGGGATGTTGAGCTGTGACTACCACTCCCATCATGCTATTGCCTCCACCCCACTTCCCAGCACGCCCATACTTACTTGCTTTTGGGTGGACTTCACTGTGTGTGAGTGTGAGAGCAATGGCAAGATGGCTGACAGTGGTGTCCTGCTGTTGGTTGGTGACCAGTTCCCAGCATGGCCTTGTGCTCCCCACAACAGAGCACCAGTGTCAGACATCTTTGATGGGGCTTTCCACTCTCTGTGGGGTGTGCATGCTTGAGTGTGAGCTTGCTGGGCCATGTGGGTGGGGGATGTTGAGCTGTGACTACTACTCCCATCATGCTATTGCCTCCACCCCCCCTTCCCAGCATGCCCATGCTTCCTTCCCTTTGCCTCTGCTTCCCTGTGGGGTTGTGTGCCTGTGCTGACAAGATGGCTGACAGTGTTATCCTGGGATTAGTTTTGCTACAAGTCCCATGTGTGTCCCTGTGCTTCACTCAGCATGACCCAGGGTTGTGGTTCTTTGTGGGATATTTGATTGGAGTGTGAGGCAATGCATTCTCCCAGGTGAGTTTTGTGGAGTTTGTGTTAGGGGTGTGTGTGAGAAACGCTGCTGGTAACTATGGTCAGGGCTGTGAGTCCTCCTTCCCACCCAGCCAGATATCCCACCATGGAACGTGCTTCCATTGCAGGGAGTGCAAGTTGTCTTTCAGGATGTCAGTCAGTGGTGTCCTGCTGTTGGTTGGTGCACAGTTGCCAGCAGGGCCTTGTGCTCCCCACAGCAGTAGCCAGTGTCAGCCATCTTGTAAGTTGTTTTCCACTCCCTGTGATGTGCGCATGGCTCAGGGTGTTGTTGATGGGACAGTTGTGGGGGTGAGCAATATCTGTGCCTACAACTCCCATCATGCTATTGGCTACACTGACTTGCCCAGCATACACATATTTCCTTTCTTACAGTGGGCTTCACTGTGTGCTGGTGTTGTAGTGGTGGCTACTTGTCTGGATGTGTTTGTCAGTTATATTTGTGCCACTGCCTAGCTGTAGTTGTAGTTGTGTTTGTACATGTGATGACACAGTTAAATGTCACTTTGTGATGGCATGTGTTGTGTTTCTCTGAGTGACATACACATTTTGGGATGATTCTGTTCTGGTTGCTGTGTATTTGCTAAGAGTGCATGGTTTGACTCTCCCTTGACAGTGATGTGTGTGTGTAATCGCAGAATATTGTGTACATTTGTTGTGTACTCACCAGGCTCTGGGATGTTTTCTAGTCCATAGACGCTCACTGGTGGTAGGATGGCCCGCACCTTCTCCTCCCAGGGCCTGAGGTATACTGGCTTGGCAGGAGGGCCACTGCCGGTGTATTGGCTCAAGATGTAGTCCTTCTTCAGCAGCTCCTTCACCCTCCTGCGCACGTCATACCACCTGTTCTGGATGTCTGTCTTTGTGCGCAAACATGGTGATTGTGCGTTCACCCTGTCGACGATCCTCTCCCACATCTTTGTATTCTGTGACATGGGTGTCTGTTGGACCAGTGTACCAAAGAGCTGTGGCTCTACCCTGAGGATCTCATCTACCAGGACTTCCAATTCACTATCTAGGAACTTGTGATTCTTCTTTGGGGGCATGGTGATGGGTGGTGATGGTGAGTGATGTGTGTGTTGGTGTGCAGGTGAATGGGTGTGAGTGTGTGTTTTGCTAGGTGTATGTGAGGTTTCTATTTGTTGTGGTGCTGATGGTGTGTGGCTTGTGTGATGGATGAGCTGTGGGTGTGTGGTTGCTGTCTGTTGAGTGCTGGCAGGTAATTTGAATTTGCAAAGGATCATGGTAGGGATTTGTGTCCTTTATATGGGTGGAGTTGTGGGTGTGTCTTTGTTCCCTGCCCCTCCCCCAGTATTTATTGGCTTTGTAATTGCTTGTTTGGCCTTTTTTGTGTATTTTCCCTTTGTACTTTTCGTGCATGTAGGAGACGTTCTTGTGACCGAGTCGGACCCTGCAGTTGTCTCGTACGGGCTCGTCCGTTTCGTTCACGCTGTGTTTGTGCTGTTTTCTATGCTGCGTACGCGTCGGTCGCGGTGTTTTGGGTTGCTTCGGCTCGCAGTTTTGTATGCGTGTCGGTCGTACGGCTTGTCCTCCGTGCGACTCGGTTGTGTTTTCCACGCCTTGCATCGTACTTGGCAGGTGGGAGTCCGCGGGTACGTCTCGTTCGGTATTGTTCCGGGTGCGAGTCGGTCGGTTCGAATCGCGTGTTTTTCCGGCCGGATTGCTGTTTTCCGCGCGGCTCAGTCCTTCGGCTTGTGTTCCGTACGAGTCGGTCGGGTTTTGCTCGATTCTCATCGTACTTGGCGGGTCGGGCTGCACCGGTACGTGTCGGTCGGAATTAATTCTGGCTCCGAGTCGGTCGGTACGTTTTCCGGCCGGAATCGGAATCGGCCCCTTTGTCTGAAGAACCTTGGGTAAGAGTCATTATTATATTGAAGCCACTAATAATTTTTAGAACTAGCCTAATTTTTATAGGAATGGTTTTAGACTTAGGGTGGTTTTATAGTGTTGTCTTAAAGCTTTTTACAGTTTTGTTTACAATTTTACAAAAGGTTTTTTATGGCATGATTTTAAAGGTCAATGCTTTATCGACACTTTCAGATGTCTCCCCTACATCATGGAGTAATTTACAAGTTTTATAGTAAGATGTATTTAAAGAATATACTATGATAATCTACCAATGCATAATGAATTTATATATCTTTTCCTTCAGATATTTAATATTTATAGCACTATTGATTTCAACTCTAAGTACTGTAGCACTGAGTCACTTTATCTGTCCATCCAAAGCATATTGATAATGTTATCAAATGATTTACAGATGTGCATAAATGCATTTAAGCAATTATAATCCCAAAAAAAGAGAAAAAATTGCACAATGTGATCATTGGTACAATGGGGTAACATTGAAATAACAGATTTATCTGTGATCAACAAATATATACAAATTTATTTGAAAAATATATATAAAAAGATATGAACATTATAGAATGTATGGAGCAGAGGAAACCGTGAAATGTTTAAGTATTTAAACTTAAAGGAATAAAAAGGAAATATGTGCTTTTTTAGAGAAATTTGTTAACCACATAAACTTTTATAGTACATAGGGTAGGTGAAGGTTTGTTTTCACGTTTGTATTGAGATATTTTTTATGTGGATGATGTTTTTATTTTTATAAATGATGTCATTTTAATGGAAATTATAACATGTGTGAGGAGGCATTTAAGCAGATATTCAGCCTGAACCAATATAAATAATTATGTGGTTATATGTTTCATTATGATGTGGACAACTATTTAAGAGGTTGAAGAGTAATTATAAACAACAACAAAATCAACTAAAAAGATTTGTAATGAAACAGGAGGCATTTATGCATGTAATGTATATATATTTTTTAGCATGTTTTCCATTTCCATGATTTTAATTAAGCACGGGCACTTTAAATGTGAGGGTGAAGCTGCTGAGCGTTGTCATGAGATCAAGGCCGCTTGTACGGCCGAAACGCGTAATGGCAGAGGACTGGTGAAATAAATGAAAATTTCTGCACTAAAAGAGGTCTGCACTCGTTTTTCCAGAGGATTGTGGCGAGGAGAGGAATATATATATATATGTATACATATACATATAAATATTTAAAATGTTATTCAAAACTATCCAACTATGTATCTAACTTTATAGATAAAACATAAGTTTGCATTTACCACAGAAGGACATAACTGTAAATTTAACTCCATCAACGAATAACAGTAAAGTATGAACAACTTTAGACAAACAATTAAATCAACCACATAAAAGGAACACAAAATTAAATTACTAAATACTTCAAAAATGACAAAGGCTGCAAGACTGGGAAACTCTGCCCGATTATCTGACCAGATGATCAGAGAAGAAATGTATACATCTTGACAACTACCTAACCAAGTAAGTAAAGCTTACATTTAAACTAAAACTTCCTTGTAAATAAGCTTAAAAATATAAAAGTAGCAAATAATTAATAAAACAATTACTAACTTCTATCGCTTTACATGTATTTCCTAAATTAAGACACTACAACTTAGAAAAGTGATAAACTGCCAGAAAAAAACAACTATCACAAACCAGCAAAAAGAAATAAGAAATAATACCCAAATAGTGAGAAAAAATAAACCTAACAGCATCAACCTGTACAAACTACTGACAAATTAATATTACAGATGCTTTATTTTTCATACAACAGAGAAGAAAGCACAGGCTCTGCATTAGAACACCCCCAACGGAAAAGCTGCAAAACAGTGTGAAACATCTAAAAGACTATACATGTAACATGTAAGTATACAAAATAGAAGTAGTTGCACATTTTTACATGTAAATAACAAACACACACACTGTGAAATATTGTATATATTTATACTATCACACTACTTTCAGATACAATGACAAAGAGAGCCAAATACATAACATCACAGAAAGAAAAACAGTTACTAAGGGGCGGATTCTTAGAACGGCAGTCCGGGGACCGCAGAGCTGCCTAATAGGCGATTCAAATGTCTGATTAAGAACATGGCGGTCAGACCACCACAAGACTGCCACCACCACCAGGATCCTGGATCGCACTGAAGTGGGGAAGGCGGATGGGATTGGCCAATAACTAGTTGGATTTCTGCCACCATGAAAAAGTCGGGGAAATCCCTGGAAGGAGCCCCAAACACGGCCCCTGGGTGCTTTTACCCATTGGGTATTGTGGCTGGGTGCAAGTATTGTGCCACCATATGCCTGCACTGTCGTGCGCACACTGTGTGCCATGCATGGCATGGTGCTTGGCAACAGTGCGTGCACAACAGTTATGGGGCTGTTGTGCGGCAGCAATGCCTTCAGGTTCACTCTGTGAGCTGAAGCATGCCTCTGCCTCAAGACCCCCGCCAGCACACCACTGGCTCAGTGATTAACTTGCTCGGGATGCCGCCGGCTTGGTGGCATTCTCCCAACCACTGCAACGGCGGTCAGCCCCTAAGTCACATGGTCAACACCTACAACCAAGAAAGTGCATTGACAGAAAATGTAAATTGGAAATGTACCAAATATTATGCTAATGCATGCTATAGGAGGGCAACTACAAAAGATAGGTTATAATTAATATAAGAGAACACATCCACCTTTCAATGTGACAGAAGTAGAAGTAAGGGAGGTATTGCAGGAGTAAGGCAAGCACTCATTCCCAGGAACCCACAACAAAAATTCTCAAAGATATACTGCCTAAAGTCCCCAAACACATCACAGCTACCACCTATACCAACTTTAAAACATTTAATTGCATGAACTAAAAGAGCAACCAGCGATACTCCTCCTGTCCCTAGAAGATACCAAGACATAGAATTACCTAAACATTTAACAATTACACATGATGAGGAAAATTTTCTTTTATATGACAACCTAAACAATGAAAAACTCATCCTAGTATTCTCGACAGCAAATAACTTACTTAAACAAAGCCATTGTCAAAACTGGATGATGTATGCAACCTTCAAAATGTGTCCCAAACCATTTACTTAGATGTACAACATACAAGATGAATAGCAAAACACAAATATCCTTTTTAAAAATACCCTACCACCAAATAAACAAAGCAGCACTTACTACGAACATTTTAACCGCATTAAACAAATAACTACTATCCACAAAAAAATACTTATAGACTTTGAGCAATCCATGATTCAAACCATTAAAAAATTTACCCCTACACAGCTATACAAGGCTGTTATTATCATTTTAATCAAAGCACATGGAGATGCTACAAACAATCTGCAGTTAGGGGCCTATTACAACTATGGCAGCTGCTGTGACTGGTGGGACACCACAACACCGGCTGTTCTACTGCTCTATTACAAGTTTGGCTGTCTGAACGCTAAGATACCACTGCAACTGCTGTGGATCCCAGATCCACAGTGGTAGCATAATGGTCTGAGGCCTGCAATATGCTTGCAGATTACGAGTTTCCTCACCGCCACAGTTTTCATGGCAGTGAGCCTTCCATGAAAAGTGTGGCGGTCAAGAAATGAAGGGGCCCTACAGGGCCCCTGTTGTCTCAGGGCCAGGGGCTGCATGCAGGAGGGCACATGGTGTGCCTCCCTGTCTGCATGCACCCCCTGTTCCAGCACAGCATGGACTTCACAGTCCGTGCCATGCTGGAACATGCTGTGGCAGTCCCACAGTGCTGTTTTCCTAAGGCTCACATAAGAGCCTTTTAAAGGCACAGCCCTTGGGACTGCCACCAAAGGAAAACCAAAGGGGATGATGGACGGAGTGTTGAACATTGCAAGCACTCACCCCCAGTCAACTGATCTGGGTTTAATCCATCATCATTCTTTAGCTCACTCCGCCACCCCAGTTCAGACATGGCCATATGCAAATCAGTCTGACCCTGTGCCTCATGGGAACAGTCCAGCCCGAACTGCCAAGCCATGTCTTCCCTGGACCGGAAACAAGCATCCTGGGACCGGTTTCTGGCTTACAGCCATCATCAGCCAGGCTATCTTGAATCCAGTGGCAAAGTGAGCAAGGGACCCACGTCTGGGCATACCCTGCCAACTTAGGGCGAACATAGCAAAACCAACGGGGGTGATGGACCAGCAGACCAGGAACGACTCCTAATCTGGCAGGAGGCAGAAGGCCTTGGTGGTCTTGTAGCGGGGCACTGGCCAGGGGGCCTGCTGCGAGACCGCTAAAGTCGTAATCAGGCCCTAAGCATTGAAAAGCCTACAAACAGCCATTTTGACATTGACATAAAAAAATTATAGCACTAGCCTATGTCCTTGTGACTGAGGTAGTTACTCAGTATAATTTACTAATAAAAAGCCCTTTCTACCAATAAAACAAACACAAACTAAGCCCCTAATGGATTATTTCGAAGACACTTGGGTTGGCGGACTGCATCACTCTGGACAATATAACAATTTTTAAACATGTAAAACATGTCACAACATGTTGTAATAAAATATTTACAAATTGTAAAGTATACATTAAATAATAGTATAAAATATACACAAATATGTAAATATCTTTGTATAAAAGTATGCTAAAATGATGTTGGAAATACGTAGCTTAAAAAACGTACCACACACAATACAATTGAAATATAATTTACATGTTTTATTTAATAATAAAACGTTATTAAAAAATGTTTTATTCATTTAATGGTAAATACATGTTTTTTTAAATTTTGAAATATATGTGTTTAAAAATATATATTAAATAAACTTTGAAAACATAAATAAAATGAGTCTTGCATATTTTTATTTTATAATAAAATGTAAATAATAATATTATTGTTTACAAACATACAACTTACTATTTTTAGTCATATTTCCAAACATCAACAATACTAATTAAATAACACAAAAAAGTCTTCCACCTACAAATAAAATTATAACAAAGGATTTCAGACTAAAATGATAAAATTAAATAATAACACTTCAACATAAACCATTTTTTAAAAAAGTTTTGGATACTAAAGGAATGATATTTACAATTTCCACTCAAATCTAAACCAATTTGGGCACTGTGCTGGATACTAAAGGGTGACATTTACTTTTCCCACCCCAATCTATACCAATTTGGGGCAGGTGTTTGACACTAAAAAGGAAACACTTACTATTCCCACTCCATTCGATACCAAATTGAATAAGGTGTTGGACTCTAAAGGGGGGAAAAATACTATTCCTGCTGCAACTCATTATCAAATTGTGAAACGTGTTGGGCAATAAAGAGCTGACATTTACTATTTCCACTTCAAACTATGCAAATTCAGGGAAGGTGTTGGACACTAAAGTTATAACATTTACTAATGCCAGTCCAATCAAAACCAATTTGGGGAAGTTGCAAGACACTAAGGGCCAGATGTACGGCCATAATTTATGGTCGCAAACAGGAAATCAGCTGGTTTGTGATTGCAAATTTGGTCTGCCCCATGTACAAACCCTATTTTGCGAGTCTGTAACTATTTACCGACTGGGTTTGCAACTTGCTTTTTGGAAGGGGTGTGCCAAGGGCGTCCCTTCCTAATAACGGCTCGCACTGCAATGTAAGATTCTTTGGCCACCGCAAACCACTTGCAAACGGGGAGGGGTCCCGAGTGGACCCCTTCCCCTTTGTGAGTGTGTGCACAAATATTTTTTAAGGGCAGGCAGTGGTCCCCCGGACCACTGCCTACTCCTAAAAAATTAAACTGAAACGTTTCATTTTTCTTTTTTAAATGCAGCCGTTTTCCTTTAAGGAAAACGGGCTGCATTTAAAAAAGAAAAGATGCTTTATTTAAAAAGCAGTCAAAGACAAGGTGGTCTGCCGGCCCCAGCAGGCCACCATCCCTGGGAGTGCTAGCCATTCCTACTGGGGTTGCAAATAGCACCTGCCTCATGAATATTGATGAGGCAGGCAATTTGTGACCCCATTAGGAATCACAAACAGTGTCTGAGACACTGTTGTAAATTACATTTTGCGAGTCGCAAAGCGATGCAATTTGCGACTCGTAAGTTGAAAGGGTCATACATCTGGCCCGTCAGGCCCAGTTACGAGTCTGGTGGTGCAGCGGCGCGACCACCCTGCCAAACCGACACGAGAACCGCCCACTGTATTGTGATTTATTTAGTCACTGGTGGGCAGTTTCTTCTGCGTTCCCACGCCAGTCCCTATTAAATAGGCAGCACATTGGGAACATCAAAATAAATGCCAGCACCCCAGTTCCAGCAGCCGTGCTGGAGCTGGGGGTGCATGCACACAGGGGGGCACATGTTGCGCCCCCCTGTGTGCATCCACATGGAGTGAGGCACAAGGGGGCCCTCACCGTTACTGTTTTCATGGAGGAAAGACCTCCATGAAATCAGTGGCAGTGAGGAAAGTCCTAATATGCCTGGCGGTACCACAACGTTCTTGCCAAGCATATTACTGCCTCAAGTCCGTCTTTTCACTGCCAGGAAACAGCAGTTCTCTGGTGGAGTCAGCGGACCCAAGGTGGCATGACCATCAAGGTCGTAATGTGGCAGTGGGAAGATTGCCAATGCAGCCCCATCATGAGCTTTTTGGTCTTAGGACTGCTAGACTCGTAATTAGGCCATAAATGCGTGACATTTGGTATTCCCAATCCAATATAAACCAATTGGGGGAAGATGTTGGACACTAAAGGGGTGATATTTGCTATTCCCACTCCAATCTAAACCAATTTGGTGAAGGTGTTGGACAATAAAATGGTGACCTTTACTTTGCCACTACATTCTAAAGCAATTTAAGGAAGTTGTTGGACACTTAAAGGGTGCCGTTTAATAATCCCACTCCAATCTATACCAATTTGGGGATGGCATTGAACATTTTCTATTTCCACTCTAATCCAACCGTATTGGCGGAAGGTGTTGGACAATAAAGGGATGACAAATTTACTATCCCCGCTCCAATCTAAGCCTATTTGAAGAAGGTATTGGGCACTAAAGAGATGATATTGACTATTTTCATTGCAATCTAAAACACTTTATACAAGGTAATACCAAGTAAACATTTTATATACACAATCAATACTCAATACTCATGCACAATATTTTTGTCAATAAAATAAACTAAAATATAGTCTAAAATCACACTAACCAAAACTGCAAACCTATTGTTCATATTTAAATATCAACATACAAACAAATAGTTTTACACTATTAATAGTAATACATTTAAAATATATACTAGTAGTAGTATTTTTTAAATTGTATGGCTAATTTAAACCTTGACAATGTAAAACATTTTGAAAAAGGTTAAAATCATATTGTGCAAGAAACATGTAGGAGTAATTAATTCATTATGGTGCCATATAACATGAATCAATACAAATAGATCAAATAGTTTAAAATCAAAGATAATTGTATGGAAGACAATATTAGTGTTGTAAAATTAGTTACATGTAAGCCGAGATGAACTGTGCATTGGAATGGATCAATGTTTGTGGAGCCATGTGACCTTCACAAGCGTTATGGTATCAGAGAATAAAATCCCTGATTTGATAGCAGCATTCATGGCGTAAAAGACTGTAATAGTTTACAGTCTGTTACAGATGGGCCAGGATGCAAGGTGTATTTTGTTAATCTGCAGTAATCACTGTACTTGGTTGGGTTGTTTTGAGGAGGTCCTGGCCTGCCTTGAAATATTTGCCACTTCTTGCCAGCTCCTCGGGGACCATGGTGCTGAAAATCCAGGTTGTGGCATCGCTGCAAGTTCTTAAGCCGTGGATTGAAAAAAGTGGTTTTAACAGTATCCACCAAAATTGGAGCAGCGATGGGCAGCAGCAAAGTAAATTTGGGATGGTTTCGCATTTGTAACCACACAACCTGCACTTCACAATGTTAAAGAGGAGTGCCCAGTTTGGATTGAAGTCTTTAATTTGTAGTGTCATCATCCTCACAGCCAAGATGTGAGTGAGGCAAGCTTTAAGCAGCTAAGATATGGCTACGGCTTCAGGCCAACTTTGTTGTATTTGTCATACCACATTGCCAGGGATTGTGAAAGTGGAGTGATCTTAATATTTTCCACATCGGTATTCTTTGATAAGAGTTTTATTTGTTTCTTCAAATGCTTTTCACCACTGTATGCGAGAGCGATGGAGCACCTAATGCAGTTAAGTCAATTTTGAAGGCGTCAGCTGCTGTCATTAGACATGTCCTCCAAGGGCTGTTTTTAGGTTTAAAGGTGTTTTGGAGGACATACTTCAACCTGCCGGGCATGGCCGTGGTGCTTTTGTGGTAATATTTTAGAAAGAGCCAATGTTGGTCTATTTTAGGCCCTCTAGGCCAAATTCTATTCTCACCAAAGAGCCCCTGGTGTAATATGGCAGCCTAAAAACTCATTTATAGGCTTTTAGATGTAGTTTTTTCATGTTCTTAGTGAGTAATCCTGGAAAAGCTTTGCTGCCATAGGTGATGACTTATGATAATGTAGCCCCGAACACTTTTTGTATTGTGGCTGTGGTAGGGCTTTCAAGAGAGGCATTCAATTGGCAAAGTCTGGTGGTAATTTGTGTGACACAAATGCATTTTTGGTCCACCGTTTGCTGAAAGCCAGGTGCCCAGGTAATTAGAGGATTTTGCTCCTGTTATTTTTAAGGGGCCAAGGAACCAGTGAAATTTTGTTTGTTTATGCATCCTTCCAAATGAATTCACCTTTGTTTTTGAGGCGTTTACTATCATCTTATTTGTCGTGTTGTATATATGGAAGGCGTTAAGGGCTCTCTGGATTCCTATTCTCGAATTCTAGAGAAGAACTATATCGTCTGGGTACTGTAGTATGATGATCTTGGATGTTCCTATTTTTGGAGGCATTAGATTACAGTGGTTTAGTGACGAGGACGTATCTGCTGGGTATAAGTTACCAAGCATAGGGGCTTGCACGCATCCTTGTTTTAGGCCTTGGTTTGTATTGATATTTTTCGGTAAAGCCGTGTCCTAGTGCTTGACCCTCACCCAAGTTGATGAATAGACTGAGATGATAGCATTAATTAGGCGGCTTGGGATACCATTCTTAAACTTTACACCATAAAATATTAAATAAAATCATAATCCAAAATAAAGAGTCATAAGTAAAAAAATAAAACCAATTTTCAAACTACAAAAAAATTATAATTTACAAAAAAATTAAAAATATTTGTTATAAAATAAATTGTTCAACAAAATTGTAACATTGAAAACATTTTTATATAAAATGATTTTACTTTATTAAAATTATCTTTTACATATTTTTAAATGTTCATTTATTATAACCAATAATTTTTAAATTGAATTCCATCTATATATTTTTAAATTAAGTATGAACTGTAATGTATTAAAATGATTAAATTAATATAAGAAAATAGAGTTCACAATATTAATATGCATATCATTAAAATAATTAACAGACCATTTACTTTAAAATACACACTTTTTAAATATCTCCAGACCCTTATCCCCTAAAACCCAATATCGTGCTGCTAAAAAAAATTAGAAAACCATTATTTTTATACATTAATACAACAAAAATACAAATTGTTACCATTTCATAATTAATAAACCATCTTATAAAAACACAAATAAAAAAATCATAAACACATATAATCAATCACACTACAATAAATGACATACTAATTGACACTTGCAAATGATATTACAAATAACTATATTTTCTAAATCAATACTTTTTGCAAAAATATTAAAAATAACACTTAAAACAATGTTTTTACCTCTGAAAAATCAAACAGGGGCTATGGAAAATACTGTAGGAGAGTAAGAGGCACAGGGGAAAAATGAAAAAAATGCATTAAAAAGTAAAAACACTAAAGTACAATCATCCTCAAGCACATTAAACTCATATCAGGAAAAAAAGAAAAAAATGAACAAAAAAAACAAAAAGGCATAGGCTTCTTCCATCAATGTCCCTACAAAATGGCATGGAAAACTCAAAGTGGAACAAAGAATTTACACGCTGACTACACAAAATGTCCACCGGCCACATTGCCACCAAGGGCAAAGGCATTGACAGCAAAGGACATATGCAGGCCCTTTGGCAAAAGCAAAGCACACTGGCTCCACAAAATGGCCACCCTACCACATGGCTACCAAGGTTAAAGGGGTAAACATCAAAGAACACATGCAGGCCTTTGGCAAAAGCACACTGACTACACAAAATGGCTGCAGGCCACATGGCCAGCAAGGGCGAAGACATGGACAACAAAGAAAAATGCATACAGGCCTATGGCAAAAGCACTCTGGGGCATATTATCAAGCCCTTTATCGCCGCATTAGCTGCACTTTTCTGCCGCTAATGCGGTAATATTT
The DNA here is from genome assembly GCA_963921515.1 of Calotriton arnoldi. Taxonomy (NCBI): domain Eukaryota; kingdom Metazoa; phylum Chordata; class Amphibia; order Caudata; family Salamandridae; genus Calotriton; species Calotriton arnoldi. The sequence continues at coordinate 16,511 of CAWUFW010010443.1, read as the reverse complement.
TTATCACACTATTAACAAGCTGCAGCTAACGGGCCTTAGTGTGAGTTTCCTAGCGATAGCGGCCGTTTTTTTACCTCTAAGCATGTCAGCAATATATATCGCTAATGACATGCAAAGTAGGCGTTCCTGACTAAAACTCTATTGAAACAGTCGCAAACACAACTTCCCCCTATTATCAATGCCCGCGAAGCGATAGGAAAATTTGCGCTAACCGCACTTATCGCTGGAATTGAACGCCTGAAAAAAACTTGTCTTAACCATCTTGTCAATGGGGGGTGGATTGTTGGGTTAAGTATGCACTTGCCTATTAGCAAGCTTTTCATTAGCGCTGTTAATTTAGCGCTGGAATTCTCACGCTACTGCTGGTTTTACACGCTATCGCTGGATTTCCTATCGCCTTTGCGATACGCGTTGATAATACTGCGCTATCACGGCGAGGAAATCCAGCGATAGCCGGCGATAAAAAAAACAGCGCTAAACGCGCTTTGCGATAAACATCGCAGATCCTTGATAATATTCCCCTCTGAATCTACAAGATGGCCGCTGGCCACATGTTCAGTACAACAAGCAAGAAGGCATGAACAACATAGAACACATGGCTGCCTATGGCAAAAGCACACTTGCTAAATTAGGGCCCAATTACGAGTTTTGGTGGTGCGAGGGCTGGTATTCCATGGCCGCGGTCCCACACAGCTGAGACTCGCCGCCAACCACCCGCCAGATCACAGGTTATTTGTAGTCTGGTGCGCGGGCAGCGTGGTGTTCTGAGGGTGGTGCCTCTTTCAAAGGCCACGGTGCCTTAAAAAAAGGCACAGCAATGGGAACACCTCTAAAGGTTCCTGCAGGGCATGGACTGAAAAGTCCATGCCGTGCAGGAACTGTTGTTCATACACACAGGGGGGCACGTGCTATGCCCCTCTGTGTGCACAAGGGCCCCCTTTGTTTCCTCTTTGCTACGGTTGACATGGAAGAGGAACCTTCATGTCGCCGCCTGCAGAGAGGAAACTCGTAATACGGTCGGAGGGAGCATGGCGTTCCTGCCAAGCATATTGCAGCTACTGACCGCCATGCCACCTCCAGTGAACAGTGGTTCAATGGCAGCGGCAGCTGTCCCAGGTTGGTCTGACCACCCAACTCATAATGGGGAGGTCAGACCGCCGGTGCAGCAGTGGCTGGATGACCGCGGCTGTGCCTATGCAAGTCTGGCAGTTCTCGGACCGCCATACTCGTAATTGAGCCCTAAATGGCAACCCTTCCACATGGCATTGAGAACAAAGTAGGCTTAGAAGAAAGACAAAATGGTGGCCTATGGCAAACACACACACAGGTCACACAAAATGGCCACTCGGACATCAAAGAAAGGCGGCTGGGTAAACAAAGAAAAAAACACTACCATTAACTCAGCAATGCCAAAAATGAAATTCAAGTGAACTTTAAAAAAAACCCCAACCACAAACATCCCAAGGCCTAAAAAATTACCCCACTAAAATACACATTTACACTTGGCAGAAAAACATAAAGTACAATAAAACACATTTTGCAATTAATTCAAGGCATCGATAACTCAATAGATGTATTTAAAAAAACAGCACAGAAACGTTAATATATATTTCCAATGCCTAATACTGGCTGGCCATGGCACATGGGTAAACGTGGACCCAGACAGTAAATTGAGAAAAATAGTGCAAAGTTCACAAACAACATACAAGAAAATGGAGAAAAAGCACGTTTTACCAAGTCCCTTTAGCCCTCCAGAAGATGTGCAAACCTTTCCCTTTAGAAAAAAGTGAATGCAAAATAGGCCCCTACTGCAACTCCAGGCCACCCACAATTAAATTTAAAAATTTAAGAAAAAGGGAAAAGGTAAAAGAATACCGGTGCATGCCCTCCATCAAACTCAAACTTATCCAATTTTCTTTAACTTATTTGATTTCTCACAAGAAATCTTTAAAATCCAATGCTATGTATGCAGAATGGATTGCAGACAAAGACTGTGATCCTTTTCCTTCAAAATGTAAATGAAAAGCTACCAAGGGATGGTACAAAGCACTGGAGGAGCCTTCTGGACAGGAAGAGGGAGTTGGAGTCTCTGTGGCATTTCGTTCCTGTTGATAAAAAAAGTAAATTAAAAAATGTGTTTTTCTCTAGAAAACACTACCTGGGCCATTTGTTTGGGTAGAATACCTATCTGAAAATCTATTTTCGAGTTGATTTAGCTGCTTCTTGAGTAGAAAATCAATTTTAAAAGCAGCCCTGCTGACTGCAAACATTCGAAAATGGCACTGGAAGGCTTCCTAGTGACCGAAAATCACTCTAGGGGGCGTCAAATCTCACTCACGCTCACTAGCTCTTTTGCTGGAGCCACACCTTGTTCCCATTGTCATCAAGTTTGCTCAAACAGGAAGAAAATTCCAAAGTGCGATGATTGGCAGAATTTGGCCGTAAATCCATGTTAAAAAGAGTAACATAGATTTTCATAATTCATCCAATTCCATGAGTAAAAAATTCTACCCAGTCCTAATGATTATTGACTTACAAGAGCCCTTGAGGCAGAAGTGAGATATCTTATTGCCCTGCCCACTCGACAGAGAGGTACCACATAAAGGAGTCAGGTTTAGCCCCTTTGAAACCCTCTATGGCCACCCTGTGAGAGGACCTCTCAGTTTGGTGAAGGAGGGGTGGTAACAAGCTCTCAAGAAGCCCCCTCAGGATGTGGTTAGATACATGCTAGCCCTCTGTTACCACAAGTACTGGAAAAAGGCTTCCAAGGACTTAGAAGCTAACTGGGAGGTGATGAAGCAATGGTATGACCCAAAGGGCACTCTGGTCAACTTTGAGCCTGGTCAGAAGGTGTGGGTGATGGTGCTGGCCACCTGACCAGAGCCTCAGGGACAGAAAGCTCCAAACACCTTTATCCTAGTACAAGGACTCTGCTGGCTGTGAGCACCACCACAGTCCTGGACCCTTGGAAGTGTGCCTGAAGTTGCTCTGCCAGGTCAACTGTTGTGCCAGCAGACCCGACGCATCGCCTCACCAAACTCTGCATCGGATCCACTCTGTGACACATCCCTGACACAGGACCTTCCATTGCAACCCGCAGCTTCCTCAGAACAGCTGCTGCACAATGCATCCTCTATGTGGGTCTTTGCATTGCTAGCTCCTTGTTGACTGTATCCTCAATGACAATGCAGGACTCCACAACGCAAAACCAGCAGCTTCTTCGGAACCAGCCGGTGCGTGACGCATCTGAGACACAGGACTTTGCATTGTAAGTCCCTTGTCTACATCATCCTTGATGACAATGCAGGGCCTTGCATTGCAGCCTTGCAGCGCCCTGGAATCAATCAATCAATCAATCAAGCATTTGTATAGCGCGCTACTCACCCGGAGGGTCTCAAGGCGCTAGGGGGTCCGCTACTGTTCGAACAGCCAGGTCTTGAGTTGCTTCCTGAAGGAGAGGTGGTCTTGGGTAAGGCGGAGGTGGATGGGTAGGGAGTTCCACGTCTTGGCAGCCAGGTAGGAGAAGGATCTTCCTCCCGTTGTGGCTCTTCGGATGCGGGGACGGCGGCGAGGGCGTGGTTGGTCGATCGTAGCTGGCGGGTGGGAGTGTAGAAGGTCAGACGGTCGTTGAGGTATCTGGGGCCTTGGTTGTGGAGAGCTTTGTGTGCATGGGTGAGGAGTCGGAACGTGATTCTCTTGCTGACGGGGAGCCAGTGCAGGTCTCTCAGGTGTCCGGCGATGTGGCTGTGTCGGGGATGTCCAGGATGAGTCGAGCTGAGGCGTTCTGGATGCGTTGGAGTCTTTTTGAAGTTTGGCTGTGGTTCCGGCGTAGAGGGAGTTGCCGTAGTCCAGTCGGCTGGTGACGAGGGCCTGGGTGACCGTCTTCCTGGTTTCGGTGGGGATCCACCGGAAGATCTTGCGCAGCATGCGTAGGATGTTGAAGCAAGACAAGGAGACGGCGTTGACTTGTCGGGTCACTGCTGCTGAGGGATGTATCTCCTCACCAGGACCTCATACCACATTAGCCACACAAGGCATCCTTGATGCAGGACTTTGCAAAGCTCCCCAACCAGGATTTGAGGTACTCTTTTTCTGCTGGCCTAACTGGGTCCCACTCCCTGAAGGCAGTCCACGCTCCATTGCGTCAGCCTGAACTTGTAATTTCACCTGGTCCGCTTGACCAGATAACCATTGTTCGCGCTTTGTGCTTTTTAGGTCTATATTCACATAAATCTTAAAAATTGCATATCTCTGGGTCTACTGATTGGATTTTTGTCATTTTCCTCCTAAGTTATTTAATACATTTTACTCTATTTTTCTAATTTGTTGTGGGTTTTTCTTGTGTTGTTTTTTCCGTTTATTGCTGTGTGAACTGCGGCATAAATACTTTGCACATTGCCTCTAAGGTAAACCTGACTGCTCTGTGCCAACCTACCAGAGGGTTGAGCAGAGGTCAATTTAGGGTTTGGTTGTGACTTCACCCTTCTTTTATGATTTATTTAAGTTTTTCTCTGTTTTAATTTTTGGGAAATATTACTTTTGGTAGCAATTTCATATTGAAGTGTTAAGATTTATTACTTTTTAATAATTTTAATAGTGTTTTTTTAATTAATATATACACCACTCCTTCCGGGACCAAGAACCCAAGAGAGGTGCTATGTGTGCTGACAGAGAAAAACACCGGAAATCAAAATTTAGAAGCACAGCATAAACGCACTCTCAGGACATGGTAAATGTTGCTGTATAAGTTGATTTCATCCATTATTTTCTTATTGAGCGTTTCGACTGCCCTGCAGCCTTTATCACATGAGAATTGTTCACCAATGCAGTGCGTATAAATGGCTGTGGTATAAACATCAACAAGGGACATTCATGGCAGAAAACAAGTAAAATACAGCGGCCATGTTGGAATGTATTATGGCATACATGCCAATCAACTTAACTGTATCATAGTAATTAATATTGTTACATCACGGTTATTAAAGAAAGAAAGGGCCTGTCAAAGGTTAACTGCATAGCTTGAGTGGAATTATTAGTTCAGCTAACTATCAACACTGAACCTATAATGTCTAAAAGTGGTGACACACACCGCCATGTTGTAAGATATTGTAGCATACAAAACATCTCTGTGCTATCACTCGTATTGGGAGAAGTGTATATGCAGTTGATAACTGACCCTCCAATCATAACGGTCTGAATTGCTCCCTAGATACTGTCTATGTATAAGAGAGATAGTCATACCAGATTGGTTCCTGACGGCGTGTGTGTGAAAATAAAAAAAATGCAAGTGCATCAAGGGATAGGCCAGTGTTACAATAATGATGCGTTTGGACAGGACTCAAGTTACCGACCCACCCTGGTTGCAGTGCTGCGTTGGAGCATGCCCAAATACCGCACAACCTCCTGCAGTACATGTCATACTTGGGCATGCTCCCACGCAGCGCTGTAACCAGGGATGGATGATAACTTGAGTCCTGTCCAAGCGCATCCCATTTGCACCACTCTCTCTACCCTATATAGGTAGTTTCTATTATACTTTAAATTAATACCTTTTTATTTAATCAAGTTCTTTTTGTATCTATTCATTAATTTGTAACAGTTCTTTAATATCAAATACTTTAAAATGGGCAATTTCAATATTTTTCGTTCAGTACATTCTTCTAGTGGATATTTTTCTTCTTTATGGGCTATGTATATTTTTGTTCTCAATTTTTTTACCTTGGATATTTTTGTAAGGTATTTTTTTAACCTCAATATTATGACATTGAAGCACCACCAACGCTGCTCCCTATTTAGCACATGCCCTGGACAAAAAGCCCATCGAGACGAATTGACGAATATCAGGTTGCAAAATATTGGTGTCAACCTGAGGCCAGTAGTTTTGCGAACAGTAAAGTTTTTTTACGAGCTGATATATGTACTAATATGTTTGTTCTTAAAAATCAGAATTGTAGTGGGACTGGATCTGACCGTCCTCATGAATATTAAAGTGATAGGTCAGATTTTGTGACTCACTGCAATTGGTGCAAAACACAAGGGTGGTAGCCTGCTGTGGTTATCAGATCACCATGGCTGTGATTGCTTTTAATACGGCAAACATCGTTTTTTTAAATCCAGCTAGTATTCCTTGAAGTAAAGGGGGTGGCATATAAAAAGAAAATGTACTTTTTTAAGAGTTTGCAGTTGTCCCCTAGACCACTGCTTATTCGTCACCAAACATTTTTCATATTCACAATAGTGAAGGGTCCCCTTTTGTGAATGCATTACCACCTCATATATGGTGTCTGTAAAAAATCTATGTTTTGCAACAAGAGTTCAATCAGAAACACTGATACATAAGATACCACATCAGTATTTGGAATGGGTGCCTGCAACACGCCCGTCCAAATACCAAATAGGCATCCATTCAGAATCTTTTATTAGGAGGTTTCTGACTCCTAAAATGGGATTAATAAATTAAAAAGCATTTTTATGTTTGCAAATGCTGAATTGGGTCATTTGCAGCTGTTAAAATCCTTTGCCTATGTGGCCTTTCATTATGTAATTGGGTACATGTTTCCAGAGTGTGCCAGGAGCACCCAAAGGGTATGCAAAGAGGCAAAACTAGACTTTGTGCCCTGTTATGCAATGTAATGGCAGATGAATATATCCTCATACATACCTGTTAAAAATCGGTATGATGATTATGATAATAGGTGATTAAAGTATTACAAATACTGTGAGTTGTCATGAATTTCACACTCTGCAAATCCTCCAATTAATGTATCAAAGAAAAAATCAAAATTATAAAATGTTCATAGAGCACTGGTAGAATCAAAACAATTTATTTTTTATAGTGTCATTTCTTTGCTAACAATTATATTTACATGTTTCTACAGCTAATTTTAATTTCAGAGTCTTCAGATTTCTTCATCGTTGCACCACTGAGCAAATGACAGAAGGAAACCTCTCCTCAGAAAATACTTTCCTGATCATTGGGTTTTCAGATTTTTCGCGATTACAAGTTCCCCTATTTATCATATTTTTATTAATTTACCTGCTTACTCTGGCAGGGAATCTTTTTATCATGACAATCATTTACTCCAACTCACATCTACATACACCCATGTATTTCTTCCTGACAAATTTGTCCTTCGTTGACATCAGTTATACCTCTGTCATTTTTCCAAAACTGCTGACCCAGTTCTTTTTTTCAGGGACTCTAATTTCTCAGACTTCATGTTTGCTTCAGATGTATTGTTTTGTGGCTATGGTTTCCATTGAAATTCTTCTCCTTGGAGTCATGGCCTATGATCGGTATGTGGCCATCTGCATTCCCTTGCGTTACATGACCATCATGAACCGGGCTGCCTGCGTGTGCTTGGCAACTGGGAGCTGGGTAGGTGGATTCCTGGTGCCGGTAGCACACACTGTACACTTGTTCTGTGATGTGACAGCCTTGATGAAACTTTCTTGCAGCAGCATTCGCACTATAGAGATAATGAGCTATACCATTGGTGCTGCATTTGGACTTGTGTCATTTCTTCTCATCATTATATCTTACACCAACATCATCTCAGCAATCCTGAAAATCCAGTCTACAGAGGGAAGGCACAAGGCCTTTTCTACTTGTGCCTCACATCTTACAGTGGTTGTTTTATTCTTCGGGACTGTCTGCTCTACGTACATGCGACCAACATCTACATATTCAATGACAGATAATAAAATCATCTCTTTGTCCTACATCATTGTTACTCCTCTGTGCAACCCCATTATATATAGTTTGAAAAACAAAGAATTCAAAAATGCTCTGAGCAAGACCAAGAACTTTTAGTAATGTGTAAGGTAGCAGCAGTTGTAAAGTGTGTGCACCTGCATACTTCAAAAGGATTGATTGAGAATTCAAATACAGGTAAAATTCTAGACACCATCCCAGTGAGAAACATACTTAAGGAGAAGCCAGGCCTTAAGGATCATCTGCTGTGTAAGTGATGGTAAGGGGAGTTTATGCCTTGTAACTGAGGCTAGTGCAAAAATAACAATTGATGGATGGAATGCTGAAACAATGTCAAACATTCTCCCCCAGTACCGAGGTCTGGGCTAAAATCCATTGTTTTTACATACACCATGCCATACCAGTTTGGACCCAGCCATATGCAAATCAGTCTTGACCCTGCTACTCATGGGAACAGTACAGCCCAAACTGCCAGACCAGGTCCTCCCTGGACCAGAAAAAAGCATCCTGGTACTGGTTTTAAGTTCTCACCCCCCATCAGCCAGGCTAGCTTCACTCCAGTAGCATGGTGAGCACAAGACCCATGTCTGGGCATACCTTTCCCACTTAGGCTGACAAATGAAAAAAGAACAATTGATGAAACAATTTCAAACATTCACCCCGAGTACAGAGATTTGGGCCTAAACCCATTGTTTTTTTGCACACCATGCCATTTCAGTTTTGATACAGCCATATGCAAATCAGTCTTGACCCTGCTCTCCATGGTAACAGTCCAGCCCGAACTGCCAGGCCAGGCCAGGCCATCCCTGGGCTGAAAACAAGCATCCTGGGACCGGTTCCAGGATATCACCTCTAATCAGCCAGGCTAGCTTGACTCCAGTGGCATGGTGAGCATGGGATGTAATATGTGAGAATATAAACAGTGCATTGCAGGGTGTAAGTTCTAATTACTTCAGGTAACTATAACTGCTGAATTTCACTGGTTTTGTACAAGTGAAATCTGAGCCTAATTATAATGTCCCTCTAACCTTTGTTTTTTTCAGTGGATTTCTAAGGTTTTTTACATTCTATTTCCTAACTATAATGTCCCTGTTACCTTTGTTTCTTCAGTGTATTTGTAAGTTTTTTTCATGTTTATTTCCTAACAGTAACCTCTAACCTTTGACACTGAGGGGTCGATTCCGATTCGGGCCGGAAAAAGCACCGACCGACACGGAGCCGGAAAAATTACCGACCGACACGTACCAGTGGCGCCCGACACGCCAAGTACGATGCAAGCCGCGATAAATCCGACCGACACGTTAGGAAACCAAGCCGACCGACCGAGCCGCTCGGAAAATAGCAATCCGGCCGGAAAAACACGCGAATCCAACCGACCGACACGCACCCGGAACAAATCCGACCGAATCGTACCCGCCAACTCCAAACCGCAAAGTACGATGCAAGGCGCGAAACACGACCGAGTCGGACGGAGGACAAGCCGTACGACCGACACGCATACAAAACCGAGCCGAAGCAACACAATACACCGCGACCGACGCGTACGCAGCATAGAAAACTGCACAAACACAGCGTGAACGAAACGGAAAACACCGTACGAGACCAATGCAGGGTCCGACTCGGTCACAAGAACGTTTCCAACATACACAAACAGCACAAAGGAAAAATCAACCAAAAAAGGTCAAACAAGCAATTACCAAGCCAATAAATACTGGGGGTGGGGACAGAGAACAAAGACACACCCACAACTCCACCTATATAAAGGACACAAATCACTACCATGAGCCTTTGCAAATGCCATTCCACTGCCAGCACCCAAGAGAAAGCAACCACACACCCACAGCTCATCCCTCACACAAGCCACACACCATCAGCACACCAACAAATACCTACCTCACATACACCCAGCAAAACACACACTCACACACCCTCACCTGCACACCAACACACACATCACTCACCATCACCACCCATCACCATGCCCCCCAAGAAGAATCACAAGTTCCTAGATTGTGAATTGGAAGTCCTGGTAGACGAGATCCTCAGGGTGGAGCCACAGCTGTTTGGCACATTGGTCCAACAGACCCCCATGTCGCAGAAAACCAAGATGTGGGAGAGGATCATCAACAGGGTGAACGCCCAATCACCATGTCGGCGCACAAAGACCGACATCCAGAACAGGTGGTATGACGTGCGCAGGAGGGTACGGAAACTGCTGAAGCAAGACTACATCAACAGCCAACACACCGGCAGTGGCCCTCCTGCCAAGCCAATATACCTCAGGCCCTGGGAGGAGAAGGTGCGGGCCATCCTTCCGCCAGTGAGCGTATATGGACTAGAGGACATCCCAGAGCCTGGTGAGTACACAACAAATGTACACAATAAACTGCCACAAAACACACACATCACTGTCAAGGGGAGAGTCAAACCATGCACTCATAGCAATTACACAGCAACTAGAACAGAATCATCCCAAAATGTGTATGTCAGTCAGATAAACACAACACATGCCATCAAAAAAGTCACATCCAACTGTGCCAACACATGTACAAACACAACCACAACTACAGCTAGGCAGTGGCACAAATAGAACTAACACACACATCCACACATGTAGCCACCACAACAACACCAACACACAGTGAAGACCACTCAAAGGAAGGAATTCTATGTATGCTGGCCAAGTCAGTGTAGCCAATAGCATCATGGGAGTCGCAGTCACACATATTGCCCCCCCACAACTGTCCCATCAACACCACCCTGAACCATGCTCACATCACAGGGAGTGGAGAAGGACTCACAAGATGGCTGACACTGGCTACTGCTGTGGGGAGCACAAGGCCCTGCTGCCAACTGTGCACCAACAAACAGCAGGACACCACTGACTGACATCCTGAGAGACAACTTACACTCCCTGCAATGCAAGCACGTTCCATGGTGGGATATCTGGCTGGCTGGGTGGGAAGGGGGACTAGCAGCACTGACTATAGTCACCAGCACCTCCCCTCACCCCCCCAACACAAACTCCACAGTACCCACCTGGTAGAATGCAATGCCCTCCATCCTAACACAAGATCCCACAAAGCACCACCACCCTGGGTTATGTTGTGTGAAGCACAGGGACACTCTTGGGACTCTTAGCCAAACAACTGCCAGGACAACACTCCCAGCCATCCTGTCAGCACAGCCAGCCCACCCCACAGGGAAGCAGAGTCAAAAGGAAGGAAGCATGGGCATGCTGGGAAGGGGGTGGAGGCAATAGCATGATGGGAGTCGTAGTCACAGACATAGCTCACCCTCACAACTGTCCCATCAACACCACCCTGAACCATGCTCACATCACAGGGAGTGGAGAAGGACTCACAAGATGGCTGACACTGGCTACTGCTGTGGGGAGCACAAGGCCCTGCTGCCAACTGTGCACCAACAAACAGCAGGACACCACTGACTGACATCCTGAGAGACAACTTACACTCCCTGCAATGCAAGCACGTTCCATGGTGGGATATCTGGCTGGCTGGGTGGGAAGGGGGACTAGCAGCACTGACTATAGTCACCAGCACCTCCCTCACCCCCCCAACACAAACTCCACAGTACCCACCTGGTAGAATGCAATGCCCTCCATCCTAACACAAGATCCCACAAAGCACCACCACCCTGGGTTATGTTGTGTGAAGCACAGGGACACTCTTGGGACTCTTAGCCAAACAACTGCCAGGACAACACTCCCAGCCATCCTGTCAGCACAGCCAGCCCACCCCACAGGGAAGCAGAGTCAAAAGGAAGGAAGCATGGGCATGCTGGGAAGGGGGTGGAGGCAATAGCATGATGGGAGTCGTAGTCACAGACATAGCTCACCCTCACAACTGTCCCATCAACACCACCCTGAACCATGCTCACATCACAGGGAGTGGAGAAGGACTCACAAGATGGCTGACACTGGCTACTGCTGTGGGGAGCACAAGGCCCTGCTGCCAACTGTGCACCAACAAACAGCAGGACACCACTGACTGACATCCTGAGAGACAACTTACACTCCCTGCAATGCAAGCACGTTCCATGGTGGGATATCTGGCTGGCTGGGTGGGAAGGGGGACTTGCAGCACTGACTATAGTCATCAGCACCTCCCCTCACCCCCCAACACAAACTCCACAGTACCCACCTGGTAGAATGCAATGCCCTCCATCCTAACACAAGATCCCACAAAGCACCACCACCCTGGGTTATGTTGTGTGAAGCACAGGGACACTCTTGGGACTCTTAGCCAAACAACTGCCAGGACAACACTCCCAGCCATCCTGTCAGCACAGCCAGCCCACCCCACAGGGAAGCAGAGTCAAAAGGAAGGAAGCATGGGCATGCTGGGAAGGGGGTGGAGGCAATAGCATGATGGGAGTCGTAGTCACAGACATAGCTCACCCTCACAACTGTCCCATCAACACCACCCTGAACCATGCTCACATCACAGGGAGTGGAGAAGGACTCACAAGATGGCTGACACTGGCTACTGCTGTGGGGAGCACAAGGCCCTGCTGCCAACTGTGCACCAACAAACAGCAGGACACCACTGACTGACATCCTGAGAGACAACTTACACTCCCTGCAATGCAAGCACGTTCCATGGTGGGATATCTGGCTGGCTGGGTGGGAAGGGGGACTTGCAGCACTGACTATAGTCACCAGCACCTCCCCTCACCCCCCAACACAAACTCCACAGTACCCACCTGGTAGAATGCAATGCCCTCCATCCTAACACAAGATCCCACAAAGCACCACCACCCTGGGTTATGTTGTGTGAAGCACAGGGACACTCTTGGGACTCTTAGCCAAACAACTGCCAGGACAACACTCCCAGCCATCCTGTCAGCACAGCCAGCCCACCCCACAGGGAAGCAGAGTCAAAAGGAAGGAAGCATGGGCATGCTGGGAAGGGGGTGGAGGCAATAGCATGATGGGAGTCGTAGTCACAGACATAGCTCACCCTCACAACTGTCCCATCAACACCACTCCTGAACCATGCTCACATCACAGGGAGTGGAGAAGGACTCACAAGATGGCTGACACTGGCTACTGCTGTGGGGAGCACAAGGCCCTGCTGCCAACTGTGCACCAACAAACAGCAGGACACCACTGACTGACATCCTGAGAGACAACTTACACTCCCTGCAATGCAAGCACGTTCCATGGTGGGATATCTGGCAGGCTGGGTGGGAAGGGGGACTTGCAGCACTGACTATAGTCACCAGCACCTCCCCTCACCCCCCAACACAAACTCCACAGTACCCACCTGGTAGAATGCAATGCCCTCCATCCTAACACAAGATCCCACAAAGCACCACCACCCTGGGTTATGTTGTGTGAAGCACAGGGACACTCTTGGGACTCTTAGCCAAACAACTGCCAGGACAACACTCCCAGCCATCCTGTCAGCACAGCCAGCCCACCCCACAGGGAAGCAGAGTCAAAGGAAGGAAGCATGGGCATGCTGGGAAGGGGGTGGAGGCAATAGCATGATGGGAGTCGTAGTCACAGACATAGCTCACCCTCACAACTGTCCCATCAACACCACCCTGAACCATGCTCACATCACAGGGAGTGGAGAAGGACTCACAAGATGGCTGACACTGGCTACTGCTGTGGGGAGCACAAGGCCCTGCTGCCAACTGTGCACCAACAAACAGCAGGACACCACTGACTGACATCCTGAGAGACAACTTACACTCCCTGCAATGCAAGCACGTTCCATGGTGGGATATCTGGCTGGCTGGGTGGGAAGGGGGACTTGCAGCACTGACTATAGTCACCAGCACCTCCCCTCACCCCCCCAACACAAACTCCACAGTACCCACCTGGTAGAATGCAATGCCCTCCATCCTAACACAAGATCCCACAAAGCACCACCACCCTGGGTTATGTTGTGTGAAGCACAGGGACACTCTTGGGACTCTTAGTCAAACAACTGCCAGGACAACACTCCCAGCCATCCTGTCAGCACAGCCAGCCCACCCCACAGGGAAGCAGAGTCAAAAGGAAGGAAGCATGGGCATGCTGGGAAGGGGGTGGAGGCAATAGCATGATGGGAGTCATAGTCACAGCCCTACATCCCCCACCACATGGCCCAGCAAGCTCACACTCACGCATGCACATCCCACAGAGAGTGGAAAGGCCCATCAAAGATGACTGACACTGTTGCTGTGTCGTGGGGAGCACAAGGGCATGCTGGGTACTGCACACCAACCAACAGCAGGACACCACTGTCAGCCATCTTGCCATTGCCCTCACACCCACACCCACTGAACTCCACACAAAAGCAAGTAAGTATGGGAATGCTGGCAAGTGGGGTGGAGGCAATGGCATGATGGGAGTCGTAGTCACAGACATAGCTCACCCTCACAACTGTCCCATCAACACCACCCTGAACCATGCTCACATCACAGGGAGTGGAGAAGGACTCACAAGATGGCTGACACTGGCTACTGCTGTGGGGAGCACAAGGCCCTGCTGCCAACTGTGCACCAACAAACAGCAGGACACCACTGACTGACATCCTGAGAGACAACTTACACTCCCTGCAATGCAAGCACGTTCCATGGTGGGATAACTGACTGGCTGGGTGGGTGGGTGGGAAGGAGGTCTGGCTGTCAACCAAACACAATCAATGCAGACCATGTTCACACCCCAGAGAATACATAGAAATGCCCAAATAATGCAGGACAACACTCCCAGCCATCCTGTCAGCACACAGCCAGCCCACCCCCACAGGGAAGCAGAGTCAAAAGGAAGGGAAGCATGTGGCATGCTGGGAAGGGGGTGGGAGAGGCACAGTAGCATGATGGGAGTCGTAGTCACAGACATAGCTCACCCTCACAACTGTCCCATCAACACCACTCCTGAACCATGCTCACATCACAGGGAGTGGAGAAGGACTCAGCAAGATGGCTGACACTGGCTACTGCTGTGGGGAGCACAAGGCCCTGCTGCCAACTGTGCACCAACAAACAGCAGTGACACCACTGACTGACATCCTGAGAGACAACTTCCACTCCCTGCAATGCAAGCATCGTTCCATGGTGGGATATCTGGCTGGCTGGTTGGGTGGAAGGGGGACTTGCAGCACTGACTATAGTCACCAGCACCTCCCCCTCACCCCCCCAACACAAACTCCACAGTACCCACCTGGCAGAATGCAATGCCCTCCATCCCCAACACAAGATCCCACAAAGCGTCCACCACCCCGGGCTATGCTGTGTGAAGCACAGGACACTCTTGGGACTCTTAGCCAAACAACTGCCAGGACAACACTCCCAGCCATCCTGTCAGCACAGCCAGCCCGCACTCCCACAGGAAGCAGAGTCAAAAGGAAGGAAGCATGGGCATGCTGGGAAGGGGGGGTGGGAGGGGCAACAGCATGATGGGAGTCGAGTCACAGACATAGCCTCACCCTCACAACTGTCCCATCAACACCACTCCTGAACCATGCTCTCACATCACAGTGGCGTGGAGAAGACCTCCACAAGATGGCTGACACTGGCTACCGCGGTGGGGAGCACAAGGCCTCTGCATGCCAACTCGTGCACTGTATCAAACAGCAGGACACCACTGACTGACATCCTGAGAGACAACTTCCACTCCCTGCAATGCAAGCACTGCTCCATGGTGGGATAACTGACTGGCTGGGCGGGTGGGTGGAAGGAGGTCTGTGCTGTCAACCAAACACAATCAATGCAGACCATGTTCACACCCCAGAGAATGGCATAGAAATGCCCAAATAATGCAGTGACAATGTGCCACACCAATATCAACCCCTGACTGTGACGCACTTAGGACAATACAATGCAGGCCCGCACTCCCGAGGCACAGTCACAACCTGTCAGGTGTGCCAACCACTGATGCCTGCAGAAACATGACATACATTAAGTTTGTGTCTCCTAAAAAACAGGTGATGATAGGGACACATGCGTGCAGACGCCTGAGGAGTCCCAGTCCCAGGCTCAAGAGGATGCCGAGCTCACTACGCCAGTAGCAGCCTCTGTCCTCCTCGGAGCGATGAACAACCTGGCACATCCGGTGCAAGCCAACATGCTGCACCAGCAGGACCACCAGCTGCAGCACCCGGCAGGTCCACCCAGCTCGCACCCCTGCACTCCACCCCTCCACCTGGCTGTCACCACGGAACACCATCCCTGGCCGGCTACGGACGGAATAAGGAGCAACACCAGCGCAGTGACCCTGGACCAACCTGGGGCCAAGTGGACACCACCACGCACCACTCAACCCCCAAAGTGTGACCTCAGGTCTATCTGCGCGTGCAACTGCACACACTGCACATGTCAGCAGGGGTGGTGGAGGGTGTGGAGACAGAGGTCGCTGCTTGCAGACGTTGCTGGTGTGCATGAAGACCCACAACTGGTACGCATAGCTGATGCGCACCAGTCCAGCAACCGGAGAGCTCAGCCAGGTAGTGGGGCTCCTCAGAGACATCAAACAGCAGCAGGCTGCCCATCATGCCCGCTTGACTCCCACATGTCCCACGTGGAGTCACACATGTCACGTGTGCACACCCCCATGTCCCGCGTGGAGTCCAAGTGGATGTACTACATGAGATGACGGCGGTGCACAGGGACATTTTACAATGCCTCCGCCAGATGAACAGCAACCAGTCCACACCTCCCTGTGTGCCAACAACATCTGGTACCGAAACAAACTGCAACTGCCACAGGGAGGGAGGAGGACTCTGGCGGAGAGTCCCCTGCACCGCAGCAGCCTGCACTTGAGGGCCCCCCCCCAAGAAGAGGG